>NC_061167.1:34624929-34762429 GCF_022113875.1 Hydra vulgaris | reverse complement strand
GGTTTTGAGAGATAAAAATATCTCTTAGTTATATAAATATATAAATATTAAAGAATATAGGTCTAGTCTACAAAACGAGTTCATTTTTGTCAAACTTTTATACATAGCTACCTTATGTATGCCAAATCTCACTCACAAACCAAAGCTAGAATCCTTATATGCAAACTAGATCTAGTAACAAAGCATTTTATAAGAAACTTAAAAAAATTCTAAACAAATATAATATAAGAGCGACAAGAAAATTTAAACTACTATTTGAAACAAAACAACTCTTAAGATTCTTGATTTCATATCGAAGTTTTTTTTTTATTTTTTTTTTTTATTATTTTTTTTTTTATTTATTTATACAATAAAATACTGTTTAAAACGAAACGAATCACAATATCATCTTATTATATTTATATCATTTAATATCGATGTTGCATACAACTGTTTTTTGTATATGCTTACGATATTTATTTTTTTATATAACTATACCATCAATCTGTTATTTTGGAATGGTTACTTGTTACGTTGTAGTTATAAAATATATAAGTGCTAAAAATATATATGAATAAGTGCATAAACT
Organism: Hydra vulgaris; assembly: GCF_022113875.1. Classification (NCBI taxonomy): domain Eukaryota; kingdom Metazoa; phylum Cnidaria; class Hydrozoa; order Anthoathecata; family Hydridae; genus Hydra; species Hydra vulgaris. The sequence goes on along the minus strand of NC_061167.1, from coordinate 34,761,861 downwards.
GTAAGAAAAGAGTTTAAGAATAAATGAACTAGTTTTTGTTTATTTACTTTTTTTCTTAACTTTATGTCTAGAAACCTTTTGTAAAATTTAAAACAAAATTTAAAATTGAGAAATATTTTTATGATTGGGCATCTATCTTAAGATAGTTGCATATATATATGCATCTATCTCAAACGGCTGGATGTCTAACCATAACTAAAACAGTTAATTTTTAAAACCATTTTTAAAAATTAAAGAAATTCAATGTTTACATTACAGGCTCTATAAATGTTATTATTCTTTAGAGGTAAATTTTACCGAAAAGCACAAACTGAAATTTAAATAGAGGTTTTACGTTCAAGTCTAAGCAGATAGATTTCAAGACATTTTGCGCAATAATTTTCTTTACTGTTTAAGTGATATTGAAATATTTTAGTGACAGATTGATCAATCATCCTTTTTTCTGGCACCCCTTCTTAGTTTTTTAGACATGATAGCTTTATGGTGTTGACGCTACCTTTTAAAATTTTTTAATGCGTTGACGCTTTGGTAGATAAACGCCGGCATTTATCAAAGCTATTTTAATTAATTTATGTATATATATTTTTTAATTTATTTATTTAGTATTTAAAAATAGAATGAATTAAAAAAGAATATTATTGTTAGTGCGTAATAAAGGAATAAATTAATAAAAAGAGTTTCCTAATGTTTCTATCGTGTTTCGAAATTTCGTATTTTGAAACTGATAATAGAAAACAAAACTATTTATAGCAATAAATTTAAAAGAGCTGAGTAAATAAATATAGTGAGTGACGGGGTTATACAAATAACATGAACTAGTGAAAAACTTATAAACGGTTAAAACTTCATACCGTTAACTTACATTAACTAGACTTCATACCGTTAACTTATTTATGTAAAGAAAAATCAAGATCATTAATTTTTATTTAATGACTTTTATACACCTAGTGTTTCGATCACAAATGTGTAACATTAAAGCAGGTGTTACGCTAAAATTAGCAATCCGTTTTGTTAAAAATAGCAATCCGCTTGGTTAAAATTTGAATAAGCTAATCTAATTAAGATAAGAATCCAATGCATTCATTAAATAAACTCTATAACTGTGAAAAGTTACGTAACAGTTTTTATAAGAAAATAAAAATTTAAAAATTGCACGAGTTAAAACAGATTTTTTTTTTGTTTTTTTGTTTTGTCACTGAATTTGTTTGTCGCCTCTCATTTCCGTGCATAATATTTTTTTCATATATTTATGATTTTCAAAAGTAACTTATCACATTATTATGTATCTTTGTTTTTGTTTTCAAATGTTTCGTTTTATTTTAAAATTCACAGGTGCTATGTTTGCAATTTTCTTTTAATCCTTTCAATTCTTTATATCTCTATATTGCTTATAAATAATAACCATGACAGATTTAACTTTGATTTCGGCAATAAGTTGAACTTCTAATTTCTCTTAAATCCTCTTTGCAATCATTACCTTTTGCAACGTAGTTTTGTGAAATTATTGTGAAATACTGACATTAAAAAAGATTTGGTGCGTATTAGTCACAGAATTTTATGCAGTTAAAAAAAAAAAGAAAAAGAGTTGTCTCACAAAAAAAAAAAAAAGGAGACTCTCCAGAGTTGAAAGCCAGTCATCTAAGATGCTTTAGAAACTAAAGTAAGAAAATGAGACTAAAAATTCAAAGTAAACAAAGGCAAGATTTACTTAAGTGAAGCTACTGATGAAACTCAAAAAATACAACATTCAAAAACCTAGAAATCAAGCACTACTTGAGAAGAAGTATTTGTAACCCAAAACAACATGTGGCGCCAATGTGAACTACTAGTTACAAATGTTGGATTTGTCAATCGTGTTTCCCAAAAATTAAAGAATTAAAGTGTTTTTTTGCGTCAAAAAATGCGCGAATCTGCTTCTGACAATGAATCAGCTCAAACTTGTTTAAAGTTTTTTTTTCTTTAAATTTTATTAAAATTGTTTTTTATTTTGTGACATAGTAGAGCAGCCGTGACATAGTGGCCGGGACATAGTGGCCGTGACATAGTGGCCGGGTGAATAAAAATTAGCAATTACTTTTACTCTGAGTTTTTGGAGTAATTGCTCAAATTACGTGATTAAAAATTTTGGAGTAATTGCTCAAATTACGTGATTAAAAATTTTGGAGTAATTGCTCAAATTACGTGATTAAAAATTTTGGAGTAATTGCTCAAATTACGTGATTAAAAATTTTGGAGTAATTGCTCAAATTACGTGATTAAAAATTTTGGAGTAATTGCTCAAATTACGTGATTAAAAATTTTAAGCAATTGCTTTTTTTTTTACGGGACTGTAAGCAATTGCTATAAAAGAAAATAGGAAAAAAAGCGTGAATAAAAAAGCTTTAACTCATAAAACGGCGGTTGATTCAAATTTTACGAGCACCTATAATAGTTGCTTTTTGTTCTACTTTTTGATAATTGGATACAAGGCCGTTCCAAAGAGATTTAAAATTTTGCTGACTAAAGCCCAAAAAAACTATTTTGACAACTAAGATCTAAAAAAAAACGGTCCTCGTTAGCTGACATTTGCAAACTGAAAACTATAGATCCGATTTTGCCAACTCCAGTGTCCCATAAGCCAGCTAGTAAATTTAGTAGGGGGGGCAAGACACCCCCTACGCCCCAACCTCGGGACGCCTCTGATTGGACATTCATTTTATTGCCCAATGTAGTGCTCAGTGTTCTTAAAAGAACAGAGCAATTATAAATTAGTAGAAAATCACTTAACAAAATTTTTTTTTATTTAACATAGCATTATTGTGACTTTTCATAATGTGAAACTAATAATTTCACTTACTCGTTGAAAAATATACCTATACTATATTAAAAAGTTACTATTTCTTTGATTGAAAAAGTTGAGCATTTTATTAAAAGAATTCGTTGGAAAGCCCATTTTTTCTTAAAACCAAATATAAACACAGATGATGTATTTTATAACAACCAAGATAATGATAATTATGGGTTTAAAACAAAAAATACCCCACCTTTTATACCTGATTTAGAAAATTTTGAAAATGACCTATTGCATTTAATTAAAACAATAAAGTTTCGCCCTATAAAAAATAAATTTTAAACAGAATTAAAGTTAGATGTTAAAAAAATTAAATCAAACCAAAATGTTCTGGTTTTTGCTGATAAAATAAATAGCATTTACCAACTCACAACAGAAAACTATGAAAAAATTTTACGCGACAATATTACTAGTTCTTATGAGAAAGCCCCTAAAAATTTGGGAAACGAAATTAATTTAGAAGCCCAAATTATTGCTAAAAAAATAAACCTTGATAACAGAATCGAATATACTGCCCCTGCCCAAGTCTTTGTAACACTAAAAGACCATAAACATAACTTTCAAAACAAACTTACTTGTAGGTTATTGGTTCCCTCAAAAAGTGAGATCGGACATGTAAGCAAAATTAAGTTGGACAAAATTAATAATATTCTTAGAAATAAATTAAATTTGCAACAGTGGAAAAATAACACTGATGTTATAAATTGGTTCTCCATAATCGAAAATAAAGATGACTGTACATTTATTCAATTTGACATTAATGATTTTTACCCTTCAATAACTGCAGATATTTTAAATAAAACAATCGAGTTGAGCAAAAAGCCACAGAGTTATTCCTGAAGAAACTATCCGTATAATAAAACATTGTAGAAAAACCTTACTTTACTTTAATAAGGAAACTTGGAAAAAGAAAAACATACAAAAACATGTGTTTCAGCAGTCGTGTATGTTTTTCAAACATTTGGGCAGTTATGACGGAGCAGAAATTTGTGAGTTTGTTGGACTATACATTTTAGATTTATTAAGTAAAATAATCAATATTAATGATTTAGGCTTTTATCGCGACGATGGTTTAATAGTAATGCGTTAAAAATCTGGTCCACAGTTCGATAAGATTCGAAAAGATATAAAAAATTTTAAAAATATTGGCTTTCAAATTGAAATAAATATAAATTTAAAAATTGTGAACTTTTTTGATGTCACATTTTACCTCTCTGAAAATTTATATAAGCCTTTCAAAAAACCAAAAAATGAACTATTGTATATTAATATTAACTCAAATCATCCACCACAAATTCTAAAACAAATCCAGATTTTAATTAATAACAGGTTAAACCAAAACTCCTCTAATGAAAATGTATTTAATTCCTCTAAACGAATATTTGAAGATGCCCTTAAAATAAGTGGTTTTGAAAATTTTTAACTAAAATTTGGCCCTAAAAAAAAGAATACAAAAAAGCGGAATAGAACTAGAAATGAAATTTGTTCAACCCCCCCCCCCCCCCCCCATATAGCAAAAATGTTTCCACTAACATAGGAAAAGTGTTTTTAAAATTGGTCGATAAGCATTTCCCTCCCTCTAATAAATTACATAAAATTTTTAATCGAAATACAATTAAAGTTAGCTACAGTTGGACAAAAAATATGGAAAGAACTATAAAAAGTCACAATAATGCTTTGTTAAATAAAAATCCTGAATGAAAAAACTACAGAAAATTGTAATTGTAAACAAAAAAACAATTGTCCAATGAGTGGAAGTTGTTTATCAAAAAATGTGGTATATAAATGTGTTGTTTCCTCTAAGAATGTACCCGATAAACAATATATTGGCATAGCAGAGGGTGAATGGAAAAAACGTTTTGCCATATATAAGCAATCTTTTAAAAATAAAAAGTATTCAAAAGACACCATGCTGTCAAAATATATATGGGAACTAAAAGATAAAAATATTGATGATTTTATACTGAATTGGTCCATCCTTAAAACAGCGCCTGCATACAACAATATTTCCAAAAAGTGCATACTATGTCTACAAGAAAAATTTCAAATTATTACACATGCAAACCAAGAATGTTTGTTAAACAAAAAATCGGAATTAATTTCTAAATGCAGGCACGAAAACGAAAACGAAAAGGTTCCTCCTAAAAAACTACAAAAATAAGCGAGCTCAAATAGTTACATTAAATCCCCCTCATTTTTAAAAACATTTTTATAAAAAAAAGCATAAGTAATTATTTCTAAAAAGTTCTTTTTATAATAGTGTCAGCAAATTCCACAAATGTGTAAAAGTTTACAGTAGTTAAAATATTTGGGACTTGCTGTAATTTAATTTTTTGGTATAAATTGAAGTTTTATTCATTTGATCATTCATTTCTGATGAGTCTTTGTTAATGAAACACAGTGTAAAATGAAAAAAATTTTTGTTAAGTGATTTTCTACTAATTTTTATATATATGTATATAAATATATATATTTATATTATTGTTGTTATTATTATTATCAGTCTGATTTGACACTAAAAGTAGCCATTTTTAAAATAAAAAATAAAAAAAAAGATTACTTTAGGTAGCGGCATATAGCAATATAGATAATTTACTCATTAGCGGAAGCAATTGCTTATGAGTGAAAGCAAATCTTTATTTACGTATTTTTGAGCAATTACTTTTGCCATGAGCTTTTTAGCTTTTACTTTTACTCAAAGCAATTGCTTGTAAGCAACTGCTTTTTTTTATTCACCCAGCCTAGTAGTTAAAGTTCTGGCTCAGAACCCAGAGGTCCAAGGATCAACGCCGACTCGGTTTCCTGTGATAAGACGGTAAGGACTTCTGGAAGCACCTTGATTATTTTTATAAAAATGAGTGTAATGAAATAAAGCTCCTTTTAATGCATTTTCTGAACAAGTCCGAAATAAAAATAAAAAGTGGAGTTAAAAGACCATATCGAAATTATAAAAACAAACAACATTTCATTGATCATATTTTTTCCATCCTTTTAACTTTGACAAATAAGATTCAGTGACTCTTTTTTTGACCATGATCATAAAAAAGAATCACTGAATCTTTTTATGAATTATGATTCATAAAAAAGAATCGCTGAATCAGAAACACAAAACATGACACTTACTTAGAAATCTATCAACTATGTTTGCAGAAACTAAATACTTGAAAAACTAAATCAATTTATTATATTGTAATGTAGGCAAAAACAAAACGAACGGGGCAAGATGGCCTTTCCTATAACAACTTGACAAATGAATTGAAAAATGGTTGGAAACAAATCTTTAAAAATAGTTCGTATTTTCAAATACTGATTGGTTTTCCTAAACATTAATAACGTTATTTTATAAGCATAATATTATTTTTACTCTAAAAACGTGACGTGTTTCGAGTTATCACGTGTTTCGAGTTATAACGTATTTCGAGTTATCACGTGTTTCGAGTTATCACGTGTTTCGAGTTATCATTTTTACAAGAAAATAAAATCCTTAGAAGTGAAGTAGGAGACGTAAAAAATTCCATAGAATTCGTTAGCGAAAAGTACGAATGTTTATTAGAGGAAGTAATGGCCTCTAGAAAAACATTAACTACAAAAACTATCGAAAATCATCAATCATCATTAATAAACTTGCAGAATTTGAATATAAAAGTTGCCGAAACAACTTAAACTTGAGGAAAATGAAAACGAAAATTGGGAAGACACTGAGAGTAAAGTGAAGAACTTTGTCAAAACAAAGCTATGAATAAATGAAACATCGAAGTCGAAAAAGCACATCGAATTGGAAAAAAATTTGACAAAAAAAGAAGAATTAGAACAATCGTAGTAAAGTTTTTGAACTATAAAGATAAAAGCTCGATAAAGGAAAATTTCGTCAAAGCAAAACTTTGGCAACAAGGTCTATTTATCAACGAAGATTTTTGCGAACAAACGATACAAATAAGAAGAAAGCTGTTTACTGAGGCAAAGGAGATACGATTGAAAGGCAAGTATGCAAAAGTAGTTTATAATTAATTAATAACACGCGATTAACTAAAAAAAATACCTTTATTTTAAAATTATCAAAATATAAAAATTCTATAATGGATTCAACTCAACAAAATAACATCAAATTGAATTCACAAAATTTTCTTCAAACTAATGACTTTGAACTTAACGAAAAAACTTGATCTTGATTTCAATTACTTTTATGATACAGGTGCTTAACAAAATAACTACTCTTATTTCTATAATAATAAAATAACTGCTCTTATTTCTATAATAATAAAATAAAGGAATTTCTTTAGCGGGATCATAATAATGTTATTCATTTTAATATTAAAAGCTTAAAAAAAAACTTTGAAAATTTTACAATTACTTTTCTGTGAGACTTGGTTTGACCCTAATTTTCCGCTCATAATACAAAATTCAGGTAACAATGCGAAAGTAGGTGTTGCAATCTATTTTAAACTAGCCTTACAGTCTATCAAGTTACTGACTCCCAGCTATCTACTGAAGTTAGCGAGCAAGTCTGGTGTGGTCTAAATGATGGAAAGAATTGCATTCTCATTAGTTGTGTTTACAGGCCCTTATCATCAGACGTAGCTACCAATAATAAAATAAATCGATCAATCAAGAAAGCGTCCTCACTTGTAGATCCAGGCAAATTTACGCATCTTTTAATAGCTGGTGATTTTAACTTTCACATTACTTGGTCAAGGTCGGGTGGATCATGAAAACCTCTTCTAAAAAAGACTTAGAATTCCTTCATGTAGTGAATTCTAGTGTGTTAACTCAGCTTGTCCATGAACCATTTTTCGAAAGTAATTTTCTTGATCTAGTTTTTACTGACGACCCAAGTAGTTTTACCAATATTTCAATGCAACCTTCACTTGGTCACACTTTGAAAGGTTAACTTTACTCGACAATAACATGGGATCTAATACTTGCCGAAAACGCAGAGAAGACCAGAACTACGGTTATTTAAGAACGGATTATTTAACAAAGCTGAACGGATTATTTAACAAAACTGATTTCAATGGCATAAACTCCTACTTTCTCAGAAAAAATTGGAAAGCGCTTTTTAACTATAAAAACGTTGAAGAGTGCTACCAAATATTGCAATATCATTACCATATAGTTATGGATGAATTTGTGCCTGTTTACCGTTCAACCATTTGAAATAAAAATCCTTTTAATATATTTTAATCGCAAAATTAAGAAAGCAACAAAATATAAATTTTCAGCATTTACTCGTCTCCGTTCTGCTCCGCAAACTGTCAAACCATTTCTTAAATCAGCATTTAATAAAGCTTCTCGTCGCGTAAAATCACTTCTAATTAAAGCTTTTAAAGAATATAAAGCTAATTTAGCTGCAAAAAGTAAATCGGATCCAAGCTGCTCTATTCGCATATTTACAAGCAAAAATCAACCAGAGAACGCCTTCACGCTCTTGTTGACCATACTGAAAATATATAACTACGGATTGAGTAGAAATGTCAAATATTTTAAATAAGCAGTTTTTTTTTTTGTGTTTTCAAAAGATTTTATTAATGTTGTACCATCTTTTGAGCCACGCACCACTATTTAAGCAAATATTAATGAAAACATGTTTTCAAAAGCATCAATAGAAAATCAATTAATAGCACTTAACAAATTTAAACCTGCAGGGATAAATAATTTTTATCCCCATATGCTAAATAAAATGCAATCTTCAATTTCAACTCCAGTTTAAATCATTTTTCTCAAATCTCTTCGCTAAGTTCAGCTCCAAATAGCTGGAAGTTAGCTAATGTTACACCTATCTACAAAAAAGGTCAAAAAACTAATCTTAGAGATGCAATGTATAAACATTTACTTTCAAAAAACTTTCTTGACGCAAACCAACATGGCTTTACACCTGACAAATCTTGAAATATATCTGCCAGTGGATAAATGCAATCCCATCCAATCGAAAACAACGAGTTATTATAGAAAATTCAGAATCCGACTGGCTAAACGTCCTCAGTGGTGTACCTCAGAGTTCATGTATTGGTATAACTATTTTTCATTTTTATTAATGAAATGCCTCGTCTGCTCATTCACCATTGCAAGCTTTATGCTGACGACACCAAAATTATTGCGATTACAAAAAAGCCATCTGACCTGCAGCGATTACAAACCGACATCGATAGAGTAGTTGACTGGGTTGATACTTAGTCAATGAGCTTTTATCAAGAAAAATGCAATTATATGGTTTTCAACAAGCATTGTTGGACACAACAGTTAAACAACAAAACTTTTGTTGATGATAAATTTAATGATCTCTGCTTCCAACTAAAAATGACTGACAATACTGGCTTTTCTCACAGTCTTAAAGAGACCAACTCTGAACGTGATCTTGGTGTTGTTGTTCACGATCGGTTTTTGTGGAACGATCAAATAGTAAAAGCTTTTTATATTTCAAATTCATATACTGTTCTTGGAATTCTTAGACGCACTTTTAAACATTGCACTAATGTTCCGCATCCTTTAATGCTCTTATGTAAGGTCTCATTTGGAGTATTGTTCGGCAGCATGGGGACCCTATTTAATTGAAAATATAAAAGCTCTTGAAGCTGTTCAAAATTGAGCCACAAAACCTGTCTTTTATTTGCAAACCATAAAAGCCAAGAAACGCTGCTCAGCTATTGGTATCCAATCACTTGAAAACCGAAGGCGCCGAAGTGATCTTATACAATATTTTAAAATTTACAACGGCATAAGCAAAGTTAAATGAATCACTATCTCCTGCTCCTGCACTTGCGCAACCTGGACCATCTGGTGGTCTTCGGGGTTTTCCCCATCGCATTCGGGAACCAAGAACTCTTAAATGTGTAGCTCGCAAAACTTTTTTATGTAACCGTGTGGCATTTGATTGGAGTGCGCACCAACAGATATCATTACCTTCGATTGAAATGTACCAGATATTGTTAACATTAACACTTTCAAAAAAAGCTTGACAGATTTTTTGTCTCGCTTTTAAAAAAAAATGTATGATCGGTACTTCTGTTTCTCGCCATGGAATATTATTAACTCTATGTGCCGACTATTTTATTTCTTTTTTTTTTTTGTTTGGTAATCTTCTATACTGGATTTACCATAGCAGGGATTGGTTGCTTTACCAGCTTCAAGAATTTTTCCGTTGTGGATTAAATTAAAAAAAAAAAAACTTAAAAGAAACATAGAAAAAGAATATTTTTAACGTAATATGCGTAACAGAAACATGGTGCAGCTTTGATGACATTGCATTGACCGCAAATCTCCATCCCTCAGGCTTTAATATGGTCCCGCTTGCACAAAAAAGAAACAAGCGAGGTGGAGATGTTCTAATGTAAACAATAATTTCCAGTTTATTATCAGGCCTGTCATGAGTATTTCTGATGGTGATAAAGAGATTTTAACTATTGAAATTTTTGCCGAAAAAAATTAAAAAAAGCTGCTGCTATCGCCCACCATCAGGCGCAATTAAAAGTTTTTAATAATTTTTTTATTAATTATATCATAAAAAAAAGTTTTCATGAAAAAAAAAAAAAATTATTTAATTGGTGATTTAAACTTAAATTTTTATGACTATTACATAAATAGCAACAGTTAAATTTTTTATAACGATTTGTTTGAATTGCTCCATCAATTCTTTTTATAAATAAACCTACAAGGGTAACACCAAAATCAGCTTCACTAATAGAAAATATTATGACAACCGATACTTCAAATAAATTGCTTAAAAAAGGAATTATTAAAAGTGATTCCTCAGATCATTTTCCCATTTTTTTCTCTATTAATAGAACTACTGAATAATTACCTCTACAAAAATAAATAATTATAAAACGACTCCTTAACCATATAAACTTCCTTTCATTTAAAGAGCAATTATCTTTGATAAATCGAGAGTACTTATGAACCAAACAATATACACAACTCATTTTTTTAAATATTTTATGAAATTTACGTTGTAAATTTTCCAAAATTAAAACAAATAAAAATATAAAATCACCATAGATTACCAAAGATTTAAGAAAACCCTCAAAAAAAAAAAAAAAAACTGCATATTTAATACCTAAAATTTAAAACAGTTGAAGATTTTTAAACACTCTTTAAAACTTATGCAAAACAGTTGAAGATCTTTAAACACTCTTTAAAACTTATGCAAAACAATTTGAAAAACAACGAAAAAACCTTTAAAAAAAATACTACACCAATTTATTTGAAAAATACAAAAATGATTCTAGAAAAACATGGAAATGTATTAGTGAAATCATTAGTAATTATTAAAGAAAAATGTGCTCAAAGTTATTGAAATAAATGGCGAACTCTTAAATGATCCTATTAGAATAGGAAGCAAAATAAATAAATATTTCGTATCAGTTGGACCAAACTTAGCTAAAAATATCCCTATTCACTCTTAGCAAAAATAGGCGATAACTGTCTCGTCCGCACCAGAGAAAACCGCAACATTCCTGTGAAAGCTTATGACCATGGGATTCCAAAAATGTAAACATTCAAATCATCTGCCTACGTCCGTGAAAGAAAATCAATTTTGAAATTTTCCCTTATTATACATTTATGTGAAATGACAGTATTTCTATTTTTTGCATTGTTACAGCTTTTATTAAATGTAAAAAACTTCTAACAAAGGTAAAGTATAGATTTTTGCAATATAGTTTTTTAAATTTTAAATTGACAAATTTCAGGAAAGGGCACTTTTTCAAAGAAACTAAATCTGTGAAGGTTGCATTTTTGAGTCTCTCAAGAAAAAAAAGAAAAAATGCCCAATTCAGCTAGGAATCATGATGAAAACAGCAAAGTTGTTTGCCTCCTGTTTCTCAAAAAGGCAAACAGACAGCTCACAACGTTTTTGCATGAAAAAGTTCAACAAGTCTACAGACAACAAATCAATTTTGAAGATGTAAGAGTACCGCAAGGGCTGTGAAAAACTTGTAGAACTGCTCTAAGGAAACGTTATGAAAGACATCCTGGTGAATTACCCGCTCTTTTTGACTTTGAAACTATCATTGTCAAACCACTCACAAGAGGAAATCGTTGTGAATGCTTGATTTGTTGCATTGGCCGGTTGAAATTGACTGAAAAGTACCCTCTTGACACTGACACGAAAGAAGAAAAAATTTCTGACAAAAGGTGCTCAAAATGTCTGTCACTAATTGGTAGGGGATTGCCACATCAATGCTCTGTATCACAGTTTAGAGAGAATATAAGATCTCTGGCAGCCAATAATGGTAAAGTTGCGAAACAGATTGCATCTTCAACAATCATAAACAAGGATGCATCTCCACATGGAACAGTTCGACTTTCACAAACTAAGGGTGGGAGAGCATTGCCTATAACTCCAGGTAAACATATGGTTATATCATTTAAGTATTTTGGTAAAATATTTGCTGTAAAGTTAATTTTCATATGTTTTAGGACCATCAAGTGCAAAACAGCTATTCAAGGATCACCCAGTTGTAACAATGCAAGATCTTGCTCAGGTTCAAATAAACACAGGGTTGTCTAATAATGGCATCAGAAAGCTTGCAACAACAATCAACAATGTAAGCACAACCAAAGTCTTGAAGCCATACATTGTTAAAAAATTTCAAAACCTTGGGAAAAATCTTGAAGAGAGCTTTACTAGACCACAGCGGCATTTACAAACGCGGACAAAACAATTTCAAATTACATTGTTGCACATTGCAAGAGTCTCAATAGTCTTATTGAAGATTTACTTTTGACACGGAAGATTTTTCAAACCACGTCATTAAATTGGGGATTGACGGCGATGGAGGATTCTTAAAAGTCTGTCTCGGAGTTTGTGAATTGGACCCAGAGATACAAAGTGAAGCTTCACCTCCAAGCAAACGCTTGCTTACATCACAAGCATCAAAGGAGTGAAAAAACAACTTCTTGTGGCTGTGGCTGAAGGAGTTCAAGAAAATTTCAACAATGTGAAAGTCATTCTTTCCCTTCTCGACATTCAAGAGGTCAATTTTGTTATCTCTTGTGACATGAAATTGGCTAACATCCTGTGTGGTCTGCAGGCTCATTCATCCTCTCATCCATGTACATGGTGCACAGCGGATAGTTCTAATCTTGCAAATTGTGGTACTCCAAAAACTTTTGGCTCTCTGAAGCAGTCATTCCATGCGTTCTCTGCAGCAGGTTCAAATACAAAAAACGTGGTTCATGTACCTATTCTTTCACTCGAAGATTCTGCATTGGTAATTAATCTAATACCTCCAATGGAGTTGCATCTACTTCTTAGAGTGGTCAATCAACTTTTTAAGATTCTGAAAGATTCATGGCCAAAGGCAGATGAATGGCTTCAAGCATTGCATATACAACATTAACCCTTTCATGGTGGACAATTTGAAGAAAATTCCTGCAATAAGTTGCTGAAAAACTTGGATCTTTTGCAAACATTGGCTAAAAAAAGCAATGCTTTTCAAGTTTTTCCCATCATTATAACTTTTCGAAAATTTGCAAATGTTGTATCATCCTGTTTTGGCAACAAGTTGCACAGTCAGTTTGAAGAAATAATTGATGAGTTTCGAGCTTCTTTCCTTGCATTGCCAATTGGAACTGTCACACCAAAAACACATGCTGTGTTTTTCCATATAAAGGAATTTATCCTGAGGAAAAAGATGCCACTTGGTATTTATAGCAAACAAACAACAGAAGCAATGCACCATTGCTTTAGTACAAATTGGGCAAGGTACAAACGCCCAATCAGTCATCCATAATATGGAAAAAGGCTTGTGATGTGCCTTGTTGATTTTAACAGCAAGAATCTTTGAAGAAAACACTGAGCACAAAATAAATAGAATTGGAGATTTATGAATAATGTTGACCTTACATTAGAATACTTTATGTGAGAACAGAATGTACCTTTTTATTCCTTTAGAATAATGTTTTTTTATTTATTGTATATATTTTTGTTTAAAGAATGCTGTAAAAATGCAAAAAATAGAAATGCTGTCATTTTACATATATGTGTAATGAAGGAAAATATCAAAAATGATTTTCTTTCACGGAAGTAGGCAGATGATTTTAATTTTTACATTTTTGGAATCCCATGGTCATATGCTTTTACAGGAATGTTGCGGTTTTCTAGGGTGCGGACTGGACAGTTATCTCCTATTTTGGCTAAGAGTGTATTGTCACTAATTTAGCAAGTGACACTCCCTCTTCGTTAAACTTTTCTCTAAATATTTTTGATACAACATTCGAAGAATTTGAATCCACCTACAAAATGATTAAACTTAATAAAGCAGTTGGACCAGACAATACCAATAGAAATATTGTTATTGGTTCTTATGAAATCATTAAAAATATTCTTTTTAAAACTTTTAGTTACTCAATTAAGCAAGCAATATTTCCAGATGCTCTCAAAATAGCTAGAGTTACTCCAATCTTTAAAGGAGGTGAATTAACTAAACTCAATAGCTATCGCCCAATTTCAGTTCTCCTTGTTTTTTCAAAAGTTTTGGAAAGAATTTTGTAAAATAAAATATAACTATCTAACTATAAATAAAATAATATAAAAAAATCAATTTGGGTTCAAAAAAATGATTCTGCTGAACATGCAATACTTCAACTTACTAGAAGTATTGCAAATTTATTTGAAAAATCACAATATACTCTAGGCATATTCGTAGACTTATCAAAAGCTTTTAACATTATTGATCACGAAATTCTTTTTAAAAAACTACAACTCTATGGGATTACAGAAAATGTATTACTATTATTAAAAAACTATTTAAAAAATCGGAAACATTTTTTTTAAATAAATTTAACCTTATCATCAAATTTTTAAATATATCATGCGGAGTTCCACAAGGGTCCATACTTGGACCTTTGCTTTTTTTAATTCATGTTAATGATCTCTATAAGGCATCATATTTGACAATAAATATGTTTGCCGATGACACAAATCTTTTTTTAACTGACAATAACTTACCAACATTATTCACCAAAATGAATAATGAACTCATTAAAATTTCTTACTGGTTTAAGTTAAACAAACTATCAATAAATATCGAAAAAACTAAATGGATAAGAAGCATATTGCACGTCTTATAAACTTTAAAGACCGTTTTACTCATGCCAGCCTCTTTTACTAAAATGAAATGAATATTCTTAATGTATACCAACTTAATGTATATAATATTGTTTGCTTATGTATAAATATAAAACTAACACTTACCTTTATCCTTTTTATAATTTATACTCACAAAAAAAAAAATTTGATAAAGTTTTCATTTCATCGAAATAAAAACTTTATCCAACAACTTTTTTCGCATACAAATTTTGGCAGATATTGTATCTCTTATCGAGGAGCTTTTTTATGGAACAAAGAATATACATATTTAACACAATAAATGTAACAATGTAGTTGAAAAATAAAGCGGTTCTTGACGACAAGACCTTAAGGTCTTCTACGAGATCCCGCATTCTTCCTCTTACAAACTTATTAATCTTGTAATCATTCTATCATATTATTGAAATTATTATAATTGTAAAACGACTAATATTGTAATACATTTAAAAAAAGAATAAAAAAATTATTAATAAAAAAAAATAAACATGTTAAACACTGAATCGAGTCTTCATCAAAGTTATATTATATCGTCGCTGCAAAACAAAACTCAAGTCCATTTTTGGCAAAATTGACATTTTTGGTTTAAAAAACTCCTGAGGTGCACAAAAGTCATCTCACAAAGTATGAAACCAAAGTTGATTCAACTTTTGCAACTATGAGTAAAATTCAAATATTATGTTTTAAAATTATGTCATAAAATAATTAAAAACATCGTTGCTGCACAACAAAACTTAAGTCCATTTTTCGGCACACAAAAAAAACTTTTTTGGTTTAAAATACTTAACACGTATATAAATAACTGAAAACAAGTAGATTTAAAAATAGTGGTATTTAAAAAAATTAGAAGCAGTGATTAAACTTAATAACTTTAAATGTCTTTTTCTCAGAACAGAAAAACGGACTTAAGATTGTCTTGATTCGCAGCAGCAATTTAATTTGAATTTTGACATATTTTATATAGCTTTAAGAATATCTTCAGTCTATTTGTATTGTTGCTTCTTATAAACTTGAAGTTTTATTTTTTATTTGTTATATTATGAAAAATAATAACATATTTTATAAGTATTTTAAAAACAATTTAGTTTAATGAAAAAGATCAAACGCAGCGATGTACTAAAAACTTTAAATACATTTTTCTCTGAACAGCAAAAATGGACTTGTTTTGCAGCAACGATATATTTAGTTTTATTTTCAAAAATTTCTAATATATTTTTAGCATTTTTTTTTTTTAATCTATTTTCAGACGTATTGCTTTTTTGATTTGATTGATTTGGGCGCGCTTTGCTTGTTCAATAATGAGTAGATTAACATAAAAAAGAAGCAGTAGCGTAACAACAAATCTTACCCCCATCTAAAATCAATGTGATGTATGCCCAGTAAAACCAAAACGGTTTGTTTTGAGATGCTTAAACATGTTTTTGAAGATGTTCCGAGCACCTGAAAAAAATATCTCTATTCATATACTCATTATAGTTAAGGTGCAGACAGAGGTAGGTGAGTTATAAGTTATAGATTGTCAAAGATGAGGTTTTTATAAAAAATTTCAATTTAAGTTTTACTAATTCGCCTTAACTACGTTAAATAGCCGCTGATACTAAAATTAGGTGTCGGTTTTTAAATCTAATAAAAAAATCATTTTACTACCTTTTAAAAATTCGTAATAACTCCTAAAAATAGTTCTTCATATTTTTTACACAATCAAAAATACTTTTAATGCTAAGCTTTGTTTCAAGTTTATATTTTTCGTTTTTCGTTATTTTAAATTTATACTATTATTCTTTTTCATGTACAAACCCAGGAAAAAAAGTTAATATCTTCAAAAACACAGAACAATGACAACTACAATAATGGAAACATTGACGCGGACCCTTTAAGTGCAAGAAATGAAACAGAACTTGTTGGAATTTTTGCACTCGAAGTGCAATCTAATAATTTGACATATTCTTTTTATACTGATTGTGGCAACATTGATATTGGAGTGTTAAAATTAAATTCAATATCAAAAGATGGCATTCTAAGAGGTCCAGAAACACACCCAACAATAATTTTTAGATAAATACAATAGTCAGTTCCCTACGTGTTTATTAAGCTTTCGTTTAAAAAAAAATAAAGAAATGGTTTTTATTAATTTCGTAAGAAAAGATCAATTTTTGCTACATAATATGGTTGGGAGGCTAGTAGAGGGTTCAAAAAATTATATCATAGAATACCTGACCATGAAAAATTTAGCAATCATAAATCTTGTTATTACCAGTGGTGAAATTTAGAAAGTAATATTAATAAAAGTACCAGAATTGATTGCCTTATAGTAAAACAAGTACAAAATGATACACAAAAATGGAAAGATTTATTAAAACGCTTATTAGATGTAATTTTATTTTTTGCTAAGCGTGGATTGGCTTTCAGGGGTGTTACTCATTTGATTGGAGATTCGAACAATGGAAATTTTCTAAGATAATTTCAACTTTTAAGTCATTTTGATTTTAAATTTATAAAATAAAATCATATCATGCTGCGTTGATTACTTGAGATCTTGTATTTTAAAGGAAAGAGAAACTGTGAATCATTCCCTTATTATAGACTCAACACCTAATTCTGCGCATATAGAACAAACTATAAGTTTTACGGTACGTTACTATTAATTTCTACAAATTTGTAATTATAAAAAGGTTTCTCGCATTTGTTGACTGAAAAAGAAGGCTGCAGAAGATATTGCTAATTTAATTTTTAAAACGCTACAAAGGTATAATATTCTTATAAGTGACTGTCGTGCACAAGGATATGATAAAGAATTCAACATGATTGGATCATATAAAGGTGTACAAGCTCGCATTTTGAAAATTAATCATTTTGAAAATATTTTCTCCTTGTGCATATCATAGTTTAAATTTGTTAAATTTATCCTGCAGCAGAATCTTGTATTCAAGATAAAAGATTTTTCGGCAATGTATTTAGTAGTAGCCATACAAAGTGGATGTTCTTTGCTCACTATATCAAATACACGCTGGTCTGCAAGAATTAAAAGTGTTAAATCGTATGCTGAAAAAAATTATGAAATTAAAAAAGCAATAGATTCTGTTTTGTATTTTAAATTTATACTATTATTCTTTTTCATGTACAAACCCAGGAAAAAAAGTTCTATAAAATTTTTGTAAACTTTTCAAATTCTATAGAATTTCTTTTGAATGTCTATTAATTTCTGTAGAAATTTTTCAATAGAAAAAAAGTTCTATAGGAATTTTTATAAAAATTAAAAGAGATTCTATAGAAATTCTATAGAATTTCTATAGAATCTTGTAAAAAAATGTACTAAAAAGATAAAGAACAACACACGAGCTAAAAAGGAAGCCGACAGAACAATTAAGAATTAATATTTTCAATATTTTCATGGGTAGCATCTTTGGAAATATGACAAGAAGATTTAATGCTGCAAAAAAATAGATTCTTTATTTAAAGTATTATGATCAGAGAAATTCAAAATAAGTCTATAAAATTGTAAAAAAAGTTATCAATAATCATCAGATGAATGATACTACATTTAAAATCAATTAATGATGCCAATATACAAAATATTTCTCTTCAGTCCGTTTTTTTTTTTTTGCCCAATTCCAGTGATAGTTTCTTAAGCAAAAAGATCGTTTAGTGTGTTAAAAAGAATGAAAAAACGTATTAATATCAATCACACAAATTCGCTAAAATGAATTAGGACTTTTATCTATTAAAGTCTTTGATTAAATTAAAGGCTTTGAAAATTATTTTTTAAGAAGGTACTAATTTTATTGCGAATCGGAAAGCTCGCAAAGCTCTATTATAGGCCGGGTGAAAAAAAACGAGCAATTGCTTTTATTCAGTATTTGTTCAGCTTTACATGAATAAAAACATTAGCAGTTTTCCTCAAATTTTTATTCACGTAAAGTTAACCAATATTGAGTAAAAGCAATTGCTCATTATTATTCACCCGGCCTTATGAAATAGTGTTGAACATTTTTGTACATTTTTTCCTAACTTTAACTTTTAAAAGAATTAAATACTTTTGACAAATTTTTATTTTTAATTTTTAGAGAGCAGAGCACGCTTCTGGCGGTCCTTGGTATTGAGTTTTTTCATTTCTTTTCCTCTGGGACCGAAGTTTCTCTCGGCGGCAATGGGTACCTGATATTATCGAGACGCACTTCTAATAGATTTTTCTTCAGTTATCATGCTTATTGCTTTTATCAAATTTTAATACAACCAAATTATAGAAGCTTAATATAAAACATAACTATCTTAATATTAATATAAAATATAATAATTTAATATATTAATATAAAAAAAATAGAACTTACTAAACTGGATAATTTTATTGCCCTAAAGAAAAACTAAAAGATCTTATAATTAACAAAATCAATTTTATCGATATGTATTAAATGTAAAAGAACATTTAATATAATAAAATGTAACGAGAGCAATCTAATTTATTAAAAAAAATAAAAGAAAATAAAAGAAAAAAAAACATTGAAAAAAAAGAATAAATATAGTTAGCAACATAGTAAAATATTACTGAACAGTAGACCTTAAAAAGTTATTGTGTGTATTATTAATTTACTTTTCTTCATTCTCCCTCCTAGACTTCTTTATTTTATTAGATTTTTCAGCATAATAAACTAATCTGTAAATAAAAAAATAAAATTATAAATACTAGTATAAATAAAAGTATAAATACTAGTTTTAAAATTAATTTACTAAAGTTTAAAAGATTTTTATTTAAACTACTCAAAATAAAAACTTATCAAAAATTATTTTAAAAAAAATAATATTGTCATGATCTATAGAGTTGAGTCACTATTAAATTTAGAGTGCTTACAAAAAATCTTTTTCATTTATACATAATTACTTAACACCGTATGGGCAAATACTATTTCAGGGCCGACAACACGGTTTTCGAAGTGGAGGGGCACAATCGTCAATTTAAAAAAAAAGTCCTATATCTATAATTTTTTTTAAAAAAAAAAAGAAAAAAAAAGGTCCTACCCTGTTCTAAAAGGTCCTTTAGAACAGGGTAGGATTTGGGAGGTTTAACACGTGCTCCCCAGCCCCCCTTGTGTTGTCGGCTCTGTAGTTTGGAAGCATATTTATGGTTTATTTAAAACGAATACACCATAAACAGATTTGTTGTACCAAAATCTAATTGAAAACAAAATTCTGAATCGCGGGTTATATTTTTGGATCATTTTTATTAAGTAAAGCTGAATCAAAATGGTATTTACTACATACAGATTTATCTTGTTATAAGTGTTTCTTTTAAAAAACATCAAAATGATAATATTAATAAAAACTAAAAAATAATGTACTTATTTTAATTTACCCTGTAAATAAAATACACTGTAAATTAATAAAACTTAAAAATGAGAAAAAAAATATTTACAATAATTATGATCGCTAATCATATTATTTAACTTTTTATTATTTGTTTGTTCGTTTTTTGTTTTGACTTTTTTAATGTTTTTATTATCTTTTAACTGATATGATCTCTTTTTTTTACTAAAACATTTATTTAATTCTCAGATTATACTACATATTCTAGGAAAATTTTATAAAAGTTATAAAATTTTCCTAGAATATATTGTAACACGGTGATCGGCGAGACAAAAATGTCTTCTTCTTGCTTAACATTGATTGCCTTATACACTATCCTCCATTATCTTATGGCGAGTTTCTGTTTTTCAACGGGAACGGAAAAATAATCACGTGAGCATGCGTAATAAAAGTTTTTATTTGTCCGAAAGAAAACTGCGCATGCTCGCGTGATTATTTTTCCGTTGCCTTTCCCGTAGAAAAACGGATGAGTGGAAACTCACCTTTAAGGTGAGGTTCCACTCATCCGTTTTTCTACGGGAACGGGATAGATAATCACTTAAGCATGCGCAGTTTTACTTCGGACAAATTAAAACTTATAATACGCATGCCCAAGTGATTATTTTTGCCTTCCCTTTTCCGTGAAAAAACGGATGAGTGGAAGAAACTCCCCTTTAGTTGTAATAGTAATCGCCTATACACGGTCGTTTAGATGTGGAAAGTTATTATACGCAAGCGCAGTGTCAAATACAAATATTACAATTTTAAAGATGGTGACGGCCTTTAGATACAAAAAAATCTTCTGAGTAGCAACAACATTTAAAGTTTTACTTAGTAGTTATTATTTGTATATTTTTGGTAGAATAAAATAATTATAAAGATTATTGAATTGTTGATTCAAAAATGATAAAAACAAGATAAAGATGTTTTAGTATATAAATAACTGGGGTTCTCTGCTGCATTTATCTAACTGTTAAAATAGAGTTCACCCAACACTACTTTTGTCCTAATTTATAGATATATGATACACATATTCATGTATATAGCTAAAAAAATATTTACATAAAATTATATGTGAATGATTATAATACATATAATAAGCTACAAAGTCTACATGTTACTTATAATCAATCAATCATTTATTTCACTTTATAAAATAAAATTAATACAAAGCTAGGATCAGTCACAAACAGTTATATAACTGACAAAAACGTGATAACCTACAAATATTAACCGTAAATTTGAAAAAGTATATAAACTAAATAGTAAATTAATAATAATAAAATTAATAATAACAATACAGTAATAATTATTGTAATAATAACAGTAGTAATAATAATAATAATAATAATAATTATAATAATAACACTATTGATTTACAACAGTAACAATAATAAAAATAAAAGTGTTAAATATAGAGATAATATTAATTCTTGAATATTAACAATAAGGGTATAGAGGGGGTCGTTTGGGAAGTGCTATAAATAATACCATATAATCTATAACTACATTTATAGATTCAGTCACTCTCAAACACACTATAAACTATGTAACATAAAATTTTTATATATAAGTTGTATATAAATTTATTATGTTACATGTGATTTGTTTGCATTTAATTTATATATATATTTTTTATAATATAGGCAATATAAACTATATAATATAGTTTTTATAATATATTATAATCATTCAACCGTATATTATATGCAATTTGTATCCACTAAATTTGTGCGCATAATATATACATTGTATTACAACACAATTACAACAATTGTATGCACACACATTTAATGCATACAAATCAAACTCTGAAAAATAATAATATATGTCCAAGCATAGTATACTATGTAAACCAATAAAGTGTGTTTGTATATATATATGTGTGTATATAAATATATACATATATATATATATATATATATATATATATATATATATATATATACATATATATATATATATATATATATATATATATATATATATATATATATATATATATATATATATATATATATATACACACACACATACATACATACACCATTGGCCATTAATTAGAGCATACTTATTTACCTGTTTGATTAAAATTATTTAAAAACTAGTAATTACTTAAAAACTTTAAAAACTTTTTAAATATTTTATTATTTCTAATTAATAAGTATCGTGTTTATTATTTAATTGACAAGTTTTCATAAAACTTATTTATTATCCCTAATTAAATGTAATTTAATAACATAGACTATATTATTTTGATTTTTTTTTGTTTGTCAAAAGTTAATGCTTACTGTTTTATTTCAAAATTAATGTAATATATTGACGATTTTTTTTATAATTTCAAGTAAATTTTCAATAGCATTTATTAACTCTAAATTTCTAATTTTTAATTAGTACTGATGAAAACAATTAGATATTAAAAAAAGCTACATAACGAGCAAAGTAATACAGCATGAAACTATAAAATCATTGTCAAGAATCTCTGAAAAAACGTGTTACAAATCTATTTTTCTTTAAAACCAAAGATATCTCATCATCAAATAGCTAATAAGTTAAATATTGGATATTCAGTTGTTGCACATATTTGAAAATGTTATACTGAAACAGATGACATTATGGATCTGGACGATCTAGTGGGCCAACTATAGCAACACAATGAGAGAAACGTTTATTAATTTGCTTGATGAAACACGACAACAAGTGGTGAAATGTTATATTTTCAGGCAAAATGAATATTGAGGTATAAATGCGAGAATATGTTATTGCTACGTGTTCTGCTCTTGATAAAATGCTTAGTTTCTCTAAATCTACAGTTTTTCAATATCTACAGTTTTTCAATTAAATTTAATTGTATTTTAGTGTCTGAAAGTTATATAAAATTAATAGACCCCTTAAATAATAGAAACCCCTAAATTAATAGAACTATATAAAATTAATTTGGTCAAATTATTTTGATTAAACTTTGCTCATTCGAATACCCAAAAAATGTATTTTATTAATTATTATAAATAGTTAAAAAAGGAAAAAACTTTTATAAATTCGAGACACAATTCACGAATTGAATATATTAAAATATGAATTGAATATAATAAAAACACGAAGTAAATATATTAAAAATTGTATGCTAGGCCAATTTGCATGGGCCTAACATACATATTAAAATATTTATATATATATATAAATATCTTAATATATATATATATATATATATATATATATATATATATATATATATATATATATATATATATATATATATATATATATATATATATATATATATATAAGTTATGTTAGTGTTTTATAGAAATAGAGTGCTAAAACAGAGTAATAATAAATTAGCAAAAACACAAATTTTGTCTTATAAATATATAAGTAATATATAAATTTTGTAATATATATATAAGTATATATATAAGTATTTTTATTAATATATATATATATATATATATATATATATATATATATATATATATATATATATATATATATATATATATATAACAACAATACCAATATATTTCATGTTACAGATGTTACAAAAACACAGGTCATTGCAAATAGTGATTCACTAATAAAGCGCAATGACCTATATGTAATAAGTCCAACCATTTAAAAAAATAGGTTATAAAAGGAAGTTAAGTTAAATAAGTAAACATAATGTTAACTAATAAAAGTAAAATTGCATAAAAATTTATTTAATTATAGCAAAAAAATCAGACTTTTTAATATATATAACAATTAATATAATGTACATTTATACCTGCACATATACTTAAACAAGAATTATTATAAAATAAGTAAGTTATAATAAAAACAATTATTTAAAATAAAATATTAAAAATAAAATTAAACTAAAATAATACACTATAATAAAAATAAGTCAAAAGATAGAAAGTAAAAAATTAAAAACTAAAGTTAAGCGTAACCTTTTAGGTAGAAATGATGGAGTGAATTTAAGAACAGATTCTTGAACCTAAGGATGAGACCTGATTTTAGGGTGTTCGGAAGGGAGTTCCAAGAAAGGATACACTGGTATGTAATGGAATACCAGTATATACAGTACCATATATGTATATATATATATATATATATATATATATATATATATATATATATATATATATATATAAATGTATATATATATATATATATATATATATATATATATATATATATATATATATATATATATATATATATATATATATATATATATATATATATATATATATATATATGTTATATATATATATATATATATATATATATATATATATATATATATATATATATATATATATATATATATTATATAATTAAATTATGTATTGTGACTATACAGTAGCCTTGCAATTGTTGTTGATGTTGAAAAAACATCTTATAATCTTGTAAAAAAATTGAAATTTAATATAAGTAAATATTATAAGTGAGATAAACAGTTCATCTATCTGAAAAAGTAAAATATAATAAATTTCTACGCTCAAAATTTTTTTAAAAAAGGATTTGAAAACAATAAAAGACACTAATGTAGCTATTGCTGTAATTACATTTTATTCATTTTCAGAGATTTTATATTTTATTTGAAACATTGTATCATGTACTAGAAGTTACTTTTATTGTAATTTCTTTTTAATAAACGGCTTAATGCATATTTAATGGCTAAAAATAGCTCGTTGTCAATGAGAATTTTTTTATATTCAGTACACGTAGCCATTTTTAAAACTCTTAAAAAATGCAAACTTTAACTGCGCTTGCGTATAATAATTTCCGCTTATTTCGTAAGTCTGAACACGGAAGTATAAAACAGAAAAAAGTTCATCGAGCCGCAAAAATCAAAGCAGTTTCAAGTTGTCTCGGGAGTATGCTTGTAACCGACAATTTAAAAAAAAAACAAGTTTCACTGGACAAAATACAACAAAATTCACAGAAATGATTTTTATATAAACATCAAAAAATGATTTGTTCTAGGAATATGCTGCAAAGTTTTTACCATTAGTAGTTGCAATTATTCATCAAACGGTTTATTAAAACTCGGTAATTAAATAGAACCACTTGATTTTAAAAGCATATTTTAGTTTAAGCTTCTCTTCTTGCTTCAAGTCATAACACGATATTTGAATAAAAAGGCAACTAAAACAGTTTTTAAAAAATCAAAAAAATTGTTTTCTAAATAATTAAAGTTTAAAGTTTCATTAGCTGTATATCATAATTCCATTCATTCTTGTAGTACTCCATTCATTATCCATTATTCCATTCATTCTTGTAGTAATCCATTCATATGAAGTTTATTAAAAAGTTGTTGTTGTTTAAAAAAGTTTATTAAAAGTTTATTAAAAAGTTTATTAAGAAGTTTATTAAAAAGTTGTTGTTTATTAAAAAGTAAGTTGTTGTTTGCCGTTTTGTTGCGCCATTTTCAATGTTTTTCTTGAATATTATTGACGAACCTTCAAAATACAATATTTTTAAATTATTATAAACGTACCTTTTTGGGTCAACGTATAAAGATTTCTTATTGTTTACAAAACAATAAGAAATCTTTATACGTTTTCTTATTGTTTACAAAACAGAAGGTTACAAGCATAGTCCCGAAAAATTTAAACCCGCCTGAACTTCCATCTGTTTTATACTTCCATGGTCTGAACGACCGTGCATAGTTAATAGTCAAGATAGAATCAGACAAAATTTGGGGCAATTAGTAAATGCATTCATAAAAGGTTTAATGTAATAGAAATGTATGTACCAAAATAATTAATTTGGATTGCTTTATTTCTGCCAAAAATGAAAACAGTGCTACTTTTGATAGTTACGTTTTTCTAAACAGGCCGTAGAAAATACATCGTGACTTTATTTACTGTTGCTTTCTTTTTTTGTGGTTGCTAATCTAAACAAACGTCTGTAATGCTTAATTATGGCGGACAAGATGGCGGACAACATGGGTTTCAAAAAAAAAAGTTTCTCTACAAAAAACGTTGGAAGGGAAGGGCGTGCACCCTGGGAATAAGTCTTGGTAAGTAATCAGTATATATAGTATGACACCTTTTGCAGACAATTCTGGTAAAATATTTGAACTTTTTATATGCAAATTATATCTTTTAAAAGATGAGGGCTCCAAACTGAGGTGCAAGATTCTAATACAGGCCGCACATAAACTTTGTAAGTTTTTAACAAAACTTGAGATTTGTAAGAGATGAAGGATTTTAAAAGTAAATAAATGCAAGAGTATGCTATACTTAAAATACGAGAGCAGTGACTAGAGAGTTTTGTATCTAAGGACATGGTAATTCCAATATCTTGAATTAAATAATCCTGAATTGGGAAGGCTTAATTGAGTGTTTGAAGAAGAAGCATTTTTTTTGGTCTGTTTTATGGTTATAAGTTTCATATCCATAAAATGTTACGAGGGTTTGTGAACTATGGATGGTCATAACTTTTGTATTTTACATAATTTATTAAAATACAAAAGTAATTGTGGCGCCTCTGTAAATTATTTGTATTTTACTGACAGTTTTAGCGTTGGAGTGTTTGTAACAGTCGCTGTTTATTTATTTTTTTTCATTCGTTTAAAAATTGTTCTATTGCCTTATTTTTTATTGTTGAAGATACTGTTTAAAACATTTTTACTTCCTGTGAATTATTTCTATTCAATACATGATAATACATCCGCAATAGACCGCTACCTCAATTCCCAAGGGCACTTCTTTGTAAACAAAATGTCATTTATTTATTTTTATTTTTTTCTAAACTCAGCGACCAAAACAATAGCAATTGAAAACAAAAGTTATTATATTTTTTAAATTTTTTAGGTGCCCCAAAAAGTCTTTACAATTTTATCACAGAGCACCTCATTCCTATCTCGCAAAACTTTCCCAGAGATGGCTTTGAACTACCAGTCTCATGCTTCTGATTCAAGCGCTTTACCAATATCTAAAAAAATATATATATAAAATTTTTGAAATCTTTTTTGAATTATCAACCAACTTGTTTAAATATCAAATATAAAACAAAATAAAACTCATTGTTTATCAATCAATTTATTAACCAAATACGTATTTAATCAACACCAACATTTATCCTAACTGTAAACCGAAAGCCTCTTTTAAGCAAATTTCATCAACTCATCGAATTGAAATTCTGACATTTTTGCCATCACTTTGAGCAATAAATTGTTTTTTTTTTTCTATTAAAAGCAAACATTCCTATTTAAATGTAAAGTAGGTGTTCAGTCTATTCCGATGCAAAAACTCTATTTCGTCTACCCGAAGCAAAAACTTAAACACTTGACAATTGACCGCGTCCTGGTAGAGGAAAGGTGGCGCATTTGCCTAAATAATGTAACGCTATGATACTCTGCTTCAACAGTCAAGTAAAACTTGAATAAGTAACGCTAAATCGTTAAATCGTCAATAAATGTCTCGTTTGCTTCAACGTTTTAGACAACCGTGTTGCTCAACCATGGACTACCTAATATGGATGTCAGTGCAATCAGCGTTGACTGATTCAAAGCGAAATTTGATCAACTACCATTAAATTACCACAGCACATCATCATCTGTGCAATCTAGGATGAGCTGGCATTGCTAACTGTTGATGAGCTTACGGAAAACGTCCGTTTTCGTCAAATTTAACTACAACTTCTTATGTTTTTTGTTAAAAATAGTTTATAATTAATTGTATAAATAGAATTTAAAATTGAATTTTTTTCATGTGCATTTTTATACAAAATACTTAAGTTTTAACCTAAAATTGAAAAACCAAGCAGATTTCACATTGTCAAGCGTTAAAATCTTTTTTTGTATATATATATATATATATATATATATATATATATATATATATATATATATATATATATATATACATATATATATATATATATATATATATATATATATATATATATATATATATATATATATATATATATATATATATATATATGTATATATATATATATATGTAGATATATAGATATAGATATATAGATATAGATATTTATATATATATATATTAGGGGTATGACTAAAAATTTTTTTAAGAATTTCAATTCCCAATGCCACCATGAGTGGAGAAATTAAATTTATAAACAGAAAATATAAGTTTTTAATATTAATTTTTGAAAAAGATCACCGTCCCCGTCCCCCCCCCCCCCTCCAAGCTGAAAATGGTTTTTCCTATCTTTTTAGTGTTATCCTATTGAGTTATAAATGACATAATAGACATACAAAAATGGCTAAAAATAGTCTTGCTTTAGAAAAGAATAAGAAAGTTTGGGAATCAAATATAGTGAGGTTTGAAAAAACTAAGACTTTAAGAAGATGTGCTATTATTAAAATATTGGTGTAATGAATAAAATACCAACAGAACAGCATATCGTTGATCGATTCAAAAGTTTGTCATCAAATGTAAAAAGCAGAAAGGAGAGAGTTACAACTTTGGCTAAAGAAACTGAACTACTATGGAGAAAGCTGAATATTCCAATTCTACAAGAAAAATCAACATCAAAAAGAAAAATAGAAAATATATTGAAAAACTTGACAAAGATAGTCGAAAACCAGGAACTCAAAATTTTACACAATTGTTTAACATAACTGATGAAAAAGGTAAATGGCTGTGTCAGGAAGATAGAGAATTCTACTGTCAGTAAATGTCAACAAATGGAAGAGTTGGATATTGTACCACAATTGAAGATACTAAATGTATTCATCCAAGAAAACTAGTGTTGATAAGGAAACAAAATTCCATCAGCCGAGACCAAGATTTCAATGAATCAGCTAGTGAAGGAGGTCATTCAGAAACTGAAGAGCAGTGTTCCGGCAGTGATACTGAAGCTAAAGATGTGGAAAGTTTGTCATCATCATCTAAAAGACAAAAACCATATTTGGCTGTAAATTTGAAGATTTCTGCAAAGATTAGTATCCTAAAAAGCACATAAAGTCTGCAAAACTTTATCAAAAGGTGAAATTTCTTTTCCTACTCCAACTCAAAGTGGTGTCTACAAAGGTGTCATGAAAGAAGGAGAAAAGTTGAAAGCAAATTTTATGAAGAACTTAAAATATAAAAGTGGTCTTTACACTTTCAGAATACTCGAGATCCTTTGACAAAAGTGATTTGGACACGTTGGTGAGATGACATTGACTTCCTGCATCACTTAATAGCTTGTTATAGAAAGTTTAAAAGCACAAGTACCTTTACAAAAGTGAATTTTAAAGCACTTCCTGCTATAAGCAATGCAAGATGGAACTCGAGAGCTTTTTTTGTTCTACTTGCTTGCATTCTAATATCAGATTATCAAGAATCGAAATCTGCTCAAGCAGCATGCAACTTCATCTGTGGTTCATGGGGTGATATATGGTTTGGTGATCACTAATTCAATTCTGCAGATTTTGTTAATCTATTAGAAGCATGCAATGAGTATCAAAGAGCATTAAAATTGTTGAAGACATTTTGGTCCACAGAGCCAACACTAATTTCAACACAACGGTCAAATATATGTACAGAACGTGCAGTAAAAGTGATGCAAGATTTAATGCCTTTATGCCATAGCATAGAAAAACTTAACATTAAATACTTATTGTCAAATACACAGTAAAATTATTTTAATTATTCATGTTTGTTAGTTTTCTATAAAGTACTGTAACATGTGTTGCAAAATAACATTTTTTATATTCTATAATTCTTGTTTTCAAATGGGAGGGGGTGAACTTTTTCAAGATATATTATAAATGTTTGAT
Organism: Hydra vulgaris; assembly: GCF_022113875.1. NCBI lineage: Eukaryota > Metazoa > Cnidaria > Hydrozoa > Anthoathecata > Hydridae > Hydra > Hydra vulgaris. The sequence goes on along the minus strand of NC_061167.1, from coordinate 34,731,876 downwards.
ATTTTTTTAATTTTTGCATAAAAACTCCACTAAATTGAGTATGGGGTTGAAAAATTGTAAAACCCCTAATTTATATATATATATATATATATATATATATATATATATATATATATATATATATATATATATATATATATATATATATATATATATATATATATATATATATATATATATATAAATATATATATACATATATATATATATATATATATATATATATATATATATATATATATATATATATATATATATATATATATATATATATAAATATATATATATATTTATATATATATATATATATATATATATATATATATATATATATATATATATATATATATATATATAAATAAATATATATATATATATATATATATACATATATATATATATATATATATATATATATATATATATATATATATATATATATATATATATATATATATATATATATATATATATATATATATATATATATATATATATATATATTTAAAAATAAGACTAAATTTTTAATTTTATTTAAAATCATTTTTTACTTATCAAGACATGTTTCGACTATATATTGTCATCATCAATTAAAATATATTTGTTAAAAACCGTATAAAATATAGTATATATTTATAAAAATAAAATATAAAAAAAGCCATAAATTTGTAAACAAACTTCCTATATATACAAAAAAATTATTAAAAAATATTTTAACAAATGTCAAATATAACAAAAAAAACCGGTAAATCATATTAAATTATAAGAGTCATTTTAACATGGTTTACTTGTTTATTCATATCGAGTTTTTCCTATCCTATATGAATGCTTTCTTTAATTTTTAATTCAATTTTGTTTTTAGCACGATCCTAAATCGAAAAGCATTCATCATTATAATTTGTAAAACATTTTTCTTTTGAGTGAAGATGCTTATAAATAAGAGAGTTTTTATCCCATCTGTAGTGTTCAATTACTCGCGTCTTTAAGTGGCGAGAGGTTTTGTCAATATAACAGGATTTACATCCTGCACAAACAAATTTGTAGACGACAAATGATTTAAAATTTACAGGAAGGTGATCTTTAGATAAAAAAAAAATTAAACACTATAACAAAGTGAATAATAATTTAAGGTAACCGACTCACAATGTTTCATTATAATTGCGTGTAATCTTCGTTTCATTACCTCAGATATTTGATCAGTATAAGGGAGTTTGAAACAGCAAGAGTTTGTTAGGTCTTCAGATGTTACAAACTCTCGCTATTTCATGATCAGAATAATTAACGTCTTCTTATAATTTAATATGATTTACCGGTTTCTTTTGTTATATTTGACATTTGTTAAAAATTTTTTTATATATAAGAAGTTTGTTTACAATTTTATGACTTTTATTATGTTTGTTTTTACAAATATATACTTTATTTCATCCCGTTTTTAACAAATATATATATATATATATATATATATATATATATATATATATATATATATATATATATATATATATATACATATATATATATATATATATATATATATATATATATATATATATATATATATATATATATATATATATATATATATACATATATATATATACATATATATATATATATATATACATATATATATATATATATATATATATATATATATATATATATATATATATATATATATATATATACATATATATATATATATATATATATATATATATATATATATATATATATATATATATATATATATATATATATATATATATATATGGTGGTTTTTCAACAATTGAATAATTGATTGGCATTTTCATGAGAATTAAATAATATCTTTTTATTATAAGAAGTAGTAATACTCTTGATGTTTGGAACGCATATAGGGGAAAGCGGGGCAACATGGCGAACGTTTTGAAAGCTCTAAGTTATTGCAAAACTATCAGTCGTGAAGCAATAATACTTTCTGAGTATGCTTATGTCGTTAAAATGATTCATTGCCTACTGGAATTTTCCGTTTGCTAATATAACAATTTGAAATAAATATTAAAATAAAAAGTTCATAAATTTGTCATCTGGTCACGTGATCGGGGCAAGATGACTTATTATGCAATTTTTACCTCCAATTATATAAAATTTAAAAAACCACCGATAACTGTAACTAAAGTAACAAAAAATAAACACAAATTGCAAAAAACTACTTCTAAAGAAGTTAAACTTGAAGGACACCATCCATTATGAGAAACCGAAAGTGAGGAATTTTTTTTTAAGCGCGAAAAGTAAACTTATGCGTATAAAATTGCGTTAATAATATTTCAAAAAACCAATCGGTGTTTTAAAATACAAAATGCAAATACTGCTTCGTTTTTACCCAAGTATAAGAATTTTTATCGAGTTGTTATATGAAAACCCATCTTGCCCCATTCGCCATGTTGCCCCGCTTTCCCCTATATATAAATATAACTATAACACTATAACTAACCTTTAAGAAATATAATACAAAATCTCGAAAAAGAAACATTATCTAGTTTAACCCACCTTATTCACTCAACGTCAGAACAAACGTAGCCAAAACATTTTTGAGCACAACTGATAAATGTTTCCCTAAAGGCCACAAATTTCACAAACGTTTTAATTAAAAAACTTGGCTTATTTTTAAAAGTATTTTTAAAAAACTTGGCTTATTTTTATGTGTATATGTATATACATATATATGTATATGTATATACATATATATGTATATGTATATACATATATGTACATATATATGTATATGTATATACATATGTATATATACAGGGCCAACGATACCGGGAGGGGCATGGGGCACGTGCCCCCCTCTTTTTTTCTATAGGAACTTTTTTTTTTTTTGATTATTTAAAGGAAATTCTAGATATAGAAGACTTATTTTAAGAATTGATGATTTTAAAGCATCGAAACCCGTGTCGTCGGCCCTGATTTATAATTATTTTCATGATAGCTTTAAATATTTAAAAATTTTAATAGCTCTTGTTTTAAAATCTATTTTTAGTTAAAATAACTCTTCTCGTATGACCAATAAACAGAGGGGAGTATTATAAACCTGAATTTTTTTAAAAACAACTTGAAGTTTGTAAAACGCATTTGTCCTCTATGTGAAAGATTCTTATGTTATAAGCGTGTTTAACACTATAAAGAGTCAATTTTCTTATAGCAAGTTTATCTTCTATAAAGATTTTATTTTCAAAATTTTTATTTTTATTATTAAACTTTGTTAGGATTTTAATAACCTCCGTGTCAAATAGAGATTATTATTGGAGGTTTACAATAAGATGTTAAGATATCAACATTAGTTAATACAATGGTTAAAATAATAATAATAAGTCAATTAATTTCTATCATTTACTAAAAAATATTAAAGTTCATAGATTATATTAGGAATACGTTTATATATTTTAAGTGTGAAATACCTGCAATGATACAGACAGCTAGTCTTTATTAAACAGCAAAATATAACGTTCAAAAAAAAAAAAAGTGATCAGAAAAGTTAGATACTCTTCTTGGTGGTAAGAAATAATACTTTGTATTCCCAGACTATTGCTTAATTGAAATGACCTTTTATATATAAAATATTGAAACGTTGCTAATTCAATCAAAACTTGGTATAAAATCGAAAACCTGTCCCCTTTTACAGTAATAAATTTAGAAATAATAAAAAAATTTTAAAATAATTCTGAAGCAAATATATTGGTACCTTTGCAACAATCAAATTTGTCTGTCTCGGAACATGTTTCAAAATTTCCACAACTACTTTAAAAATTGCATCATTCTTTGACGTTCAATTGATCAAGTTTGTCCTTAGAGAGTCAACTATTCCTCCTTGCATAATTGTTCGCTTTTCCTTTGTAAGTGATTTATCTTGTGTTTAATTTCGGAGGCTAAAAACTATCCTTAATTGCGCTCTCTCTCCTGTCAATACAATTTTATCTTTTAATAGATTGTGCTTGAGTAATTTCTTGTACAAAATCTTATTATGTTCCTTATGATTTTAATAACTTTTTTTTTTCAATAAACTCGATAGTCAGTAACCACAGATTATATTATTTAAAAATTTGGTTTAAATCGCTAAAAATGGTCAGAAACTACAAAACTACGTTTCCTAAATCGTTTCTTAAATAATCAAATTCTTCTTGTTGAATGCTTCCGATAAGATTAGAGTTTTCAACGCATTGGTTGGTCTTTAATGTTTTGGGCCTTGCCAACTTATTATTTTCACTTTGGATTTAAAATGATTACTTCAAGTTAAACTATTTGAATTATTTGACTTGTCAAGTTTGCCGATTCTTTACAAGTCGCCTAATATTTCAAAATAGTTTACCTTCAAAAATCGCTTAATCTTTCAAATTGTTTAATTTCACAATTCGTTTAACATTTCAAATAATTTAATAAAGCTAATTTTTATCTAAATTGAAAATGATAAATTGGCAAGTTCTAAAATTATTAAGACTAAACAATGTGACGAATAATCTAGCCCTGTAGGAAGCACTTGTAAAAAAATTTTATTCCTTAAAAAAAAAAACGATTTAATTCAGCGGAGATAATTTTAGAAGATAATTATGCGAGAAACTACGCAGCTAGCTATTATTTACATAAGGAGTTCAGTGGGTCGATGTTATTCTCAGCGATGTTTTTTAAAACCATAATATTAAGTTTCTGTTCCGGTTGATTCAAAAGATTTAAAAAAATAAGTGAATGACAACCGATCATTATTGTCAGCAATTTTTGTTTTTAGTATCAGTATTACTTTTTTGTAAATAGGTAAGAACTTACATGATTAGAAATAATCGCTTTATGATTATTCAACTGGCATCAACCTGAGTTTTATACATGCAATTAGGATGTTTATCAACTTATGTCAATATAAATTACTAAATTATAGTAACTGTTTATTACTATATTATTACTATACTGTGTATTACTATAGTATATAATAATTACTTAGCAATACTTATTAGTTACTATTAGTAACTCATATCGGCATAAATGATATGACACACAATCAGTGCCACTTATTGTATAGTCTATAGTGTAAATAAGATTATAATAAAACAGAGGTCACTAAAGGTGAGAAATAAATCAAAAAATATCAGGTAAAACTATAATAGCATTAGTTATGACTGCATTTAGTTATTGTAAAAAATTTTTTAGTCATAACTAAAAAAACCTGAATAAAAAAAACCTAATAAAACCATATCAAGATCAGCAAAAAAAGTATAATTGTTTTTCTTTACAATTTTTACATTTAAAATAACTATACAACTAAAAAATAAAATAAAAATGGCATCATTAAAAGTCTGTAAATAATGATTATAGCTTATCAAAAAATACTATAAGGATAAAAATAATATTGCTGTCACACAAAAGAATAGCAGCAAACATTGAAAAAATAATAACTTAAACACTAGATATTAATATAGCAATTTGCATTATTGATATTTGAAAAAATTATTAAAATTATAAAATTAAAATTTTTGTTTCAAAATATTTATAATTATGATAAACCTTATCAATAAATAATTAATAAAGGTAGTGTCATTCAAACAGAAATCTGATTTAAAGAGTCAATGATTGAATTAATGTAACATAATAAGTTCAATAAAATAATTATTGTAGCTTTTATATTATCAATAACTCTTGGTTTAATTGGAATAAAGGCATTAAACTTTAGTCAATTTTTTATTACTTATTTTCAGAGTGATAGATTTACTTTAGTCTAAAGTAAATCCATCACTCTGGAAATAAGTAATAAAAATTAGTACTTAAAAATATTAAAAAAAAAATACATGGAAGAGAGCATGTTTTTTTTAAAAAACAATGAACAACTTTAGAAAAAACAAATTATAAACAATAAAGCGTAAATAAAAAACAGAAAATATGACTAAACAGTAACAAAAACAGGATGTTTACTTTCCTTTATTTATTGTTACAATAGCTGATATAAATCTATCAGTAATGATAGTTACAATAATAGTAATAATAACTAAGAAAAATTGCAATTACAACTACTACTACTACTACTATTATTATTATTATTATTATTATTATTATTATTATTATTATTATTATTATTATTCATGATAGTAATTAGTTCAATGTTAAAGGAGGACAGTCATTCCAGTCACCTCTCAAATTTTCCTAAATTTTAACCTGTGGTATCTCTTAATGAACATTTCAAAATGTAAAGTTTGAGCTTTTAAATCCAAATTGTAAAAAAGTTATGACATTTTGAAAGTCAGCTTAAAAATATTTTTTTCTAAGTCTGCCATTATAGGTTTTGTAATTATACTTTGTAATGGCTAATTCAGAAAAATTGGTTCCCAACCATTTTCATGGGTGCTGAATTCAAAAATAAGAAAAAATATCATAATTTATTGTTTTTGATGGTTATTTTTCAATTTCAAAATGGTCAGTCAAGTTTTCTGTACTTTGCGCATTGCACTTTCACTTTGCCCAAGTCTCATGGTTTCAAATTTTTTTCAAATGACATAGGAGATCTTGGGTTATCTTAATTAAAAATATAGTTTTGTTCTCTTGAAGCATAATAAGGATATTTTATTTTGAAATGTAGACAAAAAATTCCTTTTTTTGGCTCACATTTTCCATTATGGATTTAATAAAGATACTTTGTTTGTGAATATTCTAAATTGTAATGGAGCAAAATGATTGAAAATTAATACCTGACGATTTTTGTAGGTGCTGAATCCAGAGATGAAAAGAATACAACCCAATTCTAAATACTAGATAGTAATAATAATAATAATAATAATAATAATAATATATATATATATATATATATATATATATATATATATATATATATATATATATATATATATATATATATTTATATATATATATATATATATATATATATATTTACATATACATATATATATATATATATATATATATATATATATATATATATATATATATATATATATATATATATATAATATATATATATATATATATTATATTTAATTTACATTAACGATCTTCCAGATATTCTCTCATCTAAGGTGGCATTATTCGCTGACGACACTACCATTTACTCTTGTCATGATAAGAAGCCTACACTCTCTGATTGCTTGGAGGGGGTATCTGATCTTGAAAAGGATCTCACTTCTGCTACAGCATGGGGCTCACAGTGGCTGGTGAACTTTAATTCAGATAAAACTCAATTTTATTCGGCCAATCGTTATCGTAATAATTTAGATCTTCCTATATTTATGAATGGTAATGTACTAGATGAGTCATCTACCATTCATCTTCTAGGATTAACTCTTACTTCTGATCTTTCTTTTAAACCGTATATCAAATCCATTGCAAAATTAGCATCTGCTAAGGTTGCATCTCTTTATCGAGCTCGACACTTTCTTACTCCAGATTCTATTCTCTATCTCTATAAATCTCAAATCCGTCCCTGTATGGAATACTGTTGCCACATCTGGGGCGGATCTTCTAATGATGCTTTTTCTATTTTAGACAAGGTGCAAAAACGAATTGTAAACATAGTTGGACCTGCTCTGGCAGCCAATCTCCAACCTTTGTCACATCGTCGTAATGTTGCTTCTCTTTCTCTTTTCTACAAATACTATAATGGGCACTGCTCTAAAGAGCTAGCGTCCCTTGTGCCATCTACTAAAATTCATTCTCGTGTTACTCGCCATTCAATTAAGTCTCATCCTTTTTCTGTGACTGTTCCTAAGTGCTTCAAAAACTCTTATTCTTCTAGTTTTTTTCTTTGAACATCAGTTCTTTGGAATTCGCTTCCTTCATCTTGCTTTCCTGATTCATATAATTTGCAATCTTTTAAGTCATCAGTCAATCGTTATCTTGCTCTACAGATTTAGTCTTTTCTCTTCCAGTAACTTCCAACTCTTATAGTGGTTGCTTGCAGCCTTGTTGGAAGTGAAGATGTTAAAAAAAAAAAAAAAAAAAAAATATATATATATATATATAATATAGATAATGTATAATATTATCTATATTATATATATATATATATATATATATATATATATATATATATATATATATATATATATATATATATATATATATATATATATATATTTATTTATTATATAACATATAATATAGATAATATATAATATATAGATAATAAAGTAATAGATAATTCTGAATATTAGATAATAATTCAAATAATAGATAATTATTCAAAATATTGCCAGTAAAATTTTTTGCTCATTACTATGGGTTACGTTTCTATTGAAATGTAACCCATAGTAATGACTCTCATTGTGAAATATTAGGCTTAAGAAAAGTTTAGGCCTCTGAAAGAAATTAAATTGCGCAAATTAAGAAATAAAAAAAAATTAAGCATAAATGTACATTTATACTCAATTTTATTAAAAGTTTATGTGGAAATATAATTTACATTACAAAAATATTACTTCTTAAAATATTAACTTCTTAAAATATTATTTAAGTGTAATTATTTAACCATTATTTCTAATAATCAAGTTTCAAAATAATGCACAAATTTTCAGTTACATTCTCAAATGATGTGTTGAAAATGAAAAACTAAAATGCAGATTTTTTAGAAAAAAATTAAATATTAACTTTGTTGAATGGAAGAAACTCAAAAAGTAAAATGAAAAGTAATTATTATTATTAAAAGCAAATATTACAAAAATTGAAGTTTATATCATATCAATTTTTTTTTTTTAAACATCTTTGCTTCCAACAAGGCTGCAAGCAACTACTATTAGATTTGAAAGATAATGAAAAAGAAAAATGAAATTTATAGAGCAAGATAACAATTAACAGATGACTTCAATAGTTGCAAATTATATAAATCAGGAAAACAAAATGAAGGAGGCGAATTCCCAAGGGCTGATGTTCAAGAAAATAAACTAGGCAAATATGAATTTTTGTAAGACTTAGGAATAGTCACAGTAAAAGTATGAGACTTAATTAAATGACAAGTATCACAAGAATGTATTTTAGTAGATGGCACAAGTAGTGCCAGCTATTTAGAGCAGTGTCCATTATAGTATTTATAGAAAAGGGAAAGAGATGCAACATTACGATGATGCGATAATGGTTGGAGATTGGTTGCAAGAGTAGGTCGAACTTTGTTTACAATGTGTTTTTGCATCTTGTCTAAATGAGAAAGGGCATCATTCTAAAGAGCCACCCCACAGTATTCCATACAAGGATGGATTTGAGATTTGTAGAGATAAAGAATAGAATCCAGAGAAAGAAAAGTGACGAGCATGATAAAGAGATGCAACTTTAGCAGATGCTAATTTTGCAATCTATTTGATATAAGGTTTCCAAGAAAGATCCGAAGTAAGAGTTAATCCTAGAAGACGAAGGGTAGGTGATTCATCAAGTACTTTATGGTTCATAAATATAGATCCAGAAGATATAGATTGTTCCAATAATGATTACCTAAAAAAATTGAGTTTTATATGAGTCAAAGTTCACCAGCCACTGAGATGTCGATGCTGTAGCAGAAGTGAGATCCTTTTCAAGTTCAAATGCCCCCTGCAAGCAATCAGAGGGAGTTGGTTTCTTATCGTGACAAGAACAAATGGTAGTATCATCAGCGAACAATGCCACCTTAGATGTGAGAATATCTGGAAGATCGTTAATGTAAATTAAAAAAAGTATATGGCCAAGTATTGAATCTTGAGGAACCCCTGAGGTTACAAAGTAAGAAGAAGAGTGCTGTCCATCAAGGACAACTTTTATACTATGATTGGAAAAGAAGGATTCAGTAATTTTAAAGATGTTTCCAGATACACCGTAAGAAAAAAGCTTATGGAGAAGCAGGCCTTGTTTTAAATAACAAATGCGTAATGCATCAGCTTAATGTGAGTTTAATGTCATAAAGTTCTTTTTATCTTTTTATTTTTTAAAGACATTAACTTTTTCAAATTCCTACAATAATATTAGGATTAATTTTTATTAATACAAAATGTTTATTTCTTTCATTTTTTTTTATATTAAATAATTAAATTTGGTATTAAATTAAAAAAAAAATTTTTATGTAAAAAATCATTTTCCTCAACAATTATATAAATGAATTAAAATATGTTAATTTAAAAAAAAAAAAATCAACATATTTTTTAATCATTAAAAAAAAGTTAATTTGCACTTTTTCTTTAATCATTAAAAAAAAAATTGCAACTAAAAAATAATTTTTATTTAAAAAAAAATTAAAGAGTAACATAAAAAAATTGCGTTAATTTATCTACTTTTATTTATTAAAAGTTTTTTCTTTTATAAACAATTTTGTTGTGAAAGCAAAGATTATTTTTTTCCAAAAAAAAATTATTAAAAAATAATCACTGCGATTTAACTTGCCATATATAAAAAAAAGTTCAACTTACATTTTGTGCAAGTTTTTGATGCAGCCATTTATTTAAAATTTAATTTTGAGTAATAAAAAAATGTAGAAAAGTAATAAATAAGTAGAAATTATTTATTACTATAGAAATAAAAATTTAAGTAAATTTTTTTAATGCAATCAAAAGTTGCATAAACAATTCTTGTCCTCTCAAGATGATAAATAATAGTTTTTATTATATATATTTCTTTTACGTTTTCTTTTATTTTTTTAATAACTTCGCATTAAAAAAAAAAAATTGTTTCTATAAACAATTTTGTTTTCCGTTCGATAAAATAATTAGCTTAATAGAGATTAAGTTTTTGTAGTTTTTAATTTTTTTCATAAGTAAATAACGCTTACATCTTACATAATTGTCACAAACTTTTTTACACAATTGTCAAAGTGTTTTTTTATAAAATTACTTACATACAATACTTCTTTTATCTAAAAATCTTAATAGAGTAATTTAAAAATTAAAAAAATATCAAAAGTTGCTTCATGACGTACGCAATTCGTACATAAATTGCCGGCAGCTTAACTCTTTAAAACAAGCTCTGGAGAAGACCAGCATGCCAAACTTTATCAAGCGCTTCAGAAATGTCAAGAACGATGGCCTTAACCTCTCCACCTTTATCTAATGCGCGATGAACCATACAAAAGAGGTGGAATTACAGACTTGCCTTTATTATTGATACTATTAAAGATTCTCCAGAAGTCACGAGAGCCTAATTTTTGAGATAAAATACAAGATTTCATGATCTGAGAATAGCAGGCTTTGGCGTTAGATAAAACCTTTTTACGATGGTTCCTAGCACTAATAAACAAACGTGTGTTTTCTGGAGAATTGTTTTGCTGATAGATATGGAAGTAATGGTTTCGATTGGCAATTGCAGCAGCACAATGTGAGGAAAACCATGGAGAAGAGTGAGGCTTGACCTGAAATCGTCGAGAGGGAATAAAGGATTCTATGCAAGCCTGAATCCACGAAGCTATGTAAGAAGCACATTTGTCAACAGGAAGACGAAAGATTTTAAAAAAGGCACTTAAGGGTGAATGTGGAGAAACTGAGCACTGACAAGAATCAGAAACAAGACACAAGTCGAGTAGAGAAGGTAAATGATTCGGGTTGTCTGGAAAGCGAGTTGGAGAGTTGACTATTTGAGTTAGGGATTGAGAAAGACAGAAGATGAACATTAGAGCCAAGCCATTCAGTGTGAATGTTTTAATGTCATTAAAGTCACCGACAACAACAATATTGGCTGTTGGATAAAGAGAGAGGGCTTGGTCAATATGATCAGAAATAATATCAAGAAGAGTGCAGTCTTGAGATAAAGGAGAGCGATATAGAACAAAGAGAAAGGTGATAGAGTGAAGTGGGGCTAAACGAAAGCACATAAAAGAGTAGTCTGTGGATTCAAACCTAGTTTCCCAACAAATGGGTGAATTCTTACGAATGTAAATGCCCAGGCCAAACATGTGACTATTGGAGTCTTTACGAATTAAAAGAAGATAGCCATCAACACTAAGATCACAAGATGAGACAGCTGAACTCAATTTAGTCTCACAAAGAGCAAGTAGGTCTGGTGAACTTTGCAAGAGATAAGACTCAACAGAAGAAAAGTTACTTCGAAGACCACAAATATTAGTAAATGATAGGTTTAGCGAACTTGGTGATGGCTGTGGTTTTTTGTGTTTTTATATATCAATTTTGTTTAAACAATGAAAGTAAAGTATTACTAAATATTCACTGACAAATTAAAAGCTGTTCAAATAGAGTTTCATCTTCTTTTGAGGTGTGGTACTGATGTCCAAATGATTTTGACAGTGTTGCTCTCAACATTTCTAAAGCCTTCAATAAAGTTTGGCATGCTGGTGTATTAGGTAACATCTTTAAGACCATTAAATCATTCCTTACCATTCATAGTATAAAAGTTGTCCTCAATTGACAGCACTCTTCCTTATTTCCTGTAATTTTAGGATTTCCCCAAGGTTCTATTCTTGGCCCTATACTTTTTTTAATTGACATAAACTCTCCCAGAAATTCATATCTTTTTAATTTTAGTTCTCATATCTAAGGTGGCATTGTTCACTGATGATACTACCATTTATTCTAGTCTTGATAAGAAGCCAACACTCTCTGATTGCTTAGAGGGGGCATTTGAGCTTAAATAGGATCTCACTTCTGCCCAAGTATGGAGCTCTCAATGACTCTCAGTGGCTAGTGAACTTTAACTCAGATTAAACTCAATTTGTTTCAGCCAATCATTACCGCAACAATCTAGATCATCCTATATTTATAAATGGTAATATACTTGATGAGTTATCTACCCTTTGTCTTCTAGGATTAGTTCTTACTTCTGATCTTTCTTGGAAGCCATATGTCAAATCCATTGCAAAATTAGCATCTAGGATTCGTTGCAAGGTTGCATCTCTATTGTACTTGCCTTTTTCTTACTCCGGAATCTATTCTTTATCTATATAAATCTCAAATCCATCCTTGTATGGAATACTATTGCCATATCTGGAGGGGATCTTCAAATGATATGCTTTTCCAAAATTAATAGAAGTTAATTTGCAAAGCAAATTAAAGTCTGCCCTGGGCGACATAAACCCTTGTTATGCCACTGTTTTTTTTATAAACCTAAAATACAAATATTTGTATTTGTACTTGGAAAATGCCGATTGCATATATTTGTGTTTAAATTTGTATTTGGAAATCGAAAATTAATGTATTTGTATTTGTATTTATGTTTGATCCAATGTATTTGACCCCAGCCCTGAGTCGTAGCAACATTAGTTGCTATTAAAGGTAAGTTATTTAAGTAAGTTGCTATATCAGTAAGGTTGTTTCATACTAGCTCTATTTCTTCAGCAGCAACATACAGAAACATAACCCCATATAGAGTTGCAAAGGAACCGTTTAGTTTATTATTAGATTTTATGATTTTCTATGATTAATGGTTTTATGGCTAACTTCATTGAAAAATCCAACATTATTATGCTTCATGAAATCACGCAAAAAAAACTTATAATTTCACTTTCTTGTAATAGATGACAACTTTATAAAGAGAACACTGACTCTTGCTCCAATTGGTAATTGCATCTCTTCTTGTTCTACTAAAGCGTAAATTTTTGCAAAATCTGCCTTAAAAATTACCTTATTTTTTTCTTTGAGGTGCCTTAGATGGCTAGATTGTGATTTTGCTATAAAAAAATGGGAAATAATGTTATCAAGCTTTTCATACAAGAGCTTTTGTGTCAGGACAACTATTGCAGGATGGCCACACATCCTAATAAATCCTAAAATATCCTAATATTTTTGAAAAACCTCCTAAGAGGACCTAAATTCTCCTAAAATACACTTAAATTTTTAAAATACTCCTAAAATCTCCTAATTTAAAGAGATATTAAACCTCTGAGACATATTGTGTTCACATTAAATTTTTAAAATACTCCTAAAATCTCCTAATTTAAAGAGATCTTAAACCTCTGAGACATATTGTGTTCACATTAAAATTTTTAAGAGAATGATAAAAAAATTGTTAAGGCAAAAGAATAAATGCATGCTAAGAAAAACTTTTTTATTTTAGTCGAAGCATGTCTTCCCTGTTTTGTTGTAGACCAAAAATTCAGCATAGTATACACAATAATCTACAGGCTTGATAATTTATTCAAGTGCTTTTTATTCATAAGAGTTTAAGTACGTGACGTCATTGATTTTTTTTTGGTTATTCAAAAGTTCAATTATGTAAACAAACAAAAAAATTTTTCTTTACATTTTCTTCTCAGGAATAAAATGTACTTGAATAAATTATCAAGTCTGTAGATTGCAGCATATATTATGCTGACTTTTTGGCCTACAACAAAACGGAAAAGGCAAGCTTTAACTAAAATAATTTTTTTTTTTCTTGGTATGCATTTATTCTTTTGTTTTAATTTAAAAAAATTAGCCCAAACATTTTTTTTATTATTCTCTTTCATATGAACACAACATGTATCAAAGGTTTGGGATTTCTTTAAACATGTTTTTTAAACTTAGAGGTTTCTTTCGAACATTCAACTTAAACTTTCAAATTTTTTATTAAAATTTTTGAATAACATTTACACTTCGTTAAAAAAATTTTAAATTCCTCCTTATGAATCCTAATTTTTTTATTCATTTTTCCAAGTTTTCTGGTAAAATCTCTTAAAAAGTTCTTAAAAATCTCCTAAATTCTTTTAATTTTTTAACTTAAAAAAAGTGTGGTCACCCATGATTTTCTGCTGCAATCAATCAACTCAATGATTTCATGGTAAGACATTATATAGCTTACAACACTCAACATCAATTTAACATTTTTGTGTATTAAACTTGAAGAAACAGTGCTAGTCCAAAAAACCTTTTGGACTAGCACTGTTTAGACTAAAGACTGCAAAATTTGAAGAATCAAATTTTATGATCTGGGGCTTTTCCAATTTGACAAAGTCAATTTTATGCCACTAACTAATAAGTTTTTTCCACATTTTATGCATCATTATGCATTAGTTTTTGACAGAAGAAGTTTATATTACCAGCTTTAGAAGAAGTTTATATCACCTTTGAATCTCCTTTAGAACTTCAATGTTGTTTCGTGAAGTTCAGGTTCAGTGACATCTAGAGCAGTTGCAAGTTTCTCAACAACTGCTTCTTTAACTTGCTTTATCTTTCTTTTTCTAAGTCAAGTCTCGTTAGAGGTTTTAGGTAAATAAACTCTTAGAGGAGACTCTTCAAGTTCACATAAAGTACTCTTAAGCAATGATCTTGTTGATTCAGCATAATTTCTTTCTCCATATTTAATTAATTATACCTCTAACTCATTTTCTTTTGATTTTCTACTTGGTGCTAATTTATGTCTACAATGTGGCAAAGCTTTTTACCTGGTACTACAAATTTGCCTTTACTGCATAGGTATTTTGCTGTTTCTAAATTGATTTCACAAAAGGGGATCTCCATAAAGTGTGTACGCAGGTATAAGAGGAGGGGAGTTGCCCAAAAATGTGTAGATGCATACAAAAGGAGGGGAGAGAGTGTGTGTGATCATCTCTGGTTCTCTATCTCTCCTAAAATTTGGTTATTAATTATTTGATAGACTGCCTGCCCAAACCAAATCCTCGATGTAACAGCACTCCATTGCAAGTCAGACTATTTTTCAGTTGATGTAGCAGCACTCTGTTGCAAATCAGGCTATTTGTCAGTCGATGTAGCAGCACTCCGATGCAATTCAGGCTATAAGATAGTCAATGTAGCAACTCTGCACATGTTTTACAGTTAAAAAAACAAAACATTCAGAATGTTTTTATTTTTATAAAATAAAATGTTTTTAAAAACATTCTTGTCTTTTAATTTGTTTCTTTTTATGGTTTTCTAAATTTAATTATTTCCCGCAATTAAAAAAAAAATATATATATATATATATTTGTGTGTGTCTTTTATATAGTTTGAGGTGCCTTAGTTACTGTTTTTAGCTCACCTGTAATCTACCATGTATGTTTGTGTTCTGTCTAAATCTCTGGCACAGAGACTCACTTGTAAGTTGTTATCTGTTTGATGTTTGTGTTCTGTCTGAACCACTAGCGCAGTGTTGACTCACCCGTAAGTTGCTATCTGTATGTTTATGTTCTGTCTGTTTATGTTTATATGTATGTTTGTGTTCTGAACCTCTGGCGTGGTGTTTACTCACTCGTAAGTTACTTTATGTATATATGTGTTCCTGCATGCTCTAAAATTTTTTTATTTGTCTAGTTTTTTTTACCACACTTAAACCATTTAGAACTCTCTCCTATTATCATGTTTTCCTGACTCATACAACCTTCAGCTTTAAGTCTTTTGACCTTCTTTTTAAGTTTTCTGTCAACCATTTCCTTGCTCTATTCTTTTTTTCTAGTAGTTCCCGACTTAATATTGGTTGCTTGCAGCTTTATTGGGAATGGATCAGAGAGCTTTTGGTTTTTTGCACCAGTTTTATGTTTATTCATTTAAAAAAATGCTTATTAAGTACAAAATTTGGTTTTATACTCATATAAAATATATATTTCCAATATATATATATATATATATATATATATATATATATATATATATATATATATATATATATATATATATTTATATTTATATTTATATTTTTTTAAATATATATATATATATATTTTGCAGATTGAAGTTTAAACTAAAAGCAATCCTGTTGATAATTTTTCAACACAATTTAAAGTAAAATTTAAACAAATAGTAACAGCACTTAAGGTTAATGCTTGTTATATCTTTCTTTTAAGATACCCAGTGCTGGGTACTGCAACAAAAAGGCAGATTCCGGGTACTCAGTTAAACAGCAGAATTACCGGATCCAAACAGGGTACCTGGTTTGGTTCCTGCACTTCCGCTATTTTACTGAGTACCTGGAATCGGCCATTTTGTTGCAGTGCCCGAAACTGGGTATCTTATAAGAAAGTTTTAACAAACATTAATCTTAAGTGCTATTAATGTTTTTTAACAGCACTGATTTTCTTAAAAGGCTTATAAACACTCCCCTAAAGTGGTTTCTCAAAAGTATAATTATCATTGCAACTAAAATAAAAAACAGTCATATTTATTTAAAAAAAGGTTAATTTCATAATAAACTGCAATGCTTTTTGAAAAGAACAGTTGTTAGAAAATTAAAAAAATTAAAAAAAAAAAAAACAGATTGAAAATCTTTTTGATTAGATTGGACTAACTGAAAAATATAAAATTATTAAATGTTATAAAAAAAAACACTCTCAATTATATTGATAAAATATAAACTTATTTAATTTTTAAATTAAATAAGTTTATTTAAAAAATTAAATATAAAATTATTACAATCTAAATTATTGCATAATAATTTTTGTTTTATGTAATGAGTTATATATTTTATATATAAATTACTTTAATATATTATTCACTTCTTATGTGGAATTTTTAATTGTTGTAATTCTAAAAATTGTTGTAATTCTAAAATAATTGTAAAAATTAATTTAAAAAAAAAATTAATTAAAAAAAATTATTGTAAAAAATTGTTGTAATTCTAAAAATGTTGTAGTTCTAAAAACGCCTGCATTCTATTACAATAAGAAAATAAAAAACATTTTTTGTGAGCAGTAAAAACTTTTAGAGCTCTTTGTCAAATTTTTTATCAAATAAGTAATGTTGTTAATAAAGTGATAGTTAGTGTGAAAATCCTAAAAAAATTCTAAATAATTTTTTCACAGAGAAATAAATGACGTTTGTTATGTATATATTCTTGTAACATTAACGTTACAAACATATGCTTGTAACAAATATAAAACCAAAGTTTGTATTTAATAAGCAATTTTAATGAATAAACAAATATAGCTTGTGCAAAAATCAAAAGCTCTTTAGAGGAGCAGCTGGCATGGCTTGCCATTTTCGTTTTAGGAGTGCTTTTCTTTGCTCTGGTGCTCATTAACTCCCGCCAAGGCCTGGTAATTTCTGGAATGCCCCGTCATGGCTGAATTTTTCCATTTTTCCATAAAAGTATGTCTTTGATATTGGCAAGTGCGTGTTAAAACTTTGAGCTTTGTTTTACCTAAATTAAATTTTCCACATGAACACTCCAGTTTGTAGACTCCAGGATCAAAGTTGTTGGGAAGTCAAGGCTTATTTTTTTTGAGTTATTAAATGTTGATGGTTTTTTAGTGATTTGAAAACTTGAGTGTACCCTGTATTTTGAAATATCTTTTTTAATTAAATATTTATTTTGGTACTCATGATAAAGAAATATAGTTATATTCTAGTTATCAGATGTTATTGTTGTTGTTTTGTTGATTATTTTGCATATTGCTTTTTATATTATTTGTATTTTTTATGACCATTTTCTATGAATATTTCCATAAGAAACTTTCTTTCATGATGTATATGTTCCTTGCTGCATAATGCAAAAGGTCTTTGGATAAAACCTTTGAATTTACTATAAATTATTTTTGGATTGTGAGAAGAATTCAGTTTTGTTTACGCATTTGTTATTGCATCCTTGCAATAACAAATGTGTAAATGTGTAACAAACACTTTTGTTCCAAAAACAAAATATTTGAAAAGCCTCCTAAAAAGACCTAAATGCTCCTAAATTATTATACTTGGATTTCAAAAATACTCCTAAAATTTAAACTTGTTTTTTTGAGCTTTAAGTTTTCTTTTGAACATAAATCTTAAACTTTCAAATTTTTAACTAAAATTTTGAAATAATATTTAAATTTCATAAAAAAAAAATTTATTTATATTTTTTATAAATTCTCCTGAATAGTCCTAATTTTTTTTTAAGTTCTTTTTCCCAAGTTTCCCATAAAATCTCCTAACAAATCTTTAAAATCTGCTAAAATCTTCTAAATTCTTCTAATTTGTTAACTCAAAAAAAGTGTAGATACCCTGATAATGCTTCAAATAAACATGGTGGAGACAAGTTGTTAATTTGTTGTTAAAACATGTTTATGGTGGAGACAAGTTGTTAATTTGGCATATTATTTAAATGCTCATATTTCCAAAATCTAGCCTAAATGTTTTTTCCCAATTTCTGAAAATAACAAAAACATAGTAAAATTAATAAAAACTTAGAACATTTTATAGTAAAAACTAATTCTGAATCTTATTTTAAAATAAATTAAAAAAATCTGAAAAATTTTGAATTTAAAAAGTCTCTGTTTTTGGTTTTAAGTGAACAAACTGTTTTTCACACTAAATGCACTAACTTTTCTTAACAATTACTTAACAAATGCTCTTTTTTAACAATTTGTTATCTGACGTCTATAACGTCTATAATTTAAACTTTCTAGAATCATATTTTTCAACATACTGAGATTTCAATCTGAATTTTTTAACCTACTTTTTGATCAATTTACAAACTACATCTGACTCTACCTGACCAAATTACAAATACTCAGTTGATGTTGAATTTACTGCACCTATACCTAGACAAATCAGTTCATGTATGTAGACACTTATAGCTATACCAGTTTATGCAGATACATTCCACTGCATGGAAGTAACTGCATCAACTGGTCCAGTTGATGCAGATTCTTCTGCGTCCATTCAGTGTCCATTCTCAGTGAAAAAAAAATGCTTGTCCCACATGTATATATATATGTGTGTGTGTGTGTGTAATATTTTTTGTCAAATGATATATTGCTTGCCCTAACCCTAACCTTCAGTCAATGCAGCAACACTCCCTTGTAGCAGCAGGCTATAAGATAGTCCATGTAGCAGCATCCCCGCATGTTTTAAAAAAACATTTTAGTCATTGATATTTCGGTTTTTTGAAAAACGATAAAACTTGATGTACTTCCGCATTATTTTAATTGTTTTAATTTTTTAAATTGTTTTAACTTTTGGACGACATTAAAATGTTGCTTAGTTGATGAAGTCGCTTATATGTTGTTGAAAGAGACTTTTTTTTAACGATTAAAGTCTCTTTCGACTACGATATAAGGATATATATATATATATATATATATATATATATATATATATATATATATATATATATATATATATATATGTATATATATATATGTATATATACATATATATATATATATATATATATATATATATATATATATATATATATACAGGGGTGGCGGAAAGAAGTTGCTTGATACCATTTAAAAATAATTAATAAAAAGTATTTTTTTAGATGCATGATGTCAGTTAAAAATGCAACACCGTTTTTTATTGGCGTCGCTGGTGGCACATGTTGTGGTAAGACTGAAGTTTGCAAGAAAATATGTGAAGAAATTGAGGAAAACATGAACAGTAGCGGAAGGCAGCGCATTATAATGCTTCGACACAAGAATTTTTATTGCAATTTGAATGATGAACAAAAAGCTCTGGCTTCATTAGGAAAATTTAATTTTGATCATCCATCAGCCTTTGATGATGAATTAGCTTTAGCTACCATAAAAACGCTAAAAGAAGGAAAGCCTGTCAGTATTCCAAAGTATGACTTTGTAACTTATTCTCGACTTGATACAGGCGAGATAATATACCCTGCAGATGTTATATTGTTTGAAGGAATACTTGTACTTTACAACAAAGAAATTCGTGATAATCTTGATATGAAAATATTTATTGACACTGATTGTGATACCAGGTTAGCTCGAAGAGTACTACGAGACACAATAGAGCATAAGCGTGATATTGATAGTGTTTTGAGCCATTACACTTCATTTGTAAAGCGATCATTTGAAGACTTTACACTTCCGACTAAAAAGTATGCAGATGTTATTATTCCTCGTGGTGTGAATAACACTGTTGCCATTGATTTAATTGTTGAACATATCAGAGACATTCTCAAAGTTGGTCACAGTCAAGATTCTCATCGTATTAGGAAGCAGTCGGAAAACTCTGGATCACGGTTACATTAATTGATTTAAACATTTCCATATCCAATTCATTTTTATTTTGTTTTATTTTATCATTACCATATTTTATCAGCATATCACTGGTTTTGCGGTTCAAGGGTCACTTTTTGACACTAATACCATTAATACCATTAATACTAATTTTTTAACAATTATGAAATTTTGCGTTAATATATTTTTAACTATGTTTAAATTTGGTAATTTTTTTACTCCACCAAATAAATAAAGTATTAAATTACTATTTTCTTTTATTTTACCCATGCATTGTTTATATAATTTACCATAATATTATGCTGCAATATTACTGCAGTATGTACAATACACAATTTAATACTTGTAAACAGTTTATAGGATTATTGTTATTTGTAGAAGATGAAGTATTATTTTAATTACGTTTTTAAAAAATTTAAATTAAAAGTAAAATAATAAAGTAAGAAAGTAGTATTCAAATTATTTAACAATACAAAATATAATACAAAAATGTAAACTTATGTTAATTATGTGTTAGCCTTTTAGTATTTTATAAATATTTTGTAGCATTGTAAATTTAGATAAACAGTCTAAATAAGTCAAATATCTTCTTTGCTTAATCCAAATTTCTTTATTTTGAATAATACCAATTCTAAATGTTATATATCTTTAATGGTTCTTTTTTTACATAAATTGATTATAAGGGTTAAAATATAAAATTTCCTTACTAAGTTTTAAAATGCCGACTTATATACAGACAGTTATTTCAAGAAATAAAGGAAAAACAATGAAAAAGATAATTTTTTTTGTTTTGCTGTATTAAAAGCCTATCATACCTAGATAGAATCTGGAAAAACCCTAACAAACCCTATAAGTTATATATATATATATATATATATATATATATGTATATATATATATATATATATATATATATATATATATATATATATATATATATATATATATATATATATATATATATATATCTACTATAGCATATTTATATGCGCAATTGCTCACTTTTTTTGCTAGCCTAATTTAAGTGAGCGATTTTAGAAAATGATAAGGGAAAACGAAGAATAATGAATGAAAAGGTTGCTGACCCATACCAAACCCTCAGTCGATGTAGCAGCACTCCACTGCGAGTCAGGCTATTTGTCAGTCGATGTATGTACTGAAGCCCCCGGCAGCAGGCTATTCGACATTAGGTGAATATGACATCATCACGCTCACCTTATTCAGCAGTATAAGTTATATGTGTATATATATGTATTTATATACTGCTATTCTACTTATACTGTGAACTTGCAGTTATGTGCAATTTCTTTATCTTGCAAGTTATGTGCAATTGCACATAACTTGCAGTTATGTGCAATTTCAGGCTTTTGAATGTATTTCAGTATTGCATTATATTGGAGATATAACATCAAATCTGCTGTAATTTAAATAAAATAAATTATTGCAGATTTGATGTAAATTAAAATACACTTTTTTTTCTTGCTTTATTTCACTTAAAATGCATTATAGTAAAAAAAATTCTCTTTGTTTAATTTTTTTTTTCTTTTAATTGCTGCTTATAGAATTATATAATTTTTATAGAATAAATGAATGATAGATTTACTGAAAAGATGGGTTTGTCGAAAACGCGTATATATTTTGTTCATTTTTTTAACTTTTGCTATAACAGTTTATCTTAACTGGTTCATCATGGGCATTGGGCATTTATCAATGGTAAATCAAAGAGATCTAAGCTATTCTATGCAATTAATACAAAATACAAGTTACCAACCTGGTAATATTGATTGAATGTATTAATGTATGTTTGGGTTGGAGCAGAGTTTGCATTATGGTTATATATATATATATATATATATATATATATATATATATATATATATATATATATATATATATATATATATATATATATATATATATATATGTGTGTATAATTTTAAC
The DNA here is from genome assembly GCF_022113875.1 of Hydra vulgaris. Lineage (NCBI taxonomy): Eukaryota > Metazoa > Cnidaria > Hydrozoa > Anthoathecata > Hydridae > Hydra > Hydra vulgaris. The sequence goes on along the minus strand of NC_061167.1, from coordinate 34,709,135 downwards.
ATCCATAGTTTAACCCTTATGCTGTTTAGTTGGGTTTAAAACTCTTTTTTTATCCAATTTATTTATGTCATAATAGTAGAGTTAAAAAAGTTTTTTACAATCATTCTTGACATCAACCTGTTTTGTGAATCAGTTTTGGATCCACTACTAGGAAGATTACCATTAAATTTTTATGAGTTGCTTCTAAAGCGTGTACACAAAATAAATGTGAAAAGAATAAATCATTTTTTTTCAGTGGTTAGATTAAAATCTTTTTAACTGTTTTGTATTTTGTTTACAACGTGTTGTGGTTTCAAAAATATGTATTAGTTTTTTGATTTAAATTAAAATTAAAATTAGTTTTAAAAACGACAAAAGAAGAAGACATGAGAAAAAATTATGCGTAAATATTTGGAAAATCCCAACAGTAGCTACAATTCGATAGCAAAAGAGTTGCAAATACATCCATACACCATTACCCAGTGGACACGGACGTAAAAAAGACGTCTTTCAAAAGTCTTATACACGTTTTGGACATTGTTTGAACGTCTTTTGAATGTTTTAAAGATAAAAAACTAGTTAAAGAACTGGTTAATGGTTTTAAGACAAACCCAAGCCATTCATTAAGGGAGCGTGCAAACATTTGTGGACTTTCTCATAGTTTTGTTGTAAAAGTCCAAAATAAACATGGTTTTCATTCTTTCAAAGCGCAAAAAGTGCCCAACCGATCTGAAACTCAACAAAAAAGTGAAAAAACCCGCTGCAGAAAGATGTATGACAATTTTATTTCTAAAAATTTCTGTATTATTGAAGACGATGAAACTTATATAAAAAACGATCATCAGCAAATTTCTGGTGCCGTCTATTATATTGCCAAATGTAGAGGAAAAGCAGATAAGAAATTTAAATAAATAAAACACGACAAATTTGCTAAAAAAGTCTTGATTTGGCAAGCTATTTGCAGTTGTGGCAAAAAATCAGCACCTTATATTTCTCAGCTCACACTTTCGGGTCAATATATGTTAAAGAGTGTTTACAAAAACGTTTTTTACCTCTCATTAAATCGCATGATAAGAGACCTGTGTTCTGGCCAGATTTAGCTTCAATTCATTATTGTAAACTTGCTTTGGAATGGTATAAAAATAATAATGTGAAATTTGTGCCTAAAACAGAAAATCCTCCAAACTGCTCAGAATTAAGAGTTATTAAAAAGTACTGGGCCATTATTAAAAGACAAATGAAAAAAAAAAACAAAAAAACTTTGCAGAAATATTAAAGTTATTAAAATATAATTTAAAAAAGCATCAAATGGCTTCAATTCTTACTCTGTGCACAAGCTTATGGGTACCACCAAAGCAAAAGCTCGATATTTTATTAGATTCCCACAGGAATAATTTGATTTTTTTTTTATATTTGATCTTCTTATATTATTGTATTAATGTTATTACTTGGTTAGAAATAAAAATTGAAGAGGACTTTTTTTTAGTTGTTTTTCTACTTTCACATTTATTTTGTGTACACACTTTACCCTTATCCACTTTTAAATTTAAATACTTTTACCCTTTCCTTTCTGTTTACATTAAAAATTGGAGTTTTTATTTCTGAGTATTTTTTTAGTAAGTTGTAAATCAAATATATATATATATATATATATATATATATATATATATATATATATATATATATATATATATATATATATATATATATATATATATATATATATATATATATATATATATATATATATATATATATATATATATATAGATATAGATATATATATATATAGATATAGATATATATATATATATTTGATTAGGATAACACAATATAAGAAAAAGGTGTAGCTTCTGGGTGAAAAAAAAAATTAATTTTGGAAATATGGTGTTTTGGAGATAATAAGCAGCAAATTTTATTTTTAATTTTTTTCTCCCATAAAGTACAGCTTTCAGGTGTAAAAGTATTCTTTTTAAATAAAAAAAATATTTTGAAAAAGTGTGTGATGGATTTCTAAATTTCCTTTCAAACTCAAAAGCAAAATTCTCCTGACCAGATTTGATTTATTTAGGGTTTCTAAATTAGGTTCAAACCTTGGGTTTTTGTGATTAGGCGAATATCAGTTATGATACATGTGGAATGTGATGATTGTTAATGAAGAACGTGGATATGTAGAAAAATAAGTAAAACTTTTGTTCAAGTTTTTTTAATTAAAATTTGTTGAATAAAATGTTACTGTTAGAGATGTAAGTGATTTGAAAATAAAGAGTTTATATAGAGTAACATATAGAGTTACAAAAGTATCAACAATTATTTTTCAACACTGTAAAAATACAAACTTTTATCTGCTGTCCAATGAGTTCTCATTGATCATACAAAATAATGGTGATTTAAACCTGGAATTAAACTTAAAACTTGATCATTTTATTGTATAAAATGTTCTCCAAAATCCTAGACTATTTCTAAAAATATTAATTGTTCAAAAGGTATAAATATGTGATGTTTACCCTCACCCCCCCCCCCCCATTCCCTAATGTTAATCTTGAATATTAGCTTGTTAGTCTTAAATTTTTTTTATTAGTGTGAACATAATAAAAATGCTTAATCTGCAAAACAGTTTAATGCCAGAAAGAGCCTATTATTGTAAAAAATTATTTCAACTCTTTTTATAAGTAAGAAAATGGCGTTGTAGAAAACGATCCAACCACACAAGTGTTAAACCAGACATATTTCTTCAAAAAAAAATTCATATATGTATTTCTGATAAAAATATTATCCCCCTAAATATAATTTCTTTTTCTATTTTTTTAGGTGTTGATTTATAATTGATTAATAATTTTTCTATTTGTGTAGCCATAACAACCATAGTTATTGTACAATTTTTAATGTTATTAATTAGACATGAAGATTTAGTAATTCTTAACACATGAAAAAAGCAAGTTGTGGATGCATAGGTTACTGGTTAAATGGTTTATTAACTTTAAGCTATTTTATAATTATAATAATAAAAAGTTAAAAAAAAAATGAAATAAGTTGCTAAATTGATGTTTAAAGAACACATGATTATGATATAAAAGAAACAAAAACAAGATGGTAAGAAGTTTATTGTCTTAGTCAAATCGAAAAATTTATTTTCTTGGTTTTAGCATGCTTATAGATAAATTGATTTAGAATAGGCTATTAGAATATCATCATACTATTTTTTGCTAAACCTTTATAGAGCTGGAGCTGAGAAAAACTTTTAGCTTTGTCTCTCAAAAAAAAAATATGTTAAATTAAAAAATTAATAAAGTCAAGTTTTAAATTGTTTAAGTTTTTGAAACTATAATTTAGTTTTATTATATCATTTTTGTTAACTTTTAGTTTTTTTTTAAAATAATTTCAGTAGACTGTACTAGTAATGTTTTCACATTTTTTGCGTTTCTTAAAACTTTTTATTAAAATTTAATTTAAAAAGTTAAAAAGTTTAATTTAAAAAGTTAAAATTCAGAATAATTTACACTAAGACAATTAATTTATAATTTTATGATAAGACAGAGATCATAAAGAAAGGTGTCTTTGTAATATATTTTGTCTCTTGTCATACTGAGCTCTTGTTACTAAACTTGTTAAGCTAATGTTAATACTGAGCTCATAATACTGAGCTCAGGTCCAACATTTATCATAATCCCATTTCTCTAATTACAGAATCTTAGGCATCTTTGTTACTTAACTAAAACTGTTTTAACTTATCTGTAATGCACTCTCTAATTTATCTTTCCACCTTTCTTTTTGAACTATTATTTTTAAAGTACAATTTTTGTTTTGAGGTAAGCAAACTTTATTTACATAAAAATATGTAAAACTTCCTTAATCTTTCCTGATGCATCCTATTAGATACAGTTACTATTCACAATCTCTGTTTCAGATCATCACTTTTTTACTTATCCTTTGAAGTCACAACACACATCCATTCATCATCTTTAGTTTTTCTTATCTCCTAAAGTCACATCACACATCCATCCATCATCTTGAGTTTTTCTTATCTCCAAAAGTCACATCACACATCCATCCATCATCTTTAGTTTTTCTTATCTCCAAAAGTCACATCACACATCCATCCATCATCTTCACTGTTTTTTTTTTTTGAGACTTTGAACATCATCAACCTTTATTTTCCACGTTTTATAGATCATAACATTTTTGATGCATGTTTGTTTTTTTTTCTTTTTATGCACAAGTTGTGTTAAAAGAGATAATTTTTTTGAGCATGCCCTAGGTACACTTTATGTTTTTTTATAATTAGTTACAAGGTTATATAGTTACAGTATTATAATTTACAAACAGCTTTAATGTCTTTATTGTTTGTTTTTTTTTTTTTAGTTTTTTGTGTGTTTTTTACATAGTTAGTTTGTTACTTTGTAGGTTACGAAGCAATTTTAGATGATGATCAGATAGACTAGTCCAGTCTTTTAAAACAATGCAAATGTGTCTAGGCAAAAGCTTATGGTCATTGGATGTATCATTTAATGTTATCAAGGTAAATACCTTGATAATATTAACAAGGTAAATTATATTTGGAGGTAGTGTTGGTGCAGTTGCTTAAGTTGCTACTACATTTAAGTCTAACTCAGTCTATCCTGAATGGTAGTACAATGAATGATCATAAATAAATACAATCGTTGAACCATGAATAATTTGAAAACTCAGGTTATAGATACTTTAAAATTCATTTTACTAATGAATGAGGTCGAATGAATGAATAAAGTTGAATGAATGAGGTTATTATGTTTATAAATGTTTTTTATAAAAACTTTTCTTTTAAAATTAAAATGGTAAGAGAAGGCTTTTAATCTTGGTAATTTATTATTCTTTAATTGATTGCTTGCATTTTTAATGCAATAAAGAGTTTATAGCCTGAAGAGGTTGTCTGTTTTTTTTTTAACTTGTCTGGGCTATTATTATTTTTATTGTACTTAAAATGAGTAATTTATTTGCATTTTACTAAATTTACATTCCAATTTTTATTTAGTTTAAAAAATAAGACTTTTTTTTGCAGTTGTTGATTAGTTGCAGCGTTGCAGCTAAATTAAAGAAAAATACATTTAAGTAATTATGGTTTAGTTATTTTTATTAACTAAATAAATGAATTCAAAGTCTCTTCAACCAGCATGATTATTGATTGCATCAAAAATTTGTTAAACATTTTGTTGTTAGTTTTTTAGTGTTTTGAAAATATTTGTTATTGCTCTATAAGCTTTCATTTTTTTATGTTTAGTTTGTCAGCCTAAATACAAAATAAATGAAAATTTTTATTTAAATTTTTGCCCTCTTTCTTTGTAATAAACTTTGTAACTTTATTTTTTTACTATGTTTTTATTTGTTTATACTCTTGTGATTCTACTTTTGGAATTCTACAATTCTTTTGGAAGATTTATAAAACATCATGTTTGAATGAAATTTTATTTGTTTGAAAAATTTTATTTACTAGTTTGTCTTGGACTTCATCCTGATGATCCTTTATGTCATCGTCGTGATAAGTTTTTATGTGATAACAAGACATTACCATATAGCATTGTGAATGATGATTTCTGTGATTGTGAAGATGAAAGTGATGAACCTGGCACTGAAGCATGTGTAAATGGAAAGTATGAATATTATTTTTCAATTATGAAGGGGTGGCTAATGTGGATAAAACTTTAGATGTTTCTGTAATATTAGATAAAACTTTATTTATATTGTGATATAATTTTTTATTTAATAATAACAATTAGAAATAACTCATTTTTCTTTATATTCAAGATGTATTTAATAACTTCACAAAGATTTTAAAAGTCTTTTTGAAGTTACAACAAAATGCTTTGTAAAGTATTTGGTTTTGAGGTAAGAAAAGTTATACAGTTATACTGAACTTTAATTACAGTAGAGCATGTTAAATGCAGTTATACTGAACTTTAATTAGAGTAGAGTATGTTAAATGCAGTTATACTGAACTTTTATTACAGTAGAGTATGTTAAATGGCTACTGTGTTATTAACACAGAAGATCAGGCTTTTCAAAATTCTTTCATCAGGCTTTTCAAAATCCTTCAATCAGGCTTTTCAAAATCAGGCTTTTCAAAATCCTTTTTATAAAATAAACTTGTTCATCCAATTTCTAAAAAGTCTTCCATGTAACCTAATTTGATACTTTTTTTTTTATTATTTATCTGATGTATCATAAATGTGGAAAGCTTTGTAAGATCAAAAAAGGATGTAGAGAGTGATTATTTTCTGATCCATAAATAAGCATAGTATAAAATGATTAACCTCATGTTAAAGCATGGTAATAGACTGTTTTTTTTATTATTATTAATAATAAGTTACACAGAACAATACATGAACCATAGGTTCATCATTAACAGCGAAGCTAGTTTGTATAGCAGCTATAAGCCACAATCATCAATTAAGTATTGGTGTGGAGTGAATTTGGATTGGTTGAAATGCATTTCAACCAATCCTTTTCCAAAAATATTTCCTAATATTCATTTCCATAGGTCATTTTTGAACCCAACTCTGTGTAGTTAAGGCACTTTTAAAATATTATAGCGTCTGTATGATATTTTGTTGATTATGACATATTTCTGTGAAATGGTGTGGTCTGTGAATTATGAAAAGATGAAAAAAATTAAAATAATAAATTTTGTGGTATCATAAAATATAAATGTTTGTAGCGAAAAAACCCAGACCGTGGAATCTTTTTTTTAAAAAAAATCATCCTAAAATCACAATCGCTCTTCCAAATTTAAATAAGATTTTATATTAATACGTTTTTTAGGTGAAATGAACATTATAGTTTAACAATACGATCTGTTCTGATCGTTTATTGGCAATTATTTATAATTATAAGCTCTTTCTTGGTCGGAATTCCAGTATTTTTTTGTGAAAATTGATAGAAATATTGTGTTTCAACAACTATATATAGTTAATATACGTTAGAACCGATTAGAACTAGGATCAGTAGTAAATTAAGTAACTTTTTAAAAAGATTTTAACTAAATTCATGTTAATGTCGATGAGCGAAATTGATCTAAAGACTCCAAAATAGTGTTTTTTTTCTTCAGTGCTGACCACACTAAGGAGTTTTGTGTCGTCTGCATTCATTTTGCATATATTTTTGCTACTAATTTGTTCTGGTAAATCATTAATAAAGATAGTAAAAAGGGTTGGACCAAGAACTGAGCTTTGAGGAACGCCACTAGTAACTTTTTCCCATTCCGGTGTTGCATTTCCAAGTTGGATACGTTGAGGACGATTTGAAAGAAACACTCTAATCCAGTTTAACATTTTATCTTCAATTCCATAGAATTTCAGCATTTGTAGCCTCTAGTGTGAGGAACTTTGTCAAACGCATTAGTGAAATCTAGAAAGACAGTGTCAACAGGAAGCTTATGTGATTTACTGTAGGTCAAAAAATCCATGGTCTCAAGTAAATTAGTAACACAAGAGTTTTTGTTTATGAAACCATGAAAAATTTGATATAAGATTTTAAGATAGTAGATGATGCATTATCTTATTTTTAACTATTTTCTTCATTGTTTTGCATGGTACAGAATTAATGCAATTGGGTCTGTAATTGTTAGGATTCATTTTATAACCTCCTTTGAACAAAAGAGTCACATTTGCTACAAGCCATGCTTTTGGTAACATGCCTTGTTCCATTGATTTTTGGTAGATCATGGCTAGTGAAGTTGCTATTGATTTAGAGGATACCTTAAGTAAGAACTTATCTGATCTTCACCTATAGATTTGTAACCATCAAGAGAAACGAGGTGACTTCGAACAGACTCATAATCAAAAGAGATGTAAGGAAGTGATAGTTTAGTAAAAATAGTTAAAGAGGTTTTTCTTGTCATTAGTTAAATTAATTTCAATATTATTAGATAATTATAAGGTACAGACATCACGAGTTGCTTTCTTTACTAGATTTCGAGTTTGTTTATACTCATTAGCCAGAGGAATGGTTTTCCATTTGCTGTTAATGTTAAGAAACCCCAGCTTTTTTTGTGTTTACATAAGTTCATGGGTTATCCATGGTAATTTGTTTCTTTGAAAGTAATGAAAGGGATAAAGATTATGTAAAAGTTGGTTTGGTTGCATGTTGATAGAGGTGGAGTTCAAAAATAATATTAGCAAATTTTGGCATCCAAACTTAGTCTAGGAAATTCTTTAGAAAAAAGATTTTCCTAGCAGAAGGATTTATCTGTAAATTAGTTTTGTTTAAATTTCAGATACAATCCGGCCTAAATAAAAAAGTTGACAATGTTTTCAGAAGCTCTTGCTTTAGTCAAATCCATGACCATTTTTGATTTTTTTTGTCGTTTATTTTAGATTTGATCATTTTTTTTTTTTTGATAATTTTTTGTCGTTTATTTTAAATTTGATCATTTTTTTTTTGATAATTATCCTTTAAAGAATTCCAGATGAGTTTAAAAAATTACTTTTAAAAAAATAAAAAATGCATGTTGAGTTGCCTGCCTTAACAAGTTGTACAGAAGGCATATATTTCTTTGATTGTAGACCTTTGCACAGAAGGCAATATTACTTTGATTCCATTTACTAATTGTTATTTAATAATACTCATAAAGCATTTTAATAATTTAATTTAGAAATTTATATTTTATTTAAAATATCTTCTGTATAAAAAAAAATCTTCACTTCCAACAAGGCAACCAACCTGCAAGCAACCACTATTAGAGTTGAAAGATAACAGAAAAGAAAAATGAAGTTTATAGAGCAAGATAACAATTAACAGATGATTTCAAAGTTGCAAATAGTATAAATTAGGAAAACAAAAAGAAGGAAGCAAATTCCCAAGGGCTGATGTTCAAGGAAAAAAACTAGGCAAATAAGAATTTTTGTAGCACTTAGGCATAATCACGGTAAAAGTATGAGACTTAATTAAATGACAAGTATCACGAGAATGTATTTTAGTAGATAGTACAAGAGGTGCCAGCTGTTTAGAGCAGTGCCCATTATAGTATTTGTAGAAAAGTGAAAGAGAAGCAACATTACGATGATGCGATAATGACTAGAGATTGGTTGCAAGAGCAGGTCGAACTTTGTTTACAATGTGATTTTGCACCTTAATGAGAAAGTCTAAATGAGAAAGGGCATCATTCGGAAGAGCCACCCCAGATAAGGCAGCAGTATTCCATACAAGGATGGATTTGAAATTTGTAGAGATAAAGAATAGAATCCAGAGAAAGAAAGTGACAAGCATGATAAAGAGATGCAACTTTAGCAGATGCTAATTTTGCAATCTATTTGATATATGGTTTCTAAGAAAGATCCGAAGTAAGAGTTAATCCTAGAAGACGAAGGGTAGGTGACTCATCAAGTACTTTACGGTTCATAAATATAGATCCAGAAGATATAGGTTGTTCCAATAACGATTACCTAAAAAAAATTGAGTTTTATATGAGTCAAAGTTTACCAGCCACTGAGATTCCGATGCTGTAGCAGAAGTGAGATTTTTCAAGTTCAAATGCATTTCATCAGCAAACAATGCCACCTTAGAGGTGAGAATATCTGCAAGACCATTAATGTAAATTAAAAAGAGTATAGAGCCAAGGATAAAACCTTGAGGAACCCCTGAAGTTACAGGAAATGAGAAAGAGTGCTGTCCATTGAGGACAACTTTTATACTACATTTGGCAAGCAAGGATTTAATAATCTTAAAGATTCACCTGATACACCGTAAGAAAAGAGCTTATGGAAAAGACCAGCATGCCAAATTTTATCAAAGGCTTTAGAAATGTTGAGAGCAATCGAGAATGATTTAGACGAATGAGAGTGATATTGAACAAAGAGAAAGGTAAATGAGTGATGTGGTACTAAACAAAAGCACATGGATTGGATTCAAACCTAGTTTTCTGACAAATGGGTGAATTTAACAAATGTAAATGCCCAGGCCAAGGGTATGATTATTGGAATTTTTACAAATTAAAGAAAGATAACCATAAACACTAAAATCACAAGATGAGACAGCTGAACTCAAATTAGTCTTACAAAGAGCAAGTTGGTTTGGTGAACTTTGCAAGAGATAAGACTCAACAGAGAAAAGTTACTTCAAAGATCAAAAATATTAATTAATGATAGAATTATAGAACTTGGAGATGATGATGTTTTTTTGTGTTTATAGTTTTTGATACTTGAGTCATTTTTTAGATTGGTTAAAGAACTTAGCTCAAAGAACAGATAGTACTCAATACACTATCTAACAGTCCAAGCAATTACCTCATTACTATTAATATACCCTAAGCCAAAAAGCTATAAATGTTGCCTTGACAACACACACCAAAAGTAGAAACAGGGACACCATCCATGCGCAATATCACCCCTCTTCTTAAAAATCATTTGACCTGTGTAATTTACCTTATTATAGATTTTTTTATTTAAATTGATTTCTTTTTTTTAAAAAACATTGTTAATGTAAAAAATAAAAGGCACTATTCTGAATAAATTGTTAGTGTGTTCTGGGTTTTGTGTATAGACATATTCTCCACATAAACTAATTTAATATATTCTTTACCTTATACTACTCTATACTCTGTAGATGAATGAACTAATCAATAAAGTAATTATTTATTAGTTTTATAATTTACGCATTTAAATATGTTCAAAAAAATCATTTATTGTTAAAAAAAGGACTTTTGTTCATGCAATGATCTTTGTAAAAATTTACAGTATATAATTTTATTTGTTTATATGCAAAAAAATTTCATATATTATGAAGCATTAGTGAATAAAAAGTCCAACAACAAACGACAATCAAGTTACATAATTGTTGTTGGAATTGATAATAGCCATCTGTGATATTTAGTTCCAGTTCACTGATAGTTTGTTTTTTATCAAAGTTGCTTTTATCGCAGTTAAAAACAAAATTAAATTATATGCAGGTCTGAAACACATAAAGTAAAGATGCAATTTTTTCATTTACAATAGACTATTTTTCATTTACAACAGATTATAAATTTCTTATTTGATCTTGTATGGAATTTTTTTATCATGTTTGGGCTGGTTTTTCTAATGATTTTCTTTTTCATATTTAGACAAAGTCCAAAAAGACATTGCAAATACTGTCAGATCTGGTCCTGTCGCCAACCTTGGGTCTTATTTTCATTTCTTCTGTACTAGTGCTACTATGATTACTTATCAAATCATCATACATTCATCTTCTGTCAACCAAAGTACAATCTTGTGTGGTGCTCTTTTAGTAATGTTACTTCCCTTTACTTTCCTTTACTGTTTCTTTATACTTAAAAAACATATATTCATCTATTTTTTTTTACTTAAACATCAGTTTCATTTTTTATTTTTTACTCTTTAAACTCCACTGTAAATCCATAAAAGGAATATACAGTTGCTATTTTGATGTACATTTGATTTAGAGTAAATAAATTCAGAAAATAATCTTTTTTAAATTGATTTTGCCAAATTTTTGATATTCCTAAATTCAAAATTGAATTTATTAAATAAAAATTGTTTCAAAAAATTTTGCACGTGTTCACTTTACTACGCGTTCACTTACTACTCAATTAAGTTTTGGAGCCATTAATGTTAAAACTATTTGAAGAAGATGTCCCTGAATATTAATTTCAACAGGATAATGCTCCTTGTAAAAAAAACTTTAGTAAAAAAAACTTTCAATGTAATTAATGCATACATTATACAGTAAAAAAACAGTTTTTTGCATTAAATATCTTATTAGTCCTATCTGTATATTAGTCAGGGTGGCCACAAGTCATGGAAATCATGGAAATGTCATGGAATTTTATTTGGTCATGGAAAAAGTCATGGAGTTCCTAAATTTTCATTGAAAGTCATTGAAAATTCATGATCTTTTTTTTTCTGCTTTTTATATTTTTAGGATGAAAAGAAAAGTATTAGTATGTCTATTCTAAGTCCTTTTTGATATTTTTGAAAGATATTGTTGCAGTGTAAGTTATAGATTTATTCTAAGTCCTTTTTGATATTTTTGAAAGATATTGTTGCAGTGTAAGTTATAGATTATCAGAGAAGTAAAAGAAAAAGAGTTTTTTTCAGACATGATTTCAGAATTTTCTACCAATTAATTTTTGGTTTGCATGTTTTATAATTACAAAGTTGCAAATGTTTAGTGCATGGCAAGTACTGAATAATTTACTGGTTAGTGGTTTATCATAAAAGTTTATGAGGAGTTATAGAAAAATCATGGAAAAGTCATGGAATTTCATTTTTAAATTTGAGTGGCCATCCTGATTAGTCCTCATCAAATCAGAAATTTAAACATCAAGTCAAAAAACCCTAAAACAGCATCATCAAAATTGTATATTTGGTTTTCTGTAATTTTTCTGTCCCATACTCAAGTTAGAGTGATCTAAGGGTTGTGGAAGGTTGGTTGACAACATCTGCAGTTTCTTTTCTTTTTTTTTTGTTTGTTTTTTTAAAGATTTATCACCTGTCAACTTTTACAAGTTGACAGGTGATAAATCTTTTTTTAAAGTCACTTGGACCAGCTAATTTGATAGAAATTGGAACTTTATTTTTAAAAGCTTTTTTTAACTTCGTTAGTTTTTTTATGCTGCAAGTAACAACATAATTATATACAAAGCCTTGAACTTCTCTGGGAGCACAACTAAAGTTTATGTCACTTATACTATGATTCTTTAAGCAAAACTTCTTGTTCAGGTTCAAATAAAAATTAAATGCAGGTATTAGACATATTGCATAAACATTTCAATTGTGATAAGTGCCTGTTTGCTATATAACAGAAAGTGATTGTTTCGAATTTGAAATTATCAATTTGCTTTGATTTGAACAGAAGCATTTATTGTTGAGTCTCGTTTTTAATCTGACAATTGTACTGGCCAATCCCCTTGTCTGATACTGTTATTTTGGAACCATCTCTTTTTGATAGAAGTCATGTTTTTGATCATGCTGAAATATCCAAAGCAACGGCATTTTATCCTCAACATTCAGAAGCATTTCTTGAAATACATTCGCAACATTTCTGTGGCTCAGTGCCCTCAGTTATTCAAGAAATCTTTATAACTTTTTACTATTTATATGTCGTTCAATTACTAAAAGCTCAGGTGAGGTGTAATCTTTTTACTCATAATATTCTAAAGTAAAATTGTTGGATGAATTCTTTTCTATTATACATATTAATATCACCACATAATATTTATAGATATTAACATTACTTATTATAACATTACATTAAAAAGCGAAAATTAAGTTCTGCAACTGTTTTTTGATTTGTAAATGAGTGGCTATAACTGATAATATGATGTATTAGTAAAATGTAAGTATATGATATATTTGTAAAATATAATATATTAGTATAATATAAGTAATTATCTCAACATATATAATATGATATATTCGCAAAATATATGATGTATTAGTAAAATGTAAACATATATCTAAACATACATAGTCCACTTACGTTATTTAATACATGCAATAAAATATGCAATATAATATTACTGATGAACATAGTCAAACCCATTTATATATATATATATATATATATATATATATATATATATATATATATACATATTTATATATATATATATATATATATATATATACATATTTATATATATATATATATATATATATATATATATATATATATATATATATATATATATATATATATATATGTATATATATATATATATATATACATATATATATACATATATATATATATACATATATATATATACATATATATATATATATATATATATATATATATATATATATATATATATATATATATATATATATATATATATATATATATATATATATATATATATATATATATGTATATATATATATATGTATATATATATATATATATATATATATATATATATATATATATATATATATATATATATATATATATATATATAAATACACACAAAATTAAAAAATAATAATTTAGATTTTTCTGCAAGATAGAAGAGAAATATATTCGTTCATCTTTAGTCAACGACGGTATATGCGATTGTTGTGATGGCGAAGACGAGTGGAAGAGACTTATACCTTTAGGGTTCTTAAAACCCGATGAACCTCTTTTACGATATTCACCATGCTCTTATTATTGTGGTCAGTAAATCAAAATCGTTGAATAGTGATTGATTTTTACGAATAAATTTTTCTTATAGAACTAATTTATAAACATGAGGCATAAAATGTCGTCAATTGTATAAATTGCATTTTTTTTAGTTTTTATTTGTTTTTTTGTCAAATATAAAAGGTTTTTGTACATCAAAATATTTAGATGGTATAGATTTGAAAGTTCAGTTGGATAATCTTTGATTTCAATTAAATTTGTTATTAAAAAATTCTTTTATTCGAAATTTAGGAACATCTGGTTCTTGGTACAACATTGCTTTTTAAGAATTTTTACGAAGTAGTACATCGAGTTTAAATTGCAAGATAAATATAAACGTATATGTTTAAACAAGTATTTATATATTTATGCAAATTACGTTTTCAAGATTGATTGGATAAAGACTAGCATGATAAATGTTAATAGTAAGTCTTAACTAGAAACCAAAACTAAATCAGTTTTGTTTGTTGTTTTTCTAGCGTAGGAACAGAGTTACCACACCACTAATAGATATTAAATTTCTTCAAATAATATTAAAGTGTTTGAAAGTTACGAACATGTAAAGTTTCTAACTCTAATTATTTGAGGTTAATGAGGTTGTAACAACAATTAATGAGGTTATAGCATCAAAAAAAAATCTACCGAGATCCTCCTCTGCGTGTTGATTAATCGCAGTTAAAAACAAAAAAAATTTACTAAACCAACTTTTTAAAAATAATTTGTCATTTAAATTAAGTCTGGCGACTAAATAATCTGTTTTTTGCAGAGATGACATTACAATAAAGACAACAATCTCAATAATAGTAATTTTATAAAAAACAATGAGAAGAGATACATTTACCTGCGTTTCGCAGCGAGAAACAAGATGAATATGAGGAATTGAAAATAATATAATTGATTTTGAGAATCTTCAATTGGAATTAAAAGTGATTAGTGTTTTTTTTTTTTTTTTTGAACTCTTGTTTTGTAAGTTGGATAATCGTATAAATTCTTGGGAACGGATTTGTTCCCAAATGCTTACCATAGATGTGATCCAAAAATGGTTTGGTATATATTGATGAGTGTCAAGATAGACATCGTTGAATTTTTGGTAACATCCCGTTTGATCTTCATAGTTTTTTTTTGCTGAGGTGATGTGAAAAAAATAAATTTGAATCAATTTTGATTCCAAGATACTTTAATTGAGATAATTTGAATGATTTTTGACCACTCAGTCTGAAATTTAGATGGCGATTTTATTCGCCTTGATTTAAATATGATAGTTTCAGTTTTACTAGTGTTCAATGACAGTCAATGACTAGATTTGATAGATTTTGAATAATGTATTTTGTTTTAACGATTTGTTGATTTTAAGCAAGTTGGTGTCATCAGCTAAGTGGAAGGGAGTCTCACATTTTAACGATAAATTAAGATCATCAATGAAAACAAGTAAAAGCAATAATACATAATTATACAGAGCCTACTATTAGAGAGCAATTCCTCTAATAACAATAAGTGTTTAAGTTTACAAAGGAAGATAGAACGATCAACAGTGTCAAATCATTTCTATAGGTCACCATATATACCACAAGCGAAGAGTTTATTATCAAAAGTTTTTCTAATAACCTCAGTGATTTCAATAACTGCATGAGTTGTGTACATAGACATTAATATTTGTATAGAAAATTATATGGTTTGTTGTATGGAAAATTATATGGTGTGGAATTTCTTAATAACTGTCTTAGTAATTTGTAAAAAAAAAAACAAGAAAACTTTATAAGTAGTACTCAAAAATATTTAAAGTATTTCATCATTGACAGCATTTGGTTTGCGATTTCTTAGTTTGTAACTAATTTCTTAAAAACAATTTCTTTTAGGGGGCATCCACAACGTGCATATGCAGTAAAGCTACTAATTTAGGAACCTCCTTCCCTCTTGTATGCACTTCCGTGCATATAACAACCCCTCTGCGTTTTTTCGGTAACCCCACTTTCTCCTATATCTGCGTAAGCACGTTATGTAAATCCGTCGTTTGTTTTTTAAATGTTGTTCCGGGTTGCCTCAAACAAATTAATATGTTTTTATGAAAGCTGAAAAGCTTAGGTTTAAACGACCAATCAATGGAAAGAAAAAATCACCCTTTACAAAAACTTTGTAATTATCGTTTTTTTTTTTTCAAATTGAATTCTAACAAACTACTTATGTTCAAAAGCGAAATTGTATCAGCGCGCTGATACAATTTTATTATATTTATGCAATAAATGGCTGATTTCAACGCTGTAGCGTTGAAATCAGTCATTTATAAATAATTTTGCTGTGCTGAAAAAGAGTATAGCATTACATATTTATAGCATATAGCAAAAGATATGACTTGATCAACTAGAAGACGGTAGTCTTTTCACATTTTTCGTTAATATCGTTTACATTTTACAACCAATATTAATAAAAATAATTAAGAAAATTTGACATATTTTTTATTTGTAACTTCAAAAAAACAGCAATATAACAAGATAACGCATGTAAATATAGAAATTGAGAAAAGTGATGGCGCGAAAATGACAATGGAACTCAATAATAATTTAGAACCTGGTCCTGAATGTTACTTTCTTTCTGCACACTGTAAATCTTTAATTGTGCTAGGAAAATCATCATGTTTTATAAAAAGTCTAACTTCAGGACCATAGAATGTTTCAGCAATTAAAGTAGTAATTTACTTTACCAATCAAATATCATAATATTTAATATTTGTTTTCAGACAGCAGAGTTTTCTACTCAATCAGATAAAAAACAATACTATTGTTACCAAAGGTCATATATGACCTCTAGTAATACTTTCAAACGAAAATCACTATCTTGGTTTTTGTTTAAAAGTTCTCAAGGATTACAATAATCAAAAACTTTCAGAACATTTAATAAAGTTTACCATATAAACACATCTTGTTTCGTTGTTGAGTAGCGCAGAACACAAATTCCTATTAGTTTTTGCAGCAAAGATGTCAAAGTTTGTTATGCAATTTTAGGCAAGAAAATTTTAAATATGGAAAACTTTTACAACAACAGCTATTCGTAACAGTTAAAAAGCAACGTTGATTAAAGCTTGTTGCATCTAGCCTAGAGTTGAATAAAGTAGACATAAGTAAAAAAGGTGGCGTGAACTTCCTGACTAAATGATCCTCCGTGGTGCTCTGGGATATGAACATTAGGTCTTCTCGGAACACAAATTAAAAAATAGAAAAGCTTTCATCGGCTTTAAAGTTTAACGGTAAATTGGAAAAAATGATTTTTTTTTATCTATTTATCTGAAAATTGTTTTTGATAGCATGTTGAAAATGTTCTTTATTCATACTGCTTTTCGCTTTTCTGTCAATCAGCAAATCGTTTTATAATTGCATCCTTTATTTTGATGCAAAGAATCATTTCTTATGGTTCAGTTTGTTAATCAGAAACTTGAGGTGTCGAGTTGTTCAAGGGCATCAGTGTCAGTCAATATTTTTTTTCCGTGTTGTTGTTTAATTTTTTCTTAGAAAACTTTATTGACTAGAAATTTTGGTTATAACTTTTTGAAATTTGTTGATAACCGACTAGAAATGAATTTTGACTTTAGGGAGAGAAATGCTGATTTCATCATCAATAAGTCTGGACGTATTCATAAAGTGTAGAAATTTTGGTTATAACTTTTTGAAATTTGTTGATAACTGACTAGAAATGAATTTTGACTTTTGGGAGAGAAATGCTGATTTCATCATCAATAAGTCTGGACGTATTCATAAAGTGTAGCGCTAAAACTTTTCCTATCCAACAGCAATAAACTTTTTTAGCTCATTTTTGACACTTGTAAAATAATTTTTGATAGCAATCGAAATTGCTGGTTTGTGATTTTTTGAAAAACCTTTTTCTGTCATTACTGACTGGATCCCAGCTAACACAAAACGTTCAAGTACGTTTGACAAACGTTGAGAATGTTTAAGCACGTTTTATGAACGTTCATAGAGCGTTCTTGAACGTTTATAACGTTGTTGAACGTTTAGTGTTAGCTGGGGTGAGTCTGTTTTTTTTGTTAAAGCATTAAA
This sequence comes from Hydra vulgaris, assembly GCF_022113875.1. Lineage (NCBI taxonomy): Eukaryota > Metazoa > Cnidaria > Hydrozoa > Anthoathecata > Hydridae > Hydra > Hydra vulgaris. The sequence goes on along the minus strand of NC_061167.1, from coordinate 34,690,971 downwards.
ATGAAATCCATCCAGAATCGCTAGCTTTGATAGAACTTTTATGATTGAATCCTTCTAAAAAAAAAGATGAAATTTTTGGCGTTGTTTTTGTAAAAAAAATTTTGGCATTTATTTTTTGGGGGGGATTTTTTATTCTATACTTTTGATCAAGGTGGTACCAGATTTCTGATGTAGATCCTATGAAATAAGATTTGGTTTCGCATATCTTATACACACTTTCAGATCAATCTTTTTCATAATGTTTCTTAATATCTAACATATTTTATCGCTTTATCGCGTTTATATTTGTCGTTACAACTGTTTGACTTTGCACATATGGTGTACAAAAGCTACACATCAGAATAACTTTCACTTTTTTTTTATTATTTAGTTTTAACAGAGAAGTGCAATATCCAATTGTAAGTCTATGTAAATCTTAACATTGTTTTAGTCTAATTGATAACTTTTAATTGACTGTTTTGTATAACTTAAATGTATATGTTATTTTTTTTTGACATTTGTCGGCAAAAAACAGATATATCACCCCCCACCCCCACCCCATTAAAATCTCTTCGGGACGGCCCTGTGTACATTGTATATATTCTTAAACGGCAAACTAAACTAAATTAAAATTTCTTTTTTTTATTAATTAATTTTGTAATAATTTTTAAAATTTACTTTTTTGGTTAGTCTTCTGCAGACTTATTTATTCCTTTTTTTATATTTCATTCTTTTATCTATCCGTCTTAAATATAAGTTGTTTTGAAAAGAAAAGAAGACTGTACACTGTAACATTGTACAGTTTTTTTTCTTAATTTAAATTTTCGTAAACATTTTGTCAAATCTGTAAGGTCAAATATGTAAATTTTATTTTCTCAAGAACTTTACATTTTTATCATATTACTGGTAAATATTATATTATAAATATTAAAAATATTAAAATATAAAAATAAAAAAACATTTTAATTAGTTATTAAATTAAACATTTTAATTAGTTTTAATTAGTTATTGATCTTTGCAATGACATCGCAAATGGTGGACGCTTTTTTCAAACCGTTGAAAATAACTTTTTAAAAGGAAAAAAGTAAAAAAGAAAAGAAAACATTTATAAATTAAACTAAAAATGAAATCAACAAAAAAGAAGAATAAATAAATCTTGTAAAAGAAGAAAAGAAAAAGAAACATCTGAAAGAAAATAAGTAAAAAACTTACGAAAATAGAAGTTAAAAAAAAAACGTTAAATGAATGAAATATAAAAACAATGCCAAAGAATGAAAAAAAAAAATTTAAAGAGATGAACCTCGATCGGCAAATCTAGATTTTTATTTATTTTTCATACATTTTTTTAGCTTTCTTTCATATATTTCTTAGGATTATTTATTTTATTATTTATTTATTTTTCTTCAATTTTTTAGCGTATATAGTTTTACTTGTTATTTTTTGTTAGTCATTTGTTTGTTTTTTAGTTATTATTTATTTTTAGTGGTATATAAATTTTTTATACAGTTATATATTGTTTGTTTTTATTTTCATTTTTAGCCATTTATTATATATGTTTAATTCTACCGTTTTTTGTTATTATCTTTTTTAATTTTAAGTTTTTTTGTTGTTGTTGTTTGTTTTGTTTATTTTGCATAGTTTTTTGTTTTGTTTCGTAATGATTGTTGTAAACTTGTTTTGTTTTGATTTTCTCAGTGTTTTTCTGTTTATATTATATTTATTTATTTGGTCATAATATTTGCAATATATTTTGATTAATATATTTTTACAACTATGATTATATTAATATATTTACTAAATCTTTAATTTTTTTTTAGTAGTAGTCGTTTTTATGTCATCGTTAGTTGTTACGTTTTGTCAGTTTATTACTGTTTGTAACTGTAACTTTGCATGTAAAAATGATTGCTGTAGGGAAAATACCGATTATTTAAATTATTATAATTACTTTATTGCTATTGTTATTATTATTATTATTATTATTATTATTATTATTATTATTATTATTGCTATTATTATTATTAAGATTAATTGTATATATATAAATTATTTTTTTTAGGTATTTACTTGAGATTAGTATTTCAATACTATTTGTAAATAGCCTTGAAAATTTATTTTCAGAATATATATGATTGATTGATTGATTGATTGATTATTAACATTTTAATTAATCTGTTCTAAAACTAAAAACTGTTTTAGAAATGGTTCCACTTTGCATATGGGATTTTGATGATTGCATCACTAATTATATAAATTTTAATTGTCTTCTATGAGCTTTTAACTTCGAATTTATAGCATAAAAAGTATTGTCAGTTACCGAGTCTTACATTTATAAATTTTTGCTTCATACTATTTTTAAAGTGTTTACCTTAAAAATTCAAATCAATATGAGCCATTAGCCTAAAAAAGAACTTTAACATAAAAATCAATGCTTGGTCAGTGCTACCACAATGCTGGTAGTTTTGCACTAAACCGGGAAAAATTAGTTGAAATTAATTGTTAATGTGCGGCCGAGATTCAGGTTCGAAACGAGCTCTGGATATTTTCGGTCACGGTAAAGAATTAGACGTGAACTTCCTGGTTAAATGCACTTCCGCGGTGCTGTGTGACAAAACCGTTAGTTCTTCTTGGGGCACCTAAATAACAATAAAAATAACTAAAAAAATATTTCAGTATCATTCAACAGTTTAATTGGTAAAAGCAAAAACTTTATTCTTGAAACTGACAAACAAAAATAATCATAATAATAATAAAAAAAACACAATAAATAACTATTATATATTGCTATATAACAATATATATTATAAACTATAATGCTGAGAAAAGTGAAGGTACGTTAATAAAAATGCGCTTAAATAAAAATGGTTAAAAAAAATCATACCTCAAGAAGACATTTGAGGAATTTTTTTGAAAGCAGAAACTGCAAAAAATACCTACTTCAGTTTCGTTAAATAGAAAAAAGCTGAAAAATTTAGGAATAAATAGTTCTTTTCATAATTTAAAATTCAAATTTTAGAAAAATATTGTTAAGAAAAAATCAAGAAAAGTTTGGCATTATGTAAGACATAATGTTCACATGACTCATAGGAGCTACACGTTATTTTATTCTATTAAATACATTTTGATTAAATACATTGAAGTTACAATGAAGCGAGAATAAAAGGTATACGTTTTATAATTATAAATTGCCAGGTCAATAATTTTTTGATTCTTAGGATTTTCATCCGCCCCTCCTTTCACAGAAAAATAGAATGAGCTAAATATATTTTTTCAAACAAAATTATTCTTAACTGGAGATCTATAAATATGACGTTCCAGGTTATGGCAACTCTGTTGATCAATAGAAATCTACTGATTAATCTGTTTTACTTATTTTATTATCTTCAAACCCCTTACTTTCTCTATTTTTTCGACATAGCTTACCTTTGTCCAGGTACGCCGGAAGGGTCTAAGGACAGGGGTGGCAAACCAAAACACAAGGGCACTTGCCAAAAGATCAACAAAATGTTTTAATAAGTATAATATCTCAAATAAATAAACCTTTTAATTAACCATACCGTTCTCCAAAAAATACACAAAAAATGTCACTTTATCTACTACTTTTACTAATACGAATCGCGTGTACAGTACAATTAAGACTAAATGTTATATCATGCTGTTACTACTTTTACTGTTTTGTTTTTTTTAACATGCTGTTACTACTGTTTAGTCTACTAAATAAATCAACTGATTCCTAGCTACTTGTCAATAGTACATTTCATGCAATGCCATTCAACGCCATTCATGTATTAATTCATTATACTGTCATTCATTTCAACGAACTGTTTGGCAATTTTTTTAATGTTAATTTTGTCGATTTGTTTTTTGTGTATCTGAGCAAACATGCTGCTGATCAGGTAATTGCCTCCAAATTGTGACCTAAAATGTTTTTACTCTTGCAGATATTTTCAATGCCATGCCAGCTGCAAAAAGTGCCATTACATTAAAGCTTCTTTCACATGATAATGTCGATAGAGGCATGGTGTAGTAAAGCTTCATTAATTTATGTATTTGTTTATTGGCTACTTTAGCAGCTGGCATAGCATTGAAAATATCTGCAATTGTTGCCACTCTGGAAACACTCCGTATTTTGATTGATGCAATAACATTGTACAGGTTAATAATTGTTGGTAGCCCCTTTAAAAAGTGCTTTGCAGTTCAAAAAGTGTTTTTACTGATGAAAGCTGAGATAATAAACCTTTAATTTGTGCTCTTGTTTCTACAGCAATAGTCCTGTCACTCTGAAGGCTGTTCAATATTGTACGGAGTTCTGAAATCTTCTCCAACATCATTTGTACTGCTTTTGTTCGTGTTGTCAATCGAGCCATTGACATAGACTTCAGTCGCAACATTCTGTATTCATTTAATTCAGACTCATGAAATATATTCTTTTGAATTTGTTTGAAAAAGGAAACACTATTTGGATATGCCTCAACAATTACATAAATTGACTTGAGATGATTGATTCTGAAAGAATCTGACAGTAGTGATGATATTGAATATGTGTCTTTAATAATCTGCTCGCTGCAATGTGCCATGCAATTTAAATATTGCGCTTGCTTTCCAAAAATATTTTTTAGTTTTGCTGCCAAACATTTCATAACTGATGCTCCATCAAAGCCGATTCCGGCAACTTTTGTATATTCTAAGTTGCACCTTAAAAGGATATCTTCAATATATGTTACCAAGGCATCTGAAAAAAGACCGTTGACGCATTTAAATAGTCCGATAAAATCTTCACTCATTTCATAGTTGTCACTGCAATTTCTTATATTAAACGACATTTGCTCCTTCTTAGTAATATCTGAGGATTCATCTGCAAGTACTGAATAGAAATGTTTATCTTTGATCACTTCAACAATCTGCCTTCGTGCTTCTAAGGCGATAAATTGTTCTTGCTCTTGCAAGATGTCGTTATATAAAAAATAATGGTTTTCATTCATCAGAATTTCTAATGCCTTGTCACTTTTACTCTTATCCAAATTAAACTACTAAATATTGAATTCTACATCATTATCACCTCTTATAGCTACACCCTGTCGAAGCAATGTTTCAATGTTCCGAAATGAGCTAGCAATCCTTTTCTTCAAACTACTTGATTCTTCATGTGCATTTGGTCAATTTGAGCATTAGTTGTTGTAAATTTTCTCTCTCGATCTTTAGAGCATTTGCAGCCTTATGAACACTAGAGTCTTTTGTGATCTTTTAGTGCTCCTGCGGATTTGCTCCATGCTCTAAATCCCTTCCAAACTCCATGCTTGAACACTCTACCAGAACATGAATTATATTTTGTAAAGGTTTCATAAAAGACAGCTTTTAGTGATTGATCATAAAATAACCAACTAAACTCATTAAACTAACTCTTAATATAAGTTCTTCCATTTTTGTCACTTTTTTTTTTGGATCAATTTCACTGAAATCCTCCGCTTTTCTAACAAGATTTTCCGTTAGAATTTCACCATCTTTTGCATCGGACTCCTGTTTTTCTGTATTGTCTATTTTTTTGACTGCCTATGTCAACTTTATCCTGATTCTTTAGTTTATCGTGAAGGTTCTCTGGCTCCACCGGCTGAGTTGTTGTTTTTTTCAACAAAGTAGTAATTTTGATATGATAAACCTTATCATAAGGTGATGCTGCTGCTTTTGATAATTCCTTAGTTTTTTTCTTTTGAAGTCTTTCGGCCTTCGGTATGAATGCTCAGTGGTTAAAACATTTACATTTAAGTAACTTTTACGATTAAGTAATAAGTCACTAAGAGATATAAATTTGTACGCAAATAATTGTCGAAAACAATCACCACTCGAAAATAATCATCGAAAATAAAAATATTAACTGAAAAAACTCTTGCTATATTTGTTTTATAACTGTATATTGTCTTTTCAATTTGTTTCTTTTTTTTCTCTTTTACTCGAAAATAAAAATATGAACTCAAAAAACTATTGCTTTTTAGGAAAACATCAACTAAAAAACATTTGGAATATATATAAAGAGTTAAAGCATAACAACAAAAAGTTGTGACGTATGTCGATAGCAAGAGGAATAAAATTTAATGTAACATATTTTATTTAATTTCGAATTGATTTTTGGAAACATATAAGTTCTAAACGTGATTGCGATTTACAAAAAAATCTTTAACGTTGGTTTATTTATCTGAGTTGTTTCTGAGTTGCGCCACTGCTGCTTATTGATTCTGGGCCTTATTTTTCTCTTCAATAAAATAATTTTTTATATTTTGTTTAAATCAATTTTAGACTGTTTTCTCTTTAAAATAATTTGAAAAAAAATTAATCTATTACCGCCTATCGCACCTATTACCATTTCTAGTTGGTAGATATTGATAATAAAATATTGATAATGAAATGTTGGATACTGAAATGCTTTTAAAGCATTAATATTTACGATACCTATTTCCTAGAAAGGGCAGATTCATGCTACCCTTGTAACCCCAGCCAAAAAGACAGGAGTAGCAGCTGCTACCCTAGGCTACCCCTTTCCGGCGTGCCAGCACCTGTCTCTAATATAAAAATATGCTTCAGGTATGTGAACATTTTCCATAACTCTTTTTAGTGTTACTGTATTTATCACATAATACGAAAATTTTGTCGAATGTTTCAAAACCCTCAAATGCCTTTCTTAACAAACCATTTTGAGCAATACAACAATGCACTTAGTTATCCACCCGAAAGCACATTTATGGGAATGTTGCAATCTCCATATTTTCCACATTCAATTTCTACTGATTATAGATATTTCAATGCAATAAATTTATGGCCTTTCCAACAACCCTTTTTACAAGACCAAAATCATATGTTAGCTTCACTGCCTTCAATAAATGCCCCAAGTTCGTCATTCCTTCCGATTCCTGGAAATTATTTTACTCAACAAAGTCGCATGACACAGACCGAAAAATTCGATTTGAAAATTCCAAATGTAGAAAATGCAGAAAACAATATTAATTTGGATTCGCAAACAGTAAACCGTTTAAAAAGAGAATTCTCATATATTAATACAGATGGCTTTCGACCAGATGATGTAGAATGTTTATCTTTTTCTTCACTCCTAAAACCGGTAAAGTTTATGTTTCCAAGATGATTGTTTGTACTGTTTATAAAATAAATATATATTTAATATAAAATCTTATTTTTTATAAATTATATCACAATACAAATATATAATTGTATAGTTAATTTTTTATTAAAAAAATATTTAGATTTTTTAAAATGATATTTTAGTTTTTAAACGAATGGTTCTCTAAACCTACCATAGAGTAGGTTTAGAGAACCATTATTTTTTTTTTTTAATTTTTATCTTTTGTTTATACTTTAGAAAATAAGTTTTGGTAATTGTCCACAACGTGCAGAAAAATGTGCTTCAAATAAAGGATTTTGTCTTGATCACAATATTAACATGACTAAAAAGGTTAAAAATTGCGCAGGTACAGTTGCATCTAATTTATTTTCTAATGTTTATGACACCGATTCATCAAATGTTCTCAATAAAAATGCTGTTAAACTAAAAGAAAAACGAAAAAGAAAAAAGTCTGTTTATTCAAAACAATGCCCAATTATAGATTGTTCAAAAAAAAAAGTTAAAGATGTGGAAACTGTACCTTCAATAAAAAGTAACAGTTTTACAACATCAAATAACTTTTTTTCAAACAACAATCTGGAAAAGAGGCTATATTATGAAAATAACGAGTTTTATGGTTACACTCAGTATTTACGTAAACTAGCATCTATAGTTAGTGATGTCAACTTTGATGATAGATTATCTCAATTGTTTTATAACCAGTTATCTAGACCTTTTGAAGATACTTGTATGCAATCTTTAAAATATTGTGAAAGAAATGTTGATAACTACGCAAGAATCCTAACAGAATCAAAGAAAATGGTTGTTTATTAATATTTAGTTTTTTTTTTTTTTTTTTTTTGTCATCAATCATTATAAAACCTTTTATATTTTTTTTATAAGTTTTTTATGTTTCATAAACATAAAAAACTTATAAATTTTTTTTTTTTTACAGCAATCAGTGTATGCAGACTGTAGTCTTTCAATGCAATATGATAAATACCCCTTACAAATGCAGTTTGATCAAGCTATGGAATATTCAAACCCAATTCTAATGAAACATTTGAGATTATCAGTAGAATGAGTAAAAACTATACTCTCAGCAAAAAAATCATCTTTTTGGGTTTCATTTTATGTAATCGCGTGGTTATTACATGGTACATAAAAAGCATTTTAATGCAATCTTTTGCAAAAGATTTTAAATTTTTTTCAGTTATATTTTTAAACATGAGTAAATGTTTTAAATTTTATTACAAAAAAAAAGTTATTTGTTTTCTAGAAACCTTTTTCAGCTATCTGCATATTTCTGTTATTTTAACAACATAAATATCAATAAATGCGAATACAAATTCTCACTGGAAATGTCATACTGAAATAACCATCATACTGAAATAACCAGGTTGTACATGCAGTACATACAGGTTGTGCATACAGTACATACAGGTTGTATTTACACAAATTCAAATCCTTAAATTAAGGTTTGAGTATCGGTAAGACTAAGTATCAATTAACCTGGTAAAAGAACTACCAGGGATAAAAGCTTTAACTAGATTTATTAACCATGGCTTCTAGAGACTGTGTACTGCAGATATTAATATTTAAGCTGGTATAAACCAGCCTAATCTTCTTTCAAAGACAAAAAAACATAAAGAATAAACAAAATCCCTGTTTAAGTTTGTGACAAATTTAATATGCTTTGCTTTGAAGCTATCTAAAAAGAGTATAATACGGAGCGCCAAAGAGCAAATAATAAAGCAACTTATAAGCTGTTTATAAGCAACTTATAAGCTGTTTATCATGCAATTATTTTTCAAGTCTTAGGCATTTTGCAAACGGAAATCAAAAATCAAAAGTTGTATACTGATATCAGTATATACGTTTGCTTGAATAATTGACACATAGTGTTACATTTTTTATTTAAAATTTTAAATATTAAAATAACAAATGAAATTTTTAATCTTTTAACCACATACTTGAAATATTAAAAGTTTGATTGACCCCTAAATATTGTCCAATTTGCCTTCTGTAGTTGCTATCACGCTTTTCAGTTGTTTAGGGTTTTTATTCGTTTAGTTGTTTAAGTAGATAAAGTTTAAGCAGATGATGACGATGAAACTCTAAAATCTTCATCATCGACGTTTTCATCTCCATCAATCAAAATTTGGTATTTTTAAATTTGGTAGTCAATGCAAAAAAAGATGATAAAAATTTGTTAGAAGTTTTGATGAAGAAAATTAACGCAAATGTGAAAATATTGAAGCATAACCACCTAAAATTGAAAGAAAAGAACAAACTACCACCAATAATTGTAGAACTGGGTAGTCTCGAACAGAATAAAGTACTTAAAGCGACAAAAAAATTAAAAAGACTTAAAGAACATGAAAAAAGTTCTATTAATCCAGACTTGATTGAAACGGAAAGGCTCGACCAAAAAAATCTAGTTGAGGAAAGAAAACGCCTGAATGAAAACAACAAGGACACAATTTTTTATTTCGGACTTAGAGGTGAGAGTGTGAAAAAAACATTTACGAGAATTTAAACTAAATTGTTCAGTAATGTTAATGCAAATTATATTGCCACAACGATTGTGTTATAAATAAAAAAACTACTTAAAATTTATTTCTTCCGCCCAACTCTAATTCAAATAAACTATAAACAAAAGTAACATTTAAAATTATTTTTTTGTTGATAAATTATTTTGCTATTATACTATATTGCTAAATAACAAAATGTCAGAATTTATTGCCGATATAAAAGTAAATAAGCAACAATCTAGTTTTCAAAACAGAAACTTGGTGGATCGAGACCACTTTATCAATTATTAAAAGTTATATCCTCTACCGTAAAGATCGTATCAAATCTAAAGACGAGGTTGTGGCCATCTATGTAAGCAACTTAACTAAATCCTACGAAATCTTGGACAAAATTATTTTAGTCAACGTACTCTTTATCTTAGGATGTATGACCATGCACAATCATATATTTAAAATTACTTGACTTTCCATTACAGAATAAAATGTAAACCACAACCAAAGATGACATGCAAAAAATGTTATAAGAATTTTTTGCGAAATGTAATTGGAAAACTTATTTTGTAAATCGAACTGTAAATGAATGTTATGATGCCTTTTTTTAATATTTATAATAATGCGTGTGATCAATTTGTCGAAATCAAATACGTAAAAACAGTTCGTAAATCATTAAAGTGGATGTCAAAAACAAACTGTGGTTTAAATGTGGAGCATGTGGTTTTAACAATGCAAAACTATAAACAGTATAACAGAATATAAGTAGTTACATAAAAAATCTGTTTATGAGTATGAATCAAAGTTAGCTTCAGACCCTAAATATAATCTAAAACTTTTGTATTTTTATATAAAGCAGATGAAAAATGTCAAAACGAGAATAAATTTTTTAAAAGAAATAAACATATGATGATCACCGATCCGAAGGATATAGCTAATACGTTGAACAATTGTTTTCAAAATGTATTCAAAGAAAACATTATCGTTGAGCTACCAAAGTATAATAACCGTACAAACAATATATATACAACACCGTCATTTGATTTCAAACCAGTTCACAATATAATAGTGAATTCAAACCCGAATAAATCTGTTGACCCAGATGGAGTGAGTCTTTGCTAATAAAAAGTTGTGCATATGTATTAACGAGACCTTTAAGCTATTTATTTACGTTTTAAATGCAGCCAGGTACTTGTCTATATCAATAGAAGTCTGCATGCATTACACCATTATTCAAAAAAGTTAGTAGACTAGACAATTTCGTTCAATTTCCTTGACGTCCATTATATATAAAGTTATGGGAAAATTTGTCAAAGCCAGTTTGGTCAAACTCTTTGTAAAAAATCAAAAATTGTAGGCAAAAAGTGCTAATAGCAGCTTTTTTATCTTATTGGAAAACAGTTTGGAGTGGGGTACCGCAGGTTCCGTGTCTGGACCTATTCTTTTTATAATATATATTAATAATTTGCGAGAATTATTAACAAATGTAAGTAAATTGTATGCTGATAATACTAAACTATTAGCAAAAGTAAATAACAGTAATGATAAAAATGCATTACAAGCGAGGCCGTAGACAACTTTTTTCGATGTTTGAACTAAGCAACTTTGAAACATGAAGAAAACTCCATACTTAAGTATGTTCATATATATGAGGAATGAGAATGCCATGCAAAAAATTGCTCTGATTGGAGACTAGGAACAACAAAAACCCTAAAACTTAGCCCCCCCCCAGCCCCAAATAGGAGGACAATGAGTCAAATTTGTTTTTGTTTTTTAATCTTAAACTTAATTTAAATTCATCGACTAATTTTAAATTTGATTCAATAACCTCTTGTTGTTCGGCTTTTAGGAATTTATAAAGTTTACACACCCCTCAAATTGAGGGGGTTGTAAACTTTATAAGGTCATAACATACTTAAATATGGAGTTTTCTTTATGTTTCAAAGTTGCTTAACTCAAACATCAAAAAAAGTTGTCTACGGCCTTGACAAGATAATATAAATAAAAATGCAAAATGGTCAGAAACATGGGTTCTTTACTTAAATTACACAATACGTAAAGTAGTACATTTTGGCTAATCAAATAACATTTTGGCAAATCAAATAAGAATCACACCTACACAATTCCATCAAAAAGTAATGAAATAATAAATTTATGTAACACAAATAATAAAATGGATCTTGGTATTATTTTGTGTATCAATAAAGAGCATCATAGTCTAGTAATATATGCATCAAACACAGCAAAGAGAACGCTTGGACTGATAAATAACACGCGCGCTAATTTGGATATTAAACAACTCAAAAAATAATACACAGATTTTTTTAGATCTCATTTAGTCAGCTTAAACCCCTTAGCATAAAAACGATACAATGAGCTGGAAAAAGTACAACATAGAGCAACTCGTCTGATTACATCACACAGAAAACTTAGAAAGAGAGATTTAAGGTATTCAATCTCTAGAAAATTGTAGAGTTCAAGGTGACTTAATTCAGTGTTTTAAAATATTAAATAGCTTCGATAATCCAAATTAGTGAAATGAAAATTCTTGTTTTTAAAATAATAACCAAACGCGTGGAAATAAATTCAAATTAGTAAAAGAGCTAGTAAAAAACAATGAACAACGTTATCAATTTTTTTCAAATCGTGTAGTGATTAACTGTAATAAACTACCGGAAAACATACTCAATGCTGTAAACTGTAAATAGTTTTAAATCAAGGTTACACATTTTTTTAGAAGTTGAAAATTTTGAAGTGACACATCTAAAATGATTAAAGAGGAACTTCATCCTCATTTAAGTTTCTTTAAATAAATTGTAAGGTTTTATGTAGGCCGATAAATCGAGAATTGGTTACCAAGCTCATGCTTGTTGGTTACCAAGCTCATGCTTGTTGCGGCATAATAAACACTAAAACTAAACTATATATTTGGAAAAGTTTCAATTTTTAAAAATTATCTGCTGATAGCAAGATGGCTGCTGCCTTGACCTCTGAAATTGCTCAAGCAATTTTAGTGGTCAATAAGATTTCAAAGTTCCTGGCAAACATTCTATAACGGATTTTTAGAGGTCCTATATAAACATTTTGAGCGGACCGCTGTAGTTTTGATCATCAATTACCTAGTGGACCATAGTGGCAGTCGCCAAAAGTGGCCAGCCGATGATTAGCCACTATTAAAATGTTGGAAAGTTATCGGATTACAATTTATAGCGACTGCCACTAACGATCCTTGAAGTAACCGATGAGCAAGACTCCAATGAACTGCTAATAAATTCCGACAGCCCCGCTGCAAATTCACTAAAACAATGTTTGCTGATATATATATATATATATATATATATATATATATATATATATATATATATATATATATATATATATGTATATATAAATATATATATAGTATAAACTATATTATGTAATCATGGCCACCCGCAGGATTTTTTAAACAAATAAGGGGATCAGAATTATGAACCATAAAAAGACCTCCAAAAACAAAAATAGCCCCGGGCCCCAAGAAGTTTTAATCCGCCACTGCTTTGCTCCACAACAATTTTTTTGCAAAATATTCTCATTTGACTTAAAAATAAAATACTTAAGTTTGGAGTTGTTTATGACACTTAGGCATTGTGCAAACAATGCTTAAGTGTCTAATGTGAAATCTTTGAAAATTCAAATTTAAATGAACATAACTAAGTTAAGAGTTTGCACATTGTGCAAACTCCAAACTTAAGTAAGTTCATACCTAAGCCAAATGAGGTGGCATTGCAAAAATTTGGGATAGCGGAGGCCTGGGAACAAAAAAGTCCTAGAATCTTAGTGACTAATAGTTTGAAAAATTAAGAAGCCTTTTTTCCAAACAGAAAAGGTTAAACATTTCTAGCAATTTATAGTGGAGTTTATCTGATATTGAATCAGATGAAATTAATGATTATAACTATATGATGAGAACTTTGACGAAAATCTAGAAGTCAATAGAGATGTAGATGGATTAAGTTCTGAACTGTGTATAAATAACTTTATATAGTAGACAAAATACTATAATGTATGACTTTATAGTATTTTGTCTACTATATAAAGTTATTAAATATAAATTAAATTATTAAATAAAATATTAAAAAACTGCAGTAATTGGGCTCCAATTATTAGCCTGAAAACAAGAATACACAAAAAGTTACTCCTACCCCAAATGTGAGAGTAATGTATAAAAAGAGATTTTACTTTACCTTTATTTACCTTTAAATTAGAACTTGTTGATGAATTTAAATTTAGTACACAATAATAATAAAAAAATTTATTAATTCATTCTTCTCACATAAAGACTATAAAATTTTACATAATACACAGCTCAGAGCTTTATTTGTCTACATCTATATTTAATTCTAAATTTTCGTCAACGTTATCAACATTTAAATATATTTTATCATTAATTTTATCTGATTCAATATCAGATAAATTTTCTGTATCACCTCAATAAACTATAGGGGTGATACGGAATCAGAATATATTGGTCGAGATTCAGGTGTTTCTTCTCCCATTAAACCAAGTGGAACTGTTAAACTAATGATGATTTTGCCATCATGTGCCAATACTTTGCAAAAAGTTGGGACCTTGAACATTACATGTGTCTAACAATTTTTTAAATGTATCATTGCAATATTTTTCAATTTATTTCCAGACCAATTGGGTTTTTACAATCAGTTTTGCAATTAGTTTCTTCGCAATCAGGTTTTGTGGATCAATCGGGTTTTTGCTAAGTAATAAAAGTAAAAAAGCTCGTTAGCATAAATACCCGATATTACTTGTTCATGATCTGCCAGCTCTTGGTTCATCAACTCCCAAACCAAACTCTTCAAACATCCTAAATAAATTTTTTCCTCAACAAACATTAATCATTTGAAACTTTTTTTTACTTGCCAAGTTTTTATATCAATTCTCTATGAATATGTAGAATAAATTCAAAGGAATTTTTGAGATTCCTCATTATTTTAGATGTAGTATGTCGAATCGGACAACTTTGCATTGAAGAAGCGTCCGTGATGTAAACTACAATTTTCCCATTAATCATCGAAAAATAAAATATGTAGTTGATCAAGATATATTTATATTCTAGAAAGCAAACTTTAACAGAATATATATTTTAAATATATTTTTTCAATTTCCTACTTAATTTATAATACCACTTTTCTGTTTTCTTTTATTTTATATACTGGGCTGAATGTGAAAAGAAGGTAAAAAAAATATTCAACAATATATTAGGAGTCAAAAATGTAAACATCGAAAGAGCGCATAGAATAGGCAAAGTAGTTCACAACAAACATAGAACAATAATACTAAAACTTCTTGATTTTAAAGATAAAACTGAAATTCTTAACAACTCTTCCAAATTAAAAGGTAAAAACATTTTTATATATGAAGATTACTGCAAGTAAACAAATATTATACGAAAGACACTACATGAAAAAATGAAAATAGAAAGGCAAGCTGGCAAATACGCGTATATTTCATACGACAAACTTATTGTTCGCGATTGGAATTCCAAAAAAAAGTAATATATTATCTTTTAAATTTTTATTATATTTTTACATAAACTTATTTGCTTTTATTAATTATGGCATCAGTAAACGATTTCGAAACTTTTACTTTTTTCGATAATGTTTTTTCATTGCGCGAAAACATTAACAAAGACATTAATTATTTTCATGAAATTAACAAAGAATGAGCTTATTACTATCCGTGGGAAGTAGAAGGGTGTCTATTTAACAATATTAGCAATAAAAACTTATATCAAATTAGAATTCTACACGTTAATATTCGAAGCATTAATTGCAATTTTGAAAAACTTCAAAATTTACTTAAAGAAACAAAAAACACTTTTAATATAATTTGTTTAACTGAAACTTGGGCTACTGCAAACGATTTAATTAATGACTCTAATTATCATCTTCCTCATTTTGAAATAATCTCAGTTGAAAGGCATTGTCTAAGAAACGATCTTAGTATTTCTAACGGCGATGGAAAACTTTTAACCATTGAAATAATAATTGAACAAACAAAAAACATTCTTCTAAGCTGCTGTTATGGACCACCTGATGGTGTGGCCGAAAACTTGAGCATGTTTTTACTACAAAACGTTTTTAAAGAAGGAAATAATAAAAATAATTTTTTTTTTTTATTGGAGACTTTAATATCAATTGTTTTATATATAATGATAACAACAAAGTTAGAAACTTTTATGATTCAATTTTTGAGGCTGGAGCTTTTCCATTAATAAATCGCCCGACGAGAGTGACATAATACTCAGCAACTTTACTAGACAATACCATTACAACAGACATCTTTAATAATGATATAAAAAAAGGAATCTTAAAAACAGATATCTCGGATCACTTTCCTATTTTTCTGACTATACCCACTAACCAAGCAAATGTAAAAAAACCTAACAAAATCTTAACTAAACGTATTTTTAATCAATCAAAAATTGAATTGTTTAAAAACCAACTATCGCTACTGCATTGGAAACATTTAAACTTTAATGATAACGCTAATAATCTTTTTGAAAATTTCTTTAAAACATTTTTTTCGGTTTACGATGCTAACTTTCCTAATGTTACTCATACATCAAAACTAAAAACATAAATAATCCTTGGGTTACCAAAGGTTTCAAAAAATCATCAAAAACTAAGCAAAAGTTATATATAAAATACCTAAAAACAAAAACTCCTACAAGCGAAAAAAAATACAAAGAATATAAAAATTTATTTGAAAAAATCCGGAAAAGTTTAAAAAAAAACTACTATTCAAATTTGATTAATGAAACAAAAAATAACCTAAAACACACTTGGCAAATACTAAAAGAAATAATTGGGAAACAAAAAACATGCTCAAGTTTTTTACCACACATGCTTAAAATCGATAACAAAATTTTATACAATCTACAAATTATAGCTAATGAGTTTAATAAATATTTTGTTGAAATTTGTCCTACACTATCAGATAAAATTCCAATTACCAAAACTTCTTTTCATGATTTTTTAGCACCTCTTGATAAAGGCATTTGCTCATTCGAACTATCGTCCGAATTATCTTTTGAAGAGTTTGAAAAAGCTTTTAAAACCTTAAAAAAAAAATAAAGCAACTGGGCCTGAAATAAACGGAAATATAGTTATAGATTGCTATGAACAAATTAAAAATATTCTTTTTAAAATCTACAAAGCATCCATCCAACAAGGAATTTTCCCTGAGCGCTTAAAAATTGCTAAAATTATTCCAATTCACAAAGAAGGCGACAGATCCAATATCAATAATTACCGCCCCATCTCTATCCTATTTGTATTCTCCAAAATCCTAGAAAGAATTATGTTTAACAGAGTTAATAATTATTTTAATTACAATAACCTTCTATACAATAATCAATTCGGCTTCAAAAAAGATAGTTCAACTGAGCATGCCATTATTCAATTTGTACGCAACATCTCCAAATCCTTTAAAAAAGCTCAATATACATTAGGTATTTTTATAGATCTATCAAAAGCATTTGATACGGTTGACCATAATATTTTAATACAAAAAATTAAATATTACGGTTTAAACAATAATACTTTAGCGTGGTTTAAAAGCTATTTAACAAATCGTAAGCAGGTAGTCTATAGTAATAATGACGTTCAAAGTGGATCCTTAAATATAACCTGTGGTGTTCCACAAGGTTCTATTCTTGGACCGCTGCTATTTCTTATATATGTCAATGATCTAAACAAAGCTTCTAACCTGATGAGTATTATTTATGCCGATGACACTAACTTATTTCAATCCCACACTGATGTTTACAAACTTTTCTCAAAAACTAATAATGAACTTATAAACATTTCTAAATGGTTTAAATGTAATAAATTAACGTTAAATACTAACAAGACTGAATGGATTCTTTTTCATTCCTTCTCAAAAAAACGTTCTTTACCAGATATTATGCCTCAAATTTATATCGATGAAACTCTAATAAAAAGAGATTCTGTTATAAGATTCCTAGGAGTTTATCTTGATGAGAATATTACTTGGAAAAACCATATTAATCATGTAACCACCAAGGTATCTAAAAATATTGGCATTTTGTATAAAGCCCGACCTTACTTAAGCAAAAAAAACCTTACGCAGCTCTATTACTCATTCATACACAGCTATATAAACTACGCAAATATTGCATGGGGTAGTACCGAAAAAAGTAAACTACAACGTCTATATCGCCAACAGAAACATGCGATTCGCGTGATTAATTATGTGGATCGCTCTACACATTCAAAGCCTCTCTTTGATGAAATGAAAATACTTAATGTCTACAAACTTAATGTTTTCAATGTTTTATGTTTTACTTATATGTGGAAAAACAATTTATCCCTACCTGTTTTTAATGACCTTTTTACATTAAAACTTACTTAAAAGTACTCACTAAGAAATAAAGATTTGCTAAATGAACCATTTTGTAGAACAAATTTTAATAAATTTTGTATTAATTATAGAGCACCTTACCTTTGGAATAAAATAGTTCTGCCTAATTTTGATCCTTTTATCCGTTTTTCTGTTTTTAAAAATTAAAAAAATTTATTCTTGCTATGGATGACATTTTAAGTTACTATTAGCTTGAAGTATAAACTTGATTTATGAGATTTATAATAATATTTATATTAATAAATTTATTTACTTTAATTTATATCAGATCTATAAAATTTATTATTATGGATTATTATAACAGATTTGTGAGAATTATTATTACAGATACGTGATTAATATTATGAATTTATTATTATATATTTATTATTACGGCCGTTTTTGGATTTATATTTTCAGTTTTTATGGTATGATAAAATTGTAAAGGTTCTGTTGATAAGATCAGTAGATCTTCTTTCAGAAACCTTGTTTTCTTTGTTCTTGTAAAATATAGTATTTATTTTACGGCAAATGTAAACAGAAAAAAAAAAAAAAAAATGTTTATTCCATAAAATTTTATGGAATAAACATTTTTATAGTGATGTAAATTTTCCGGTAAAATTTAGTTCAAAATTTAATGGGTAAAGTTTACCGGTAAATTTCCCGGTAATTTTTAAATCGAAGGGTGTAAATTTTCCTTAAAAAATTTTTTTTTTCAAAATAAAATAAGTGAAAAAAAAATTCAAAATTTACCAGGCGGTAAATTTTCAAAATTTACCGGTAAATTTAACGATAAGCTTTCCGGTAAATTTTACCTTTGCAAACACTAGTTTTTTATGCTTTAAGCTAGTTTTTTGTTTTAGTAATTAAAAAAAAAAAAAAAATCATCGATGTTTTAAAAATATTTAGCTCTCAAGATCGCGTATTATAGCAGCCACACTTTTAAGGGTAAGGTAGTGGGACTGAAGACTAAACATATCAAAATATGGAAAATGTACAATATTGGAGCAATTTTTAAATTCTCCATTTTTACTTTCAATACATAAAAATTGTACAACCAATCTTTTCAGGAAATTTTTTATTTTTAACAACCTCTAATTTAGGCTTTATTATAACCCTTCAAATCATTGGGAAAATTATAATATAGGCTGTTAATAAGAATTTACTATAAATATTATCTATATATTATTCATGTAATACATGAATAATAATATTATTCTTAATCTGATTATTTTGTAATTTTATTTGTTTTAAGAAGTTATATCCATGTAAGGTTAGATTTATATTATCTATTTTATTAGTGATTTTAAAATTTTGCATCACCTCTTAATCGCTGAGTTGAAAGTGTTGTTAGATTTATTAACTAGTAAGTCCTTCTTCATATGTCATCTTTTTAAGAGAAGGAATTAGCTCGTTCTAATACAGATATATCTTCTTTAAGGTAAGGAGACCATACAGCGATACTGTATTCAAGATGTGGATGGACAAGTGTAGTGTAGAGAACTTTAAACACCTCTTTATCAATGTAACTAAAAGTGCGTTTTAGCATACTAAGACTTTGATTTGCTTTAGACGCAGAACTAATCGCATGTTGTTTCCATTTAAGATTAGCAGAGAAACTGATACCTATTATTTAAAGTTATTATATTGTCATTGTTCCAATCAGGTATGAAGTAATCGTGCTTTGAATTATTTTTCTCTATATGCTTAACATGAAACTTTTTACTGTTAAACTTGATCAGCCATTTTTTTGACCATTCAAACGCCTTGATAAGATTATCTTAAAGAGCTGTTTGTATATTTGATTGATGATTTTAGTGTCATCAGCAAACAATTTAGATAAGTTAGTTAAGTTTTTTGGTAAGTCATTGATATAGATAACAAAAAGAAGTGGACCTAACACGGACCCTTGTGGAATACCACTAAAAACATTTTTCCAATCTGACTCAATTTGGCTAATTACAATTTTTTGCTTCCTATTTTCTAAAAAAGATGTAATCCATGAGATAAGACAATTATCAATACCGTAATTTCTTAATTTAAGTAAAAGTCTTTTATGGACAACAGTGTCAAATGCTTTAGAAAAGTCAAGGTTAATAATATTAGCTGAGTTATTGTTTTCCATACAAGTTGATAGAAAGTCTCTAACAAGATTGTTATTCATGATTTTCTAGGCAAGAATATTGTTGTATATTAATCAGATTATTCGTTATTAAGTTGTCTAAAGTTTCTTTGCATATTATTTACTCAAAAAGCCTACAGATAATAGATGTCAGCGAAATAGGTCTATAGTTTTCTTGTATCAGTTTATTGCCTTTTTAAAAAATAGGAGTTACATTCATTTCCTTCCAATGACTTGGCACTTTGCTGGAAGCTAAGGATTCTTTAAAGATTAGTATGATTAGTATTTTAAAAATTATAATTTCTAAGAGCCTACATCTTTTCACTTTTACTTTTCAAAAATACCTTTAAACCCAAACTTCAAAAGTCAATACCATTTCTTATTTAACTTATGTTTTAGGCTTTCTCCCAGATCCAACAAGCTTTACACTTTTACTAGCGTGTTTATATTTTTTCAACAATCTGCTAATAGTTGAGTTTCATTGTTTAAAACATAATCCAATGCTTTTTTGAGACCATTTTTGGTCAGCAGTTTCAATATTTCATCTGTTTTCTCATATTTTCAGCTATTTTCTATAGTATTAAATATGACCATTTCATTCCACTTTTTAAAGATTTTTTTAATATAAATATCAGTTTATATACATTTTTTTGTTGTTGTTGTTGCACCTTACCATATGATATATGCATAATTTATGGTTATGATGTCAAAACTGCCTAATGTTAAAATTATTTTTATAGTTAACATAAACACAAAATTCCAGATTAAGTTGAATATTTTGACGAATTTTATTAAAGATGGCTTGCAATGTTGTCTGTCCAAATGATAGCTCAGATGCCAATAGTTCTTTGGAATTTTTTATATTAGTTGGTCAGTTAAAGGTAAATTATATTATCACTCCATAGGCACTATAGAAATATAAAACTAATACCCTGTTCATACTGACAATAAAATGTGTTTAATTTTAAATGAGTATTAAATTGATATTTTAAAATACCAGATAAAACAAAAAGAATATTGTGAGATAATTATAAAGTTTGTGTTAATATAAAACAACCTCACCACACTCTTATATATATATGTATATATATATATATATATATATATATATATATATATATATATATATATATATATATATATATATATATATATATATATATATATTATATATATATATATATATATATATATATATATATATATATATATATATATATATATATAATACATACACTTAACATAAAACACGTTTTAAATAAAACTGTCAGCATAAACAACATATAAGTTCTTTATTTTAAAAGTTTATTATAAGAAAAGTTTAAAAGTTTATATTTTAATATTTAAAAATTAACTAATAATAAATTTTGTTCTTTAAAAACTTTTTTTTTAAAGCTTTAAAAACAGATCTTTAAATATAATATATATAGTAACATGTTTTTATATTTCTATTTGTGTCCACTTAAAGACTAATAAACGCACTGGTTGGATTAAAAACAATGTACCTAACCCTGAGAGCATATCTGATCATATGTACCGTATGGCTATAATGGCTATGTTACTCAATGATAATAATATAAGCATATTGCGGTTAGTATTTTACATATTTTATTTCATACAACCTTGTGTAGTTGTAAAAGTTTAATGAACTAACTCTCTAAAAATTTGAAAAATGTAAATGAAAAAATCTTTAAGCTATAAAGATTTTTCCTGTTAATTCAAATTTTTAACAACTTACCCACTTATCCCACTACAAAAAAGCTACATCACTGGTATTAAGTTAGTATATATTAAATCAATTTATTTATAGAAAATGTTTTATGAAATTCCTCTAATAATTAAAGTTCATGGAATGAAATGAATATGTTTAGGTGTATAAAGATGGCACTTGTACATGATTTGGCTGAATGTATTGTTGGAGATATAACTCCTTTTTGTGGTATATCACCTGAGGAAAAGTATATAAAGGAAAAAGTATACTTTTTAATAATTTATACATAATTTCTTTTTCATCAAATCCTTGGCTTTATTAGTATAATAATAAATATAATAATAACAATAATAATAATAGCAATAATAACAATAATAATAATAATAATAATTAATAATAATAATAATAATAATAATAATAATAATAATATATATTTAATACTTTAAAGGAAGCAATGGCACAATTGTGTTCCTTGGTTACTAACAAAAAGGTTTTTAAAATTTTTATTTTTATGAATTCATTCTTTTTAATTTTTCGTTTTGAGCATCTTTTGATTATAGTTTTATACAAATGTTATAGGTTGGAGACGACATTATGGAATTATGGCAGGTCTGTAATTGTAGGTATACAGTGCTTTCAAAAAAAATAAAATAATAAACACAGTAAAAAATTGAGTAAATTTTCTTTTTCAAAACATTGTAAAATCTCATCCATATTTCCTAACGACTTAACTTATTTTGAAAGACAGGAAAATTATTTCGCAACAACTAACATGTCAATAACAAGATCATATATAGTTACTTTTTTTAATAGTTTACTTTTTTCAAAGGAATACAAAAAGCATACGGGAAAAGATTGTGAAATAAAATATTCAGACAAACTTTTTAATTGACTTTCAATCTACTTTCTTGTCAACCCAATTGTTGTTCATAATTTTTTTAATAAATTTATATGTTTTTTTGATGATTTCCCATAAAATGTTGGATAAAATTACTTATGATGACCAGTTTAGTCACATTTAAAGCCTTTTTAAATAATTCGATAAGACCTAAAATTAAATATACATAGAAATGGGTCAAAAAGCAGTAAGTGAAGCAACAGTGGCAAATAATAGGTGTGAATGATGGCGCAATGATCAGTGATGGAGAAATAGCAAGAAAATTGCAAAGAATTGTGTTAGATATACTCAAAGACTTTTAAAACAACAGGTGTCATCCAATGCCATGCAGAATCAGAAAGGTTAAAAAAACACAAAAATAGTTTAATATTTTTTCTAGTAAAAGCCAAACCGATGTTAAGTGATGAACTCACTGTCACATTCAACAAAAACTTTGAAAAATGCATTTTGTCAAATATAGTTAAACATTTTACTAAGGAAAAAAATTGATGTCTATGCAGCTGTTAGAACCCCTGTTGGCGGCCAGAGATTCGCTCACAAGGTTTAGGTGGTGTAAAGAGAGAATTGGGTGGTTTGTGGAGAAGTGAAAGCAAATAATGTTTAGTGATGAAAGTAACTTTGAAGTAATAAATAGAAAAAGCAAAGTTCTTGTTAAAAGATTTAAACTGGAAAAGTTTGCTTTATTTTACTGAGGTTGCAAAGTGGCTGCGACAGTGTTGGTATTTGGGGCTGCTTTAATTTTAACGGAGTAGGAGTTATTAACATTTATACAGGTCGAATCAATTAACATCCATGTATAGAGACACTATGGAATTGTGTGGTTCTTTCAGTGGACATACTTATTGATCAAAATAAATTTTGGCGCCTGCCCACACAGCTCACACAGTAACAGCATGGATGAAAAAAAAACCAACTCAATTAACAGAGTTGAATCCAATCGAATCTATTTGAGTATCAAAATTTGCAAATGAAATCTGCAAACATCTTGTAAAAGCGATGCAAAAAAAGATATGCTGCCTGCAAATAAGCATGTGGGGAATATTTTAAATGCTACCTATAATGATATTTTTTTTGCTTTGATTTTTTATATATTGCAGTTTTTGTTATTATGTTTGATGTTTTTATATGCAATTTCATGTTTTAGTATGCCATCCAATATGTAATTTGTTTAAAAAAAAATTTTCTCGCAAATAAAAAAAAATTTGTTCAATATCTTCTTTAGTTTTTATTTTATGGTAGTTTAAATATGCTCTAAGCAACAAAATTTTACTGCGTCTATTTTTTTTTGAAAGCACCGTATATATATATATATATATATATATATATATATATATATATATATATATATATATATATATATATATATATATAACTTTTTTTGTCATTTTAGTTTTAATTTTGTATTAATTTTTTTCTTCAAATTATATTTATTTTATTGAGTATTCAGGAATACTCTGCGCAAGTAACGGGTGAAGCAAAAGCTGTGAAAGACTTAGATCGTTTCGAGATGATACTGCAAGCATTTGAATATGAAAGAGGTTTTTTTTAGTGAAATATGATAAATGAGACCATATGGTGGGTTAAAATTTAACAATCAAGTTTCTTTGAAATAAATTTACCATTTCAGCTTTAAATCGAAATGGCGAACTGGAAAGTTTTTTTGCTGGAACAAATGGCAAGTTTTCTTTTGCAATTATACATTTATTTAGTTCAATATTTTGCTAAAAAATTTTAATTTTTTGATAAACTACTGATGTCTAAAAAATGTATTTGTATTAATCTAGTTTTAATGTCTTAATCTACTTGATAGTTTTAATACTTTTGTGAAATTATAACAATTAAAGTTCGTAGATAAATAACAAGCTTGTATTTTAAAAACATTATTTATAAAGGTATATTTCTGATCGATATAGTTTCATTTGTTTAGGGAAATTTCAAAATGATGTTGTAAAATCTTGGGTGGAACAATTAAATCGACTCCGTTTGGTTAATAAATAAAGAGGAATACTTGCAACATGTTTTCAGTTTTAGTAACTATAGTGGAGTAGTTGCTTCGCCTTTATCTTTTTAATAAAAGAGTTAGTCTTGAAAACTAATTTAGTATACTTTACGATGTTCATTCAAAACGTAGTATTTCAGTACAAAAAATATTTTTATATCTTTGAAATTGAAGTTTTTTTCTTAAAATTGAAGGGTTAGCCCTCAATTACTATGCTTTGGTCTTGAGTCTCGCATTTATTCGCTGACAGTAGTAAAGTCTTGCTTCTGCGTAAACAGTGTTTTTGCGTAATGATTTTCATATAAAAAAAATAATCACTTGCATAGTTTTCATCCAACATTAAGCATCCAACGATTCAATGCTTTAAGTTCATTTTTTAAATTCATTTTATAAATATAATGTAACAGAGAGATATTTAAAAGTGTGAAGTATTAGGGTACAGAGGTAAAAAAGTGATTGAGCAAGTTATTATTTCCCTAATTTGAAGGGCTTAGGGTATTAAAACTGTATGCCACCTAATCATTCTTTTGAGATAATAAAGTTAAAAAGTTTTTTTTTTTTGAAATCTTAAAATCTTGCTTTTTTTTTCCTTTATATAAGTCTGT
The DNA here is from genome assembly GCF_022113875.1 of Hydra vulgaris. NCBI lineage: Eukaryota > Metazoa > Cnidaria > Hydrozoa > Anthoathecata > Hydridae > Hydra > Hydra vulgaris. Next base: position 34,665,606 of record NC_061167.1, on the reverse strand, counting down.
ATGCATGTTTTTGTAGAGAAAATATTTTTTTAAGTTTTGTTTGTTGAGTACTAGCCCATGTAATATTGGAATAGTATATGAGACAATGTGTAATGCCAAAATATACTAGTTTCAGACTTTCTGATTTTACATATGAGCAAAAACGGGTAATTTTTTACCGATTCACGGTAGCTAAATCATTTCGGATTTTTAAACTTAAGTATTTTTTTAGTAAAATTATATATAAATACAAGTTTTTAGAATACAGGGTTTTCAATCTGGAAAAAAAAAAATAGTATGACACACCCTAATGCGAAGCGGCTAATAAGTGGCGTAATGGTCATATTTATACGAAATTATTATTTTTATTTTTCATTTTTTCTTGACAGAAGTATTCACACCGATTGTTACGCTTTTTATGATTTTTAACACCATTTCAGAGCGATTTTCATTGGCGCAAATAGATTCTAATGTCAAATCCAGTTGATTTGTTCAACAATATTTTCCTAATGTGTTCGTGTACCAAAAGAAAACACTGTGTCTATTAATTTAAGAAATATGTTGTACCTATGTTTAGATTGTGAGATACCTATCTTACTGAGAACGATAGATAAATTAACACTTTGGCTATTGTTAAGTGCTTTTTGTTGATCTTTAAGCTTTTTTTCAGTTATACAACAAACTTTATAATTTTTACCTCATTTTGGTATCATATGTTTTTTTTTTTTTAAATACTGTTACTGGAGCCTTGGGTCAAACAATCTAAATCTAAATCCAGAATCGTTTCCTTAAAAGATTGGGTAAAGTACTTTTGATCTTTTGTTGTACACTAAACTAGGTCAAAACGTATCAATGTAATTCAATGTGATACACATTTTTAGTGTGATTATTTTAGGTGCTTCAAGAAGACCTTTTGGTCGCATCACAGAGCACCGCAGAAGAGCATTTAACTTGGAAGTTCGCTTGCTCTATGTCAAAAAAAACCAAGAGTAGGCATCGAACCACAAATCAGTGAAGGATGCAACATTTTTTGGTGTTTGAGATAGATATCAAATATGTTTTTACTTATTGCAAAACATCATTATTTGACATAAGTATGTTTTTACTTATGTCAAATAATGATGTTTTGCAAAATATTGCCACGATTGGAGGCTGGGATCAAAAAAGCCCTAAAATGTAATACCCCTGCCCCAAACGTGAGAGCAACAAATTGGTAAAATATTACTTTTGCTTATCTTAACTAAGCTTATATTCATCAATAAATTTGAAGTTTCATAGTATTATCTCTCAGGGTTAATAAATTATGATCAAATAAAGTTTAAACCCCCCTCAATTTGAGGAGGTTACAAATTCTATATGGTCATAGTTTTTGAATATTTAGCGATTGTAAAACAATGCTTAAAATTAATCGATGAATATAAATTTAGTTAAGAATAGCAAAAAAGTTATTTCATCAACTTGCTGCTCTCACGTTTGGGGCAATGGTGATAAGACTTTAGGGCTTTTTGTTTCCAGCCTCAAATCATTGTAACTTGTAAAAAAGCTTCATTATCTATCATAAGTATAAACATACAAATGTTTGGATATTCCTCCATGTTAGCTATCTCAAACACAAAAAAACGCTAAATCCGTCACTGCCACAGATCTCTTGTTTCTGAAGCAAATTTATTTCAGAATTCAGCTTTTAAACGCTGCAAATGTACAATAACTATTTGTATACCTATCTTACTGAGAACCTGAATACCTATCTTACTGAGAACACCAAGTTTTCATTTCAAGACAAATATCTAAAGAAAATATGTAAAAAAAAAAATTTTTAAATGTACTTTTAAGGTTCAGAGTTTGCAGTAAGATATCGGATCAATATTTAAATTATTAGAACTTTTCAATAACGAGAAAGCGAGCAACAATTTTGCTGTGAGTATTGATGAGTTGTTAGCAACTTTAAAAGATTTTAAAAATTTTGGAATTCATTGTATATAAAAAGTCTGGGGGAGTCTCATCCGTTGGCATTTTTCAAACTATGAACTAGAATATCATAAATTATCCAGTAGTCTGGTGAAATATAAAACTCTAGCCTAGTGGCTAGTTTTTATCAATAACTCAGCTTTATCAGCTTTCAGAAGGACCTTTGTTTTTAAATACAGATATTTTTACCATTTTTATATTGTAATCTTGGTCAAAAGATGTTAACGCCAGCATCAAACACCTCTATCGTTTAACCATGATTTGAATTGCACCTCTACAGCAGGCTCAATATACATCTGCTAATAGTCTTGTTGATCTTAAAAGTATAAGTTAAAAATAATGCAATGTAGATACAATAAGGTTTAAAATGACACTGCTAAAAACTTATTACATTTAATTTTGACAAAATAAAATCAAAGTGCTATTTCTATTGATTTCATTTTTACTGATTTTAAGAAAAGTCTGAATTGGAAAAAAAAATTGGTTTAATTTTGAAAAATTTTAAAACTGGAGTAATTTTCGTTGTATTTTAGATATGATTTTAAACCATTTTGCAAACCATTGTTTTTAAACAATTTGTTACTTTATGACATAAATTATTCTTAACTAATAAGACTAAAATATCAAAAATTATGAAATTAAGTTTTACTTTAAAAATTGAAAAAACAGAAAAAAACAGTCTTTACCCATATAACATATAGGCATCGGGCCGACATAGGCGCGACATCTAATATATATATATATATATATATATATATATATATATATATATATATATATATATATATAATATATATATATATATATATATATATATATATATATACATATATATATATATATATATATATATATATATATATATATATATATATATATATATATATATATATATATAAATATATATATATATATATATATATATATATATATATATATATATATATATATATATATATATATATATATATATATATATATTTATATATATATATATAATTACACGATGATGTAAGTTTTACATACCTTTAATAGGCGATTGCTCATTGGCAGGAGGTAAAAAAAGACGTCAAAATAACAATAGAGCAACGTCCGCATCCGATCAAATAAAGATGAGAATTTTACATACTTTGGATGGGCGGGACGTAAACAAAGACGTTAAAATAAAATCGGCGCAATGTCTGTATCCGATCAAATAAAGATATAATTTTTACATATTTTTGATAGGCGGCTAGACGTAAACAAAAACATCAAAATAATATCAATTCAATGTTCGCATTTGCATGTTTTGTTTTCGTCCTGCTGATGAGCAGCCAATTATAATTTCATATTTTTCAATTATATATATATATATATATATATATATATATATATATATATATATATATATATATATATATATATATATATATATATATATATATATATATATATATATATATATATATATATATATATCATGGCGATACTTATTACAGGCCTTTCCGTCGCGAATCCTTATTTTTGTATGGGGGCGGACAAAGTTACGGAAAATATAAAAAATGGCTAGAAAAGTTTGCGAACTAATCCATAATTTTTAGTTAGTTTACTAAATTTTAAAAGTACTGTATTAATGAAAAAAATGTCTATTGCAGTGTTTATTAAGAATCATCAAATTTAAAAAAACATTTTGAAAAAAATAATAAAATACAATATTTTTCAAAATGAATTGTAACTATTTAAAATCTAAATCACAAAAAAATGAACAAACTTTAAAATAATGCAAAAAAAAAAAAAAAAAGGAAAAAAACATCATAATATTCATCAAGAAAAAAGAAAAAAAATATTAAAATATACATCAATGATGTTATAAAAAAATGTACATAATAATTTTTTAATGTAATACAGATAACTTTAAAACCTTTAATGCAGGTTCCTTATTGGACTGGGGGAAAAAAGCAAACAATAATTTTTAAGAAATATGTTTAATAATATTGCACCATGTTTCTTTAACATATTAAAGTTATAAATATTAGATATCATCATAAAAGTATTACACAATGACTTTCTGCACATTTTGTTTTTCTCAATTTCAAAAATAATGAAACAAAAAAATACTCACTGCACACAGCAATCGAGAGGTATATTCAATCCATTGCGGTCTATAGTTTTTGTATAGTCTCCATATAACTGAAAATAAAATGCGGTTTTATTAAACAAATCATTTTCACTAACATCATCTTTTCTTGTAGCATAACCTGCAATATAAAACAAAGCCATTTTTGTACTCAATGACAAAGATGTTTCTAGTTCAGGTAATTGATTAATGGTGTTACAAGATTCTTCACTTATAAAATAGCTACATTTTTGACAAGAATGCTCGATATCAATAGCATAATCTGTAACATCAACTTTTAATTGCAATAACAATTTTGCTTTTTCAATGTTTAACTTTTCAACAACATTTTGAACTGTTATAAAGTATGTTCCACCTGAACCTTGCCTAAACTTACTGAATGCTTTTTCAATGTAATCTGTTGAAAACTCTCCTAACATAACATAATCAAAATTGTTTTTTAGCAAATATTTACACATCTTGATGACTCCATAACATGTATGCCAAATTGAAGTACCTGTATCTTTAGTTAAAGATTTCATTCTATGACCTTGTTTACCACTACTTTAAAATGCCATATCTCCAAAATCAAGTAAGTACTGCAAATTTATGTCTGATTCTTCAAAAATAACTCTCTTACGAGTATCTAAAAATTTCATATCACCATAAATTTCTTTTACACTTACAATTTTCCAAAATTTAGTAACTGTTTCTAAAAAACAAATGGTTTCATTCATATTGCAAGGGTGGATAACTTTTGAACAAGTAATTAGAGCAGCTATATTTTTATCGCAAAATACTCTTAAACAATGTGGTTGTTTGTTTATTTAAGACATGTTCACTTAGAGAAATTGAAATATTAAAGGTTATGAAATATTAAAAGTTTAAGTTTAACTATATGGAAAAATGGAAATATTAAATTTTATGTGTGTTACATCCCATATGTTTAGATCAATGATCGAAGTTCCTGATAAACTGAAATAAGTATACATAGATCTGTTGCATTTTTTTGTTAAAATATTAAGACTTACTAATGCTAAACATTTCTGAATTGACAAAATAAGACATTATTTGATCTTATTTTACCTTTTTTTTAAATTTATTTTATTTTTCTTTGAAATTAAAAACAAAACATTTTTATTAACGCTGTGTTCACAATTGGTTTATGTATGGTTTATACAAACTTGATATAAAGTGATGGAACACAGACATCATGGAGTCATCTGTGGTAAATATATGAGGTTGGGGAAGAGATAAGGTTGCAATGCTATTTGTATAAAGTTAAATAAAACTTTCGTATAATATTTTATTTGAATTTTTTTTATTAAAAGAGGGGGTGGGGATGGCTTTATTATCCCATCACAAACTTATTACGTTGTAGTTGTATAATACTATGTGTTACCATCTACATTTAAAAAATAAGTGCTCTAAAAGGTTACAAGCTAACGTAATTTATGAGTTGATGAGTTAACAACGGAAAAAAACAGATATCCAAAATGAGTATCTTGTTTTCAAATGTCTTTCTTTGTATGAATCTGTATTTTCGTAAATATTTTGATTTTCCGTCTTATTTAATTTTAATGTTATTATGTTTTTTGTGATCGTAATCTTTGTTGAAAGTATTTTATAAGATATTTTTTAACATATGTTCATAGAATATATGAGAGTGTGGAGTTTGTTGCTATTTTTGTAAGAACTATGTGCGGAGTGCAGTACAATTAAAGCAACACAGTTTGGCTTAGTGGTGTTGGTTCGGGGCAGTATGATGGTTGTTTGGTAAAATAATTTTTCGTTTTAAAAATGTTTCAATTACTATTTTGGCTTTATTTGCTTTCAATCTTAATTTAGTTATATGTTAAAAAAGTGGTAAAGGGGTAGATCATTTGTAAAACTATAATAGCAGTTAATAATATAATATATAAAATTAACTATAGTTATATTAATAAGTGAAAGCTGTGACAATTAAGTATAAGATGTGGAGTACAATAACTTAAGATATTGAATAATGACATTTATTGTAACTATATAAAAAACTGTTTTTTTTTTCTTTCTCTCAACAACACAATATTGTTCAAAAAGTAAATATTTTGCAAATTTAAAGAGCTGCGGCACAAAAAGCAGCTGTTTTTTTAAGATTTATAAACTCTTATATAAGTACGTTGAACCAAGGCTTAATCAACATTTATCTAACGTTGATTTTTGATTTCTTTTTAACGTTAATCTAACGTTTGTTTTTAAAGCAGATTTGCGTTTCCACTTGAACTAAAAATCAACCATTTTTTAACCTGAAATTTCAACGCTTTAAATATCAATCAATATATATTTCTGAAAGATTTGGTCTTTCATTTCAAGGTTGCTTATAAATAGTATAAACTACTAACCGCAGACAGCAAGGATATAATGGTCCTGCACTGGTCCTGTATAGGCTGCCGCGCTGACCCGGCTTCGGCTGCTGACGCTGGCGAAGCTCCGTGTTGCTCTAAGGATTTTTCATGGACCAGGCGTAGCTAGCCAGCTATGGTAAGACAGCGGCTAGCCAGTACGAGACAAGAACTGGCAGAGCAATGATTAGCCATTTTTAAACTCATATTTTACCATACCATCGTGATTTTGTCTTTGTTAACTAGCTGGGTCGCGCATGGGAATGTTATGGATTTTCATCGGGCAATCCTATTTGAAATCCCTATATATTCCTTTTAGACTCCGTCTTTTTAATTGTTTAAAGTTGTTTCTAGCATAGTTGGTTTTAAATTAGGGCATATTTCATTAGTTTAAGCACAAAAAAATGTATTAAACACAAGTGATTATTAACAACTTTAGCTATTATAAATAAATTTGAAAAACAGGCTTAAATTTGAAAATATATTTACGCAATTATAATACGAAGATTTGATTCATAATTATTCGACAGTGGTACTTTTCTGCGATTCATATCTAATAGCCAACATGAATCGTTATACATTTCTGCTTCAATTTGTAACGTTATTGTTTCCTTTAATGCTTGCATCCGTTTTGACTTTAATACAATATTACATAAGCACAATTTAATAATTTAATACATATATGCTTATTCAATATAGTAACAACATATATACAAAATGGTCATAACTCATAAACAACATGGTTATCATGTTACAATAAGAATTATTTTTATTATTGATGAAAAAGTTCAATACATTAACAACAAACCATAGTTACATAGACTTAAGTTAAGGATCTTTTTATAACTTTGTGAACTAAAATGTAATGAATATCACAATTTCATTTCTTGAGATTTGACATTTCATGATATTTAATTTAATTCACAGCAGATTCTAAATAAAGTATATGACACGCAATTTATCATTTTATTATAACTAGATAACTTTAAAATGTTCCCACAGCATAATTACAATTTGAAGCATCTTAAACATTTTTTTTATTTAATATCTGTATAGGCGGCTCTCGATGACAAGATCTTATGACCTTCTGTGAGTATCTGCGTTCTTATTGTAAAGTCAACAAAATTTGTAACTCTTATTGTATGTATTTTATTCATTCTTTTATTGTAAAAGTTATTTTGAATAAACAAAAAATAAATAAAAAATTTTAAAATAAAAATTAAAATGCCTCTCAAAATAGTAAAAATAAGGGAAAAAACTTTTTCATCACTTAAACACTGGAAACAGAAATATTAATAACTTATAAGATTGAACTGTAATCTTACCAGATTTAGATGACCCATTAAGCTTGAGATTTGGCATTTTTGTATCAATATTATTGTCAGAGCTTCATTATTATTTGCTACATTTATGTGGTGGCACATTAACCATCACAAACAAACTCTAAAACCAAAATATCAATACTATTAAATCTAATAATTAAAATTATTTTATTTAAAGTTTTTCATATAAAATAACAAAATAAAGAAAAGGCATCAAACATTAGAGTTTTATTAACACAGTTGCAGAAAGTTTGGAGCATACATACTAAAACGAAATATATATAAAAAAATATGCTACATACTAAAACAAAAAAAGGTTAATAGCATCATTATTGGCAATTGTTTATAACTTTTAATGAAAGCGTTTTAAAAATGAAATTATTGAGAAAAAATGACTTTGGAAGTTTGACATTAGGGCAAATTAAACACTTCTTGAAATTATAAGATAAAAAAATATAACATTAATAGTACATCATAATTTAGACCTCATCTTGAATATTGATCACAATTTAGGAGTTTACATATACTGAAACATGTTATTATGATTGAACAACTCCAACATTGAGCAATTCGTGTTAATACTTAAAAACTCACTGATAAACCTTTCTCTTCACATTAAAAATTAAAAAATCAAGAGGTGATGTGATATAACTATATAGAACTATTAATGACTTGGATGTATTAAATTGGCATAATGCACCATTATTTATAAAAAATTATATTACAAAGACAACAAGAAATTATTTATAAACAACAATCCAAAAAATCAAACAGTTAACATTATTTTTTTATAAATAGAATATCTGATAAATAAAACCATTAATAACTAGAAGTTGTGAAAGCGAAAAACTCGGTTATATTTTTAGCACTGTACAATAAATATATACAAAACTGTGAAACGCTGTTAAAGTCTGGCATCAACTTTTGATAGACTATACACATATAATGTGTATCACAACTTTGTTGGTTTATTTATTTTATATATAAGTAAATAAATTGGCAAATATATTTGAAAAAAATATTAAATAATGATTAAACTCCTAGAAAAAAATAAAAAAATAAAGTCAACAACAAGTTCTTCAAAATATTTTTAAAAAAACGCTTTTATGTTCAAATCTAGATATATAGACTTGGTAACTTTTCCTATTTAGTGCTTTATATGTTAGTAATACTTAGAAATCCATTTTTTTGGCTTCAAAAACTTTGCATAACACAATAAAGTTCTTATACTATACTTATAAAGAAAATGTTTATATTATTCCTATTAAGAATATAAAAGATAAATGTGTTAATAACAATCAAAGTATATTACAGAAAAATTATGAATATGACAACAAAAAGATAATAAAATAAAGCTAAATTGTTCAAGTAATCTACGCAATAATATGCATACATTTTATATATTTCCTTTTTTATCAAACCAACATATTGGCAAACAATAATGCGCCAATATTATCCATTATCGTTTTACTGATATTGTTATGCCAATATTGGCGAAATATTGCGCCAATATTATTCCATTATCGATTTACTGGTATTTTTATGCCAATATTGGCGAAATATTTTTTGCCAATATTGGCTTTGTATTAAATTTTACATATTGGTATGCATGCTTAACGTTAAGGAATATTCATAATGCCCTTTAGTTTTGTTAAATGTGTTTAAATGTAAATAATATCTTTTTTACATAAACAGGCATCCTTATGTTATTAAATTTTTTACAGAAACAAATAAGAGTTCAAAATAAAAATTTTAATTTATGAAAAGAGAAGAAGTAGGTAAAGTATTTTTAATTCAACATTAACAGAGTGAATCAGGAGAAGAAGTGTTGGTAATTTATTTTGAAACAGATAGTATCTTTTTTTTTTTTTTTTTTTTTTTTTTACTTGAGTTTTCATGCTATATTTTTCTATACAATGTTTTTATATCCGAAGATATTGTTGGCTTAGCATAGGAACAGCCACAAATAGTCATTAAGACTAATCCAAAGTAGCGTCCGTTATTGATTAACAGTTTTGCGTACCTAAGTACTACACTCAAGCGCTGAGTTGGCGGTGGCGGGATTTGAACTCGTATCGTTCAACAGTCCGGGTTTTAACTTTTCCTTTAACGCTCTAACCATCTGAGCTATCTCGCCATATCACGAGAAAAAGTGCTAAGAGTAATAAAATTCTTTTATTCAACATTACGAATTGAATTACGAGAAGAAGGTTGTAATTAATTTAAAACATATTGCATCACGTGAAGAATAGGAAAAATATTGCTATACTTAAGTATCAAGATTAAAATAGTAAGTTTACTCTTAAATAAAAACACTTTAAGAAGATTTTATCAATAAAACATAAGTTTTATAGTTTATTTATTTTGTTAAAGATATTCGTTTAAGAAATAAATACGTCATTATTATTGTTTCTAACTGTTATAAGAGTTATAAGATTTTAATTTACGAAAAAGGTACCCCTGCTTGACATATATATATATATATATATATATATATATATATATATATATATATATATATATATATATATATATATATATATATATATATATATATATATATATATATATATATATATATATATATATATATATATATATATATATATATATATATATATATATATATATATATATATATATATATATATATACCCCTACTTGACACAATAAGTAATGCTAAAAATAGTAAAAATTATATAAATGCGACTTTGAAAATGCAATAAACTTTAGTGAGGATTGATGTTGGATATTAGCCTTTGAGAATAAAACTGATATAGAAAACTTATATCAGATATATTGAAATCTTTCAACACATTTTACAATTCCTACTTCTCAAATTAAAAGCTTATAGAATAAATGACTAACTCTACAATTGGATTTTGATGTTACCTAAGAGATCGGCATTAGAGTATCATTATTGGTGGTACATACTCAGAATGGATAATAGTAAATAGTGGGGTCCCTCATTATTAACTTTTATGATATATATTAAAGATTTTTCTGATTTGGTTTTAGATGTTGTATCTATATTTACAGATGATACTAAGTTATACAGTTTGCTTTTTGATAGCTCACCATGCAATAACCTGCAATAAAGTATGGACATTATAGCAAACTGGGAAAAACTATGAAAACTAAGTTTTAATGTAAAAAAATGTAAAGTTATACCCTTAGGACCAACAAATACAAAATTTTCCCTTAGGACCAACAATGCCCTTAGGACCAACAAATACAAAATTCATTTATATACTCTTTTATAAAAATCTCAATACTTCAATTAATATTAAAAACTCTCTCGTCAATAAAGGGATCTTCATTGACAGTAATTTGACTTTTATTTTGTAAGTACAAAGAATAACACCGCTAATAAAGTTGTAGGAATGATCAAAAGATCATCTGTCAATCTCAATATCTTGACATTTCGTACTTTGTTTATTTTCCTTGTTCGTCCTCACCTTGATTTTTGCAGCTCTGTCTACTATCCTAGACTTTAAAAAGATCAACAATTAATTTAAAATGTTCTATGCCAGTCTAGTAAATTTGTTTTAGGCCAGACTGGACTCACTTACAACCAAAGACTACTGAGACTAAATTTAACTAGCATGAGCTATCGTTTCTTATGTAATGACATGGCAGAAACTTACAAATACATTCACAATCTTTATAATTGTAGTTGCAACCCTTTTGTTTCCTCATAAAATACCATTCAGTATTTTATCTATCAACACCTGTGTCAGAATGATGTCATCTGCACAGCCATTCTATTTATTATTGTAATTACAGACCATTAAGTAATTAATCTGAGTTGTAATAGCATGCGTGTTAATATGGCCACTTATAAATATTAATATATGATTATATATTTAGTTAATATTTATTCCTCCATTAAACTAACTAACTAACTCCAACTTAACAACATGCGATCATGCTTATAAATTGAAAAAAATGTTTTGTAAGACAGATGTCCGGAAAAAACTATAATAATCTCAAAAAATAAAGTTAATCTAAAATTTTTTTCTATCATAAATTTATTTGTGATTATTTTTTAGCTGATGCACCGTTAAACTGAAGGTGGTAATAAAGATTACAAAATTTGCTCTGGCTGAATTTTTTAATGAAAAAACAATATGTGTGCTATAAATGTAATCTGTTTTTTATGGCGTTTTAATAAAAGTTTGGTGAATTGGCCAAATCACTTGCAAGCATCGTGCCATACGTAAAGTCACGCTTTTAAAAGTAACTGAAGGCAGCTGAAAATAAGAACTTTTTAGTAATTGTCTTATTTACAATATTGTTTTTGTTTTATTTACAGTATTGTCTTTGTTTTTTATCTAAACAGCTATGTTTGACTCAAATATAAATAAATGTTGATTGTTTAGTACGGTTTCATCTCTTCTTTATACTTTTTTTTGACAGTTATGAGAACGGAATTATCTGTGCCTCCAGCTTAAAAGAATGCAGGTTTCAAAAAAAGTGACACTGATGAGATTGTCTGTCAGTTTCTCAAAGATTGAAGAAATCGTTAGTGTTTTAGGGTTAAGTGATTCCATCAGAGCTTTGCTTGACTATCTCTTTCGATTTATTGAATTTATTTGCCGGTTATAAATAAAAAAGATCTTTTAAACCTAGAAGAAGAATTATGAAACAAAGACACATTATGAATCAATAGTATATATCAGTGAATTGATATTAGTTAATAGTTTTTGGAAACAGTACCATGTACTACTAAAGTTTTTAATTTTTAAAATATATGATACATTTGTATGAAACATACAAACAAATGATACAATACGATACGTGATTGACAATGCCTACTAATCTCAGATATCTTTTACGTCTGTAGGGTGTATTCACCGCTACAGATGTCATAATCTATTTATAACCAATTGCTTTTACTTTTCCATAATGTCATATTTTAATAAGAATCACATTATGGAACACCGTCTAATACATTCACATGAGGAACCATTATACTTTTAGTACAAACGATTATATTACATTTGTTTTCTTATTTTAGATGAACTTTCTTACTTCGGTTGGAGGAGATGAGAAACAACTTACAGTGGCAATCTTAATACAGCAAATGGCCAAAAAAGTATGTTTTTTATACTCAGTGTATTGAATGAAACAAAAGCGTTCTGCAAGGTCGTTATAGGTAAAGCACAATTGTATTCTACATCCCATTTCCTTTTAATGAATAAATATTTTAATTAAAGCTAATTACTTTACAATATTTATAGTGAAAAGTTATATATTTCAAAATTATATTGTGATGATATTAAAAAAACATTTTGTAGAGTTGCGTTTAGTCGTTTATCGTTGTATTCGTTCATTTCGAAATCGCTAAAAAATTGGCAGCTTTCTGGCGACGGCCATTAATAGAGATTATGGAAGAAAAATAGAACCGTAACTGAGCAACACCCAATATTAAGCAATGAAATAAGTATCGCCAATATAATGAAAGTCGATGCCCACTATCTCATAGTGAGAGTATAATACAGTAGTTTATATATATATATATATATATATATATATATATATATATATATATATATATATATATATATATATATATATATATATATATATATATATATATATATATATATATATATATATATATATATATATATATATATATATATATATATAAGTATATAAAATTGATTTTATTTTATTATGTTTTGGTTTTGGAAAAATCTATACCTCTTTTTTTCATTTGTATCTGTTTCATATAACTTTAAATAAATATAATTATTTCGAATTTTTTTTTCATAAAGCGTGTTCTATGATTATTGTCATCTCCTAGGTTATAACCTGTTTAACTCAAAAGAATAATGCAGCCTAGTATTATAGTATCACTTAAACAAGAAAACTATTATAAATTTTAATTATTACAAATTTGTAGAAGGCAATATTTTTTATTACTTTTTGAAAATAAAAATTTAATCGAAAATACTCAATATATTGCCTTATTTTAGTTATATATATTATATATATCAGCATAATATTGTAAACTATATTAGGCCGATATTGGCCAGTATAATGTCCCCATTATTGGCGCGATATAATTTACAATATTGGCGCAATATTATAAACTATATCGGCCATTGTTGCAGTGTGAAAATTTTGCCAATATTGGCCAATATTGACTTTACAGTATTGGTGCAATATTGTATCGCCAATATTGGCCAATATTGACTTTACAATATTGGCGCAAAGTTGTATCACCAATATTGGCCAATATTGGCAAAATGTTCACATTGCAACATTGGCCCGATGTAGTTTACAATATTGCGCCAATAATGTAAACAATATCGCCCCAATATTGCGCCAATATTGTTTGCTACTAGGGAAACATCTCCTCAGAGTCGCGTCTATTATTACTAGCATTTCGATGAGGATCAGCATTTAAAATATAAAACAATGGCTGGAACTAAAACTATAATATTTCAAAAATAAATAAATTAGTTTGAAAGCAGTTTATCAGACTGATACAGGCAATAAATTAATTTCGGCACGTTTTTTGCTGCCATTTTAGTTTTTCTAACAATTCAAAAAAATTTTAGTTCCATCTTTGGAGTAACTGTTTAGCTACCATATGTCCAAAGTATTTAGTACAAATTTCACTCAGAACATGATTGTTTTAGCCAAGGGAAGATTTTAAATAAATCATGCTGACTCTGCTTTAAAAATTGCAAATTTTTTTCCTTTTTTTACAAGAAATAAGAAACAAATTTTTATAAAAAGTAAGATTTAAAGGGGGACGAACAACTACATGAGCACTTATAGCTATAAATTGCAGCAAAGAAATAAACGACAAAAAAAAAAAAAAAAATACAAAGAAGAAAGAAGGAAAACCTTTAGTGAATAATTATTATAAAACTAAAAAAACAATGTTTCTTTTATTTAGTAAGTATATGCATTTAAATTTATGCATTTTTTTAAATTAAGCCAAATAAATAAAATTAAAATCAAAATTTTTTTACGATTTTTTCATTCATGGTAGGCGAAGCATCAATTACGCGGTGCCGTATCACAGTAGGTGAAGAAACGTACTAGATAGTACAAAAAGTTGAAAATAACATTGAAAAAATAATTTTACTCAAATTTGAATAATATAAATTAGTTAATTTATATTAATATAAAGTATGTTATATAGAATATAAATTATTAATCCGAAAGCCCTGAATTTAAATCAGTTACGGTTTTAGAGTAGTGAGCTTTTAAAGTTAAAAATTTATTTAAGGTTACGGTAGGAGACGACATTACCCTACATTCTAATCGAAATCAGAAAAAATATATATATTTGGTAAAGAAACTGTTGAAAAATGTAATGTAATGCTCGATTATAGGTTTTATTATAATTATGTTAAATTTTTTAAAATATATTTAACAAAATTCAAAACCAATTTAAAGCAAACAACATGAAAAATGTTATATAATATTATAATATAATAATCAATATATATAATATAATAATCAATATTAATAATTTCAAGAAAATATAACATACTTTATATTAAATATAATTCAAATTTTTTTATATGTAAGCTAACAAGCTATAAGTTGTATGTAATAAAAAGCTATAAAGCTGAGTTTCATTATATATAAAAAAACCAATAATAATAACTGTTAACTACTTCATCATTTAGGAAACAGTATCTTCATCAGTTGATACAGAACTAGTGTTTTTATATAAGGTTGCAAATAATTGATTATCTGCAGAAATAAGCAGCTCCATTATATCCTTACTCAACAATTCAACACTTTCATTTCCATTCATATGCTTGGAATTAGACTTAACGAAACTGTAAGTAATGTATAATGTTACATCTTTTAAAGCCATCTTACTAGCCACGGTTTCAGGCACGCTATTTACTTCGGTAATCATTGTTGCTAGCTTCTCTGATTTTTTCTTTAACCATTGTATTAAATTTTTAAGTTTACCTGTAGGATAGTGTGTTTCGCCTTTTTCTATAGCTTCTTTTTTAGCTATAGCAATATCAATTGCCGACTTTGCTAAAACTAAATCTATGTCTTTATCAAGTAGAGAATTGGTCATATTGTCAACTACATTTTTTGATACTCTAGCTAACTTGGCCTCGGAAATTTTTTCAAAAAAACAATTTACGATATTTAGTATTCCAATCGCAATTGAAATTGATTGGGAAACATCCGCAAAACCTAGAAATTTAAATATCCTACTCTTTATACCAAAACAACTAAACATACTTCCTAATACTCCTCTAATATTAGGATTTTTGCTTTCCCCTTTTATTAAACCAGTGCTTATCAGTCTATACGCTAATAGTGAGTCGCTTAAAGCCCTATAAAATACAGTAGCATATGTGTAGACATTTTCGCCATGCTTTTGCCTTAATGATTCAAACTTTTCCCTTATTTGTTCTTCATCAAATGAATTATTTCTAACTAAAGTATCATTAATGTAGACTAGCTGCTTTATTACTCCATTCATATCTATTTGAAGCACTCTTAAATCTTCATTAAACATATTATGAATCTTTATACTTTGTAAAGCAAATTTTTCAAACTCCTCTTTGTTTATGAAAACCTCACGATATATACTTTCAATATCACTCTCAATTTTTTCTATGCGTCTTTTAGCGTCTTTAAGTTCAGCTTGAATTGAACTGTTTTTTTTTTCTTGCAATAACATCCAATTATTCATTGTTTTTTTTAGATCTTTAATGGCTTCAGGTTCTTTTTGGAAGTCATGTTCTAAATTTATAAGAGGTTTTAAAACCTCACTAATGTAATAAATATTTTGGGTAGTTAATCCTTCTATTCTACCTTCTTCATAAAACTTAACTGCCTTAGTAAAGCAGTTTCTAGCTCTTTCTTCTTGACCTGCAATGCAATAAAGTATGCTGCCTTTATTACAATAATATAGAGGATTAAGACTTATATCGTTGGTTGCTTTTTCAAACTCTTTAAGAGCATTCTCGTTGTCTCCTTGAGCTACGTAAAGCAGTCCAATACTATTATAAAGAGCAGCTTCATCTTCTAAAGAACAGTCATTTGTTTTATACAGCTGAAGAGCTTCTTGATATTTTTTATGTGCCTCTTCATACTTACAAAGATTACGAAAACAGTCTCCCTGAGCTTTTTGTACATCGGGTCTAATTTGAATTTTATCAATTTCTTTGTATTTATCGAGGGAACCTTGATATTCTTCAATATCGTATAATATGTTACCATATTTATATAAGAATACGATATCAAGTGTATATCCTAAAGTAGAGTTTATTTTAGTTTTCTTTGTTTTTGGATGAGTTTTGGATAGATCTTCAACTTTTTTTTCAGCATTTTGTAAAATCTTTATTGCATCATCTAAATTTCCAAATTCATGTTTAGAATTAGCTTCTTTAAGTAATTCAAGAATACAATCTTTCATTTTTTTAAAACTTAAACCATCTTGATTCAAGTTGGTATTTAAATTGTAATTCTCTTGATCCATCTGATTTGAAAACCAGTTTTTCTAAAAAATATATAATATATATATATATATATATATATATATATATATATATATATATATATATATATATATATATATATATATATATATATATATATATATATATATATATATATATATATATATATATATATATATATATATATATGTATATATATATATATATATATATATATATATATATATATATATATATATATATATATATATATATATATATAATATTATTGTATTTAGTAGGTAGACAAAATAAAACCCTTCAAAAATTACACTTTAGATATTATTCACATCAAAATTAATAAAATTTACATTTAAATGATAAAGTTTAAAAAAGTTCAAAAACTTTTACAGTTTAAGAAATTTGATCCCAAAAACCTTTAAATATTATTGTTTCATTAAGGTAATTATCTCAAAACTATTAGTCCTAGTAAATTAAAATATTTTAAATTTGCTAATAATATAAAAAGGAAGATCCTGTACCAAAACCAAAAAAATATATTGAACAGACTTTTTTAAAAAGAATAACACTTTAGAAACAAAAAATGATGTGTTTTTGACTATATTTAGACCTTAAAATTTTGGCGAAGGATAATGTCATTAAAGAAGTAGAGGGTATCCATTTTAATATAAAAAAAACAACTCTAAAAAATTTCATGGTAATAGGCTAGAAAATATACACAACAAAATCCAAGATTCTAGGCAAAGAATATTTGTTCTTATTTTAAGAACTTGATTCTTGCTTTAAGAACCTGATTCTTATTTTAAGAACTTGATTCTTATTTTAAAATCATGATACTTATTTTAAAAATTTTATTCTTGTTTAAGGATATTTCAATAAAAAAACATTACTAATTTTGTAATATCGTGATAACTTATTTTTGTAAATAATATGTAAATATATATATATCCCTAGTAGCAAAATATATTGGTGCAATATTGGGTATCTTGGCCAATATTGGAAAAGATATACAATATTGCGCCAATAATGGTTGAATGTATTGCGCCAATATTGGCATACCAATATTGGAAAGTATTAGCATGCCAATATTGCTCCAATATTGTTTGTCCAATATTAGAATGCCAATATTGGAGCTATATTGGCATGCTCATATTGGCCAATATTGATATGCCAATTCTGTCTCATATTGACGATTTTTGGAGTTTTACGCATACGTAACAAAATTGCTAAGTAAATTATTTGTGTTGATAATTTTGTGTTAGTAAGCTTTGTAAAGTAAATTAAGTAAATTATTTGTGTTGATAATTTTGTGTTAGTAAGCTTTGTTGACTTTATAAGGTGTCTTAACAAGGTAATTAAAAAAAATTTATTTAAAATTAAATAATAATTCTAACATGAAATCCCTTATTTGTTAACGATGTGTTTGTTGCTGCGTAAGCTTAAATATATACCTGTATATGTATACAATTACATATTTATACTCACTTTACTGTAACCGTTCAAATGCAATTTGCTCTAAACTTTCATGCATTAATAATTTAACTATGAAAAAATATGTTGGCGTAATATTGCAGTTTATATATAGCCAATTTTGTAAATAAATATTGGCTATATATATCAAAATGTGGACATTTTATATTAGTGCAATATTGTTAACAATATTGTACCAATATTGAGATCAATATTGAAACAATATTGAGCCAATGTTGCTTGCTACTAGGGATATATATATATATATATATATATATATATATATATATATATATATATATATATATATATCCACTACAAGAACTAATAAAACCATACATGCATATATTAAACTTATGTATTTAAAGCACGCATTCATTGTATTTTGTTTATAGGTACTGCAATAACCTATGTTATAATCTACTCACTATATATTTTATATACTACTTACTTTATTACATTACAATACAATAAGATTATAAAATACAAACATAGTAATTATAAACATCAGGCAGTTATTAGCTTCAATTTGATTAAACATTTATTATATTTAAATATAAGTTAACAAAATATAAAACGTAATTCTATATTGGATAACAACTAAACATTTCAATTAACAAAATAAAAGCTAAGTAAATACAGTATAATAAATTTAAATCTACAGCATGTAAATATTAATATTTGCTTTGGTTGTTGTTTTAATGTAAAAAATTAAATAAACATAATATTAGATATCGGCAAAAAAAAAAAATACAAACAAAATGTATCGTTTTGCCCCGCATCATGTTGGCATCGAATAGCCTAATTTCCAGACTATTTTATTGAAGAAATAAAATACCAAAGAATGGAAATGAAAGGAAAAAGCCTAAAGATTCTAATTAAAAAAAAAAATTTTAATATAAAAAGCTTTTCCACTCAGTGAGATCAAAAAAGGCTAGGAAAAAATATAATAACAACTCTTAAAAATTCGTAATTTTCGCGAAGCCGAGGGATGAAATGACTCCCCTTTTACTCAACTTTTTTATTTCAAAGTGACAATATATTTTTCTTTACACAAAATAGTTTTTGAACACAACTGCACTTTTAAAAATCTTGCAAATAATAATTTGTAGGGCTGGCATTATATTAAAAGCGAACTTTCTCGTATTGCCCCACTGTCTCATTTTGCCCCGCATTACCCTATATATATATATATATATATATATATATATATATATATATATATATATATATATATATATATATATATATATATATATATATATATATATATATATATTAGTTTAGTAAAAAAGTAATGGAATAATATGGGGCAATATTGTTTGCTAATATTGGAAGGCATTATTGGCGTAATATTGCTTGACAATATTGGCGCAATATCGGATATCTGCCAAGATTCGCCAAGATACCCAATATCGCGCCAATATTGTATATATATATATATATATATATATATATATATATATATATATATATATATATATATATATATATATATATATATATATATATATATATATATATATATATATATATATATATACAATATTGGCGCGATATTGGGTATCTTGGCGAATCTTGGCAGATATCCGATATTGCGCCATTATTGTCAAGCAATATTACGCCAATAATGCCTTCCAATATTAGCAAACAATATTGCCCCATATTATTCCATTACTTTTTTACTAATCTTGATATGCCAATATTGGTGAAATATTATTTGCCAATATTGGCTTTATATTAAACAGTTTATATTGGCCAATGTTTACATTTTTACATATTGGTACGCATGCGTAACATTATGGAATATTCATATTGTCCTTTAGTTTTGCTAAATGTATTTATATGCAAATAATAGCATCTTTTTACATTAGCAGACATCCTTTTTTCAATAATTTTTTACAAAAAAAAAATTTAAGTTATGAAAAGGAAAGAGGTAGGAAAGGTAACTTTAATTCAATATTTACAAAGTAAATCAGGAGAGTGTTGGAAATTTGTTTTGAAACAGATTGTATCACGAGAAGAAGTGGAAAGAGTAATGAAATTCTTTTATTCAACATTTACGGATTAAATCACGAGAAGAAGTGGTTGTAATTGATTTAAAACAAATTGCATCACAAGAAGAAGAAAAATATTGCTATACTATAAGTATCAAGATTAAAATAGTAAGTTTACACTTAAATAAAAACACTTTAAGAAGATTTCATCTGTAAAATATAAGTTTTATAATCTATTTATTATGTTAAAAATATTCATTTAAGAAATAAATACCTTATTATTATATTTTTCTAACTGTAACAACCCTGTGTAAAGTCCGACGGTGAGCCGGGGACGTACTCTTGTCAAACGCCTATTCCGATGTTGACTTCCTTTGCGTCCGTGAATTCGTATTTCTAGAAAATAGGCAAAATGGGGTATATAGGGATTTGCGCAGCGGTGCGCACATACACCGACTGATTTTTAGAGAGAACATGCTGCGGAATGTGCAAACAACGACTGAGGGTTTGGGGTAGGCAGGTTCTCTTTAAAATAAAGAAGTCGTTTTTTTTTTATTTTCGGACCTTAAGGACAGCGTCGGAATAAGGGTTTGACAAGAGAGCCTACCGGTGAGACGAGCTCGGGCCGAGCTTGTTACATTGGTTGAACATCGGCTACTCTGTTTTTAGCAAAACAATATCGGTTGAACATCTGTTTTGTGTCTGTTGGCCGATGAATAGGCAAACAGATATTCAGCCGACGTTCAGCCGATGTACAGCCGACGATCAGTCATTTTGGTGTTTTTAATTTTAATTAACGAAAGTTAATTCGTTTACCTGTTAAATTAATATTATTTAATAATATTATATTTGGTATTTATAAATAATAACTTTATTTTTTATTTACAAATAGTTATTTGAATTTTATTTGAATAGTTATAAAAATTTATAAATCATTAAAGTTTAAGATATAAAAATATTAGATAATGATATCAATATACTTATTAAACAGTAATTTGTTTTAATAACAATATAAAAATAATAACAAAATAAAAAAAAATATTTAAACTGTGAGCATACAGATAAGGTAGAAATATTTTTGTATGCTGATAACATAAGTTTTAAGCAGAATAGCTTTATTTTTTTATCATGTCATTTCGAATTTTTGTCTTGTTTATTTATATTGTATATTTTATATTTACAATAACTATTTTTTTTATGATCACAATATTATTATTATTATTACTATTATTATTTTAAAAAATGTGCTAATTTATTTACTTAAAGTTACAATAAATAAATAAAATAAAACAAACAAGCTGTGATACACATTACAGTGTATAGAGTCTAACAACAGTAGATATCAGACTGTTACAGCTTTTTACAGTTTTTTATGCAATTGTCATAAAGGGTTTTGAATGTATTTAAGTTTTTTGCATCCACAACTTCTTGTGGTAAACGATTCATTTTGTCCACTATTTTATTTGTTAAAAAAATGTTGACTGTTTTTTTTGTTTTGTTGTCTACATTTTATTTCGTTGTGCTCTCTTGTAATTGAATTTTTTATAAATATAGGAGGATTGTACCAATTAATTACATCTAAGTTATTCATAAACCTGTATAGTTGTATTATATCGGCTCTCGATCTTGTATTTTTTAATGTCAAAAGATTCATTTTTGTTTAATCCATTTTCTTTTATTATCTTTGTTGGACTTGTTCGATCATGTTGATATGTTTTTGTAAATGTGGGTTTCATAATGGTGATCCATATTCAAGATGAGGTCTGACTAATGAAGTAAATAGTAATCATATATTTCTTTTATCTAAATATTTAAAAGAGTGTTTTATTAGACCTAATTTTTGGTAAGCCTTATTGACTGTATAGTTAATGTGGTAATTCAAGTGAAGGTCATTTCATATATATACAAGGTTGCCACTCAACCTGGAAATACCTGGAAATAGCATGAATCCCAGGGAAAACCTGGAAAACTCAGGGATTTTTTGAAGTTTTCATAAAATTCCAGAAAAACTCAGGGAAAAATTTTTTTTATTGAAACTTTGTACAATAATTTTTTAAAATCTTTTTATAATTTTTCTACAATAATAATTTTTTTAAAAAAAATATTTTGCTAATACATATAATAATAAGTTTGCAAGATGTGGATCTTTTTGTAAAAGTTTAAGTTTGTCAAGTACAAAGATTGTGTTTAATTAAGGAAAATAATAATCTTGTTGATGAACAGGAAAGAATATAGAAAAGTCATGGAAAAGTCAGGGAACTTAAAGAGGTAAAATCAGGGAAAAAACTATCTTTACTCAGGGAATACTCAGGGAAAAACTTTAAAAATTATAGTGACAACCCTGATATATGCCAAGATCGTTTTCTAAAGTTGTTTTTGTTACTTTAGTGACATACGTTTTATTTTTGGAATTGTTAAGCATCAGGTACTTATTTATAGGATTATTTTTTCAGATATGCATAACTATTTGTCTTAATTAAATACTATCAACTAGTTTTTTGTCCATTGTACAATGTTATTTAGATCTTCTTGTAAATTTTTGGTAATACTGTTATGATCTAGTATAGGTATTAATTTTGTATCATCTGCATACAGTTTACATTGGTTTTTTATATTTAACATCATATCATTTATGTATAAAATAAACAATAATGGTCGAAGTACTGATCCCTGAGGAACACCACTTATAACATTTGTCTATTCAGAAATATTTTCTCCAAGTACAACTCGTTGTAACCAATTTTTTAGAAAAACTCTGCACCAGTTCAACAGATCATCAATAATACCATACCATAATACCATCAATAATACCATAACCAGCTGATTTCATGCACAATTTTCATGTAGCACAGTATCGAAAGTGTTAGCAAAATCTAGAAATATAATTTTAACTGGAATATTTTTGTCAAATGCTTTTCTGACAATATCTAATGTTTCTAGTAAATTTGTACAACAATTTTTTTTATTTAAACCATGTTGGTGCACTAAGATTAAATTACTATTATTAAGATATTTCATTATTTCATCTCTGACAATACTTTCCATGACTTTGCATACAATCAATGTTAATGAAATTGGTCTGTAGTTAGCTGATTCAAGTATGTCATTTTTCTTATGCAATGATGTTATATTTGTATGTAACCATAAGTTTGGTAGAGTTGCACTTTCGAATGATTGATTAAACATTAACTCTAATGGTTTGCATAAACTTTGTGAGCATTCCTTCAACACTCTTGGATGTGCTTTATCAACGTCTGTTGTTTTATTTGTGTTTTGTTTCAATTATTAATTTCTACAATTTTGGATATGGACAACTTAAAAAAGTTTTTTTTTCAAATAATGGAATATTATTGCTATTTTAAATTATGAATACTGAACTGAAAAATGTGTTTAATGTATTGGATATTGTTTTACCATTTGTTGTATCATCACCATTTATATCTCTTATGGCTCTAATAGTGTTTTTTATTTTGTTTTTACTGTTTATATAAGAGTATATACATTTAGTATTTAATTTTGATTGTTTTACTAAATTATGTTCATACTCCATAATTGCTTTTTTAATATCTTTTTTAATATCTTATTAAGATTGTTGTAATTTATAACATCATCTATATTTTTAAAACCTGCAGCTCTGATGTTGTACCATAAGTTCCCTGTTAACTTTAATTTTAGGTCTTAAGTCAACTTTAATAATTTTATTTTTCTAATATTTTGGTTGTTTTGTTGAATTTGAGGGATAAACATTTTCCAACCTTTTTCATAAATTGCTTTCACCAACACTTAAGGTTTCAAACTCTTTTTCCTAGTTATAACTATTAAAGTATTTGTTTAACTCTTTATATTTATCTTATATATATAGTCTTTGTTATTGGTAACTTTATCCATTAAACTATATTCAAAATTCAATACATGGTGGCCATGTTCTAAATTACTAAGGGTTGGTGTATATTCTAACATTTCTTTTTCTTTTTTTTTCTTTGTTTTCTTCTATTTTTTAAGTATAATTAATTAGTATAATAAATTATCTAAGAGATTTAATTTTTTACTAAATTATGTAAGAGATTTGTGTCTTATTATAAGAAAATTAAAAGAAACTTGTGTCTATTATAAGTTCAATTGTATATATAATTTTTTAGATAAAGAAATAGATGTCGAAGAAACCTAAGCAAACTTATGAATTATCGAATTGATTTTTTCAGCAATCTATAAAGGTTTTTTCAGGTCCATTAGTAGTTAAGTTTTTCCTAGTTAGGAATTGATTAATTTGGAATGCAAACTTAATTATACACGTATTTTTTTAAAATATTTTTTTTATCTCCTTTTTATTATAAGTTTTTATTTTTTCATTTCTTTAGTGTTACTATTTTTGGATTCATTGCCAATCAAAGTAGTGCTTTTAATATTAACAGATGAACTCTTTCTAGTATGTCTCCTTGTCAATAGTTTGTTGTATGATTATGTTAATTTAATGAATACAATTTTAAAAATGTATTCTACAAAATTAAGCAAAGCTCAGACGGAAGCCAAAGATGCAAATGGTTTTGGCGGTACACATCCTGATTCAAAATACCCATGTAACTTTTTATTGAATTAGAAATATAATACTTTTCATATTAAGAATGTAAATTAGTTTTTTCGTTCTCTGAAATTAAAAGTTAAAGTTTGGTATTGTCTGGAAGTCTATACACTTCCAATCGGTAAATATACATTAGTATGTATACCTAGTCAGTAACCTATCTAAGTTGCGATTTTGTGTTTTACATTTACTTTAGTTGCTTAATCCTATTTTCTTTTTTTTCCGATTTAAATATGTGTTAAAATTTGCATCGGTTAGCCGAACATTTGTAGCTTACTTTAATCATCGGGCCTAGCTCGGCTGCCGACATCGGACCGCCATTGTTTTTGTCCATACGGAATCCCATTGGACTGAGATCGGCCAGCCAATGATTTGATTTGAATCGCGTCGGCTCAACATCAGCCAGCCGATGCATCGCGACAGTTTGAGCGGCTAGCCGATGCCGGGCCGACTTCGGTCCGTATGGACAAAAACGCCGTCGGTCCGATATCCGCAGCCGAGCTCGGCCCAACATCGGCTTTAACACAGGGAAGATTTAATTTACAGAAAAGGTACCACTGCTTGACACCTAATAATATCAATAATATGTATACATATATATATATATATATATATATATATATATATATATATATATATATATATATATATATATATATATATATATATATATATATATATATATATATATATATATATATATATATATATATATATATATATATATATATATATATATATATCACTATTGACCTTCACACACACACACACACGCACACACACACACACACATACACACACACACACACACACACACTAATAATAATATAATAATAAGTTATATAAATACTTTGTAAATGCAATAAATGTAATAAGTTATGTAAGGTTACGTAAAGTAATAAGTTATATAAAGACTTTAAAAATGCAATGAAACTTTGGTGAGGATTGACACTTGGACATTAGCCTTAGAGAATAAAACTTATATAGAAAATGTAATAAGATGTATAAAGACTTTGAAAATGCAATAAACTTTATTGAGGATTGACACTTGGACATTAACATTAGAGAATAAAACTTATATAGAAAATTTATATAAAACCTTTTGACACATTCCACATTTATTTTCTTTTTCTAAATTTAAAAGCTTAGAGAATAGATAACAAATTCTACAATTAGATTGAATGCTACATAAAAGATCGGAAGTAGGGTATCATTGTTGGTGGTACATACTCAGAATGGATAATAGTAAATAGTGTCGTCCCCCATTATTTACTTTTATAATATTTTTTTTTAAGTTGTATAAGGTGCCCCAAGAAGTCCTTACTGTCTTATCACAGAACACCGCGGAAGAGCATTTAATAGGAAGTTCACGCCTCCTTACCAACCGATGTCGCAAAACTTGAACCTCGGATCTTACGTTTCTGAGGCAAGTGCGCTACCAATGCGCTACGGCTGCTCTATTTTTTTGATATATACTAATGATTTTTTTTATTTGTATTTAGATGTTGTATCTTATTTACAAATGATTCTAAGTTATACAATTTGCTTTCTGATAACTCATTATGCAATAACTTGCAAAAAGATATGGACATTTTTTTATGTTTAGTATTTTATCAATCATTACCTGTGGTAGAGTGGTGTCATCTGCACGGCTGTTATATTTTTTATTGTAACTACAGACCATTTTGTAGTTAATCTGAGTTGTATTAGCACGCGTTTCAATATAGCCAATTCCTAATATTAATATATAGATTATATATTTAGCTAGTATTTATTCCTCCATAATAACTAACCCTAACTAAAAAACCTGCCTTAATAACTAACCCTAACTAAAAAATAATAAGACAGATTTCTGGAAAAACTTTTTAAGTATGCAACTCACAAATTTAAAGAATAGTCTACCATCTGAAATAGTGTGTTCAACATCTGTCACAACCTTTAAAAAGAATTTAGATGCATATTGAGTACATCAAATGTACAATTGCATATAAACAATTAGACCGACACAAGTAGAAAAAAATAAGACAAAAGGTTGATAGGCTTATTTTTTATACATTATTGTACTTTTAAAATTATAACCTAGGAAAATCATAATTATAACAACAATAATAATAATAACAATATGTTATATCAAAACTCTTATAATAGTTATTTGCTTAAAGATACTTTATATTCCTTCAAGTTTGTTGACATATCATAATTTAATGAAACCAACCCTAATTTAACTTAAATAACAAATGCTGTTTATTATTTTTTTAAATCTAAAATAGTAAAGTTTTACATTTCACTGTATATTTACTGCAGCATGCCAGAAAATAAACTTATTTTTTTATTACACAGTATAATTTTATTTATTGTAGAAATAAAAATATTATGAAATTAAATTTGAAATTTATTAAACACCGAATAATTTTTATGTTTATTTTTTTAGTGTTGTATATTAAAAACACTTTATTATAGTGTTCCATAGCTGAAAAAAATATTCATTATATGCCTGGTTAACTCATTCATTTGAGTATTGTAATCAGGGCTGTGAAGTCGGAGTTGGGGTCGGAGTCAAAGTTGCGGAGTTGCGACATTTTTAGCGGAGTCGAAGTTGGAGTCGGAGTCGTTAAGCAAAATCGCGACTTCGACTTTAATATTAAAGTTTCCTGGTATTACACGTACATTACAAAACTTTTAATTAACCTTATGTTCATTCTAAACCATAGAGAGCGTTTTTAAAAGTACAAAAAAGAACTTTTTAACTAATCGCGAAATATTTTTTTAAGAATTCAAAGTATTTTTTATAAATTTTGCTTTGGAGTTGGAGCCGGAGTCGGAGTTGGAGTCGGGGTCGGAGTTGTTTTGAAAAATTTAAACAACTAGAGTCGGAGTCGGATTTGTACTCAAAAAAAATGGAGTCGGAGTCGAAGTCGTTACTTTTTTTTTACGACTCCACACCCCTGCTTGTAGTCTTTGGGTAAAGATTTACTTTGGGAGCCTCAAGTTGGTTGTCTTCAGAGTGCATTTACTACGGCTCTTTAGCCGTAGTAAAGGCAATCTATAATGGAGAATGAAAACACTGATAAAAATAAATTGTGACAAATATTTTAACTCTTCCTTAATGTCATATTTAAATAAGAAAATGTTATTATGAAAGCCTTTCCAAATAGCACAAACTTTAAAATCTATTTTCTTTTACTAACCAATAATCAAACTCTACTTGAAATAAAAATCGATTACATTTTACATTAAGAAATGAAACTTATTAAATTTTAGACTAATATTTACAGTTAAAAATAATAATATTCCGAAGTTTTTTTATATCATAAATCTAATTATTTAAAAATAGACTTACCACATAAATTCAATTTGTGAAAAACTTTTTTGTAAAGCTATTAATAACTAAGTAAATACACGTTTAATTGATTAATCAATCAGCTCCTAGGAATTAGGAAAAATGATACAATAAAAACTTTTATGGTTGTCAGAAAATTTAGAAACAAGCTTAACATTTTATTTTAAATTAATACTATATAAAATAAAGATGTTTTTAGCTTTTTATGATTAAACTGAAAATGGAAATGTTTAGAAAATTTGCCCTGACTGAATTTTTCAATGAAAAAAAAACAATATGTTTGCCATAAATGTAATCTGTTTTTCATGGCGGATCAATGACAGTTTGGTGTATTGGCCATATCACTTGCAACCATTTCACCTTTTGGCTGTCATATGTGAAGCCACGCTTCTAAAAGTAAATGGAAGCAGCTGAAAATAAATTATTTTCGTAATTGCTTATTTACATTATTGATTTTGCTTATTTAATTTTAAGTTACACATGTGCAAGATGCTAATGATCTAAACAGTTTGTTTGACTCAAGTATTGTAACTGTTCATGGTTTAGTATGGTTTCATTTTTTCTTTTTATTTATTTTGGCAGTTTTGAACCTGCTTTAGAACAGATAGAAATGTTACAGTTTACATCAAGCGTTGGAATAGCTGTTGATAGTGATGAAGAAGAATTATCTTTGCCTCCAGCATTAAAAGTTGCAGGTTACAAAAAAAGTGACACTGATGAATTTACATCAGTTTTTCAAAGATAAGAGAAATCTTTAGTTTTTTAGGGTTAAGTGTTTCCGTCTGAGCTTTGCTTGACTATCTGTTTTAATTTATTGAGTTTATTTGCGGGTTAAAGAGAAAAAAAGATCATTTTAACCTGGAAGAAAAATAATGGAACAAAGGCACCTTATGAATCAGTGAGTATGTTTTTGGAAACAGTTCCATGTATTATTAAAGTTTCTATATTTTAAAATATATGATACATTCATATGAAACATACAAACAAATGATGCAATATGATACATAATTGATTATAATTATGATGTATATAAGAATGTTTAATATAAATGTCTATTATATTTTGTTTATTTGTTTTGACTTTTATCTGTTATGCCCAATTAGCAATGTATTTTGTGTAGCAATGACAACTAATCTCAGATATTTATGACATCTTCAGGTTGTATTCACCACAGCTTTTTGCTGTGGCTTATACTACTCTGTAATTGTGGTCAAGGGTAAGAGAAGCTCACAAACCTGTATGAAGTTCTGAATGATATTTTTCCTAGTGTTACATTATAAAAGTTTTATAAAAAAAAATCAGTCCTGATCTGCAAAAAAGGTTGACCTCATTTCTTTATAACCAATTGCTTTTACTTTTCCATAATGTCATATTTTGATAGGAAAGTCATATATTGGAAACCTGTCTAATACATACACATGAAAGGAGCCAATAAACTTTTAATACAACCAATTATATTACTTTTTTTTTTTTTAAATAAACCTTCTTACATTGGTTAGAGGAGATAAGTTACAGTGGCAATCTTAATACAGCTAAAAACCAAAGAAGTATATTTTTCATACTCAATGTATGGAAGCACAATATTTGTATTCTACCTCCCGTTTCCTTTTAATAAACAAATATTTTAATAAAAGCTAATTATTTTACGTGAAAAATTATTTATTTCAAAATTATATTGTGACGATATTAAAAACATTTTCTTAAGTTACGTTTAGTCATTTATCGTTGTATTCGTTCAATACGGAATTTCTACTGACAAAAGTATTAAGAAAAAATTGGCAGCTTTCAGGAGACGGCCATTAATAAAGATTACGGAAGAAATATAGAATCGTAACTGAGCAACGCCCAATATTGAGCAATGAAATAAGTATCGCCAAAATAATGATAATTCAAAAATAAGTCAATGCACACTATCTTGTAGTGAGAGTATAATACAGTAGTTTATAAATATATATACATATTTTTTGCGGCTGTGTTTAAATAGCATTGGTTTTATTTTGTTTTATTTTGGTTTTGAATCTGTATATATCTCTTTTTTTCATTTGTATCTGTTTCATATAACTTCAAAAAAATTTTATGATTTACAATTTTTTTTTAAAGCGTGTTTTAAGATTATTGTCATCTCCTAGACTACCCTAGAAGCAAACAATATTGGCGCAATATTGGCGCAATATTGGCGCAATATTGTTACAATATTGGCGCAATATTATAAACTATATCAAGCCAATATTGCAATGTGAACATTTTGCCAATATTGGCGCTACAATATTGTGCCAATATTGTTAAGTCAATATTGGCCAATATTCGCGGTACAATATTGCGCCAATATTGTAAAGTCAATATTGGCCAATATTGGCAAAATGTTTACATTGTAATATTGGCGCGATATTGTTTAAAATATTGCGCCAATATTGTAAATAATATCGCGCCAATAATGGGGATATAATACTGGCCAATATTGGCGTAATATAGTTTACAATATTATCCAAATATGTCTATATTAAGCAAGTGTATTGAGTAATTTCGATTAAATTTTTATTATTAAAAAATAATAAATAATATTGTCTACTAAAAATTTTTGATAATTAAAATTTATAACAGTTTTCTTGTTTAAATGATGCTATAGTGCTAGGCTGCATTATTTTTTTGAGTTAAACAGGTTATAGTCTAGGAGATGACAATGATCATAGAACACGCTTTAAGAAAAAAATAATTGTAAACCATTAAATTTATTTGAAGTTATATGAAACAGATAAAAATGAAAAAAAGATGTATAGAGTGCTCCAAAACCAAAGTATAACAAAAAAAAAACAATGCTTTTTATATACAGGTACAATATATATATATATATATATATATATATATATATATATATATATATATATATATATATATATATATATATATATATATATATATATATATATATATATATATATATATATATATAAATATATATATATAAACTGCTGTATTAAACTCTCACTACCAGAGAATGGGTATTGACTTTCATTATTTTGGCAATACTTATTTCATTGCTCAATATTGGGCGTTGCTCAGTTACGGTTCTATATTTCTTTCGTAATATCTATTAATGGCCGCCGCAGAAAGCTGCTAATTTTTTCTTTAATACTTTTGTCAGTAGCGATTTCGAAATGAACGAATAAAACGGTAAACGATTAAAAAATTGACGAACTACTTAACACAGCTCTAAAATTTTTTTTTTTAAATATTATCACAATATAATTTTGAAATATATATTTTTTCACGTATAAATATTGTAAAATAATTAACTTTTAGTAAATATTTGTTTATTAAAAGAAAAGGGGTTGTAGAATACTAATATAGTGCTTTACCTATAACGACCGCGCAGGACGTATTTGTTTCCTTCCATACATTGAACATAAAAAACATACTTCTTTGGCCATTAGCTTTATTAAGGTTGCCGCTGTAAGTTGTTTGTAGTCATCTCCTCTAGCCGAAGCAAGAAAGTTCATCTAAAATAAAAAAAGCAAATGTAATACAGTTGGCTGTATCAGTGTTTAATGTTTTAATGGTTCCTCTTATATGTATGTTTTAGACGGGTTTTTATGTGATAAAATATGACATTATGAAAGAGTAAAAGCAATTGATTATAAATAGATGCAATTTCAGAAGTCAACCTATTTTGCAGATCAGGACTAATTTTTTTAATAAAACTTTTATAATGCAACACTAGAAAGAATACATTGTGGTGCTGTGGTGAATACACCTTTCAGATGTCATAGATGTCTGAGATTAGTACTCATAGCTACACAAAATACATTGCTAACTGGGCATAAAAGATAAAAATCATAATGAAATGTAATAGGCAATTATATAAAACATTCTTATATACAACTTAATTATAATCAATCATGTATCATATTGTATTATTTGTTCTTATGTTTCATATGAATGTATCATATATTTTAAAAATTAAAAACTTTAATAGTACATGGAACTTTTTCCAAAAATTATTAACTAATATTAATTCACTGATACATACTATCAATTCATAAGGTGTCTTTGTTCCATAATTTTTTTTCGAGGTTTAGAAGATCTTTTTTCCTCTTTAACTTGCAAATAAATTCAATAAATCAAGAGATCATCAAGTAAAGCTCTGATGGAAACACTTAACCCTAAAACACTAAAGATTTTTTAAATCTTTGAGAAACTGACAAACAACCTCATAAGTATCACCTTTTTTTGCAACTTGCAACCTTTTAAACTGGAGACATAGATAATTCTTCTTTATCACTATCAACAGCTGTTTTAACACTTGATGTAAACCTAACATTTCTATCCATTTTAAAGCAGTCTCATAACTGTCAAAAAAAATGTAAAGAAAAGATTAAACCATACTAAACAATGAATATTTGCTATATTTGAGTCAAACATAGCTGTTCAGATTAAAAACAAAAACAATATTGTAAATAAAACAAAAATAATATTGTAAATAAAACAATTACCAAAATAAAATAAAAATTCTTATTTTCAGCTGCTTACAGTTATTTGTAGATGCGTGGCCTCACATATGGCAGCCTTAAGACAAGATGCTTGCAAGTGATTTAGCCAATACACTAAACTTTCATTAATCGCCATGAAAAACAGATTACACTCATTACACACTTATTGTTGTCTTTTCATTGAAAAATTTAGACAGAGTATATTTTCTAAACTATATTGCTATTTTCAGTTTAACGGTACAACAACTAAAAAAATCAAAATAAATAAATTTATGATGTAAAAAAGCTTAGATTAACTTTTTTTTTTAGATTATTAATATAAAAATATTAGTCTGAAATTTATTGAGTTTCACATCTTAGTATAAAATGTAATCTCTTTTTATTTCAAGTAGATTTTAATTATTAATTAGTAAAAGAAAGTGAATTTTAAAGATTGCGTAGTTTGGAAAGGTTTCCATAATAACATTTTCTTATTTAAATGTGACATTGAGAGAAAGTTAGGAATATTTGTTAAAGTTTATTTTTATCAGTGTTTTCATCCTTCATTAAAAGCTGCTTTTACTGCGGCTAAAGAGCCGTAGTAAATGCACCCTGAAGACAACCAACTTGAGGCTCTAAGTAAATATTTATGCCGAGATTACGAGATTCAAATGAGCATGATATTAAGATCTTAAGCCCAATTGAAATTAGCCAGGCATAAAATAAGTATATTTTTTCAGCTATGGAACACTATAATAAAGTGTTTTTAATATACAACACTAAAAAAATAAACATAAAAATTATTCGGTGTTTAATAAATTTCAAATTTAATTTCATATTAATTTTATTTCTACAATAAATAAAATTATACTGTATAATAAAAAAATAAGTTTGTTTTCTGGCATGCTGCAGTAAACACAGTGAAATTATAACTTTACTATTTAAGATTTAAAAAAATAATAAACAGCATTCGTTATTTAAGTTAAATTAGGGTTGGTTTCATTAAATTATGATATGTCAACAAACTTGAAGAAATATAAAGTATTTTTAGGCAAATAACTATTATAAGAGTTTTGATATAACATATTGTTATTATTATTATTGTGTTATTATTATTATTTTCTAGGGTTATAATTTTACAAATAGAATAATTAGGAATCTAAATATAAATAGCTCAATGAATATTATTATCGTCATCATTGTTATTATTAGTGTCGTTTCACTTTCGTTTTTAAGGTAGTTTCTAGGCTTTTCTATACGCGGTTATATATTCCATGCGGTCTTTCAAACAAGGTCTTTAAGCAAATTAGAGTTGATATTTATTTTTACTTTAAAAAGAATTGATGTTTTACTTAAAGAATTTTAATTTAAGATGAATTGTTTAAAAACTAAATAAAAATTTAAACAATCGTTTGTTTGTTGTTGGTTGTTCTTATTTTTCTAATTTTTATTGCCTTTTTTCATCTTCAGAAGAAATTAGATCTAAAATGACTGGTAAAATAGTTTTTTTAGTACATACTTTCTTTTTAAAAAAACTGCTTCAGGTTTGTCGTTAGTCTTTTTAGAACATTTTAAGCAAGTACTCTTTTATTTTTTGGAGCAGTAATGAGAAGTTGATGTCTTTTTTAGTAAGTTCAATTCATTTTCTTATTTATAGATTAAGATTATTTTTTGTAAAAAGAATAATGAGAATAAAATGTTATTTATGTATTTAATATGAAAAGTTAAATTAAATAAGACTGTTTTTTGTGTTCATGTAAATTTATATACATAAGTTTGCGTTTATTTCAATCTATTTTATATTTCTCTATATCTATATGTATATTTCCTCTTAGAAATAATAATTAGGAATAGGAAAATTAAAAAAAGTTCTTCTCGAATTTGTCAAAGGAACGTGTTAGGCTTCATTTTAAGGTATCTGAATATTAATTTATTAAAAATTTTGAATTTTGTTCTTAAATGGTTTCATCTTTTAGATAAATGTATACTGGCTGACATAATTTCAATTTTATTAATAGTGTTGTGTATTTTTGTAGTCTGCATTCTTTGTTACATTAAAAATAATTGATGCTAAAAAATGTTTTTTTATAGTTGTTAAAAGTTTGCATAAATGTTTATATTATGCTCAAAGTTAAAAGTGTTTTTGGTAAATATGTGTATGTATATATGTTATGTAGTTGTTTTATAAATGTGTTTTTATAATAGTATGAAATGTACTTTATCCAATGTGTATATGATTGTTAAATGAGGCATTTTTATATATTATATAACATTTAAAAAATATATTTTGTTTTATAGTTAGTATATATGTTTATATAATGTTGTTTCCATGATTTCAAAGTGGTGTGACTTGGCAAACGTGTAGAGCAATATTTGTCAACCTTACCAGTCAAGCGGTGTTACTGCTTTAGGTCTAAGTGTTGTCTAGCCTTTAATATAACTATACTGAAAATACATAACATTTTCTTTGATAACTTTTTGCATAATGTTGTTACCTTTGGCTTATTTTTATGTTGGTGTCAATTGTTAAAAATGGTTAATAGGTAGTTTCATTACTACAACTTATTGCTTTTATTTATTTAATAAAAGTCATTCAAGACATCATTTTGCTATAAATACATTTTGTTTATCATGAAATAACAATATTTAACAACTACTACTTAGGTTTCACAACAGCTTATCTCTATCAGGTACATTGATTTTCAACTCACAAATGATGTTGTTCTTTGTATTTACTTGTTCGTTACATTTTTTAATTTCAGATTTATCATATTGTGTATTTATTTGTTATAGAAGAACAAATCATTTTAAATTTATATGAATTTTTCAAAATAACTACTGATAATTAGTCCAGTCGACATTTAAAGTTAAATGTTGCATATACCATTTTTAAGTAGTTTCTAGGCTTTTTTAAATGCTTTTCTTATTCAAGTGAGTTTACAAGCAAGTTCTGCAAGCAAATTTGAACTGAAAAGTTTTTTAGCTTTCAAGAAGAATTAATGTTGTTCTCTGTTTAATTTAGTTTGTTTAAATAGAGTAGTTTTAATAAATAAATGTTTGTTTGTTCTTGGTTTTTTACTTATTTGTTTTCGGATTTGTAAGAACTAGGCAAATTAGCGAAGCAAGATTTTTTTTTTTAGTGCAATTAAAAAGAGCTGAAGTGCTTTTTAGCCTCTTCATATCAATCGTTAGTTTGTTTTTTAAATAGAAGGAATAATAATAATAAAACTTTTTAGACAGTCGAACTATTACTGATTTGAGTAAGTTTATTATTTTGTTTTATTTTATATTGGATATATTTTATATTTGATATGTATTTTATGTATTTAACTTGGAAAACTGACTGTAATTTGTTGGCAGGTAAGTTTATATACATAAATTTGCCTATATTTCAGTACATTTTATATTTCTCTGTATCTGTATAGTTATTATCTCAAAGAAAAAATAAAAAGAATAGATAAAATTTGAATATAAATACATACATATATTTCTTTAGACTGACATTGCTTCTTTTTTTATACAAGGTTCTGCATTTATTGTTTTTGTGCATAAAGATTGTGCTTGAAGGTAAAAATAACTTTGTGCATTCTAATCTAAATTTTTTGTTAAATTAAAAATAATGTAAATAAATCTTGTTTTATATTTTTAATGAACGACTTCTTTATATAAATTTATAAAAATATATATGAATATCAATAAATCTTAATTTAAAGTATAGTCTTTGATTAGAAAAGATCACCATTCGTAAATTTATTTTGCGCTCATTAATTCATTTGTAACAGTAGTATAATCACTGGTAATATGTTTAATGATAACAGATGTATAATATTAGGCTCGAAGAAGTTTTTAGTGTGAATGATAATAAGCGACTGAAAATGAAAGAGATAGATCTAGGCCTGATAAATTTAGCTGTCGTTGAAATGTAAGAAATTTAGAAAACTTACTTCCTAGAGTTCAGTGTCAAACGGTGTTGATGTCTATTAATTTGATTTTATATTAGACACTTTAGAATAAAGCAAAAGTATGAATTTTACTAATTTACAATTAATAACTGTTTCCAATTTAAATAGTTTTAACTTTATAATTTAATATGATGTGAAATTTACTATATTAATCACTAGTCAACATTAAGAAAGAAGCTGAGTTTTAATTAAGCAATGCTGGAAATTAACTTTTAATTTAGATAAAAACAATTTTGTTTATTGGTAGCATAATAAAACAAGTAACTGTTATTTATTGCATATCTTTTTTACTTTTTTTAACATGCTGCTTTTGAAACACTTCCTCTCTCTCTCTCTCTCTCTCTCTCTCTCTCTCTCTCTCTCTCTCTCTCTCTCTCTCTCTCTCTCTCTCTCTCTCTCTTAGATGAGACTTAAATGAGAGTTAGTACAGGGAGAATTAATAAAACTCATATAATTACTGAGCTCTTGCGTATTTTGTTCAAATATTGTAATAAATAAAATCTTTTTAGTTTCAAATATTTAACTTTATCGTCCATATATTACGTAACGCGAAATTAAACTTATAGACAAAAGACATGTCTCAAAAACTGTATTTCTTTTATGGTCAACTATATGTTACATGTTCAAGAACTAGATCATTTAATAGTTTGTTTTTCAAAATTGATAAACATCCAATTCAAGGTATGGTAGGTAAAAAGTGTTACACAAATAATGTTATATTTTCTAATGTTCTTAATTTATAGACTTAAGATTTTCATTTAGAAAGTTTACTATTGTGGTTGTGAGCACATTTTGTTTATAAGTTTATTTATTACTATGATTATTTTTTTCATAGTTTTTGATAAATATATCTGTCATTTAATATTGTTATAAAATGTGTTTATATTTGTTATACAAAGTCATTTTTGTTTATAGATGCATAAATGGTTGTTTCCATGTTTTTTAAAGTGGTGTGACTTAGTATTATGTTAAGCAAGTTTGATAACCTTGCCAGCCACGCGGTGTACTTATAGCAGTAGTCTAAAAGTGCTATTTTTATCTTAGTTTTATTTTTTTTTAGTATTGTTAATCTTTTTTTACTTCAAAACAGATTTTATAGTTACATTTTCGATAAATGTTTATATTAACTGCAATTTCAAAATAAGTAACTATAAATAGGTAAATCAATTTTCAATTTTTATGTGGTGTTTTTTTTTTTTTTTTTAATTATGATATCATAATTCCATTACTTTTATTTTAGATTTATGTTATGACGCATTTATAAGATTTTTTTAAAAAAACCTGATTTCCTTTTATTGTTAATTTTTGTTAGTTAAAAAAATTTATGAAATAAAGAGGCCAATAAAAAAATATAGAAATGGTGAGCAGATTAAACAAGACCCGGGTTCGGTCAGTTTGGTTTACAAATTTTTATATCTACTTATCTGTTACAATTTTTACTTTAGGTTTGTCATATGACGCATTAATGCAATATAAATGATCAAAGTTTTCAATTTTTTTTAAATTTGTTATACAAGTGTTTGATTCTGAGTACAAACGTATTTGTACTCCGCTGCTTAGTAGTTCCTGTGGAATATAAGTTAACTTTATCTTAATCATAATGATTAATTAAAGTTCATGTTATAAAAATTATTTACAAGGATTTAGTTGATGCTTTCGTCAATTTAAAGCATGATGAAGTGTGATTATTTGTGTCAGTAACTAAAAACGTATTGTGTTGAAATTAGGAATGTCGAGGGAAATGGTTCAGCTTTACATTATGACCTATGTCAGTTGTAAATTACTGAAATAATGTTAAGTAGTAGTTGTAAATTTTAGTCTTAGTTACTAAATTATTTTACCTATTGGTAAATTATTTTACCTTCTTCTACTTTGTATGTTATTTTTACAGATGATTTAACTTCTTCAAGTCAAAGGCGTTTTTCTAAAATGGTATTAGTTAAGGTTCTTCAACGTTAAATTGTGGAAAACAGCCACTATAAATTAGTTATGTAACAGAGCGACCATAGTCCGTATTACAGGTTGATTTTTCTAGTATAAAATAAGTCTATCAACTTTTTATTCTATTGTATCTACTTGTGTTGGTCTAATTGTTTATATGCAATTGTATATTTGATGTACACAATATGCATGTATATGTTTTTTAAACATTGCGACAGATGTTGAAGACGCTATTTCAGATCATAGATTATTCTAGAAATTTGTAAAATGCATACTAAAAAGTTTTTCCGGAAATCTGTCTTACAAAACATCTTTTTTAATTTATAAACATGACCGCAGGTTGTTAAGTTTGGGTTAGTCATAATGGAGGAATAAATACTAACTAAATATATAATTTATATGTTAATATTAGAAAGCGGCCATATTGACACGTGTGCTATTTCAACTCAGGATAACTACGTAATGGTCTGTAATTACAATTATAAATATAACAGCCGTGCAGATGATATCCCGACAAGAAAGTTATATGTGGCCCACATGTGGTCATAGTGCGTGTGGATTAAAAGTTCAAAAATATATTACAGTTAATGAATGACGTATTTGATGAAGATAAGTGCGGCCCACTTGTGGAACACATAATGCGGTTCACATAACTATTCCACTTAATGCGGCATAACCCTTAAATAAATACGTGCTAAATTTAATGTGGTTCTTATATGGGCCATGCATATAAAACTCACGATCTTGCCTCTTTATGAATTTTAAATTTAAACCAATTGTAATAATTCTATCGCAATGCGTTGTAAGTTCTAGAATATTCCATGATATCATTTGGCTTACCGTATTGATAATTTTCAATTTATAACTGTTATAAGTATGTTTGAGCAATAAAAATAAATATATATAAAAGAAAAAGTGTAAATATATAAAATAAAAAACAAAAACCTAGGTGTGTTTAGACTTCTACTTATTGTAATATACAATTTGTTAGCATTACTAAACTATGTGGTTTTTATGTGATTTTATGCGTGATTTAGATTATATATAACGGCATATTGTTAAAAGAATATTATTTAAAACTATATTACTTATATACAGGGCCGTACCGACAGGGGTGTGTGTGGGGTAGACCCCTTTCCCCCCTACCCCAGATTTACAAAATTCTGTCAGTTTTTGTCGGAAAATTGGAAGATTTGGGACCCTCGGTTAGAACTGAAATTTAGCTTCTAAAAAAAAACAAAAAAAAAACCTTATTTGTAAAGTTTTTTTCTTTGCATATCCCTAATCCCCCCCCCCCCCCCACACACCAAGTCTTCGTCGTTCGGTACAGCCCTGTTTATATATATAAGTATACAATATATATCATAAAAATCTGTAAATAGTTATAATTTTGTAAAAAAAAAAATGTTTGAGCGGTTTTGTAATGAATATATTAGAGAATTGTTGTTCTAAATAAACTTTCCATAAAATTTGTAAATCAGAATTTATACTTAACGAATAGGGGAGACCGGGGCTAAATGGCAGCAGGGGTAAGTTGACGAATTGCGTTTATCTGAAAAGTCTTTCGTCAAAAAGTGCTAATAATTTCAGGAAACCTTCTAAGTTGACCATTTCATTTTTCACTATAGTATTGCGGGGGTTTGGGCATGCGCATAAAAGATATTGTGATTTATGTTTTTTTTTTCTACATATTTGTAACTTTTACAACTTCTT
>NC_061167.1:34609929-34622429 GCF_022113875.1 Hydra vulgaris | reverse complement strand
TTGAATTTTCTAAATAGCTCTGTTGAAGAGGAGTGTTTTTGTTTGGTTTGTGTTGGAATGTTTTCTAAAAGTAAACCAGAGGAAGTTTGGGTTCAATGCACCCAATATCACCTTTCGGCTCACGAATCATGTATAATCGGAAAATCTTTGTTTTTCATTTGCAATAATTGCTGCTAGCCGATTTGAAACTCTATTAGTTAAAAATATTTATGTAATAAAACAATATAATTTTTAATTCTTATAGTATAACCACCATAAATTGGGAACACTGTTTTGTTTTGTCAATGTATTTTGTAATTAAATTTACTTTCTATTGCTTAAAATGTTACAATGATTTGACCCAAAAGTTTGATGATATTGATAAAAGTATATTTCAGCTATGATTCCTTTAAAAATAAAGGGACAGGGGGTTAAAATATTATTGGAATACACTTAAATAGAACCTTTAACTTTAGCTTTTATTATTGCAAGTCAACTTACCCCTTGAGTATAAGCAACTTACCTCAGGGTGGAGTAAGTTAGCGCATTTTTTTTTTTTTGAGGGCCCAGAAAGGCCCTAAAATATTTTTTTTTGTAAATGAATGCAACTTTTATAAGTTACCTAAATTCATACTCTTCAAAACTACACTTTTATGATTTTAAAAAAAATGTTAAAATGTTCCGTTAGAGCTACAGAGCTCATAGAGTAAAAACCAAGTCAACTAGCCCCGGTCTCCCCGACAAACTTATAGTTATACTTAAAGCCACTTTGAATTGTAAAGTTATTTCCCATCCTAAAAAAAAACGGTAATGTATACGGGCACAAAAATTTCCATTATTCATTATTTCATTATTTATTTTTTCAACATTTTTTTTTGTAGATATGAAAACTGTTAGGTTCTAGGGTTATTTTTCCGACTAGTGCACAATGGGCACTGGTCGGAAAAATAACCCTGTTACTTGTAGACATATGGTGGACAAAATATCCAAAAAAGCACTTTGTATTAAGATATCTTTAATTTTATTATAAATTTTCGTTAAATATTTGCTAATACTAAAAATTATGAATCAAACTTTAAAAACGCCGATTTATTATGATGTAGATACATAAAAAATATAAAAGTGTACATTAACAAATGCATCATGTAAGAAAAATAAATCTTTTGCGTTTTGAGGTAATTATGTACGATCATTTGCAACAATAGTACTATACCTATAAAAATAATACTATAAGTATAATAAACCTGGTACAATAAGAGCTGATGAGCCTATATAGAAGTTTGATCTAGGTCGTCACATTGAGGAAAATAGTCTTTTTTTTGTGTTGCTATTGGTAGGTCTGCTGAACAATAAACACAAATGTCAACATAATTAGCTAAGTAATAAGTTGTATAGTAACATAAATTGTATAGTAATGCCTCACTAAAAATATAATTATATTTTTTGCATTAATTTAAATTTTTTTAACTAAAAAAAATGGTTTTTTGAAAAAATCTACCTGGAAAACCCCCCCGAAAAAAATACTCCCCAAAAAAATGCTTGGTTTCAAATTAAAAAATTATATATCAGATCTTTGTTTGTTAAGTATTTATCTAAAGCCAAATTAGTTGCAACATTAACAAGATAGAATCGGGAATTGCAACTTTCGTATTTTGCATATTATAGTTTTATGGTTTAATTAAGGTACATAAAGTTAGTTTTTTGATGATTAGCTACCATAATACGTACTTACAAGTTTAACTAAGTTACTTTAAAATCCCGTTCTTAAATAAATTGAATGATCTTTAAAAAGTTTAAAATTGTTGGTACGCTTTTAAGATTTTATAAACCCACAAGAGAAAATGTTTTTAAAACATCAAGCTAAAATTTTGGATCTTACTATTAATAATTTCCATTACAAATTTGCGTTAATATACTGTGGTTTGATATATTTGTATATTTAGTATATTTGTTTTTTATAGTGATATTTTGGTTTCGTATAGGGCAACCTGAAAGGATATCATAATTCGATAGATAAAGAGGGAAGGAATAAATATGACTTCGTTTTTAGTGGGATAAACATTAAAGCCACATATGAAACGCACCAACGCCATCCCATAAAGGAGAGTGGTAAATATATAGCTAACATGTGGTTCCCATACGTGGACCACATAAAACTTTCACGTACAGTTGAAGCGTGGCGTTTGTTCTTATTTAGTGTGGTTTTAATGGGATAAAAATTATAGCCACATATGGGACGCATCAACGCCATCCCAAAAAGGAGAGTGGTAAGCATATGGTTAGAATGCAAATGCTAACCATATACTTACCACTCTCCTTTTTGGGACCAATTTTTACCATATATGGCCAACATTAAAATTTTTTTGTCGGGATCACTCTAAAACAGGTGTTAATGGATAAAATACTGAATGGAATTTAATGTGGAAACAAAAGGGTTGTAACTACATTTATGAAGATTGTGAATGTATTTGTAAGTTTCTGCCATTTCATTACGTAAAAAATGATAGCTCATGCTAATAAGATTTAGTTTCAGTAGTCCTTGGTTGTAAATGAGTCCAGTCTGGCAAAAACCAGATTTACTTGACTTGCATAGAACATTTTGATTTGATTGTTGATCTTTTTAAAGCCTACGAAAATAGACAGAGCTGCAAGAATCAAGGTGAGGACAAACAAGGAAAATAAAAAAAGTACGAAATGTCCAGATATTGAGATTGACAAATGATAATTTAATCATTCCAACAATTTTATCGGCAGTGTTATTCTTTGTACTTACAAAATAAAAGCCAAATTACTGTCAACGAAGATCCCTTTTTT
The DNA here is from genome assembly GCF_022113875.1 of Hydra vulgaris. Taxonomy (NCBI): domain Eukaryota; kingdom Metazoa; phylum Cnidaria; class Hydrozoa; order Anthoathecata; family Hydridae; genus Hydra; species Hydra vulgaris. Next base: position 34,619,636 of record NC_061167.1, on the reverse strand, counting down.
GACGAGAGAGTTTTTAAGATTAATTGATGTAATGAAATTTTTTTCGACGAGTATATAAATAAATTTTGTATTTCTTGGTTCTAGGGGCATGATTTTTCATTTTTTTACACTAAAACTTAGTTTTCATAGTTTTTCCCAGTTTGCTATAATGTCCATATCTTTTTGCAGGTTATTGCATAATGAGCTATAAATAGCCAATTGCATAACTTAGTATCATCTGTAAATAAAGATACAACATCTAAAACCAAATCAAAAAATCATTAAAATAGATCATAAAAGTAAGCAATGGGGACCCCGCTATTTACTATTATTCATTCTGAGTATGTACCACCAACAACCATACTCTACTGCCAATCTCTTAGGTAACATTCAATCCAATTGTAGAGTTTGTCATCTATTCTATAAGCTTTTAATTTTAGAAGTAGGTAAGATAAGAGAAATAGTTGTAAAAAGTGTCAAAAACTTTTGATATATCTAGATATAAATTTTCTATATTAGTTTTATTCTCCAAGGGTAATGTCTAAACGCAATCCTCACTAACGTTTATTGCAATTTCGAAGTCGAAGTTGTTGTACAACAAGCAATATGGCTTTAAAAAAAATCATTCAACTGATCACGCTTTGACAGAGTTAGTAACTAATGTAACCAATGCCTTTACATTAGGATTATTTATTGATCTGTCTAAAGCCTTTGACACAGTCAACCATGTTATTCTTTTAAAAAAACTTGAACATTATGGAATAAAAAACAATAATTTACTATGGTTTAAAGATTACTTATCAAACAGGCAGCAATACATTCAATATGAAAATGTTAAAACGACAAAAACTATAATAAAATGTGGAGTTCCTGAAGGCTCAATCTTAGGACCGTTACTCTTTTCTCTTTATATAAATGACCTATCTCTTACCTCAAACATACTAAACTTTATTTTGCTTGCGGATGACTCCAATCTGTTTTATTCTTATAGGGATATTAAAACCCTCTTTAATGTAGTTAATGAAGAAGTAAACAAAGTAAATGAATGGTTTATTTGTAATAAACTTTCACATAACGTTAACAAAACTAAATTTATTCTATTTCACAAACCAACCAAAACAGGAAACCTTCCTTTAAAATTACCCAATCTTAAAATCAATAATATAAATATTTCTAGGCAAACAACTGTAAACTTTTTAGGTATTATTTTAGATGAAAATTTAACATGGAGGAAACATATAAACACTCTTGAAAGAAAACTTTTAATAAACATTGCAATGATCTATAAAGCAAAACCATTTTTGGATATAAGATCTCTAAAAAGTTTATATTTTTTCTTCATACATAGCTATCTAACTTACGGCAATATCGTATGGGCAAGCAACAGCTACGCTAAATTAAAGAAAATTTATACTAAACAAAAACATGCATGTAGAATTGTATTTGGAGTAAAAAGAACTGTGCTTTGTGAGCCACTTTTACGTAAACTCAATGCATTAAATTAACATATTCCTCGTCATACAGTTCATGTATCAAATAAAATATGGACTGTCTCCAGCGATATTCTATCCTTATTTTAGAGAAGTAAGCCATAAATGCCCCACCAAGTTCCCAGAAAATAACTTTGTAACTCAAAAGTATAATCTAAAGTTATGTTCTTATTCTATTCAGTACAGGGGTCCAATTTTGTGGAAAAACTTTCAGCATATTGTTAATATTAAAGAAAAAACACTTCCGCAATTCAAATCTAAATTAAGACGTTATTTAGTACTTACGGATTTTAATACAGCAGATCTTCTATGCCACTTTTAAAGCTTTAAAATTTATTAAACTAAATTAGCACCATAAATTCAAAAATCTAGACCATTTAACAGTACTAAGAATTTCAATGTCTTTATCATACTTTCATTGAATACATATATTCTCTTAAAGTTACCTACAATTTTCTTGATATATTTTATAATATTGGAACAGAATTTTTATTTGAATTTTGAACTATTTTGAAAGAAAATAATATATACAAATATATATGTCGAATCACATCCAATTTATAACCAAAAACAGAAAATTTTTGTCATTTTTATTACTATATTTTAATCATTTCTTTTTATTTTTCTTCAATTATTTTAATACTTTTTTTTTTTTTTTTTCTTTTTAACTTTGTTTCTTAACATTTTAAATTGTCTTTTTTTAAATACCTTTGCTTATATATTACGGATTATTGTATATTACGGATATTTATTTGCGTTACTATTGGGGCTCGGTGATAAGGCTACTTTATGCCTTCTTCTTGCTCCAGCCAAATGTACTTTTTATATTGTTGTACTTTGTAAATATTTTTAACGGCGAAATAAACTAATTAACTAAAACTAAACTAAGTCACATTTACATAATTTATCGCTATTTTCAGCATTATTGCGTGAATTTTACTATAATCTTGTAAAACTACTCTGAATATAATGTGATGGAGTAGATCTAGTTTTACTTATTGATTTGTTTATATATATATATATATATATATATATATATATATATATATATATATATATATATATATATATATATATATATATATATATATATATATATATATATATATATATATATATATATATATATATATATATATAAACAAATCAATAAGTTAAACTAGATCTATATATATATATATAGATCTATATATATATATATATATATATATATATATATATATATATATATATATATATATATATATATATATATATATATATATATATATATATATATATATATATATATATTTATATATATATATATATATATATATATATATATAATATATAAACAAATCAATAAGTTAAACTAGATATACTCCATCACATTATATTCAGAGTAGTTTTACAAGATTAAAGTAAAATTCACGCAATAATGCTGAAAATAGTGATAAATTATGTAAATGTGACTTCGAAATTGCAATAAACTTTAGTGAGGATTGACGTTTAGACATTACCCTTGGAGAATAAAACTAATATAGAAAATTTATATCTAGATATATCAAAAGTTTTTGACACTTTTTACAACTATTTCTCAGGAGTGGACCAAGACTTGAGCCTTGAGGGACTCCACATGTTATAGAAAGACAATTGGTGTGATAACCGTCATTACTCGGAACAAATTGTTTACGATTTGACAAATAGCTTTTAAACCATTTTAAAACGCTTTTTTTTATTCCATAGTGTTGTAGTTTATAGATTAAAATTTAGTGATCGACCGTATCAAAAGCTTTTGATAGGTCAATAAAAAGTCCTAGCGTATATTGTGATTTTTCAAATGATTCCAAGATTTCACGTACAAATTGGATGTTTGCATGTTTAGTTGAGCTATCCTTTTTAAAACCGAATTGATTAATGTAAAGCATTTTATTAACATGAAAATATTTGTATACTCTTTTATATATAAAATTTTTGAAAATATGGAAAGAACAGAAATAGGGCGATAGTTACTAATAAGTAATTTGTCCCCTTCTTTAAAAATAGGAATAATTTTGGCAATTTTTAACAGTTCGGGGTAGTTTAACAGTTTAACAGTTGGCAGGTTTTAACAGTTTGTATATAATACATATATACATATATATATATATATATATATATATATATATATATATATATATATATATATATATATATATATATATATATATATATATATATATATATATATATATATATATATATATATATATATATATATATATATATATATATATATATATATATATATATATATATATATGCCTCCTTTTTTACATATATATATATATATATATATGCATATATATATATATACACGCCTCCTTTTTTACATATAATGCATATCTGGCCAGAAACGGCTTTGAAACGCAAATCTCCGATTCTGAAGCCAGAACCATTACACCACAACTTTGTAGTTAAATTTTGTTGTTTTAAAATTTGCTTCATCATATTTAAAATTTGCTTCATTATATTTTGATGAAGCAAATTGATTTATGGAACTTTACATGCTATTGAAATTATTAAATATAAGCACGTTGGATTTTCTATATAAAATTTACAATATATATATATATATATATATATATATATATATATATATATATATATATATATATATATATATATATATATATATATATATATATATATATATATATATATATATATATACAATAAGAAGAAAAATTCTTAACCAAGAATATTGGATTTTGCTGTGAGGACATTCCAATGAACAAAAAGTTATATTTCAACAATGAGAGTTGTTTAAATGATAAATACTTTTTGAATAATCTTATTTTATATCATCCTAATTTCGAAATGTTTCATTTTTTTCATAAGAAAAAAAACTCTTGTAATATTGTTTTACAGTTCAAGGAAAATATTATTGAAATAAGAAAGCAGAATATTAGGTAAAAATATCCTTGAAATGAAATAAAAAAATTCTTTCTAATAAAAAAAAAATAAATAAATCTTAAAACAAGATAAAAAATCTTTATTTGAGCAAAAATATTCTTGAAATAAAAAAAGTTTTTATTTTAAGAATATAAATTTTTGAATCAAGAAAAAATATACTTGTTTTAAGAACAAAAATTCTTAAAAGAAGAAAAAAATTCGCATTTTAAGAATAAAAATAGTTGAAATAAAAAAAAACTCTTATTCTGAGCAAAAGTATTGTTGAAAAAAGAAAAAAAATTCTTATTTTAAAAATAAAAATTCTTGAAAAAAGAAAAAAAAATATTTAAGAAAAAAAATTTTAAAAACAAGAAAAAAAATTTTTACTTTAAGAATAAAAATTCTTGATACAAGAAAAAAAATCTTTTCTTAAGAATAAAATTTTTGAAACAAGAAAAAAAATTTTTACGTGGCGGACAAGTCTTTTTTATCTTGTTTTAAGACTTTTTTTGCTTAAAACAAGAATCGCGGATTTTGCTGTGTAGAGATAAACATTGCAAAGTTGTGAATTTAAATATAAAAAAAAAACAACATAAAATTATACAAATGAAAATAAAACACTTATGTAAAAGGCCTATTGACAAGTATTACCTTATAATTAAAGTATTGCAGAGTAAAAAGTAATTCAAATTATATAAAAAACTGTTCAATAGATTAGTTTCAGTTGTAGACAGAATAATACTTTCAAATTTGAATCTAATTTATTAAAAAAAGTCTCACTTTTAATTTGTAATTTAGTTTCAACTAATAACTCTTATCAGTTTTACATAAATCATTGTTACTAGTCAATAAATATCAAGCATATATAAACTGAATTTATTATGCATCATAAAAAATGTTCTCGTTAACTACTGCATGCTCATTAGAATTTTATCTTCAGAATAAACTTATTTTTAAAACTTCCTCAGCTGCAGCATTAATGCTAACTTAAGCTATGTAACTGTAACTGTTTTTTTAGCTATGCAACTGTAACTGTATTTCTTTGTTTAACTAGTTAAAAGATTTCTTTACGAGATCAGATATGTTCATTAAACCACAAAAATATTCTATACAATAATATCCATTACCTATCTCTTAAAAAACTAATATTGCTCGTAAAAAAAAATTCAAAGTTCATTATTGCTGGTTTGCTTTTAATTTTGGTAAAATAAAAATATGTCATTTGCAACATTGAGCTGTTCATAATTAGTAAAACTATTATTTTTATTTACAAAATCATTATTTACAATTTTTACATAATCATATTTTAATTTATGCAAATTAGATACATTTACTTTAGATTCAATGTTTGTTGATTGCTTTACGTTTCCACTAAAGTGTTTATCTTTCTTATTATATCTTTTTTTTTTCACCAACACTATGACAATTATTTAAACTAAATGATAGAATGCGCTTAAGCCTTAAAGCTTTTAAGATAAGATTTTTTTTTATTCAAGCGTAAGTTTTTGGGGATTTTTATTTTTTTTGTATTCTTTTTATTTCTTGTTCCACTTATTTTTTATTTCTAAATGTTATTTCTTTCTCTTTTATTGCTTTATCTTACTTGCTTTTTAATTATTTTTCTACTTTTAAAATTATAGTATTGTACTAAAACAATTTTTTCGATTCAATCCCAATGAATTTTTAAGTCAAATTTAACATTAAGAAACTTAAAAACTCTGTTAAGACCGAAAGTACCATCATTGAAATAAAGTATAGCAGAATTAACACCCAATTCAAGCAAAAATCTTCAAAGAATTTTTTTTTTTGGACATCAAGACTAGATTGTATTATTGGGTCGTTTATTACAATTTTGTGTCTCTCAATAAATGCATTTTTTAAGAAGTGAATCATCAGAGATGTTACATGAAATGCTATTTATTGTTAACTTATAAATAACTTGGCATGAGGACTTTAAGTAATCACTTGCAAACCAAGCTGATATAATAAACCATAATATGTTTAAATTTTTATGCAGTTAATCATTAAGAAAAGATAGTAAATGAAGACTTTCCAACAACAAAAAATGTTGTTATTATGGCCGTTGCTAATGACGCTTTCTTTTACTAACCAACAAACTATCCAAAATAAATTAATTTTCAAAATAAGTTAGATATAATTAGCCTTACCATAATTAAAATAGATCATTGAAGCATTATATCACTTAAATATAAAAATGTTCAATTTTTCATTAAAATATATATATTTTTTTGTGGCTATCTACTATGAAGTTCACGCGTCATAAATTATTGGGCTCGAGCCGGCGTGAAATAACAAACATTATGGTTCTGAGCCAGAACTCTAACTATTGCGTCACGGCTGCTATATTTTTATTTTTCAACCGTTTTTTACTAATGAGATGTCTAATGCAAGACAATAGTAGTGTTACAAAAGTTACCATTTTGAAATGTAAAAACTTATAAAATAACAACTTTATAACATAAAGCTAAAGTGTTAAAAAAAAAAAAAAAACCCACCAATTTTACTTAACAAAAAAAATTTTAATGTTAAAATTTTGGCCCTGGATTTAGTTCTAATTCAACGCACGCCATGATTAACAAGTACAATGTGCAAATCTTTTTGAACGTAATAACTTTTCTTTTTAACTCTTTCGGCACGGCCGAAAAATAGAAACTTTTTTTGGAGTCTTGCAAAAACATAAATATCCTTCGAAGAAAAAATCCTAGGAATATAATATTGTACATTATTAAAAATCTTACAAAATTTTGATCAAATCTATTAAAAACTTTTTTTCCATAATTGTGTCAAAAATGATAATGGTGGAAAAAGAAGCAATTTATTAGTAGTTTTTAGAATTTTTTTTTATATAAGAGTTGATCAGGAAACTTATGACAAAGTCTAATATAAAACATGTATATTAAAGAACTAGCGTCTAATATATTGGCAATTAGAATTTAAAGTATTTTTGTAGATATTGTTATACATAATACTTCAAAAAAAAGCACTTTAATTTATTACTTTTAGGAAAATCTAAGCCATGCTGATTTGTAAAAGTTATTTTTTGCTGCAGTGCAGTGTAAGGCTACGTTGCACTAAGGTACATCACAGTAGGAAAAAAACATATTTTTTTTAATGTTAAGTCTTGCGCACTTTTGCTTCCAAACAACTCCTTTTTTTCCTTTACTATTACCATTAAACAATTGCTAATACCACTTACAGATGAGTCCAAACCACTTTTATTATCAAAGCAATCTTACTGATAAATCAAAACTTTATTTAGAAGAATATTACATTTTTTTTCCAAGGCCATTTCGGAAAAACTTATACACTTAATAGCTTAAATGTTGTATTTAAAACGTATAAAATTTTTTGAATAAGCGGCTGTTTCTAATTGGAAAATTATTATGTAGTAATTTTCAAAACAAATCATTCAAAAGGCTTGGTTATTTATAAAAAAAGAATGGTAGGATGTCATCGAACACCAGTGAACGAAATCCTCAAATACCGTGCCGAAAAAGTTTAACAATAAGCAAAAAATAAACAGTAAACATTACTTATTCTTTTCCATACATTTTGTGTATAAAAAAATACTAAATATTACATTACTAATGTTTAGTTAAGAAAAACATGTTTAGTATCGCATGATATGTATTAAACGTTAAAAAATAACGTACGATATCATACCTATATCATATCGTATCAAAATATATCTGTATACGATTATCTTATCATAATATATCATTATATCATTTTTAGTAATGCAATTAAATTTAATAAGATATGGCTTGTCTTATTGAACCAGATGTAAATGCAAGTAACAAATATTGCGACATAAAAAAATTCTTAATTTATTTTTTATTGACACAAGCTTTATTTATCGGTTGCAGAAAAAAAATCCCCCGAAAAAGAATCCCCCCGGAAAAAATACCCGAGAAAAAATCCCTCCGGAAAATATCCCCTTAAAAAAAAAATTCTTTTTACATAAAAATTATCAATAAAACAGTTACATTTATTAAAACACAGTTACATTTTATTAAAAGAAAACTCTCCAATTCCTAATATTCTATTTTAAAGTTTTATTTAAAATAAAAATTTAATTTTTTAACTGTAAAACATGCGCGGAGTGTTGCTATATCGACTATCTTATAGCCTGACTCACAACGGAGTGCTGCTACATCGGCTGACAAATAGCCTGACTCGCAACGGAATGAGCTACATTGATTGACAAACAGCCTGACTCGCAACGGAGGGCTGCTACATCGACTGAGGGTTTGGGTTGGGCAGGCAGTCTTTAATTAATATATATATATATATATATATATATATATATATATATATATATATATATATATATATATATATATATATATATATATATATATATATATATATATATATATATATATATATATATATATATATATATATATATATATATATATATATATATATATATATATATTCATATTGTTTTCGTCAAGTTTCGCTTAATTTCCTTTTATTTTTTTTTAATAATTTTTTCGCTTAAAATTCTTTAAAATATACCGCTAAGTTAACTACGATGGTTCGCAAAAAAGTTCACATTTTACCAGGTCGAAGTTCGTCAGGGTTAGGGTAAGGGTTTCACATTCGCTACCTTCGAGAGATACCAAATAACTTGAAATTTTGATGAAAAATAAAGTATTTTATATAAATATTTAAAATAAATAAAGAAATAAACGATAAACAAAACGAAATAAACGAAAGATAATTTTTATGTAAAAAAAATTTTTTTTTTGGGGGATGTTTTCCAGGGGTATTTTTTCTCGGGGGGATTTTTTCCGAGTGTATTTTTTCTCGGGGGATTATTTCGAAGGGATTTTTTATTAGAATCTTACTTATCTACTTTTTAATAAACACTTTAGATTTTTTAAATCTTATTATTTGGATATTAACTTACGTCACTATTTCTATTTGAGGTGTTAAACACCTTTTTCTTGAATAGCTAACATACTTTAAAAAAAACGAACTGTTTTAATTATGGCTCCATAGAAGCGCGGACAAAAAAAATAAAACCACATAGAAGTCTTGGAAAAATATCTTTTGAAAAAATCCCGTTGAAATAAAAAGTTGCAAAATAAGTCGATTAATAATTCTTTATCAGAGCTAAAAATATGTGCATGATTGATGTCATGTAACTACATGACATCAATCATGCATATTTCGGACATTTTTTTTCTTTTAATTGAATTTATAACGTTTAAACTTAAGCCTAAGTATATAAGTTAAGCCTAGGCCTAAACACAGTAGGCCTAAATATATAAGTATAAGTATATGCCTAAG
>NC_061167.1:34559014-34603929 GCF_022113875.1 Hydra vulgaris | reverse complement strand
TATATGTATTCATATATATATGCATATATTCATATATGCATATGTATGTATATATACATTCATTTATATTTATGTTTACTGATGTACATATATATGTATGTATATATAAAGTAAAAAGAGTATATATGTACATATATATATATATATATATTTATATATATATATATATATATATATATATATATATATATATATATATATATATATAGACACGGCTGTTTCAAACCGAGCTTAACGGCTTCTTGTTAATTTTTGAAAATATTGACTAAAGGGGTGTTACTAAAACTTTTATAACTTTTGAAATATAAGAGGTAATTATGTTTTGTAAAAACAATTAAGACATCAATAAAATGTTTTTACCTTATGACATTTAATGCATTAGTAGAAAAACTTCTTTTAGTTTAGAATAAATATGACATATATTGAATTTGGCTAAATTTTTGTAATTTGATGTTACTTTTTATCAAAAAAAAAATTAGAAAAATATATTCCTAATAGTTATTATCAAATACACTTATTGTTTGACAATAATGAAAACAAAAAAACCTTACTTAATTATTTAAGGTTAACTAAAACAGCCTTAATCGAATTGTGAAAGCAAACCACATTTTTCGCAAAATTATGAAAAACGTCGTTATAAGGGGGGATTAGTTGTTAAATGAGTACTTTTTTTAATATAGAAACTCTTGATTTAGAAAATTATTTTGGAACGCTGATAAAATCATTACATTACAAAATAAAGTTCTAATAATATGGTGTTAGGTAGTTAATAAATAAAAACTCATCAATTCTAATAAAATAATTCATGACCAAAATTGAGTTAAAGGTTTTGAATTAACCTAGCTTTTGTTAGTAGAATTATTTTATGGTACTTGTATCAATAATCTCTTCTCACAAAAAATAAAGTGTTTAAATATACACAAATAGCTGATTTAAATCTTTTGATAATTCGTTTTTATTTTCATTAAAAACTGTTTTATAATTAGTTGGTCCATTGATAAGTTCTTCAAGCAGTAAACTATCTTTGAACACCCAGATGATACTAGACTCATACATAATTCATTTAAAACCAGAAGAACATTTGGTCACCTTGGCAATTGTGATAATAAGTTTACAACTTCTTAATTTATTAAGCTAAATTTTTACACCAACTTGATAAATGAGACTTATATTCCATTCTTTAACCAGAGAGGAGGTATGTAGAGCAGAGGTCCTGCGAAGGTAGAACTAACTTTTGATGATAAAAATTGAACGGAGATCTAATATATATAAAAAATGTTACATATTAAATAACAAAGGATAAAATATTTTTTGAATTAACTACATAAACATACAAAATCATATCCAACAAACATACCAGTTGCTCTGATCACAAATTAAAATAGTTAGCTATACATTTGATGCTAGACTTTTATTCCATTCTTTAACCTGAGCAAAGGCATTGCATAGATATAATAAACTTTTGAAAATAGGAACAGAATGGGCATCTACCTAATATATAAAATCATTGTAATAAAAAATTATTATTATTTTGAACAAACATTACAGGCATTAAAACAGAATAGAATTCTCTTATTTGTAAATTAAGGATCTTATATAATTTATCTTAGATGTAAAAAGTTTAATTTTTTTTTTAACTTTTCAAACATTTAAACTAAATTTGATGACCACAAACAAGACAAAGACCTTGTCTATAAAATGAATTTTCGCCACGATCTGAACACACAACACACTTTCTCACCTTAGAGGCTTGAAACTTCCTATCAGCTTTGCTGTGCAATTCAAAGCGTTTTTAAAACAAGATGCAGCTTTTGCTTCTGATTTCTAACTGAATGCAACTGCCTTAATTCCTTATTTACGCTATTATGCAAACGCTCTCCCTCCTCTTCACTCAGCAACCCAATAGTTTTATGCAATTTTACAAATAGTGGCACATTGAAAATGAGTTCATGCATTTTTCGCGTGATACTTTCTTTTGGAAAGCAAGCATGAAACTCAATAGCAAATAAATTTATATATTGATGAAGCTCAGAAATTTCGGCATCAGAAAGAAATTTTCGCTTAAAAAGAATAGGTTGCAAGTTATTAAAAACACTAAACACACGTACAAATCTATTTTTAATTGCTTCATCATCAATAACACTACAAAGTTTATAGTGGTTTCTTAATACTATTTTACAATGATTACCTACAAATACATTGCCATGGTAAGCTTGTCGCTCAACTTTCATATCTTCAAGGGCCTTATAAAGAGACCTCTCATGAGTCCCCATGCTACTTATAGATATTTTTTCTAGGTCTTCACACTCTATCTGCAATCGAATATACTCAACGTCTAAAACTTCGCGCTGTGCGCGTATAAAAATTTTTTTTTCAGAAATATAAAGGTCAAGACATTCTAAATCTTCACTCTGACATGCTAAACACTCATACTTCTCTATATCACACAATACATTCTTTTCCAAACCACCAATAATTTTACAAAATTGATGGAACAATTTTTGGCACGTACCACACTGCACCCAATCAATGTTACAATCATATTTAGTAATCAAACACCTGATACTAGCACACTTTTCTTGCTGTTTACAGGTTTTTTTTTATTGGAGGAGTTTAGAGATATGCATTCCAATTCAGAAATATTTTTATCAAAAGCTAACCAACGAGTCTGTAGATTTGCAACGTCTACAAATTGATTTCCTAATAAACGTAAAGAGTCTGCTGTTTTAGAACATTCAAAGCTTTTAGCAGCCCACAATTCATTCGTTCTTACATTCTCATTATGCGACAAAGACGAAACAGCTTGACAATCCAAAGTCTTACACTCCTTCAACAATAACTTATAAAGTTTTAACACAATTCCTAGCATAATATGCAAAACAGGTGGCAATACATTATCTAAAGTTATTATGGGGAAAATCACAGGAGCAATAATTGAATTATGAAACTTACCTAGAGCTCTTAGGTTTCCACTTTGTCTATCTTCACACAAGTTCTCATTGTAAGCACTTTCCAGAGATTGTATTGTCCTCCTTAAGATGTTACAATTAGCAGGTGTGAGGCATAGAAGCATGGTTTCTTAGAGAATTCAACTTAACTAGGTCTGTAGAACTAGGAAAGCTAGCAGCTGAACCCTGGGTGTCCCAGAACATCATCGATAAAATGAAAATCTCCACCTAAGAACAACCTGACTATTTTGCCTTTTAGCTTAAAATCTGACGACTGAATTCTTTTAATGTCGTTGGCATAATGCCCGAGAACTAAGGCAGTATTCTCACGACAGTCTGAACCCTGATACATACAAAATAAATGAACATCATATACAGACCCTGATGATTTAGAATTGACAACTTCAAAATGGAATTTCATATACTTTCCACCCTTATCCCCAGCAAAAAGGAGCCATACCTCTTTGCAAAAACCGACATCAGAATTGAAGTGGTCACGAACGTGCAGACTATTGAAAACCTCTTCAATATAAGTTATCAAACTCTTGTTCATCAATACAGGTACTAAACAAGGTACTTCATTCGCAGATGGATAAAGCAACATGGACTTTACAGTAACATGTTCTTTACTAACATGCATTGTCCGCATTTCTTGTTCTTGTCTTATCTTGGGCTCAGATGGGAGAATCCTTGCACCATGATTTCACACAATACGTCTTAGCTTACGGAATTCAGCCGTGGGCATCCTTAATTGGCTCTGCAGCTCTACATCATCAGAAACACTTAGCTGCCTAACTAAACCCAACTTATTTGCAACACAATGAAACATAGACTTTTCACAAGACACAGAATCACAAAACAACATAGACAAATCACTTTCCAAATCTGAACAAGCTAATAATCAAAGGAATATAAAAGCAAGTTTAGATCGTCTAGCTGCAGCATGCCTACCCAACTTAGAATGAGATTTACCATCTCCTAACTTAATGTAAGTATATTTCTTACCAACTATTGGCTTTTTAACTGATATAGTCTGTGGATTAATTAATTTAAACCCACAGAATAATTCAGAGGAACCAATGTTGTCATAGTCTAAATAAGAATCAACGACAACTAAATCCTTATCACTGCTAGCAAAATATTTGCAAATTTGGCAACTGTTCTTGTTTATATCACTGATTTTTGCATTTTTTTTTTCAAATTTAATTTTTTTTAGCAATCTTACATTTTTGGCACAAGCAGATGCAAATTTACGGTGTGCTGTTTTTAATTTTTTTTTTTTAAAAAAGTTGGAACTGCTCCTCCTGTTTTAGCCTAATACTCATAGTCTCTAATTGAGACTTAATGAGTTACAATGTGCGTTGAGAGCCTTGTTTTTAGAATTTAAATATATAACTTCAGTTTCCAACTTTGATACCTGTATTTTTAAACTATCTATTTGCTCCACATTATTTTTTTCTTTAGAAATTAATTGTTCAACTTGACTACTTAGTTCCTTATTCCTATTTAAAATATAAAAATTATCTGCATCTGCTGATTTTTTTTTGTTTTTTTGTTTGTGGAGCTGGAGACAGTTGCATTTTAAAAAATGCTTCGTTTTTTGAAGCTTCAAAATACTTTTTAGAATCTTTTTTTCTTTGTTTTATTTTTCGGCACATTTTATTAAACACACCAATATTAGGCATATTAAACTCAATTGGCAAAAGAAAACTTAAAAAAGTAAACAACGCTTTTGGATGAAAAACTGTTAATAGTATTGAAATCACATTGTTAGTGATCTTACTAGTGTCAATTACTCGCTTTACAAAATTAAAGTTATACTTATTTTCCCAACCATCTTCCCAACCGATGTACAGTTTCAAAATTTCCCTCTCAGTTGCATTTATCACATAAATAATGATAATGATATTATAATAATAATATAATAAAAGAAATTAAATAAAATAATATTTACAAATAAATACACTAAAAATAAAAGAATTGAGCAACTTATCTGAGATTAGTCGAATATCCACGAGGAAGTGATCCACGAAACTTTGCTTTATAATCTTTATTGATATAGTAATAAAATTATAATACAAACAACTTAAATAGAATAATATTGACAAATAGATGCACTAGATAAAATCGGATTAATCAACTTATCTGAGATTAGTCAAATATCCAAGAGAAATTAATCCGCGAAACTTTGTTATTTATTCTATAAAATGTGTCTCGTTTGTTTTGTTTGTTTTCTTAAAATGCATCCGATAATAGTTGGGGACGTAACGATCAGAGTTTGCGTCACCGCTTTAAAATGTAAACAAGAATTTATGCAAAAAAAAAAACTAAAAAAAATGTCGCTAAACATGCCAAGTTTGAAAACATATTTGATAACATAGCTAGAGGTACAGAAAATAATTTTTTGATTTTCTTATTCATTTAAGGTTGAAATATTACTAAATCCACAGACTTTTCAAAAATGTTGTGTTTTTTATTCAAAACGAATAAAAACAAAAATATAAATGCATTAAAAACTAACTTTCTATGTAAAAACTTGCAAAGTCTGTGGAAATCTAGATAGAACAGACATTCATTAATAACTGTTCTAAATTTCAACCATCGACCATGTAGCTATGTTATCAAATCTTAGTTGGCCTAAGACAGGTTTTGCGTAAAAATCGCAAAAATCAGAAAAGTGATGCCAAATTATTAACAATATTTTTACAGCTTTCATTTTTATTCCGTTTAATGTAAATGTTTATTTAACAAGGAAAGATAGATCTTTTATATTTTTTTTATTTGAAGATGAAAGCATTTATAGAAAAAAAATACTATTATTTTAAAGTTAATGAATTTTTATACTTTTTATGCGGAAATACTCTTTTTTTTGATAAACTCGTGACGTCAGGCTCGCTTTTATATTGAGTGAAACAGCCGTGTAGAGTAAAGGTTAAGTATGCCTTACAAAACAAATGTGCCACCTTGGCTTTGCACTATATTAAAATCCTTTCTTTCCTCAGGAAAATCTTGCCATTGCTGATCAAAATATCTTTAAGATCAAAAAGTAATCAATGTAAAAAAATAATAAATACTAGAATATTAGAAATAAAATAGCTTTTACTAAATGCTATTATAAAAATAAATGTCATAACAATGAAATAAAATGTCATAACAAACAATTAAAAGTCAATCATAAAAAAATAATTTTAAAACATTCATAAAATAAATAAACTATATTATTTAACAACAAATAAGTGTGTAAACTACTGAAGAATAGAAAAAAAACATTCAGAACCTTTTCTTTTTAAAACAACTTGCAGACAGACAATCAATACCTTGAGTTACAGTATGCGGAGTATGCATAAAAGTTGTTTCCTTTTTCTTTTTTTTGCGTTAAAGGAGTAGGTACTTGCTTACTATTCTGTTGCTTTTTTTTGGTTGGATTATGTTTTCTCTTGCATAAAAATAGTAGTGGTTTCTATAACAAATAATATCAAAATAAAACTAGTTATACTTGAATTAAGTTTTTAACTTGAGTTTAAATCTTTTAAAATAGTTACCGTTTTCTGAATCTAATTCTATCTGAGTATCACTAGTATTAGCAAATTTAAAATTACCACATAACTAATGATCTAAGAAAAACCATTCAATTTAAAACTGTTTTAAATATATTATATAATAACAATATATCTTAAATACTAAAAACAACATATACAGAAATAGAGCATTTTAAAGAAACAAGGAAAAAAATTAATGAATTTATGTTTATAAAAAAATATATATATTACCTCCACAACATTTAATTTTGAGCAGCTTAAATCTGTATTAGTTAGAATGCGGTTCATGCATTTTGTTGAAACAATTCATTACATTTAATGATGATGGCTAACACAAAAAACTATCAATCGTATTTTCTCTCTCTGTTTCTCTCTATTTTCTATCCAAACAGCTCGAATGTACATTTTGCTTGCCCTACTATACTTTTTAAACTGGAAAAAAAAAACACTTTTTATTCTCATACATAAAATATTTATTAGTGTAAATTAACTAACAGAATATTACAACTTTAACTTATACATTATATAGTTGCCTAGTAAAAATTATATTGAAATTAAAGTGTTAAAATGTTTGATCTATGGGCCCATGAAGTTTCGAAATTTCGCATCGAATCAAATCAAAAATATGATTCAAGTTACGAATCAAAAATTTTCAAAAATTGAATCCTTGCTTATAATGTTTTTGTTGTGGGTATTTTAGATATTCTGCACTGTGGCGCTATATACATCAACTACTTTATAGCCTGCTGCTACAAGGAAGTGCTGCTACATCGACTATTTTATAGTCTGCTGCTACAAAGAAGTGCGGCTTCATCAACTGAGAGTTTGGCATAGGGCAGCAATCTTTTTTATTTCATTGTTCCAAATAATATTTTGATGGTAATAAGCAAAAAATAAGATACTAAGATATATATCTATATATACGCTTTAGCCAAACTTACTTTCACCAGTGTATGATTAAATGTAAGTCGGAGCATAAATTTAAACGCTACATAACAAAGCAGCATTCAAAGAGTTTCTCTTTAATACAGCAAATAAATGCATAAACCGATGTTAAGCAAACGCGTTCTACAAATAAGTTCATGAATTTTGTTCAAAAAAACAATTTTATTGTTACAAACAATCATTGCTGCAACGTGTTCTGCAATGAGATTCATTAGTTTTGTTTTAAAAAACATTCTTATTGTTATAAACAATCTTTGCTGCTTTCCATATATCAGGGATGAGCTTTCAAAGTACATATTTTTAAAAGATAATACAAAGCTATCATTCAAGTTAATAAAAAGAAGTTATAAAAATTACTTATAGTGCAGTTGAAGATTTTTTATCTGAAATTTATAGTTTTTATTTTGATTTGACCGAGATGTTTAAAGAAGTTTTAATTTTCTAGACCATGTTTTACCACTTTGTTTTTGTGTTCGCTCATCCTATTCAAAAGAGCTATAAACTCGCATAAAAATAGAGCTGTAAACTTTAAAGAACAAATTTGTTTGGAAAAAAAAAAATTTAAAAAGGGTTTTTAAACTTCATCAAATAAATATTAGACATTCAATAGAGGTTATTTTGATAACCAAAAAATTTGTTAAAAACATTCTAGCATTTGAACTGTATTGCAGTATGATTGAAAGATGCAATAATAAAGTAAAAATTAAATAAAGTTGTGTAATTTTTTACTTTAAATAATAATATCATATAATGTAATGAATAAAGCAATTGGTTTAACCTACTTAAGCAGTTTAATAATTTTCTCAGGATTTTATTTATAAAATTTTGAAATAAAATAAGACTTCTTTGCAACACTTATCCTTTACTCAAATTCAACCTAATAGGTCACCTTTTAGCCTCTATGGATATTTTTAAAGATTGACAAGGCAGCTTTTAATATCGCAATTACCAATAACCTCAAGTTTTTCTTAAAGTCCTCTTTATATGCACAGTGTATGTTATAACCGCAAAAATAAATACATTTTTTTATTTAAAATAGCATTCTAAACTCTATTCACAAATAATAATGACAAATGTATATGTATATATAATTTGTCATATATATATACATATCTATATACATCTATCTATCTATCTATCTATCTATCTATCTATCT
Source organism: Hydra vulgaris (assembly GCF_022113875.1). Lineage (NCBI taxonomy): Eukaryota > Metazoa > Cnidaria > Hydrozoa > Anthoathecata > Hydridae > Hydra > Hydra vulgaris. The sequence continues at coordinate 34,595,340 of NC_061167.1, read as the reverse complement.
ATCTATCTATCTATCTATCTATCTATATATATATATATATATATATATATATATATATATATATATATATATATATATATATATATATATATATATATATATATATATATATATATATATATATATATATATATATATATGTATATATATATATATATATATTTGTTTATACATATATATATATATATATATATATATATATATATATATATATATATATATATATATATATATATATATATATATATATATATATGTATATATATATATATATATATATATATATATATATATAAATATTTATATATACTTATATATATATATACATATATATATATATTATATATATATATATATATATATATATATATATATATATATATATATATACACATATATATATATATATATATATATATATATATATATATATATATACATATATATATATATATATATATATATATATATATATATATATATATATATATATATATATATATATATATATATATATATATATATATATATATATATATATATATATATATATATATATATATATATATATAAGCTTTGCATAAACCATTAAATCTTGTGATATTCTTGTATTGAAGATAAAAATTTTTTATCTTTAAATTTATACCAAATAATGTTTTTATAAGATTTTAGCTATTAAAATAGCCACAAAATAGCTTTGATACTTTTTAAAAATGAAATAAGGTTAGGTTCAACTGTAATAAACATTGATCTTTTTTAATTTAAATATTAAATATTGACTTTCATCTGCTTCAGAAGAAAAAGTCAGTTTCTTTAAGTTGAGCTTTAGTAGTATGAGAAACTACTATATTCTGCCTAAAGAAGGATTTGCCAATGAAAAGCTCTTAACTGGTTGATTTATTGAAGGTAGTAAATGTGTCGATCAAAAAAAAGTCATCTGATATCATATTTTATCTTTAGTTTTAATATATTATAACTAAAGATTTATTTTTATTTATAATTTGTAAAACTTTTCTTCTTGATTCTTTGTTATAAACATCATCATCGGAAGAAAATATTTCCAATAGAAAAACATTTATACTTCTTCGAAAAGTTCCAGAACAAAATATGTAACAATTAAGACAAGGCATTTGCAAAAATCAAGGATAAATCAATAATCTTCTTGTAAATATTCTTCTTAATGCGCATTTGTTTACAAAAAGTGTGCACTCATTGGTAGACTGGGTTCTAAAAAAAAGCTAACAATAAGATAAACAATAGCGCTCTTAAACTGGCCGGACTATGTATATTATGACTATGCTTTAACTGCACCAATTTACTTAATTACCGCAAAACAACTTTAAATCATTAATGTAGAAATGTTATTATTTAAAAATGTTTTGGAATGTTTCGTTTTTTAAAATGTAAAAACATTTGTTTATTTTCTCGACGTTTGACAAGTTTTGTCTATACTAAACGAATAAAAAACATTATAACTAAACATTTAAAAAAATTATAAAATATGCTAATATTTGATTTTTTTTTTCTAAAATATGTAATTTAAAGTTTTTCAAATAATGATTTTTTCTTTTTAAAAAGTTAGCGAGTAATAAACTGGAAATTTTAACATTGAACGATTAAAAACTGTGCAATAGCTAATATTTTACTAGCGATTTTATATAATATTTTTTTATTTTTATTTATTTTCATAAAGCAGTTGATAAGCACAATTACTCGTATTACTAAAAAACTTTAACGAACGTTTTGAATAGATTTTTAATGTTTACAAGGAATTTTATTTTTGGTAAAATAAAATAAAATGTTAGAATAAAATTCTTATAGGTATAAAAGACATATTTCAGCGAAAAAATTATTCTTAAAAATTATTCGAAAAACTATTAACGTTCTATTTTTCGGCAGATGATCTTGAGCACGCTTCGTTGAGTTTCGGTAACTTTTAACAAAAAAGCGTTTGTTATTATTTAAGTAATTTTTTTCGAGTTACTTTTTACAAAAATTTTAATAGCTGTACTTTTTTTTATTGAATCAAGTAGAATACGTTTTAATATTATTCCTTTTATTTATTTTTATTTGCGCTTATCAATTTTAAAAATGTTTCCTCGAAATTACTCTTAAATACTTTATATACCTCTAACAGTTAATAAATATTTTTAAATCTATGGAACAATTTAAAACCTAACAAACCCCCATAAAATAATTTTAAATTTAAGTTAAATATCTGTAACTAAAAGAAAGTATTTTTGTTCAATTTTATCGACAACTTTGCTATTGCTGAATAATTTTATTAAAATGTTACCTTAAAAAGATTTAAACTTTTTTTTTTATCTGATTTTTTTCTACTTGTAAATAATGAGCATATTTAATTTTTTTGTAAATCAAACTTTTGAATCAACTGCGTGCGGTTTTTAAAATACTTTATTAAATGTTAAAATAATCGTAAATTACTTCATTAAAATTTCGCTCAAAAATATCTTTTAAATATAGTCAAACAAAAAAATTTTTGCTCGATTCAAATAGCCCTAGCTACACGCAAAATCGCTCTTGGACGACGTAAAATTCACATCGTCCGACGCTTTATCGTAAGGCCTGATATATATATACATACACACACACACACACACACACACACACACACACACACACACACACACACACACACACACACACACACATATATATATATATATATTTTATATATATATATATATATATATATATATATATATATATATATATATATATATAAATATATATATATATACATATATATATATATATATATATATATATATATATATATATATATACATATATATATATATATATACATATATATATATATATATATATATATATATATATATATATATATATATATATATATATATATATATATATATATATATATATATATATATAAATCTTATATATATATATATATATATATATATATATATATATATATATATATATATATATATATATATATATTCATTTATTATATCTATATATTATATCATTTGATGTAGTTATAATGAAACTAAACCAACTGAAAGTTATTATGAAATTAAAATAAACCAATAGTTATATGGAGATGCACATAGTTAAGCTATTTCTGTGATTTTTTGACCTGTAAATATGACAGTATTTTTGTGCTGTCAACTCAGTATTAAATAACAGCTCTATATGATCTTGGCTAAATTAGAGTATGATAATTATACCAAAAGTAAATAATAAAACTAGAAAAAAACTATATATATATATATATATATATATATATATATATATATATATATATATATATATATATATATATATATATATATATATATATATATATATATATATATATATATATATATATATATATATATATATATATATATATATATATATATGTATATATATATTCATTTATTATATCTATATATTATATCATTTGATATAGTTATAATGAAACTAAACCAACTGAAAGTTATTATGAAATTAAAATAAACCAATAGTTATATGGAGATGCACATAGTTAAGCTTTTTCTGTGGTTTTTTGACCTGTAAATATATGACAATATTTTTGTGCTGTCAACTCAGTATTAAATAACAGCTCTATATGATCTTGGCTAAATTAGAGTATGATAATTATACCAAAAGTAAATAATAAAACTAGAAAAAAACTAAGTATGCTATAACTATGGCGCTTCAAAAATGATTGATATGATACCATACTGAACTCTCGCACACAAGAACCCATATCTATCCATATCGGCTTCTGTATACGAAGCTGATTAAGTACTTCTTCTTCTTCTTTGAACACAAAAGCCGATTTATTAGGACTAGTAAAGTTTTCTCTACATAGATCAGTTACCATCGTTTCTCAAATTTTGATATTTATTTTTTGACAGAATTCTATAAAAATTTTGACTAATAAAACAAAAAAATAACCATAGTAATACCATATATGCAATTACTCTAGTGATTTCGTAACGATATTAGTCAATATTTTATAGAATATATTTTAATGATATATATCATATATCATTGCTTTGTGAAATTTCTTGGTGTAGCCTAACGCACCTATGAAAAAAAAAAGCCATCAGCACAAATTGCTTTCTTTTTTTAAGAACACTTTATTTTGTAGAATACATTTAAAATTACTTAAATATATATATATATATATATATATATATATATATATATATTATATATATATATATATATATCCCAACCGGCACATGTGGTGTTGTATATAGGCAGAGTATTTATCACGTATTATATACCGCTGTTGATACCAGAAAATTACGCATTTAGTTTTAAGTTTTAAATTCAAGTTCAATACCAAGCACAGTGGGTCAGAAGCCGGCAAAACCATACAAAAAAGTTTTTAAATTTTGCAATTTTGAAAAAGGCAAATTATGCTCAATATATTAATAAGCCAGAAATTATATTTTATTAAAAAATAATTTTTCATTAAAATTCCATATTTGTTGTTTAAATATTTCCTAAATACTTTTCATTAATAACAACAAAAAAGTGTAAACATTTTATTTTTTTACATCTTTTAAAAACTTTGATTTCTTATTTTAAAGAAACTTAAGTTTATTTTTTAACTTATAAATGACTTATATAGTATTATGTTAATATTTAAATCACATAAAAAAAAAATTTTTTTTGCATTTTATATATATATAAATTTTTTTTAAAATATATATTTTTTTAACTTATAAATGACTTATATAGTACTATGTTAATATTTAAATCATATAAAAAAAAAATATTTTTTGCATTTTATATAAACATTTTCAACAATGCAAACATCAATAATTTTGAGTTATAAGTTTTTATTTTCATTAAAAATATCATTTAAAACCATCGGATCAACATGTATCAACCGCTTAAAATGTTATATAATTGAATACCAATATGACATTGATCTTGTAGTATAAAAATTGGCTGCCTATAGCTGCCTAAACGAGTACACTTTTAAATTCAATTAACTACGTCCACGTTCAATTAACTACGTCCACATTTCTTGTTAATGCGTTTTTGATCGATAACAAAAAAATTAAGAAGATTTGAAATTTAAAAACTGCAGTTTGACTTTATAATAATTTTTATTAAAGACATAAGGTTAAAATTAAATATTTTTGTATTTTTTAAATGCTTTTCAGTAACATCCTCGTATTTGCTCAATGAACATTTAGATCGCATTGAAACCATTATTCCTAATTTTTTATGCTACCGTTTTAAAGTAAAACAAACTCAGAGGCTGTGATAAAATATGAATTATATACTTCTACGTAGTACAAATTTGGGACATAATATTTATTATTTATTTTATAATTTCCGAAAACAATAAAATTATATGTAATCGATAAAAAACACGATAACAACCAATGAGAAATAAAGGAAAGGAACTAAGTTTCATAGTTACTGCTCGTAAAAAAATTACTTTATTAAAAAGATTTTAAATCACTTTCTTTCAATTTAAAAGTATTTTATTGAACAGACAATCTCTTAAAAATGGATAGGAGATGTCTTATGAATTATATAATGGAAAATAATTTACTACAAAATGATGTTTTACATGCAAAGATTTTGAGTTTTGTTTCCGAAAGAAATTTTAAAGAATCCAATGATAACTTGTCAATTATTTCGAAATTCATTTACCAAGCATTTCGAAATTCATTTACCTAAAAAATTTCGAAATTCATTTACCTAAAAACAAGTGGAAAAAATCGAATAGAACAAGTGCAGTATTTGAAAAAAGATATAAAGTTTGGTTAAACCAAACTATATTTGACTGTAAAAAAAAAAAAATCGAAACAAAAACCTGTAGTATGTTTAATTTAACTATGTGTAAATTTATTATAATGTGTATAATTTATTTGTATTATTATTACGACGATTTATTAATTGATAAAATAATATTATACTTTAAGGTGGACGCCCTTCGATTTTGTTTAAAAATGCGCCTGTGAGAACTAAAGTTTGCATAATTAAAGAGCTTTTGAGTAAATATAATTTTAACGAACTTTTATATGCAGCAAGTAAAAGTTTGAATAGGGATAAAAGGTTTATAGAAGCAAAAGTAGTTAAAAAAATATACAACATAGAATCATCGGCAAAATCACTTACTTCAGAACAATCATTAGCGCTAGTCTTAAATGCTAATTTATCCAAAGAAACTTATCAGCATTTAAGAAACAATGCTCTTCCATTCAGCTCTCTATACCCATCCTATCATATTGTAAAAGAGGCTAAAAATAAATGCTACCCTGAAAACATTCAGGTCAGTGACTACTCTACAGAGGTTCCATTACAAGCTCTTCTTTTTCATACTGCATCAAGAATATGTTCAGCTTATAGTGTTGTGTTAAATTTACCTGTGCTTAAAGATTGTACTAAACTATTTATAATATACAAAGCTGGTTTTGATGGTGCAACAGGACAATCTGTTTATAAACAACTGTCAGATGTTTCTAGTGAACTTCATACAGATGAATCACTTTTCATAACTTGCTTGGTTTCTCTAGAACTATATTGTTTCAAAGATGACAAAAAACAGGTTGTTTGGAGAAATCCGAAACCATCGTCAACTAATTACTGCAGACCTCTGAGATTTAAAGAAAAGAATCAAATGAAGTAATTCTTGCAGAACCAATGATTTTAAATGATGCACTACTTAGTAAAAATGATTCAATAAAATTCTTGGGAATTCTTATTGATGAAAATTTATCATGGCTTCCTCATATTAATTATATTCAATCAAAAATTAGTAAAACAATTGGTCTGATGTACCGTATTTGTCCATATGTAACATCAGAAAGTCTGAAATTAGTATATTTTGGCCTAACACATTGTTTCATATACTATGCCAATATTACATGAACTATTACTCAACCAACAAAACTTAAAAAAATATTTTCTTTACAAAAACATGCATGCAGACTTATATAAATATATAAAAAAAAAAATGAAAATGCAAAACCATTAATGGAAAACATGAAAATGATGAATATATATGAAATCAACATTTACCAACACCTAATTTTTATGTATAAATGTAACAACAGCTTAATTGCAAAAAACTTTAATGATAAATTTACAAAAAATGTAAACAAAAAATATTCTCTTAGAATAAACCAATGGAATACTTATAAATTAACAAGAAATAATAGTAAGTATTCTAAATATATCATACCGCGGACCAAAACTATGGAACACTTTTCAAAAATCAAAAAATTTAAATACTGTAAAATCATTAAATTCCTTTAAGTTTATTGTAAAAAAACAAATTTTTAAATTAGATAAGTAGTTTTCTTGATTTTTCGAAATGAAAATCGAGTTCCATTATTCTTAGTTTTTTTACTTGTTTATTGGCTCTTATTTTGATATTTAACAGAGTTGCCAATATATTTTAATGAATATTGATAAAACTGTATGATGTTATTTACTTTCTTGATTTAATGGAAATATTTATGCAAGCTTTAACCTTTTTATTATATTGGAGATTTTTTTTAACTTGTAAAGCCCACCTAGGGGCTCTATGAAAAGATTGTGGTGACTTTAGTCATCCGTATCTTCTTTAAGCCACTGCCTGTTTTTTATAAATTCACTTTTTTTGTATGTAAACGTTTCTTTGTAGTTATATTTCTTATTATATAAACAGCAAACATATATTTAAATAAAAAAATTAAAAAAAAAAATTGTCCTGTATTTTTTTAAGCTGTTTGTTTTATGATGTGTTTTTGTGCGCTGTTTAGATCGTTTATTATTAATTTTTTTCAGACACTCATGTGTATTTTTATTTTATTTTGAGTATTGTGTTTATTAGGAATTGTTACGTATTGCTTATATTATCATGTATTTTTTTTGTTTAATGTTTGAATTGTTCTGTCACATTTTTATTTTTTCCTTAATATACTAATTTATAGCTGTATATATTTTTAAAAGTGTATATCTATATGCGTATGAATGCATTTTTATGTGAGTGTAGATAGGCCGTTCATTCAACTTTTAGTTTTATTTAGCTTATTCTCATACTAACTCCATTTCTAACAACTATAAAAAAATGGGGTTTTGATATAAGAAGTAAACCCTTTTTTAACCCACAAGGCCTAAATTTAATATACACGTGTTTAAAAATACAACTCGTGTGGCAACCCTCATTAGAATAATAATAAGGTTTTTGCATAAATAATTAAATCTTAGAACTGAAACAAATTATCACAAAAAAATAAAATGAATAAAACTTTTGACGATGTTAATATATAAATACAATCAAGCGAAAACATTATTTTTTGGCTATTTTAATGTCGCCAATTGAACACTCGATGTTGCTTGCATCATAACCAATTCTGCCATCAACAATAATATCTAAAGAAATAATATTTATCACAAAAATGTCTGTCAATCATAGAGCATTTTTAGAAAATCAAAAACTAACAATTCAATTCAAAAGCAAAGTAAAGAAACTTTCCTTTTGAACTTTTCTTTTGAAAGTCAACAAACTAAAAGACATCGAAAATTTGTACCTCCAGCACAAGAAAACATGTACATGCAGCACAAGACAAGAAAATTTGTTCATGCAGCACAAGAAAATTTGCAAACAACATCCAGCACAAGAAAATTTGTAAGCAACATTGGATTTGATCAGCTTAGGAAGTGGATCTTTTATACATAAACTGTTTTGTAATTTGTTGGAAGTGAAAATTAAGTTAATTATAACATTTTAACAATATTTTTTAATGTTTTTTTTGGTGATAAACTGATGTGGAAAGCGAAACAGACTTATTGATAAGAACATTTAAAAATGCAATTTGATTATCTTGTTCTTTTTCCATAGTAAATTTCAAGTTTTTATGTTGTTTATTAAGATGTGTAAAAAATTTTCAAATTCTGAATTAAAAATATAATATCATCCATATAACGTTTATAGAAAATCGGTAAGGAGGAAGAACAATTACTAACATATTTTTGTTCGTGAAACCCAATAAAAATTATTATCAATTTAGAAAACCAGATTTAATGTTCTTGTGCTGGATGTAATGCCAGTTATATTGGAGAAACCTCCAGACACTTAACAACAAGGATTTACAAGCATCTCACCAGTGACAAACAATCTATTGTTTAAAACAGGGTGGCCACACAAAATATTCATAAATAAAGAAAATATTAGAGGATTTTAGGAAGATTTTGCACCAAATTTAGAGGATTTTTAATCGCGAAACTATAAAATTTTTAATAAAAATAGAGGATTTTAGAGAAGATTTTTATATAGGTTTAACATCCATGTTTTGTCATTTGGGTGGCTCTGAAAGACTTTTAAAATGCGATTTATTACGTCAAGCGATTGTTGATATTTTTGACGAGAAGATTTCACATACGATAACAAATTCTTTGACATGGGAAATCTGTGAGGTTCAACATTTTTTTGTTTCATATAGTCCAATATTAATCGTTGAGAAATAAGACTTTCAATGTCAAGATTTTCAACAAGAAGCATTTTGTTTTCAGTAAATCCTTGCTCAACAGCTGCCTGATCGTAAGATAGAATTAAAACAATTTGGGCAACAGACCAAAGGGATTTATAGTTAGAATCTGAACCAATGTGCTTCCAGAGAAATGAGTCAAACCGATCTTTAGATTCTTCAAATTTTTTGAATAGTTCTGTGTTAGCCTTAACAAAATTTGACAAAAATTTTGAATGCTCTTGTTTGGTTTTCATTGCGGTTTCAACAGTCAGTTTTTTCAAACAAACAAGGATTTCAAGCATTTTGTCTAATAAAGCTGTTGATAATGCTGCTAGCTCCAACATAACTTTAGGAGACAAGCAAGAAGTTCTTCGAACAAGATTATTTTCAATATACCTTTTTCTGCAAAATGCGTACATAAACTAGACAAGAACTGTAAAGCGCCATACTGAAGATTGCGTAAATGACTATCGCTCAACTTTTCATTTTTTTTTCAAAATTCTGATATCATGTTTTATAGCAAAACCAAGATCAACAGACTCCAATAACACTCGATTAACTTTATCAGTAAAGTTAACTTTGAGCAGCTTATATACAGAGTTTGCTTTTTCTAAAACATCTTTCCTCAAAAAGCGGCTGCATAAATTACGAAGGACATTGTCTAGTGATTCGGTAAGAAATAGCACTATTAGATTGTCGGTTTGAAAAATAATTAAGAAATCATTTAATATTGCAATTTCCTCAAAAAAATCTAAGTTTCATTGGTATAGTGACATCTTCCACAGCTTTAGCAAGACAATCAAAACTGGTGTTTTGTCCAGGCTTTCCGTTTCCAGGTTGCTTCGATTTTGGTAAGCCTTTCCAAAACTTGACAACTTCAATTATGTTAGGCCAAATTATTTAGGCACGTTTGGAAACATTACTATTTTCAATCCATCTGCGTGCACAAAATTTAAGAGGGTAATCGGAAAAAGTAGCAGCTGTTAAACATTCATAATCAGCTTGGCGAGAAGGAGACTCATCAAATATTTTATACAAAGAAAAAAATAGTTTCTTAATATTCCAGTCAGTAGCCATTTCCCCAGTTAGGAAAGAACGATGAAGGGTATGGAGACTACATGTTCCGATATTAATTAATGGATCAAGTAAATCTTCTTTTCTACTCTCATTTACCAGATTTAAAAAGGCTAAATATACATTAGACTCGTCAGAAGAAACTTGGAGGACAATACTACGATCCAAAGAACTTAAACAATCATTATATTTTGAAAAAACATCACCAGCAGATGCTTTAACCAAGAACTCAGAACTCCAATAAGAAGTTTTTACTTCATTTTCTGTGTCATCCCAAAAACGAACATGTAAATCCATTTGACTTTTTTTAATAATTTTGTTATAAAATTCATCAAATAATGTGGTATAAGGAACTTTGTTCAAATCTTTCCACATGTTTCTTTCCTTTTGCATGCTGCTTTATATTTTCTATTCCGCTGTTTCCAATGCTAAAGGACTACGAACAAACTTTACAAAATGCACTTATTTCATCTTTTTTATCTTTTTGCAACCAGGATTTTTTTATCTTTTTGCAACCAGCATTTTTTTATCTTTTTTATCTTTATGCAACCAGCATTTAAACTCCTCTTCAATGAGCCACAAGTCTTGAAATTTACTTTTATACTTAGGCATTGTTTATACTTTTCTAAACAAAACTAATAAATTCTTTATGGTAGACATACTAGAAAATTACTACATTCAAATTAATTTCTACACAGATATAAACTCTTTAAAATTGTTGTAAGAATAAGAAAACCTTTTAAAAAATGTATTACAGTAACTAATATAAACACTAATACTGTAACTAAAATAAAAATTTGCTAATCGAAACAATACAATATTATTTTTTGATAAATTATATTTATTTTTAATATTTCTAAAAATTGAGTATACTTCAAAAAAAAAAAAAAAAAGAGGAGTTATAAAGAAAAGTTGATCATATTTTCAACTTTTTAGATGATAATAGAGAACTTTAAAGGAGATTTTTAAAAAACAAGGGCTTTAGAAAATTTTAGAGGAACTGTGGCCACCCTGTAAAAGCATTTAATTTCATTTGTTGATTGTGAAAATCAAATAAACTGTATTTGTTTTAAAATTTTGGACACTGCTCCTAAGAAAAACAAATTGAAAATTAATGAAGCACTCCATGTTAAACAGGAAAACCCATCTTTAAATAAACAAACTGTACGTTATAATATAAATTTGTCAATCTAGTTTTTTTTTTAAATTTATTGTTTTTTGTTTTTTTTGTTTTTTACTTTTACGGTATAATAATTAGTATTATTAATTTTATTGGTTTGTAACAATTCTATTTGTCTGTTATTATTTGTAAAATTTGTCTTCTAATTTTGATTTTATATTTATATCCTAAATTTTAAATTGTAATTTTATCATTTGAAAATGTAGTATGTTAACTACGAAACATATCAAGATTAAAAAATATTGTGTTTTTCTTTAAAATATGTTCATATATATATATATATATATATATATATATATATATATATATATATATATATATATATATATATATATATATATATATATATATATATATATATATATATATATATATGTATATATATATATATATATATATATATATATATATATATATATATATATGTATGTATATATATATATATATATATATATATATATATATATATATATATATATATATATATATATATATATATATATATATATATATATATATATATATATATATATATATATATATATATATATATATATATAAAGGTTATGACTTTTTAACTTTTTAAAAAAAAATTATTTACTGTATCATAAATCGATGAACTTTTATTAGAAAACATTGAAAACATGTTTAATTCCTCTCGGTTGTAAAAAAGGTCACTCTGCAATTCAAGTTACGTTTTGTCGTTTATTTTATCTTGTTACTGCTACTACTAATACGTGTAGCTTTCTTGCAAATCATTTAAAACATGTATAGATAAGAAGTGTTTAGAAATTTAGAACATTTTGGAAAATAACAGAATATTTTAGAAGACTTTAGAACATTCTAGAACAATTTAAAACGTTCTGGAATATTCTAGAACATTTTAGACTTTATATAGCTGCTCATCTAATTATATAGTTATTACAGAAGTAACACATGGCGTCGTACAAGTCTAGAGAAAATGGCATTCAGAAGAACAAGGATGTCTGGACCAATAATCTGGTAAAATTTGAAGACTCTCATAAAAGAAGAAGAAAGGTTCCTTTGGAAGAATATTCACTGGAAGAAAATAGCAGAATGCCACTCCAAAAGCAAACTATTACCACTTGGACCAAAAATCAAAGGAAGAAAGGAGCGAATAGCGGACCTTTCCAAAGATGTCACCAAATTGTCTAAAAATAAACTGAATTTTCCTCATGTATCTGATCAATTTATACGATCAAAGCTTTATAAAATATTGAAATGTTATGATGAATGTGTCAAGCTGGGAAGCTACGAACCCCTTGATCAAAATTTTGATATTACTAAAGTGGATTGAACATGGTTATCTTCCAAGGACAAGCGATTGTTACATCTCCGAGTGGAAAGCAAAGGAACAGTGGGATACTCTACAGGCCTAGTGGCCAATAAAGAAACAATCTATCCCCCTAAATAACAAAATCTTTGTAAGAGTCATCCAACTCATCATCTTACTATCCTGGTTTTAGTAATTCTGACTCTAAGGCTGGCGACAGTGAATTTTAAAATATGAAGAAGATGAGAAAATTGCAGTCAGCTTGGTGACTTCCACAAGAGTATCAACAAACAAAGCTGCTAACATATACAAGCAACTGGCTCGTGATGGCATTGACATTCCAACTCCATGTCAATCAGCTATTTACAAGTCAACAACCAAAGAGGCAATCAAGCTAAAAGAAATAATTGAAAAAATGCATATGGAAAATTGGTCCTTGATTTCTGATGGCAAGTATATTGAAAGAATGGATTATCAAGTGGTCGTCCTTAAAAATGAAAGAAGAGAAATCAAATTGGATGCCCTCTGGCTTGGAAGATGGCAGGGCTTTAACTATTGCTTAAGGAATTTAAGGAATTAAGTCTTCGAATAATTTCACCTATTTAATTTAATACAGATGATTGTTGCAGATACAACCAGCGAACTTTTTTTTCTTCATATTGTCAATATTCAAACTAAAATCATCATCACTTGTTCGATGTTTATTAGCCTATCAAGGATTTGGGCTTGCAAATCTTGAATCCGCTGAAAAATTTTCTGCAAACCCATAAACAAAGCGTATTAAAATTTTAAATAAACGATGAAATCAAAAAATGAAGCAATAAGTAAAAAGTAGATACGTTTATTTATCTAAAAGATACATGAATTGATCCAAGATACACGAGTATATCCAAAATACATGAATGCATCAACATTAACAAACCTTTTAATTTAGAAGAATATTTTTTTAACAGTTTTATAATCATGGTTCCTCCGTTTCATTAACTTGCTGTTTAAGCCACACAACTAATAATAGAATTGCTGTTTAATCTCCTGATAAAAATGATATTGAAAATAATTGTAAATAAAAAAACAAAAACAAACAAAAAAAAACTCACGTTAATTTGTCATCTCTCGAAAAAAAACTCCACTTTTACTAATTTTCTTTAACTTCACAACGCATTTAAAACTTTTCCGTATTATTATCAATTACTTTACTAGAAGCACAGATTACAAAAAAATAACTACATGCTTTTTCTCTTTAACTTTCAACTTGTTTGAAATTAAATACATTATATATATATATATATATATATATATATATATATATATATATATATATATATATATATATATATATATATATATATTCATTTGGCTAACGTAAAAATGAAGCTCAAGTAATATAAATCTTGGTTGAATCATTAACTACATAATAGACAAAGTGAACGATAAACAACTTACTAGGTATGTCATCCTATTCATCTTAATATTTAAAAAAATTGTTCCACTAAGCTTAAGTTTTGGACTAGACACTCTTTATTATTAATATCAAATAATCATAAATATAAAGTAAGTACACTCTAAGTTATATTGATAAAGTACACAACTATTTAAATGATAAAAAAATTATTGAAAAATAACTTATTTTATGTAATGAATTATATTATATATTAAATTATATTATATATTATATATTAAAACGTTTATATATTAAATACTTTAATATATTATTCGTTTTTATTGTGAAATTTTTAACTGTTGTTGATAATTCTTAAAATGCTTAAAAATCTTTAAGCAGTAAAAACTTTTATAGCTTTGCCAAATTTTTTATCAAATAAGTAATGCTGTTAATAAATAAATGGATAGCTAGTGTGAAAACTTAAAGTCAAGGCTCGTCTAAATAAATTTTTGACAACACACTAAATGACGCTTGTTATGTATATACTCTTGTAACATTAACGCACAAACATATGCTTGTAACGAGTAACGAAAACCACATTTAACTTGTAACAATAACTTGTAACGAAAACCACATTTTGTTTTTAATAAGCAGTACTTTTTTGACTGAATTAAGACTGAACAGAAAGCTCGTGCAAAAACCAAAAGCTCTCATAAGAAGCCATTTAAAGAAGCTGCTCGCAGTGCTCGCCACGTTCGTTTTAGGAGAGCTTTTTGCTGCTCTTTTACTCATTTACTACCGCCGAGACCTATATATATCTTTATATATATATCTTTATATATATATCTTTATATATATATATATATATATATATATATATATATATATATATATATATATATATATATATATATATATATATATATATATATATATATATATATATATATATATATATATATATATATATATATATATATATATATATAAACACACATATTTACATACTCAATGTACAAGCGTTACGGAGGTTGACATAAGAATGACGTATGCTTTGAGTTGGGTGTTATTAGGAGTTATTAGGGTGTTATTAGGTGTTATTACAGTTTTTAAAAAAAACTTTTATTCTAAAAAATTTGATAAACATTTAAGAATTAAAAAAATCGTATCAAAAGTATCAAAGATTATTTACAAAACCTAATGATAACTATTTGTAAAAGTTATTTATTCTAAAAATCCAAAAATGGTGACTAATTTTTCAATTGACTTTAATTAATGATCCATTTATGTAACAATAACTTTGAAGAACTTGGTCGTAATTCCGGATCACTATAATGATAATAAAAGTTGTTATACTTATATAAAAAAAACATATATATATATATATATATATATATATATATATATATATATATATATATATATATATATTCAACATAATAAAAAGATATTAGATGCCTAAGCCTTATTGGAAAAACACTATATATAAAACGTAAATAAAACTAAATGTTCAATTTAGGTGAATACCTTTGTAAACAATCTTCTACAAACGTTTTGCATAATACAGACGAGTTTTCAGGCAGATTAGCTTTAATTGAATTTAAAGTAACGGAAATAATAACATCCATAGTGGATAAACCATGACATGGCGTCCTTGTTGTTAGCATTTCAACCACAGTACAACCGAATGACCTGTTTAGAAAGCACACTTTACTCTCTCTCTCTCTCTCTCTCTCTCTCTCTCTCTATATATATATATATATATATATATATATATATATATATATATATATATATATATACACATACATACATATAAAATATAAATATATATATATATATATATATATATATATATATATATATATATATATATATATATATATATATATATATATATATATATATATATGTATATCAGGGCTTTTGAGAGAGAAGGGCAATAGGGGGCAAATTGACCCAGGCGCCAAGCCTTATGGGGCGCCGGGCAATCCGTTGATTTTTTATTCTTTAATTTTTTTATTATTACTTTTTTTTTACAATATAAAGTATTTTAATGACTGAAATTTTGAAATCTGCTTAGTTTTTGTACTTGAGATTAAAACTTTTGTATTCGGAATAAAAATGCTCATGAAAAAAAAATTTAAAATTTAAATTCTATTATAGTTAATTATAAACTATTTTTTAAGAAAAAAAAAAAATTATTGAAGTAGAATTAGGCGGAAGCGGGCATATTCCGTAAGCCTGTGAACAGTTAGCAATGCTAGCTCATGCTTGATTGTTTGGAAGATGATGCAATGTGGTAACTATAATGGCAACTGATCAAATATCGCTTTGAAGCAGTCAACACTAATTGAACTGAAAACTTCGTTTGGTAATACGTTCCATGGGTTCGTTTCAACTTCTTGCAAAAAAACAAACACAAGAGACATTTATTGTCGATTTCACGATAGAAGCGCTACTCTTTTAGGTAGTATTTACTTTGAAGCAAAAGAATCAGAGCTTTGCATTTTTTAGACAAATAAGCAACTTTGCCACTACCAGCACACAAACAGTTATCAAATATTTGAGTTTTTGCATCTTTGCTGCGCTCAATACGTGTAATTTACCACACTCAATATGTGTGATTTGAAGAACTGTGGATCAGTAGAAGGGTGAAAATATTTTCCTAAATCTGAGCTAAAGAACTTCAAAGTTAATCATCAGAGTTAGAACAAGAAAATTTATATCTTACAGTGAAGAATGTGATGTTCAATCTGACTCGGTAATAATTTCTGGTAACCCCTCTTTGTGGCCAGTTGTTTTGAGTCAAAAAGATCAAGATGTAACTATTTAAAAAAAAAACAGCAAAAAAGCAGTTTTCAAAAGAAGGTATTTGTCCCTTTTTCGTAAGAACAGAGGATCTAGGGATCAATGGAAAAAACTCATAAATCATGTGAAACAGCATCAATCCAGCCTAATTGCAGCTCTCTTTAGTGTATTTTACTAAAGAAGATGTGTTACCGCTAATAGATACAAATTGAAACCTATTATAAAGATATGAGGTGAACCATTGGAGAGAAATTCCTCTAATACCATAGTATTCCAGTTTACTTAGAAGAACAGAATGATCAACAGTGTCAAATGCTTTCAGTAGATCAACAAACACGCCACAAGCAAAAAGGTTGTTGTCAAGAGCTTTTCTGATAACCTCAGTGATTTCAATAAGTGCACGAGTTGTGGAATGCTTGCTTTGAAACCCATATTGGTGTTTGTAAAGACATTGATATTTATCTAAAAAGTTGTAAAAGCGGTTGTGCATAGCTTTTTCAAATATTTTACTGATGTTTGACAGTAGCGAAATTGGGCGATAGTTAGTGTGGTCAGTTCTAGAGCCTCTTTTTATAAATTGGAATAACTTTAGCTATTGTTAAGACATCTAGAAAAAGTCCATTTTCAAAAGAGCTATTTATCATTGTACAGAGAGGCTTTGAGATGATATGGGAAACAAGTTTGAGAAGAAACGTGGGAATACTTTTGATACCTAAACTTTTTTTACTTTGTAAACTTTTTATATGATTTGATACTTCATTTTCAGTGACTGGATCTATAAAAGAGGAGTTAATAAATTTGGGTTATTTAAGTAGTCTGAAAAATTACATTTAAGTGAAACAATTTTTGTTAACAGTGTTTGTTGAGTATTTACAAAGTAATTATTAAATATGTTTGATACAGCTTTGCTGTCTGAAATTGTATTGCCATTAAATTTGAGATTAACAGATTTACTGGAAAAGGAAGAAGGTTTGATAATAATAATTACTTTTATGCCTTTTCAAGTATTTTTTACATTGTAAAGATTATTGTTAAAAAAGTTGATGTAATATGATTTTTTAGAAAGTCTTAGTAAATTGCAAATGTTATTTCTGTACCATTTAAATTTATTAAAAATATGAATTTTAATGTTATGATTTTTTGCTTTTATATATTGTTTATATAGTTTGTTTTTAATAGATATTGATTTTAGAATTCCATTGGTGATCCAAGGTTTTGATTTAAGTTAAATTCGTTTAGCAGTTAGTTTTTTATAGGGTGCATGTTGATCAAGAACTTTGTTCAAAGTTTTAAAAAAAATAGTGCAACAATTTATTTACATTATTGTTATTTGTAATTTGTATTTGCCAGTCTGCATTAGAGATTTTTTATTATCGAAATTATGGAAGGTTCGTCTGAATATTATTTCAGTTTTTTTGGGAGAAGGACAAGGAATGCAGATAAACTGTGCCATATGATCAGAAATGGATATTGTAAGATTGACTGAAATTAAATCAGAAGTTTAGAAATTTAAAAAGATATTATCAATGAGTGTCTTAGATGTAGCAGTTATACGTGTAGGTTGAATTATAGAAGAAAAAAAGAATAAGAACATAATGTATCAAGATAACTAAAGATAACTTTCGATTCATTATAATTTAACAAGTCCATATTGAAATCACCCATAAGGACAACTTTTTTATTTTCTAAACTAAGCCTCTCAAGCAAGGGATTTAAATGAACAGTAATGAATTCATTAGAGTTCATTGATGGATGTCGATATATAGTGTCAACAATAATATTTTGTTTTAGGGGATTGACGATTTCAACAAAGATAGATTACAGGTATTTCGGAGAGTATACTATTAGATCACTACGAATAAAATAGTTTAAGTTTGAGCGTAAATATAGAAGAGCACTACTTTTTTTGACCTCACCCTTTTGACTATGCTCAACAGTAAAACCATTTATATTAAAATCAGTTTTACTGGAATCGTTAATATTTAGTCTTGATTCAGAGATAGCAATTACTATTGGAAGAGTGGTAAGAGAGTTTATTAGACTGTAAAGACTGTCAATGTGATAAAGGAGCGAAGCAACATTTAGATGTGGGTATAAATTACAATTATTACTAAAAACTTTATTAAATTCAAGAATGTCATAATATTTACAGTTGATACTTTTGTTGGAGATTTTGTTTATATTATTGAATAATTTTTTGAAGGGAGGTAGAGATTTTAGAGATTTTAAATTATTAGTTGGTATAGTCAGAGACGATAAAGTTAAAGAGAGCTCAAAATCAGAAATTGAACAAAATGGCAAATTTTTGTTGATGCAGTCACTGCAATACCAGTCAGTAGAATCTTTTTTAATAAGACTATAGGTGTGTTTGTTGATATAATTACATTTGCAACCAAGAAGAGCAGTAATTAAATAGAATTCCTTTATAGTTATCAACCACTGTTTTATTGCAGAATTTACAAAGATTTCTTATTAACATGACTTATTATGCTTAAACAAATTATAGAGAAAAAATAATTAAAGATATTTACTATATATTTATAAAGAAACTGAGAGATTAAGACTAAAAAATGTTAATCTAGAAATAGTTGCTTTTTTAAATACTGAGGAATGATTAGTTATAAAGAAATATAGTAAGATATAAGAGATTTAAATACTTTACACAGGAGAATAAGTACTACAGCTAGATAATATTAAAATATTATTAACTTGATTTAGAATATAAATTTAGATATATTAATAACTCTAGTAGCTTTAGACTTAGTATAATATAAATAATATATTTATTTAAATAATTTGATGATAATAAAGTAAGTAATAATAAGTAAAAAAGGAGATATAGTAAGAAAGTAGTAACATTAGGTAAATAACATTTATATGAGATACATAATGATGTAAATTGTAATAAGAGGTAAATAATGGATAAATATAGGATAAATCATGCTATATTATTTAATAATAATGATAAATATTTAATTATAATAATAATAACAATGATAACTGCTAATAATAATAATAATCAAAAAGTCAATAATAAAAACAAATCCTGGAAAATACTTAAATTTACAAATAATATTTTAAGCAAAAAATAATCAAAACAAATGTAAAAAACTCTTGATCTTTTCCTTTCATTAACTTGATTCTTTCTTTACTTTCTCTTAGTTTACTATTTTTGTAATGTATTTTGTTCTTTAATTATATTTATTTGAGTCTATAAAGTTCTTACACATCTCTAAACTTTAAGTACTTTGGTTTTCTAAATAACTTTCCAATATATTTTTTATTTACTTTTTAGTCTTTTTTTTTTAGTTTTTTTCTTTTTCTATAAATATTTTTTCCTCTTAATTGCTGTCATGTGAAGATATATTACTTTATTTGATAAACTTTTTCTTATTTACAATTCTATATATAACTCCGCCATCTTTACCATGCGTGCATTGTTCAATGACAACATGGAGCTCTCTTATTGACTTGATCAAACCACTTGCGAAAAAGAGAAATGTTGGCAGCTCTTAAACATGTCGCAAAAATCTGTTTGACTAGTGAGTAGCCATAAGTCGTCTTCTACAATCTGCAGCCATTACCATTGATGATGATCTACGTTTGATTAGACAGCTGCTTGAAAATCTTAAACGGATTAGGGACACTTGGTTGCAAATTTTCTAAGAGGCTGTAATTGTAGCTGACTCGCTAGGATTGGAAGCTGAACTAAAGGAAAGCGTAAGTTAAAGCACCTTTATGATGAGGCATCAAACACAGCCTATTTCCACTTCAGCCATACAAAGGAACTTAAAGTGAACGTTTTTAATGTTTGTTTGGATTGCCTGATCCAGCATATTAATTCAAGATTTGAGACGAGAAGGATTGTTGTCAATATTTTTTTATTCGTCTGGTTAGATAATGATAATCTTTCTCTTTAAAATAAAGTATTAGAACTTGCACGGTTTTATCTCAGAGATGTAAACATAACGATTCTCATTAAAGAAGTTTGCCGTTTTAACAATTTCCGCGATACTCGATCTAATCTTGTAGGAGAAGCTTGAACGCTTTTTTTCTATACAGTTGTATCATTTTCCGGATTTTCAACACTATTCTTAAGTCAGTTGCTGAAGGTGAACAATCGTTTAGTAAACTAAAAATTGTAAAAAACTCTCTCCTTTGACCATGGGCCAGAATCACGTTACTGGTATATATATATATATATATATATATATATATATATATATATATATATATATATATATATATATATATATATATATACACATATGTATACATATATACAAATGTGTAATTTTTTTGTCTAATCACCATGAAATAATCTGTTCTTATATTCAACTTTTCTTTTTTTACTTTTACTGTAAAATGCATTATTGTCAACTTTTGCTTTATCCATTTTAGGAACAATTTGCTCTCCAGCAATGTATAATAGTAGATATTTAAAAAATTTGGCATAAATTCGCCGAATGGTTACACATGATCAGTGAACGTCTGAAGGAAGAAATAAAATACATTAGAATAAAGGATAATTGTTTTTCGAACAAAGCATATTTTGACAGTTTTCAAGACAAAAGTAAAGATTAATAGAAGAATATTTAGAAATAAATAAGACAGACAATGCCCTAAATAGTACTTACAATAATAAACCCCAAGAGATAAGTCACCTCAAAAATATTTATAAAACTCTACTATACATTTATATTTGAAAACTAAATTTTATTGTAAATGAAAGCAAAGGTTTTTCAACACTAAACAACATTTTAACAATTTTATTATTAACGTAACTAGCATTTTATAAAAAAACAAACGTTATTTTAGTGCGACAAAATTATAAGACAATTTTACAAAAAAACCTTTTATTTGCAAACCGCAGTTGTGGGGAAATATGAATATTTATTTGATGTAAACACCACATACTTTTATTAAACGGAATAATTTTGTGAACTGTCAAAAATTTAGTTTAGGTTTTTATTTATTAAGAATAAAATAACAAATTATTTAATAATGGATTGCACTGCACCGTTCCGATGAGATAAAAGTCCCGATGAGATAAAAGTGCTCTATAACATCGAAAATGGGTCATTCTGTTAGTTACATGGCTAGAGGTATTAGACGCAGCCAAACTGTGAATAATAACTACGTTAATAGTCCTCATATGTATGGAATAAAAAAGTCCCGGACGTCCATCAACATTAAGTGACCGTGATAGGCGAAGATTGTTGAGATAAGCTTCAAATTAATCATTAACTGCACGTCAAACTGCTGCAAAAGCAGTTGTGATTGCTAGCTTACATAGAGTTCAGCGAGTTGTTCATAATGCTTTTTTATCTATTGCGCAAAAAAACTTTAACGAAAACCACCTTTGACAACAAATCACATAAATGATAACATTTGCAAATAACCACGTAATATGAAAAGAATAGTGGTAACGAGTAGTATTTTCTGACGAAAAACGAGTTTGTCTTGATTAAATTATCATTTTCAGGATTCGCGTAAAGAACCAGTAACACAACAACGACGTCAAATGGGTGGTGATGGTGCAATTATTTGGTGTGCGATTGGGTATCATTATAAATCAAAAACTCATTTTAACGATGGAAAAATGAAAGCTTAAGATTATCTTTTATTAAACCAAGAATTTTTGTGGTGTAGTGGTCAATTTTGCTTTCAGCAAGATGCGGTAGTGGTGTAGTGGTAAAACACTCGCTTCAAAAGCAAGAGGTTCCGAGTTCGATCCCCACCACGTCCCTGTTAGTACCGCGCTCAACTTGTTTCTCCGCGCAGCGGCCTTGTTTGTCAAGGTTCGTGTTTCGGAGTTATAGAGTTGAGAGAGGGTTATAACCACTATTAAGTAGCCTCCTCGTCTGTAGTGGCCTTCTCGGCCTTGAGGAGGTGAATAACAAAAAAAATAAATAAATAATAATAATAAAAAATAATAATAATAAAAAAAAAAATAATAAAAAAATAAAGATAATGCTAGCGTTCATACAGCTAAGATAGTAAAGGAATATTTCAACAGCAGTAAAATTGAAACATTGAAGTGGCCAAGTAGATCTCCAGCCTGAAAATTATTAATAGTGCTTGGGCCTAACTACTTGAAATCATCCGCCGCATCTGCATGAGATGCAACTGAAATTTTGTACATAAAAAAGTTGTATGATTCTTTACTTTCTAGAATGATTAAAGTGAATCAAAAAAATGATAAAAGTACCCACTATTGATTTTTTAAAACTGAGACATCTTTTTTTATAAATTACAGTTTATATAAAATTTTTCCAAAAGTGTCTTATAATTTTGTCGCACTAAAAAAGTTTTTTTTTAATAAAATGCAAGTTACATTTAAAATAAATTTTTAAAAATGTTGTTTAGTCTAGTAATCCTTTTGCTCTCATTTACTATAAAAATTAGTTTTTAAATATAAATGCATAGTAGAGTTTTATAAATATTTTTGGGGTGTCTTATCATTATGTCGCGCAGTGTACACATTAAAAAATATGCATACAACAATATAAGGCCTCAGAATGGAAAAAAAAAACATTGCTGATGTATAAACATAATTTGTGTAGTGATTATGTAGTAAACATCACCACAGTGTCGCGCCTAATATTACTGGCGTTTCGATGAGGATCAGCACTAATAACCAGTTTATCTCGTCAGACACACATCAACACCACTAAACCTTTACCTCGCAACTTACGCCTTTAATCTTTATTACAGAGAGATTCTTTTAAACTAGCGGCTTTTGACATGTTTTGTTGATGTTTGTTTTTTTGTTGTTGTTTTGTTATGGACTCAAAATTACGTTAAACTTAGACCATAGGACAATTTACTTCTTGGAAATTTTGATTTAGATATGGTCTCAAAGTGATTTTCAATTCAGACCGTAGAGAAAACTTCTAAATAAAATTTTTTCTTGCTTCGTACAACGTTTTAACATCATGACTTATATCATTGTTATATCACCCCAAAAAAATTTTTAATCACTCATTTGGCTAAAGTTTATCAGGTTTTATTACAGTATTTAGTAAGTTTTATTACAATATTTATTAATATACTATTTATCTGTTGATTTTCATATTATTACTATTATTAAGGAATTTTAATGTTATATTATCTAACATTTATTATTAGGCTTTGTTTTAATGTTCATATGCACATTTTTTGTCTTTTATTATTATAGACAACTTCTTATATCCTTCACTACATGTTTACATTTATGCGGGTGACATTTTTAATGGATTTTGTGCGACGTTTTTTTTCTCGCTATAATAGATTATTTAATTACTTTAATAATTTTGGGTTGCGCAGGTTGCTCATTTTCTTACACTTTTGATTGGTTAATATATTTTGAATGAGGTATCTATAAGAGCGTTAGATTTTGTTGAAGACTATTGTTGTTTTGCTGACTTTAAAAAAAACTTAATGAGGTACACTGCTTTCTAACTGTTTTGGGTTTATTTATGCTAAAAGTACCTATCTGGTTATATGTCTTAAAAATAAATTTATTAGTATTTTTGTGTTTCCATTAGAATTTTAATTTATTGTGTTTTCATGTTTTTTTTCTGTGGTATGGTAAATGATTTATTTAGTTATTTTTATTTGTTTAGTAGATCTACATTTTTAATATCATATCATCAAAAAATTATTGATGCTTTAGAAATTTGGGGATGGTTGGGTTTTAGCTATTTGTAGTGAGTCCTTTTTTACTGCAGTATGGATTAGGCGTATGTCACGTGGTAAAGGATAAGTGGCGATGACGTTTGTCTGACGGGATAAACTAGTTGTTAGAACTGATTTTCATCGAAACGCCAGTAATAATAGACGAGACTCTGAGAAGATGTTTATTACTTTATCACTACACAAATTATGTTTACACTTTATTTACTTTCTCAAAAAACAGTCATTGCATGTTGATTTAACACAAACTTTGAGATATAGCGTAATCAAAACCATTACTTGTTTATGGACACTTCTGGGTAACACTTTAGGTATTATTCTTAAGCATGTGGGCTGTGTTTGTGGAGGGGCCTCATGAAAGAATTTCTTTTCAAGTATATCATGCAGAGTGATTCTATTATAGTTAGGGGCAAATATAGTCAAGATGCGGGTATACCAGTAGCGTAGAGACGAGCCACCTGCTGCTTGAGAGCCGTAGTACTAATTGAGGCATGGGCTCTTAAATAATTATTGAATTTTTACTTCATTTTTATGTTGAGCAGAATTAGGTTAGTGGCCATATTAAAACTTTGGCGGGGAGAGGAGTGGGCATAATTTCTTGCTTCGCTACTGGTTGCTACCAATGCATGCAAACCTTGACTATTTGTTAGAGCGCATTTTTTCTAGAGTTTTTTTTCTTATTGCCTTTTAAATCAAATATTTAGTTATGATAGAATTACGCAATATAACATTTTTGGTATCCATAGGGACAGAGACTGAGAC
This sequence comes from Hydra vulgaris, assembly GCF_022113875.1. NCBI lineage: Eukaryota > Metazoa > Cnidaria > Hydrozoa > Anthoathecata > Hydridae > Hydra > Hydra vulgaris. The sequence continues at coordinate 34,569,691 of NC_061167.1, read as the reverse complement.
TAAAAAAGTTTTCAAAAAATTATAAACCATTTAAACCATCTAAATATATTCTACCTGATAACAGAAATGTTTATCAGATATAATATTTTATTTTGTTTTATTATATATATATATATCTGAAAAAGGCATGGATCTTCTACTATAGATTGTACACTAATAGCCTTTTTGTAGCGTTGGTGTCCAACATGCCTAAGGAAAATTAGATTAGATCTTTTTCAATAAAAATAGTGCTTTAGAATAAAATAGTAATTTTTTTTCTACCAGACTAGCTAGAGCTCTGAGACTATTTTTTTTTATTTTACTTTATCTTTCATACTTAACCGTGTACCTGGATGAAACTAAACCTCTATGAAAACACCCATTTTATTATGTTGTTAACAAAATTTAAAACTTTTGAATCAAACAAAAAAGTTTTATAACACATTTTCCTTAACAAACTACATTTTTCTTTGGACAATACAAGGTGGATATTCAAAAAATCGACTGAAAATTCAAAATTTAACTTATTATTTATCAAAAAACTTCAAAAATTAACTTAATATTTGGTAGGGCTTCCTTTACTTTCATTCTTCGAGGCGTAGACTCAATTAATGAGTCATACCAATCTCTCCCCAGGCCTTCTCGATTTCTTCAAATAATTCCTCAGTGGTCTTCACATTTTGCATTTCCAAAGCAGATGTTCCATGCTTATCACTCTTCTTGGTATATTTAGCATTGTATCTAGTGTTTCTTGGTCCCCAAGACTCACTTTTTGCCGTCGCTTCCAAAAAGGTTATATTTTGATTCATCACCAAAAGTGGACTACAATCCAATTTTGGTGTGCTTTGGCAAATGCAAGTCTTAGCTTTCTATTTTTAAAAGGAATTAGTGGTTTCATGGCAGGCATTCAAGAAAACAATATTGCTTAATTAGCTCTTCGTTGCAAAGTGCGATTGGAGATTTGTAGTTCAATTATTTTGGTTAATTTTGTGGATGACAAAAATGGATCTTTTTTAAGCAATTCTTGGATCTTTTTTTAGCAATTCTTGGATCTAGTATTTGTGATGTTTTTCTTGGCGCCCGTGAAGATGGTTTGTTTTATAGCAGTCACGAGATCCAAATGATATGACAGTTTTGATTACAGCCAATTTAGCTATATTATATTTTCTACTAATTTCAGCTCGACGTTTTCCGCTTTTAAAATTTTTAATAATATTTTTACGTAAAACACTTCCTAATTTGTTATAAGCTATTTTAAATTGCACTTTTTTACGCGATATATCACGAATTAAATCTATTTTAAGTTATAATTTGTCAGATGTTCCAAAATCTATTTTATTGTTTTAGAGTGCTGTTGTGGTAAAAGTGAAAACAAAAGAATACGGTAAATTGAATAAAGACATTTTGTCCACATTGTTTTGTCCAAAGAAAAATGTAGTTTGTTGAGAAAAATGTGTTTTTAATTTTTTTTTGTGATTCTTAGTATGATTTTTAGTTTTTGATCAACTTTTGTTCTAAATTCAAGTTTCTCCACCATGTTTTGTCCGATACTATGTATATATATATATATATATATATATATATATATATATATATATATATATATATATATATATATATATATATATATATATATATATATATATATATATATATATATATATATATATATATATATATATATATATATATATATATATATATATATATATATATATATATATATATATATATATATATATATATATATATATATATATACATATATATATATATATATATATATATATATATATATATATATATATATATATATATATATATATATATATATATGTATATATATATATATATATATATATATATATATATATATATATATATATATATATATATATATATATATATATATATATAAAGTTGAGTCATCAGCAAAAAGAGCAACTTTAGATGAAAGGTTGTCAGGAAGATCGTTTATGTAGATAAGAAACAAAACAGGGCCCAGGATGAAACCTTGGGGAACCCCAGAAGTTACTGGAAATAAAGAAGAGTTTTGGCCTTCAAGGATGACTTTAATAAACCGGTTAGAAAGAAATGATTTGATAATCTCAAAAACTTTCCCAAAAACACCATATGAAGCAAGCTTATGGAGAAGACAAGCATGCCAAACTTTGTCGAAAGCTTTAGATATGTCGAGAGCAATAGCCCTAGCCTCACCGCCTCCATATAATGCACGATAAAATTTTTCAGTTACAGCAGTTAGCAAGTCGGCCGTAGAGCGAGAGGGTCGAAAACTATATTGATTGTCTGACAGTAGTTTATTTGACTCAAGATGAGATGTGAGGAATTTGTTGATCAAAGACTCAAAGACCTTGCTAATAACAGAAAGAAGACTGATCAGACGATAATTGGAGGAGTCAGAATTTTCTCTAGAGTTTTTGAATATTGGAACCACATATGCCATTTTCCAACAAGCAGGAAAACAAGAGTCAAACACTTGTTAAATTGTTTAGAGAGAATTGAAGAAAGTTCTGGAGAACAATTCTGCAAGACTGTGACAGGAATGTTGTCTGGACCACAAGCTGTAGACGAGTTTAATTTAGATATGACTTTAGCAACAGAAGCCGGAGTGATTTGAATGTCTAACAATGGGTCAACCTGTTTGACTGGAATGGAAGGAAGAGAATGTCCATAAGATTCAAGAGTGGAATTAGAAGAAAAGTTCTTTGCAAATAGTTCTGCCTTATCCTTGGGAGAGGTAATAAGATCAGTCCCATGAATGAGAGATGGAATGTTAGATCCACCCTTGTTAATAATGCTGTTGAAGATTTTCCAAAAGTCTTAAGAGCCTAACTTCTGTGATAAGATGCGAGATTTAGTCAACTGCGAATAATGGAGTTTAGCATCAGAAAGCACCTTTTTACATCGATTTCTTGCAATAATAAATAGCCGTTTGTTCTCAAAAGAGTTGTTCTTTTGAAAAAGATAAAAAAAAAGATTACGATTGGATATAGCAGCCGCACAAGACGGAAAAAACCATGGAGTAGAATGAGGTTTGACTTGAAACTGACGAGAAGGAATAAAAGCTTTCATTCCAGCCTGAATCCAGGAGGTTACGTAGGAGGCGCATTCATCAGCTGAGAGAAAAAAAACATCAGCCCAACGAGGAAAATCACGAAAAGAATCCCAGTCAACTTTAGGGTAGTAGAAGGTGGTGCGATGATAAGGTGAGCCCAAAAAACAATGCATGGTCAGAACCACCTAAGGGATAAAAGGGAGAAACTGAACATAAGCTAGGGTCAGAGACAAGACATAAGTCAAGGAGTGAAGGTAAATGATTAGGGTTGTCAGAAAAACGAGTCACAAAGTTAACTGAGTAAGAGATTGAGAAACCCAGAAGTTAAAGGCTTTAGTGCCAGCAGGATCAGTGGTGTTAGAGCCAAGCCATTCGGTGTGATGGGCATTAAAATCACCAACAACAACAATATTGGCAGAGGGGTAAAGAGGAGAGGGCATGGTCAATTTGATCAGAGATAACATCTAAGAGAGTGCAATCATGGGAAGAAGGAGAACGATAAAGAACAAAGAGAAAAATGATAGAGTGAAGAGGTGCTAGGCGAAAGCACATAAAAGAATGGTCAAAGGATTCGAACCTGATTTCACGACAAATAGGGGAATTAATGCATATGTATACCCCTAAACCTAGCATGTGACTATTTGAGTCTTTACGAATCAAAGGATAGTACCCATCAACACTGACATCTGAAGAAGGAATAGCAGAATTTAAATTTGTTTCACTGAGTGCAAGCAAGTCTGGTGAATTTTGCAGGAGGTAAGACTCAACTGATGGAAAGTTGCTTCGTAGACCGCGAATATTTGTAAAAGATATATTAAAATATTTAGGTGGTGGAGATGGTTTTTTAGGTTTTAAATTTTTGGTTACTTTGGTCATGATTTGGGTTTAATGAGAACTTGACTCATTCATAGATAGAGCACAGCCTCCTAATCAATGAGCTATGCAGTTGTCTCAGTCCTGTTAATTAACCCTAAGCCGTGACATAGGGCTACTTATGTGGCCTTGACAATGCACACCAAAAGCATTAACAGGGACACCATCCATGCACAACATGGCACTGTTGATACTCTGATATTTTGCAGCTGTTAATGGAATCAGCCTCTCTGAGAGCTACCACAGAGTTTGGGAAACCTTACTACCAGCCGGCCTCAGAACCATTAAACTGAGTTTTAGAGCTATACCCTCATATGGAGATAACAGGAAGAGTTGCATAGCCATTATCAAGGAGGCATAAGCAAAATTCTATGAGTAGAGTCAAGGAGATCCAGCATTCATCATCCTAGGCAGGAAACAATGTAACACAGGTTACATCTACGCCAGCCTAATAGATGAAGAAGGGGTTCGAGGCTGGTTAGCAGAATTTTTCTGCTTACCCTTAAAGTCTTTGCCTAGGAGGCCTTCTACAAGACAGTAGCTGGATGCAGTTAACACCTGCCCAAGATGAGTGTTTTTATCGAGACACCATCTCTAACCTTTACTCAACCAAGAGCCCCAAGACAGGGGAATTTTTAGTCGGAGTTTAGTTCTCCTAGCCTTTGCCTAAGAAGAGCACACTCTGCAAGGCAGAAGGGCTTGTGGCAAGTGGTACTGGGTTACGTGATACCAGTAGCAAAATTGATCTTGATTATCCTGACCTGACCTGGAGTAGTTAAAAGGTGTTACTTCCCGCAACAGTACTTTGAGAAAACCAGGCATGACATTTTGGATGTTCATTAGGAAAAACACTGCATCTAACAAAATACAGGAGTCTAAGGAGTTGGAGTAAGTAACTAGTTACTGAGCTCACGCTGCATTAGAGAATAAACGGAACACAAACAAACATAAATCAACTTACGGGTGAGTGAACACCGCGCCAGAGGTTCAGACAGAACACAAACATACATAAAAAACATAAAGTAACTTACGGGTGAGTGAACACCGCACCAGAGGTTCAGACAGAACACAAACATACATAAAAACACATAAAAAACATAAAGTAACTTACGGGTGAGCGAACACCGCGCAAGAGGTTCAGACAGAACACAAACATACATAAAAAACATAAAGTAACTTACGAGTGAGCGAACACCGCGCCCGAGGTTCAGACAGAACACAAACATACATAAAAACATAAAGTAACTTACGGGTGAGTGAACACTGCACCAGAGGTTCAGACAGAACACTAACATACATAAAAAAACATAAAAAACATAAAGTAACTTACGGGTGAGCGAACACCGCGCCCGAGGTTCAGGCAGAACACAGACATACATAAAAAACATAAAGTAACTTACGGGTGAGCGAACACCGCGCCAGAGGTTCAGACAGAACACAAACATGCATATAAAGTAGATTACAGGTGAACTAATACAGTAACTAAAGCACCTCCAACTATATATATATATAAAAAAAAAAAAAAATTATTATAGACATGACTGATATAAGATAGTACTGATGACAGGAAGCACACTCCTTCCAGCCTTTGCTTAGAGAGCAAATCCTGCAAGGCAGCAGAACATGGAACAGGTTGCACTGGGTTACATGTTACCAGTAGCAGGATGATCATGAAGACCATACTCCTGACCTGACAAAAATTATATATAATTATATAAAAATTATATAAAATTATATATAATAAAATTATATATAAATTATTTCCATGACTAAAATTCTTTATAAGTGTATTTATATGACTGTTATTATACATACTACATTCATATAAGACACTAAATAACCTAAATTTTTTTGAGTTTCTTTTGTTTATTTTAGTTAATAATTATCTTTAAAAAAATAAGTATTTAATATTACTGAAATAGTTCGGTCATTTAAAAATGTATTTAACTAGACATTGCAAAAGTTAACATTTAGAAAAAAAATTCACTTTTCAAGTAGTTAATATACACAAATTCTGCAAGATTTCATTGAAGCAAAACAATTTATCGACTTGTCAAAGTCAATAATTTCAGTAAGCTCATGTTCAATAGAAATAAATGCTGATCCCGAAAGACGTTTGTTTGTCATTGTTGATCAAAAATAATTTTTTGTAATCTTTAGTTCACTGAAACTTTTTTCAGCAAGAGGAGATGTAACAGAAAGTAAATTCATAGATAATTCAAATTAATTTTGTAGATAAGTTTTTGACTTATCTACAAAATTAATCTTAACTTATCTACACTCGCAGATAAGTCAAATAGATTTTGTAAAGTATAGACAAGTTAGGGAGACCGGGTGCTATCTGTTTCTCAACCAATAACTGAAGTTCATCTTTCAATTGTATGTCAGTTGTCAATGATGGAGATATCGATGCATACACATCATTGAAAGTCTCATACTCTACGACTGCTTCTTCAGTATTAACGCTGTTACAATAAATTTGACATTTATACTTAATTTTTATTCTTTTCATTTTGTTATTTATTGGTAATTTGAATTGATTATTTTTGATGTTTTAGGGGGTGCCGTTTGATTATACTAGGGGGACATAGGGGGTGAGAGCTCCTTCCCCTACGCTCTATACTAAATCTGCCACAGATATATATATATATATATATATATATATATATATATATATATATATATATATATATATATATATATATATATATATATATATATATTTATATATATATATTTATATTTATATATATATTTATATATATATATATATATATACTTATATATATATATATATATATATATATATATATATATATATATATATATATATATATATATATATATATATATATATATATATACACAATATCGGACAAAACAAGTGCAACCAAATAATGCTAATTTAGTTTCTTTATATAAAAGTGCTGCATTTTAGAGAAATAATTTTGTAACTGTTTAGAAACAACGTTCTTCAACGTTCATTCATCACAAAGTTCATTATTTGTACACGAAAATTAACAAATTAATCAAAAGTATTAAAAAAAATTGATTTTCTTCTTGACAAAACAAGTGCAACTCTACAAAATGTTGACCAAGCTGTATTTCGCTATCAATATTTCGTGGCGAATCCTTTGTTGTCAATCACAGCCTTGCATCTTCGAGGCATAGATTCAATCAAGTGATCAACGAAACTTTGTGGAATCACTGCCCAGGCCTTTTGGATTTGTTCAAACAGTTAATCCTTATTACGAAAACCTTCACGATTAATTCTGCAGTTGACAATTTAATTCTGCAGTTGACAATCTCCCACAGGTTCTCGATAGGGATGAGATCTGGAGATTGAGGCGGCCAACCCATCACCGATAGGTGGTTGTCTTGAAACAACTGCTTGACTACTTTTGGAGTGTTTCAGGTCGTTGTCTTGCTGAAAAACCCATTTTATTGGCATATTCCATTCAGCATGAGGTAACATAACATCTTTCAGGATTTTTTTTTACATGAAACGGTCTATTATTCTATCGATTCGATGTATTGGATCTAGACCGTTAGCAGAAAAATACCCCCAGACCATTATATTGCCTCCACCATGCTTCACATTCTTATGGAATTAACGTAAATCGAGGGGTTTTTCAGCCGGTCGACGTACACGGCAAATGCCATCACTCCCAACAATGTTGAACTTCGATTCATCACTGAACAGGACAGTTTGCCATTTCTGCACATTCCAGTCAATATGAGATATAGCAAACAGGAGTCTTTTCTTCTGGAGTCAGCGGATTCTTTGCAGGGCGTCGAGAAAACAATCCGGCTTCAACAGCACGTTGTCTGATTGTTCGGTCCGATACAGGCCGTTCTAATTGCTTTTGTATCTGGACTGATGATATCCAGGGATCCTTCTTGACGGATCTGACGATCATAGAATCCTCTCTAGAAGTGTTTGAACGCAGTCTTCCACCTTTGTTATCTGTTGCCAACTTCCCTGTAGAACGATATTTGGAACATAGTCTTGAAACGGTCCATTTTTTCACGCGATATTTATCACAAATACTTTTTTGTGACATTCCACTTACGTAATTGCCAATAATTTTCTTTTTTAGTTCCAATCCAAGACTGTCGAAAGCCATTTTTGCACTTGAAGTCATAAGAGACTAATAGAAAATAATAAAAACAAAAAAGAAAATAATAAAACAATCACGCTTCTCAAGGCTTACCGTGTAACATTTACTTTGTGATGATACAATAATGCTCTGTGGAACACAACGTCTTGGTTGGATGTGGACTGTATTGATTTAATGAAACACTTGTTGTATTTCACTTTTTGTATTGATGTTCTTTGATAAAACACTTTGATAAAATTCACATCGATAAGCTGTCTTGATAATACTGACTGATTGACTTCCATATACTGACTGAATTACATGTCGGTTTACAAGTCTCTTATATAGTAAAATAAACCTGTGTGAACCTGTTCTGGAAGATTCTAGATGCTTCTTTTCGATGCTTCTGAAAGCTTCTGGATGCATCTGGATGCTTCCGAATGTTTCTGGATACTTCTGGATGCCTCTGGATGCTTCTGGAAACTTCTGCATGCTTTTGGAAACTTCTGGAATTTTCTGAATACTTTTTTTAATTATTAAAAAACTTCCGTGACAGTGACATGGACCATATTGAAGAAAATGAAACAAACCAAAAAAGTTGCACTTGTTTTTTCTGCTGTAAAATGGCACTTGCCAACGAAATTCTGCCTGTGTGCTGGTCATAGCATGCTATGACTCCAGACTCCTGAACTCTTTGCTGTGGTAGTATAGCTCGTTTCGACATGTAAAATTAGGAACACTTTTTAGCATTGTTTGATGTCGGCTGCGAATGTTTTGTCCAATACTGTGTATATTAATTATAAAAATTAGAAAAATGAAAAACATTTGCTGGGAAAATTTTTAGAAAAGGTCATTAAAAAAACACCTGTGTTAAAAAAAAGTAGCTATAAAATCTTTCTTTTAAAGAAATTTAAAATATACTCTTTAATTAAGTTCAACTTAAATAGATATAACAACATAAAAAATATAGAATTGCATACTATATAATTAAATATTGTTAGCATTTATGTATAGAATAGCCTTAGAGTAGTTATCCATATATCTAGGTATAGAAATGTCTTTTATTAACTATCGCTACCAAACCTTCAAGAAGGATGAATGTGAGATTTCTGACTCCTGTTCTGAAAATTGACCAAATCCAAATTCCCTTCCTGTTATGTTGATGAACTGCTCAAGATGTCTGAGCATTACATGAAGCTTAGAGGTTTCAGATAGTCCAAACTCTTCCTGTAAAAACTTAAAAGACTTCTTTAGATTTTAAAAAATATTCTTATAGTCAGGATCTAGGGAAGGATGGGTAGGAATGAGCCACTTTTTTTTTTAATGGTTATAACAAATAAACCAAACGTAAAGAAAAAAAGGATAAGGAGCCTAAAGTAGTTAGGTGCATTGAGTTTTAATAAGTTTCTAATAAGTTAGAAATAAAAAAAGTATCAAATCATCTTCAGATTTTTATTGACTTAAACAATAATGCAGATGTTCTTGCTGATTTACTCCTACCCCATACACGGGCAGGAGTGAACAAAGGAGCGAATAGGAATGAGTCATTAGCTTTATTTACCAGAAAATTAAAGTTAGGTATTGTCTTAAAGATTAAGTAAAAATTAGGTAAGGATCAAATAACTTACTAATAAGCATTGCAACTAAGTAATAATGTAACATTAAAATTTAACCTTTAAATTTATACTTTGCAATCTAAGATCTCTAAATGATCCTATACAGAATTATCCTTTTCAGGTGTTTTTTTTTTACTTTTTTGTACACTTGCTTGTATTTCTTTGGTAATTTTGACTAACTTGTAATTGCAGGATCTTTTCTCAATCTGATTTATATCAGGAGTATCTCTGGCAATTATAAATCGAACCTTCTTTCTTTCCTTTCTTATACAATTCTTTTTTTCAGCTTTAGAAAAGCTGCTACGGATAAGTGAGCTTCGCAGCTTTTGCTTATTAGTAATGAAGAATTTTCTTTAGTGTTCAATGAAAATCTTATAAAGTGATTCATAACATCCATAAAGATTTCACTGTTCATCCAGCCTGTTTTACATGCAAGTCTCAGACACCCGGAAGGAGCTCCTGACAACAAATGCTCCTTGAAATGCACTCGTGGAAAAATAAGTACTGGTGGGAGATATTGTCCAGAAGCACCGATTATTACACGAGTTGTGACAAGGGTCCCTCTTTCAGCACTTGTAACTTACAAAGATCATCAATATTGTTTGGATAAAATATCTGGAAAAAATCTGGAATATATTTTCTGTTAATTTCCACTTAATTTTGCTTTTTATTTGAGTTGTTTTAAATTTTTTTCCAAACTTTTTTAAATTTTTGTATGAGAGATGAGTGAAAAAGCCAAAAAAACTAATAAATTACAAAAATATACACTTGAACTTGTATGTACAGATAACATTTTGGAAATCCGGAAAAACTAACCTTTGCAGACACTTTTAACTCCTTTCTTTGCAAATATCTTGAAATCAAGTAGTTTTATAAAAAAATATTTAACTAATAAAAATACACAATTTATTGAAAAATACAATACTTTGCGTGGGTTCTGCACATAACCAGTTCCAGTTTCATCAAGGTTAAAAACCTGTGTTCTATTTGTGAATGTTAATGATCTTGCAGAAACTTCTTTTAATATATCAAA
>NC_061167.1:34512919-34553015 GCF_022113875.1 Hydra vulgaris | reverse complement strand
ATAATAAATAATAAATCAAATAATTGCCATTATAAAAAAAATTACTTTTAATATCCCTGTGTATAATGTTTTTACTGTGTAAGTAATCCAAGCCTTCAAGAATTTGATAAGATAGCTTAGATGCCATATTCTCATCTAGAGGGCCTTTTGATAATTTATCATAAAGAGATCCCTAAAATAAAAAAACAAACATTTAATATTGAAAACAGTTTTGTTGATTGTTGTATAAAATAAATAATTTTAAAAATAATACATTATTTTTATATCTTGACATGTTTCATAATTTTGTATTACATTTTCAAAAGATTTTTTTTACAATAAAAAAAACTCTGGAATAAATATTAAAAAACAGAAGACATTACAGAGACTAAAATATACATTAAAAACCAATAAAATAACTACAAAATGACTCAGTAAATAACCAATAAATCTAAATTATATAGCTTAATTTTATAATAGTAAGTTTTCAAAAAAAAAAATTTATCTCAAAAGTAAAAGCAAAATCTCAAAAGTTAAAAATTTCAAATGAATAACAATTAGACAAGTTTTTACTATTAACTGATGTAACTAAAAGTTTGTATATAAAAGATTTTGTAACAGTCCAAAGGTGCACATTAACTCTAGTTGTTAAACGCCTAGAAGTTTCTCCAATATAACTGGCATTAGAGCCAACACAAGAAAATTTGTAAACAACTTAAGATTTAAGTAGCTTGGGAATTTAATCATTTAAACTGAAAATTGCTTTGTATTTTATTAGTAGTAAATACTAATTTTATTAGAAAATCTTTGCAATAATTATTAACATTTATTTTTAATTTTTATTTTAGCCCAACTAGAATAGTTCAAATGAATGGAGGTTTGAAGTAGCTATATTTATAACTGATGTAACTAAAAGTTTGTATATAAAAGATTTTGTAACAGTCCAAAGGTGCACATTAACTCTAGTTGTTAAACGTTTAGAAGTTTCTCCAATATAACTGGCATTAGAGCCATAATATATTATAATATTTATAAAGTTATATTTGAGTTTTTAACTCAAATATAACTTTACTGCAATATACATAATCCATTAAATAAATCAAATTAAATTTAAATTTAAAACAAAATTAGAATATTATTGACTGAATTTTTCAAGTTTGTTCCCTCCATTTACGTATATGACGTGAGGAGAGTAAAATAATTTCATATTTTTCATTAAGGCATAATTTGCACAATTTTGTTGTCAGGTTATACGCTTCACATCTTCGAATTACTTTCCAACTAACCACATGATTTTTATTATTATCTTATAAGTTCAAAACCTCCTTTGACGCTCTGTATCATTTTTATATTTGGGGGTATTAAATGATTTCAAATGATTAGCATATCTTAGATTAAAAAATATTTCACGAATACCAATGTATGATTTTTTTATTGAAGGGTTATCTGAAGTGATGGTTGCTTGGTATACAATGATATATATATATATATATATATATAATATATATATATATATATATATATTATATATATATATATATATATATATATATATATATAATATATATATATATATATATATATATATATATATATATATATATATATATATATATATATATGTATATAATATATATATATATATATTGTAGTCGAAAGAGACTTGCTACCTCAACAATAAGGATACATATTATTGTTGTTGAAATGTCAAAGCAATTAAATTAATTTAGAAGTACATTAAATTTTATTGTTTTTGAAAACAACCACAATAATAATGACTAGAAAGTTTTTTTTAATTAATGAAGTTTTTGTTGTTGCTTTATTAAAATATATTTTTAAAACATGCATGGAGTGTTGCTACATTGACTATCTTATAGCCTGCTGCTACAAGGAATTATTGCTACATCGACTAACTTATAGCCTAACTCGTAACGGAGTGTTGCTTCATCGATTATCTTATAACCTGACTTGCAATGGAATGCTGCTACATCGACTGAGAAATATCCTGACTCGTAAGGGAGTGCTGCTACATCAACTAAGGGTTTGTCTAGGGCAGGCAGTCTATCATTTTGATATAAAAAAAAAATTCAAGTTTTTAAACTATTTCTGGTCTGGTTTATTCTGTACTCTCTTTAAAACTGCAGTTTATGAGAAAACCTTTTCAACTACCACACAAGACTATATATACATATATATATATATATATATATATATATATATATATATATATATATATATATATATATATATATATATATATATATAATACATACATACATATATATATATATTATATATATATATTAAATATATATATATATATATATATATATATATATTATATATATATATATATATATATATAATATATATATATATATATATATATATATAATATATATATATAATATATATATATATATATATATATATATATATATATATATATATATATATATATATGTATGTATGTATATATATTAAGGCGGTTCATAAAAAAACTTTTTTTTTGAAAAATGTCCGCTCGAAAGTTATTAATTTACTTCAATGGAGTACACATAGCTATATTCCAAATTTCATCAAAATTGGTTCATATCTTGACCCTCCTCCATTGATTTGAAATTTCTGACTTCGCGCAACAGGAAAATGGCCCAAAAAACTACAATATTTTTCACTTTATTACAAATTGAACAATATTAAGCAGGAATTTCAATGTTTTTAAAAAACAATAAAAAATGCAGGATATAATTTCATGACTAACATCTTTATTTGATCCACGTTTTTTTTCATAGAATGCATTTTAATATTCTTATTATCAATATTCTTTCTTTTTCACAGATTATAATGACAGGTTTAACAAAAATATCTACCCGAATGGCAACAGATCAGCTTGCCTTTGGTCAGCCGGCAGAACTGCATGTATTTATAAACGTGCATCCTTACCAACAGTTAGAAAAGACACGATTAAGGACCATGTTTTCAAAGTTTATGAAAAGCGTCAAAGTATAATCCGAATACCAACTGCCAGAAGGTATAAGAATCCAAAGTATCCAAATCCCAATGATCTCTCAGACTACTTTAAAAATAAGAAAGTTGAGTTTCGCAAAGAAATTTCTGGTTTGTTTGAACTACAAGTCCAAATATTAATACAGATTTGGACTTCCAGAATAAACCAAGTACATCAACCTCAGTCTCAAGTGCTGCTAGTGTTGTAGAAGTTGCTTTGAAGAATCGAGGAAGAGATCTTCGACAGATAGCAGAAGCAAAGATGCGTAATTTGATCTCTGATAGAGCAACTGCTTTGATTGTTAATGCCACTCTTCGTATATACAATATTCTCGAAATAGTTGACAAATCAAAAGTTCGCAGAGCTGTTAATGTAATATTAGAAGAAGATGATGCAGTACCATTAGTGGTGTATTGTGGAATTGGTTACGATGGTTGAAAAGATGTGACTTTAACGCAAGAGTAGAGAAGAGAAGAGTAGAGAAGAGAGAGTAGGTGAGAAACAATATCAATCAAGGAAAACTGAGGAACATGTTACAATAGTATAACTCACTGATGGAAAGTTCCTGGGTCATGTATCACCAACTGATGGTAAAGCTATAACTGTTTCTAAATCTCTCGTCCAGTTTCTACAAGAAAAAAACATAATTGATCAAATTGAAGCCTTAACATGTGATGGCACTAACACAAATGTTGGAGCAGAAGGGGGAATAAACCATTTGATTGAAGTAAGCATTGGGCGTGCTTTACAATGAAATGTTTGCCTTCTGCACGCAAATGAGTTGCCATTAAAGTACATCATCATTGAGTTGGATGGTCTAACTGCAGATGCAAACACTTTTGCTGGGCCTATTGGCAAGTTACTACCAGATGTCTTGAATTATCCTGTCATCAAATACAAACGCTTTGGTCATTCTCAACCTCTATCTAAAATGCCCAACGAAGTTTGGAAGGATTTGTCGACAGACCAGAAATACATGCGGAGAATTACATCAGCGCTAATTTCCGGGCAACTCAATAAGGATTTAGTGCGTCTGAAGATTGGACCATGTAGCCACACTAGATGGCTTACGACCGCATGCCCTATCTGTAGGCTGTATGCGAGTACAACAAAACCATCAACAGTTTTAAACATTTTGACTGTATATATTGTGAATGTTTATGCTCCAATGTGGTTTATGTGGTTGTGAAGTATTATGAGCTTGGGATTAATGGTCCTAAAAATCTGTTTTTCCTAATGCAAAGATCTAAGTTAATAGAAGATGGAGCTGCAAAGAAGATCGTACAGCGCTGCATTCAATGGAACACTTTTTATGCCCATCCAGAAAACATTTTGCTAGCTGAACTAGCAACATTCCATAAGCCAGACCGCATAGATGCTGTTCAAAAGATCATTGAAGCCAGAGCTAATCACTAAGATCAAGCTTCTTCTGTACGTCTTTTCCGGGTGCCTGAACTGAATTTTAAAGCATCAAAGTGGCAGCTAATGATTAAGTGGAGTGAAACTGACATGATTAAACCTCCTTTGATTAGGAACATGTCAAATAGCGAATTGTTGGCCCTGGTAGCAGAACCTCTCATTGTACTAAAATTTAAATGTCACACCCAAATGGTTGAACGAGCTGTGAAGGAGGTTACAAAAGCCAGTCAGAAGGTAGTAGGTACGAAACAACGGGATTCAACAACAAAAACATAAATGGTGAATCGCGCCAAATATCCAAATCAGGAATCAAAGAAAGATTTTATCCTAAAACAGTCATATTTTCCCTTAATAGAATATATTTATTTATTTTACTATAGACTATGTTGTATAACTTTTAATTCTGCATCTTTTATTGTTCTTTAAAAACATTGAAATTCCTGCTTAATATTGTTCAATTTGTAATAAAGTGAAAAATATTGTAGTTTTTTGGGCCATTTTCTTGTTGCGCAAAGTCAGAAATTTCAAATCAATGGAGGAGGGTCGAGATATGAACCGATTTTGATGAAATTTGGAATATAGCTATGTGTACTCCATTGAAGTAAATTAACAACTTTGGAGAGGACATTTTCAAAAAAAAGTTTTTTATGAACCACCTTAATATATATGCATATATATATGTGTGTATATATATATATATATATATATATATATATATATATATATATATATATATATATATATATATATATATATATATATATATATTTAAGTTGTTTTACTAGTTCCGGAAGTCATCATACTTTATAATGTCATATGATACAAAGGGCATCATTAAAAATGTTATTTTTGCATAGAGTTGTTTACTGGAGAGTTTTGTAAAGTTCGAAAAAAAAAATTTCTTTGGACAGGATATTGATAAAAGAAACTAACTTTATTATTTGCCAAAATATATATTAAAAATAGACATTTAAAATTGCTGATTTTCATTTTGCAAGTACTCATTTTATAACAGCATTTCACAAGTTGAATTTTAAAATAAAGCTTTTTTGCTAAAAAAAAAAATTAACATCTTTGGATATACTGTTTGCAAAACAAATATTTAGCAAAAATTAACACTGTTTAGCTTTTGCTTAACTACGTTTGCTAAACAATCTCATTTATGTGCTCAACCTTGTATTTGGTTTATTATGGAGCCAAAAAATCTTTACCTGAGTGGCTAACTCAGAAAGTTGGAGTCCATTTAAAGTATTCACAAAGTTTTTAAAGTCAGAAAAGTCACAAGTGCAAAGAACTTTCGAAATGTTGTTAAAAAACCCATTAAAGGGATTCCAAAGTGCTGAGAATAGTTGTGTTCATATTAAAGAAAATTAAATTAAACAAAAAATGTGGGCCATTGCCAGTTTCATTTCTTCTCAAAGAAAAATATTTTTTGAGTAAAACAAAATAATAAACATATACCAAGAATAACTTTAGTTTTATTCAAAAATTGTCATCTCCATGCTAGCAAGTCTCCATGTTGCTCTAAGTCTTTAATATATGCGGAGCAGTATTTATACAGTATATATACATTTTTTACTCTTACATATAATAAATATATATAAAAGACATTGATCACCTTGTTATATATTCTGCATCTTTTTTCTTTTTATGTAAGCAATGTGTACTTTTTTTCTAGTTTATCTATGCCATTTATTGCTATGAAGTTTTTGTTCTTCTATCCAAATGACTTTTAAAAATTCTCAAAACTTTAATTATGAAAAATTTTGATATCAATTATCAGGAATACTTGATCAGTTCTTTAATTCATAGTTATTAAATATTGATAATTAAGTCAATTTAGTGCAAATTGATAAATTTTGTTGATTTGCATATGAATATAAAGGTAATTTTGTATTTCGTATTTAGATTTTGATAATTAAACGATTTAAATTTTGTCAACTGCATACCAATTCGAACCTCTTTAAAAAATGACAAAGAATGTATGGATAATCAAAAATAATCAAAAAATTTTTTTTTTAAAGATCAGAAATGTTAACAGAGCGTAGAAGTTTTTTGACTGTTTGCATTGAACCATCTGCTATCTGCTATGGATATCAATAAAATGGATATCAACCCACTATGGATTGATATGGGATCCTGCTATGGATATCAATGAGATTGATATCAATCCATGATATGGATATCAATAAGAATATCTGTTATGGATATCAATGGTCAGTCTGAATGACAGGGAAGAAACTCAGATGTCAGATTCATTTAAAGAAACCTCTAGTATGTATTTATATATATAAGTTTAATTGTTAAAAACTTTTTTTAAGTTTACTAAAGAAATTTGTTTTTATTTATCAAACTTTTTTTTATATAAGTAAATTTCTTTGTTTCTTGCACAGAACGTTTAGATATGCCGCTTATTGCCGATTTACATGGTTAACCTACTGCAAACTTGGATGGTACAATCAAAAAATTTTAATGGCATGTGTTGTTTCAGCATAAGAGCAAGGTTTCCAGATGATAATGGTATTCACACAAATTTCGATGGTAAAGATGAAATGCTTTTGGGATATCTAAAGGTGATGAGGCATGGAAATACATTAAAGAGTTTGAACTTTAAAATCAAATAAAAACTTTAAAAAACGTTATTTGCACTAACACAATTTGTTTAATGATATAAATAAATATACATACATAGATTAGGGTGTGTCATTTTCAAAAAAATTGATTTAAAAAAATTATATTAAAAAAATATTAGGATTTTATATAAAAATAAGAAACAGAACTCTAAGTTTTGTTGAATTTTAGAGCTAGCTACATTTTTTTAATTTTAATGGCGTTTTTTTTAATTTTTATTTTTATTTTAATTTTTTTAATTTTTATGGCGATTCTACTAACTACTTGGCGCACAACCACAGAAAAATGGTTAGCTGTTTTGAATAATTTTTTTCTGCCTAGAGTCGATCAGTTTTATTTTTAATTATTTTAAGTATTCTGTTTATTGCGATGTAAAAAAAAAAATTTGAAAAACTCTGCTTATATCTGTAAAATATGTAATAATAACCTATATAAAAACCCTAATATTTTGTTACAAAATACATTTTAGGGATTCTTACACTTAGGGGCAGTTTGATGCCCTATTGTTAGATGGACCTATAATTTTTGTAACCCTTATAACACGAGCTTCCTCATAAAATAAAATCATTTTAGGCTTATATTTTTGTCTATAAAAATAAAATTTGTTATGTTATGACAACTAAAAGTATAAAAAAACACACACTATTTTATTAAAATAATAAGCAATCTATTAAATATTAAGTGTTTATTAAATATAATAATATAAAACATATAAACTTATATTCAACTTGTTGAATATTAAAACAACAAAGAATATTATACTTTTTGAGCTCAACAAAAAATAATAATTAAAAAATCACTTTATTATTTAAGCATAGTTTAGAAGTTCCACCATGTCTTTCTCGCTCCTATTAGCAGACATCAACTCTCTCTGCTAATGAATTGGGCTCGTATGTAAGCTTCTCTTCTTTCAGATGTGTGGACATGTCCTGCAGCTTCTGTGACTAGCTGTACATACCTCTTAACTGATTGTGTATGTGAACTCCGTTGGGGAACAACCTTAGGGTTATTAATTAAATCTTTAATATTCGAAGATGTAATGTTGCATATTAAAGGTAGTTCTGTTATATTATTGCTCCGGCCTATCAAACTAAAAAGATTTTTAGCATGGATGTTAATATTTGGTGTTCTTTAATGTCTATGGCTATAAACACCAGTATTAGTTTGCTCATAATATTTTTCATGAAGGTTAAGAATAATTTCCACAGCTTGAACTCTTTCTACTTTACTCTTAATGCATATCATAGCTTGTAAAATAGCTTCTAAATGCTCATACCAAGCTGATCTTTTAATTGTGGGCATTACAATATCAAGAACTGGTTACCCCTGGTTTCTGAGGAGTTCTAATTGGTATAAAACATGTCTTGGTCCCTCAACCCAACATCATTTAACTTTTATATTAAACTAGTATGGAATATAAACACCAACAATAAATTCGACAATCCATGGAGGATTTTGAAGGTTGATACCATATAGGCCATGGTGAGAAACCCGTATCCTGCAAATTCTTAATGCTGTTGTAAGCCACCTGCTATATCGAATAGGTCCTATTTCTAGCATTGCATTCTGCTGAGATAAATCACCAAACCTTATTGCTTTTGTTATTCTGTAAGCATAGCTCTGATAAGTACTTTTTATTTCTTCAGGGCTAAAAACAATTAATAATCAATAACGTCAAAAACAATTAATACAGGTTAAACATCATTTTTTTGTATTTTTGGGATTAATTTCAAGATGTGTTGCTGTATTTAACATCTTTCCCAGTAATCCTGACCACTATTTTCACATTTTGTTAGGCTATCTAAGCTTATAATTAAATGCCTTAACCCTAACTTGTTTGTGTGAAGGTTGCACACAATCCACACTAAACTCTTTCACGATTTTTTTTCCACCCATTGCACACACCACCTTCCCAACCATTATTTACATTTGTACTTTCTCCTCGTTTAGATTTTAGTTGTATTCCTAAATTTCTTTCCACCGACCAGTTTACCAAGTAGTCTGCAATTACCTTAGCATGTTTTCTGTGATCAGTCTTCTGTGATCAGGAACAAAATGAAATAGATATCTACCATCTGTTTCAGTAAGTACAGAATGTTTTTCCTAAGCAGACCAGGGAAATACCTACCATCAAATTCCGTTAATACTTTTGTATCCTGCTATCAAAAAAAATTCAAGGAAACCACATTATTTTCAAGATCTTTATCAAACTTATTATCTAATTTGATTTCTAACTTCTCTCGCAACCTTTTAACCTTGCTGTGATCAATAATCATAAATGTATCATTCTTTGTTATAAGTTTTGCATCTATAAGTGCTGCTGTTGCTATTTCTGCAGCTTTCCGTAAGCTAGTGTGATGCCTCATACTAGCAAGTGCAATGTTGGTTATGTCCATTCTGTTAGAAACTTTTACAATATTATTGGAAGGTTCTGGTTCTCTAGAAATATTTGGTTCTGAGTAATTTTTATTTGTTTTTTCAATCTAAAAAAAATAAAAAAAATAAATTAAACTTTTGTTATTATCAGTTAATGGTTTTTAAAAAATCAAAAAAGTAAAAAAAAGATTTTGAGATATTTTTATAAATCACTATATCAACATTTAATTTCTCCAAAAACAGAATTATTTACTAACAAACATTTTATTATTACTTGATTAATCTGTGCAAAGCAATTATAACCTTCTGGAATCATTTGATAGAGTTTTTCTTCTTTTTAAAATTTTAAAATTCTCTCTTCTAATTGCTGCTGATACTCTTATTTTCTCTTAACAACTTGTTTTCTTTTTGCTAATTCTATTATGTCAACTCCACCAATATAGTAATGTGCCAAAGTTCTAACTTTGTCTGTCTGTAACTTAATAAAGCTGAGTTCTATAACAGGAATTTTTATTTTCAAGTACACACACACATACACATTTAATGTGCCTGCTTTTTAGAGCTTTGATCACAACTATACTCTGAACAAAACATTAATAAAATTCACAGAATAAAATATCAACAAGTTTGTCGATTTTTGGAATGAAACAATCCTTTATTGATTTATTTCCAAGGATTATTTTAACTGTAGTTTTCCACAGATACTTCAGTTTGGCTTTAATACAACATTCTTTTATTACTACCGGATGTAAAAAAATTGCAATTAGTTTTTTTCCATTGAGGAGATAAAGCTAGAGTCGTATCATTAACTAGCTTATCAACAGTATAGTTTCTTTTATAAAGGTCACTGGTCTCTCTCAAAAATATTTCATATCATAAAATGTCCCTTGCAGTTGGGAGCTCAGATGGTATAAAGGGTTTTTCTTTTTCAACATATCTACTTAGGTAAGTAAATGATAAATTTCTTGCGATTTTTAGTGAAACATAGTTTTTCAATAATCCAAGTAATATAATATATATATATATATATATATATATATATACATATATATATATATATATATATATATATAATCTAAAATATTAATAGCCGAATGAATATTATTACTATTAGTGCGCATAGTTACGCGTATTGTTTTATAGTTACGGTACGGTTCTGTATCTGTAAAATACACTTTTTAAGTAGTTTCTAGACTTTTCTTTACCGCATGCTTTCTTAAAGATTTCTTTTCAACCTTTCATGGTACGAGTTCAAAATTTCCAAGTTGACATTAAGTAGATAATGTTTAGTAGCTTAAAATTATAGGTAATCTAAAATCTTTTTTAAATTTAAAAGTAATTAATTTATTGTAATCTTTTTTAAATTGTAATTTTAAATTTAAAGCTTCGTGTTATAGATTACTTTAATTCTTAGATTGTGTCTAGTGTTACAATATATTTATGGGTAGTTACATGCTTTCACATAGTTTTGGTTATTGGGATAAAAGCCATGACAACATTTTGTTAAAAATTTATCTTAATTTAATTTTTATTGAAAATTTTGATATAAATAAAATTTATCTTTAATATTGTTAATACTTTTGCTCTTTGAAAAAAAATATGTTTCTGGCTTTTTAATAAATATAAAATAATGTCTTGCATGAATGAACTTTGGTTTAGGATTTAATTGTGTTATTTATGTTTGTCTATCTGTAATTTATTTAGGTTATTAGAAAATTCATGTTTACAGAGTTGTTATTAATCATAATCGAGTTGTTAAACCAAGGAAATTGTGGAGGTTTATTTATCATATATACTATATATATTATATAATTATATTGGAGGGAGTAAGTTTAAAAGCATTTTTAAATTTTTAAAAAGAAATAAAAATACTTTTCAATATATATCTGTTTTCTTTGAGGTAGTATTAAAGTTTCAGTTTTTTAAAATTTAAATTTAAAGTTTCAAGTTTTCAAAATCGTAATCTTTTAAAAATGTCTAAGTAGACATTGAGTATTTATAAAATCTTTTTAAAATTTTATAAGTAATTAGTTTATTGTAATCTTTTTTAAATTGTACTTTTAAATTTAAAGCTTCGTGTTATACATGTAAATATTGAAAATATAGATTACTATAATTCTTAGATGGTGTCTACCATTAAAAGATATTTATGGGTAGTTTCATGCTTTCAAATGCTTTTAATAATTGGGATAAAAGCCATGACAACATTTTGTTATAAATAAAATTTATCTATAGTATTGTTAATACTTTGGCTCTTTGAAAAAAATAAATAGTTCTATATATATATATATATATATATATGTTCTATATATATATATATATATATGTTCTATATATATACATGTTCTATATATATATATATATATATATACATATATATATATATATATATATATATATATATATATATATATATATATATATATATATATATATATATATATATATATATATATATATATGTATGTTCTATATATATATATATGTTCTATATATATATATATATATATATGTTCTATGTATATATGTTCTATGTATATATGTTCTATATATATATATATATATATATATATATATATATATATATATATATATATATATATATATATATATATATATATATATATATATATATATATATATATATATATATATATATATATATAATTATGTATATACTTGGAGTTGCGGCAGCGTAATAGTGTGTTGGGGGAAAAAAATTTATAAACCTGCGTTAATAACCCGTTTTCTATTGTATAACGCGTTAATAAGTTTTATTACCCATTTTGTTCAATGTTTTCTTCCAACGCATGCCTTACGACGCTGTCTGTGAAGATATGTTGTTTGTTACTAAATTTTTTTTCTTCATTAGAAACAATAAATTTTAACTTTTTGTATTAAGTTTTTGCTAATATGGTTGCTGGTTTTTCTTAACTTATATCAAATAAACTTAAGAAACCTGTATTACTTTTGATGATGGCAAATTAATTTTATTTTGCATTAATTTGGATTCTTTATATATTTGTTTTAAGAATTTTTTTTTTTAATTTTTTGAGTAAGACTTTTTTAGTTATTTATTATGTTTTTTTATTTTATTGTTAACTTTAGAGTAGTAAAAAAAAGAAATAATTAGTGTTGCTTAGATAAATATGTTTAATCAAAATGATGACATTGAAATGAATGATTTCAATGTTCATCATTTTAATCAAAATGATGAACATTGAAAGGCTAGATAAAGTTATGTATTTACAAAATGATGTAAGTGCTATAAGGTGTGTTGAAAATAGTCGTAGACGAAATGAAAGAAATAGACTTGGGCGAGATGAAATTAATCATTTACAAAATGAAAGAAATAGGCTTAATCAAGAAAACATTAATCGACGCCAAAACGAAAGAAATAGGCTCGATCAAGATAATGTTAATCGTCACCAAAATGAAAGAAATAGGCTGGATCGAGATAATGTTAATCGTCGCCAAAATGAAAGAAATAGGCTTGATCGAGATAATGTTAATTGTCACCAAAATGAAAGAAGAGCTGTTGGACAAGGACAAATGTATTCTATAGCGAGAAGTAATGCTATTCAAGATTATAATTATTTAGGAGAAATGAATCAAATTTGTCAGCACTGTGGTGCTAAGAAATTTCCAGATGAAACACATTTTCTATGTTGCCATAATGATAAGGTAGCTTTGCCTCCACTTTCACCAATTACACAAGCTTTACAGGATTTGTTTACAGGGAGTTATGTAGATCATAATGCTAATGCTAACTTTTTAAAACATATTCGAAATTATAATGCCTGCCTTTCTTTTGCTTCTTTTACAGCTAATGTAGTTCAACCAATGAATCATGGGTTTCCATGTTTTAAAATATGTGGCCAGATTTTTCATTGTGTAGGTAATCTTAGGCCAGATCAAGATATTCCACCAATATATTCTCAACTATATATTTATGATGCACTTGCTGCACTAAATTTTAGAATGCAATACTGTGGTAATGATCTTTGTTTATGTGATTTAATGTTTCAATTGCAAACTATAATTATGGAACAATGTCCATTTGCTCTTGCATTTAAAAACATGGCTGAAGTAGAAGATGAAGAAATTCATAAGGCGGCTATAGAAGGTCGCTCAGCTTCTGTTGTAAAAATGTCTTTACTTGAAGGCAATGATAGATGTCGTTATAATCTACTTTCACATGATGAAGTTGCAGTTGTATTTGTTGGCGAAGATGGTGCTCCCCCAACTTCCAGGGAAGTATGTCAGCCAACTTGGATCCTATGGTTTATCCACTATTTTTCCCAAGAGGTGATGCTGGTTGGCAAAATTAATTGGTGCATAACTCTTAGCGTGCCACTTTGGTTAGAAATCATGTTACATTATCTCAGTTCTACAATTATAGACTTTCTGTTAGGCAATTTTTCTGTTAATTATTTTATGGCAAGAAACTATTTCAGCAATATGCTGTAGATGCATATGAAAAAATTGAAGGCCAGCGTCTTGCATTTATCAGAAATAATCAAAATAAGCTGAGAAGCGAGCAGTAAGATGCCTTACATGAACATATTAACAAAATTGCAAATGATCGTAATATTAGACCAAGACGAGTAGTAGTTTTGCTATCATCTTATGTAGAAAGTCCTAGAGCTTTAAAAGGAAACTTTGAAGATGCTATGGCAATTATTAAAAAGTATGGTAAACCAGATCTTTTTATTACTTTTACTTGCAACCCAAAATGGCGTGAAATAACAGAGAATTTATATCCGAATCAGAATGCGAATGATAGACTTGATTTGGTTACTCGAGTATTTAAACTCAAGTTAAATAACCTCCTCAATGATATATTCAAACATGGTGTATTAGGCAAAGTTGTAACGCATGTTCAGGTTATTGAGTTTCAAAAACGTGGTTTGCCGCATGCCCACATTTTACTTCATTTAGCAAATGATGATAAACTTGAAACATCACAGGATATCGATAATTTGATTTGTGCAGAAATTCCAGATCTGATAGTTAATCGTGAACTTTATGATATTATCAAAACTTGCATAATTCACGGCCCATGTGGGATACTGAATCCAAATTCTCCCTGCATGAAAGATGGGGTGTGCAGCAAAAATTATCCTAAAGATTTTAATGCCAACACAGTAGCTGTTCACAATGGTTATCCTTGCTATAGGCGTCGTGATAATGGGTTGGTTATCAGTATTAAAGGCAACAATCTTTAAAGGCAACAATTCTTTCGTTGAAAACAATTAATTGGTATGTTTCACTTATTGAACTCACTGCTTTTAAAATTTACCGAAACCCAAGGCAATATATTTAGCTATATAAATACAATTTATTTATCTCGATTCGATTCTTCATCTTCTATGTTTATAGTTTGGCTCCTTGATGCATTTTATGTTTTGGTTTTTTATTATGAGTATTATAAATCCGTTGTGATGTCTTTTAAATTAAACTAAAGTTTACTAAAAGCAAACATAAAAATTACGTTTTTGAACAACACCAAAAAGAAAACAGCTGCATCCCTACAGCAACTGCTGCAGTATCACAATAGGTTACCAAAAGCAGGTATACTGTTTTCCAGTTGTTGTTGTTTTTTTCATATATATCTACTTATCTATATAATACTATAGTACGATTGTTTATATCTCATTCATTTTTTTTTTCTTTAAGTGTTAATAATTTTATTCTTTGAATGAGATTAGTTAAACAAGTTGGCTTTCCATTAAAGATATTGGTTTCAAAATTGAACACCATTGGCAAAATGCTTACAAAATTAGGTAGTTTTTAAAAATCTGTTTTCTATTTAATAAACTTTTTTTTAAATATACTTTTTAAATATACTTTTTTAATATACTTTTCTATAACAATCCTACTAATATGGAATCACGTAGCTTTTTAAATATGTTTAATTGTCGTCCCTATCTGTAATGAATATTTTAAATTATTTGATATGGTTTTCTTTACAATAGGCTATGCTTGGCTCCTCGATGCTGTAAATGGTGGCTTCAACTTTGTTTTTTTAAGAAAAATGTGTTTTATATATGCTTCTGTTTTAAAATATTTTTGTTACATATTTAACTATATATCATGTAAATAAATTTCTTTTAAAGATATGTAAACTTGATACTTGCTTTTTTACGGATGTTCAAAAAGTGAACAAAGGTTTAAATATATTTTTTAACTTTCTTATATGATTTTATCAATTTTATTAAAGCTGAATAATTACTTCAAAAATATTGAGTAAAATCCAATTGCTTTTATTATTAACCTGATCTATACAAAAATTAATGAAATAAAACTAATAATTTAACGCCAAGTTAAGGCAAAATGTATTCCGGACATTCCATAAAATTAGTATAAATATGGATTGGATGTATGCTGCAATAAATATGTTGATACACGTTAGCTATTAAAGTAAATCCATATATTCCTTTATTGTTTTTTTATAAACAAGTTTCTGCTGGATTACTAATTAAAAAAAAGGTTGGTTTAATAATAATCTTTATCATAATAATATAGGATCCGTATGCAATTGCGATATATTTTTCAACTTATAGTTTTTCCGGATATTCAACTTCTATGCCTACAAGTTTGGGTGTAATATTTTAGATGTTTTAAAAATATTTAAAAAGTATATTAATAACATTTAAAAAGTTTAGGTAGTATATTTAAAAAGTATATTAATAACATTTAAAAAGTAGGTAGATAGTGACATATTTTGAAGCTCTTTACTCAGTAAAAAAGTTTTAAAAAAAAAAGAAACAATTCAGCTTAAAGCAAAATTAAGAGTAGAATATATTCCTAATATTTACCTAAACAATTTTACAGAATTTGAAAATTTGACATTGATGTTCTGTGCATATAATTCAAGTCATTTTTAACTACTACATGGTTGTGATTTGCGCATTTAATGTCAAAAGAAATGGTTAACTTTATCTTTAATGAAGCTAAGAGTTCTCTTAAACTAAGAAGCCAAGAAAAATAAAAGTGAGCTCAACTAAAAAAATGTATAAACAAATTTATATTTCATTAGAAAAAAGTAAATAAAGATCAAATTGTTAGTAATGATTTATTTACTACTAACCCATATTACGGGTTGCTTTCTGTATAAATAAATTTATATTTTATTAGAGAAAGTAAATAAATATCAAACTGTTAGTAATGATTTATTTACTACTAACCCGTATTACGGGTTGCTTACTGCTAGTAATTATTAATAATATTATATATATATATATATATATATATATATATATATATATATATATATATATATATATATATATATATATATATATATATAT
The DNA here is from genome assembly GCF_022113875.1 of Hydra vulgaris. Classification (NCBI taxonomy): domain Eukaryota; kingdom Metazoa; phylum Cnidaria; class Hydrozoa; order Anthoathecata; family Hydridae; genus Hydra; species Hydra vulgaris. The sequence continues at coordinate 34,536,290 of NC_061167.1, read as the reverse complement.
ACATATATATATATATATATATATATATATATATATATATATATATATATATATATATATATATATATATATATACATATATATATATATATATATATATATATATATATATATATATATATATATATAAGTAATAATTATTAATAACATAATATATATATAGTAATATATTAATAATGTAATATATATATATATATATATATATATATATATATATATATATATATATATATATATATATATATATATATAATTAATAATATAATATATATATATATATATATATTATTATTATTATTATTATTATTATTAATATTATATATATATATATATATATATATATATATATATATATATATATATATATATATATATATATATATATATATATATATATATACATATATATATATATATATATATATATACATATATATATATATATATATATATATATATATATATATATATATATATATATATATAACTATCCAAGTAATATAATATAAAAATATATAAATTTTCAAAAATCCACGTAATTTTATATTTTAATTTATTTTTATCAAGCTAAGCATTTAAGTTTTGAAAAATATCTTTTGAAAAATAGGTACGAAATAAATTTCTTCTATTTTTTAAACAGAAAAACAAAGTACGTTATTGTTTTAACGATTTTCAAAATATTAGCAAATTGAATTCATGAACCTAAAAAAATGTAGTTACCGCTTAATTTAATTTATTTTTAAATGTATTAAAAGTATTATTTTATTTATGAAACCATACCTTTATTTCACTGTAAAATTTCTTTTTTTGAAAATATTGGGTTTTAGTTGTCAAATTGACACACTCTAAGGTACATACATATGCCATATGTATCAGGCTTGGTCGAGAAGCAGAAGCGATCACTCTCGATTACTGACCAGAAAAATAATATTTAGTTGTAAAAAACTGGCCAGATTAGTTGTTTTGAGAACATTTCAAAAAACAAAAAAAAAGCACAAAGAAGATTAACTGGACCGATGAGAGACAATTGCAAAAAAAATAAAATAAACTAGGGAAAGAAAATAACTTTTAACGCAAAAAAACTTCAAAGCAAAATAAATTACATTTAGAACAAATAATTTTGAAACATCGCTCTTTTATAATTTCTTTATAAAATTAAGTGACATTTTTTATATAAAATAACATCTTACTATTGCTTCATAAGTAAACAAATGTTCTTTTATTTATCAAAGAGTATAATATAATTTTTACACTCATTTCTTATTTACAGTGCCTGATTAAAGAGGGTTGGAGTTAGAGGGGGCTATAGCCCTGGGCCCTGCAATGTTAGGGGCCCCACAATAGTCAAGAAGACATTTTTTTCAGTCAACTTTACGCTGTGGAATATAAAAATTTTAAATGCATTTGACACATATGAATATGTAAAAATAAATACGAATTAGCTACTTGGTTAATTAAACATTTTTGGTTCATAAACATAATTAAATACATCTAAAATCAAGACTTTTTCTTCAAAAGAGACTTTTCTGCAAGTTACGGTGGCAAAAGAATTCATTTCATCATAAACTTTTTATTTTTTTATCATTGTTTTAAAAAGTAAATTTTTACATTTGAGGAAATTTGAGGATATATTTTGTGATTTTGAAAATAACATTTATTTCATACAGTTGGGTAATTTTTTTTCTTTTTTTAAAAAAACATCTTTATTTCCAACAAGGCTGCAAGCAACCACTAATTCAAGCCTTCCCAGGAAAGGCTTGCGGTTTTTCGTCTCGTATGACCACATGCGAGTATATTATTTTAGACAACATGAACACCGTGTTCATGTTTTATAATAATGCTGAAAAAAATTTCAAAACCAAAAAAAACAAAACTAACAAAATGAGAAGAGATTGAAATAGAAAAAATAAAAACAAATTAATAATTTAAATAATTTGTGTACTGTTTTTATTTTTGTTTCTTTAGAGTTACATTCAGCAACAAAATTAGATAAGGCAAAGCAAAAAAATAACAGTTTGAAGTTTACAATAGAAGGAATGACTTTCTTTTTCTTAATTTTTTTTGAAGGGGATAGCAAAACTACAAATTGCAATGTGTTTGTAAAATTTATTTATAAAATTTTAATATAACAACAAGGGTTGAATAAAAGCGAATGCGAAACGCAAAATCTGGAGAAATATCTAGTATTCAAATTATTAGTTTATACAAAACCGTGTTCCTTGCTTTTAAGGGGAGAATCAACTTAAATTTGTTGCAAAAAAATAAAAAATAAAACAATAAACTTACGATTACAAAAGTAATAACACTCTAGTCACTAACTGCATTACAAAAGTAATAACACTATAATAGTGTTATTACTTTTATAACGCACTTATAACTTTTAAAATTCATTTTTTGTTCAAGCAACATTAGTAATCCCAAATTTTAATTGAAGTAGAAAAATATCTAGAAGAATTAAGTGGATGTTCAAATAATATTAAAACTTAAATAACTTATAAAAACATGACAAAAAACTTATAAAAACGTATTGTATTAAAAGTTTAGCATTATGAAAAACGTTACTAATGGACTGTACAAACACGCATTTATTTTAAAATTAACCAATGAAAATTTTTTATAGGTTGATTTTAAAATTAACATGCGTTTTTCATAATGTTTTTCATAATGCTATACTTTTTATAAAGTACTTCTTTAAAACATTGTTTAAGTGATCTGTGAAAGTTCCTGAAGTTTTTAATAATATTCGAATATCCAATTTATTTTTTCTAGATGCTTTTCTTCATTAATAAATGTTTGGAGTTGATAATATTGTTTGAACAAAGAATGAACTTTAAAAGTAATAAGTGCTTTATAAATGTAATAACACTATCATAGTTTTATTACCTTCATAATGCAATTAGTGACTAAAGTGTTACTACTTTTGTAGTCGTAAGTTTGTTTTTGTTTTGTTTTTTGTAACTATCTCGCTAGCAAACTTTTAATAATTTGCTCCTTATAAACAAAGTACACAGCTTTGCATGAGCTAAAATTTTAAAAAATTTATATTTCACTAGAGTTTACAAATCGCTATTTTATAATTTAACTCTTGATATAAACTTGTTACATTATAATTATACAAATATACTTTACAAACATATGACGATACATATTTTCTCTTTCCTCTTTAAAAGAAAAAACACAAAATATGGGAAAGTCATCCTTTTTAACGCCTAAAACCGTTTTTCTTTTTTTTTTTTTTTTTTGTTTTGACCTACTGAATTTGAGTTTACTTTAATTTCTTATGTAGTTATTAAATTTAAAACAATTTTTCAGCAACGCATACAATATAACATGCGCTCTCTAACATGAAAAATGTTTTTGTGGTCATACGAGACGAAAAACCGCACGCCTTTCCTGGGAAGGCTTGTAATTAGTGTTGAAATTTACTGGAAAAGAAAAAATCAAGATTGTAGAGCAAGATCACGATTGACAGACAACTTAAAAGATTGCAAATTATATAAACCAGGAAAGCAAGATGAAGTAAGCAAATTCCAAGAAATGATGTAACATGAGAATGAAATTTAGTAGATGTAACAAGAGACATTAGCTCTTTACAGCAGTGTCCATTATGGTGTTTGTAGAAAATAGAAAGTGAAGCAACATTACGACAATGTGATAATGGGTGATGTTTGGCTGCAAGAGCAGGTCCAACTATGTTTACAATGCGTTTTAGCACCTTGTCTAAAAGAAGAACGAAATATTAGAATATCCGCCCCAGATATGGCAACCGTATTCCATACAAGGCGGAATTTGAGATTTATAGAGATAAAGAACAAAAACCAGAGTAAAAAAGTGTCGAGCTCGATAAAGATATGCAACTTTAGCAGATGCTAATTTTGCAACGGATTTGATATAAGGTTTCCAAGAGAGATCAGAAGTAAAAGTTAATCCTAGAAGATGAAGGGTAGATGACTCATAAAGTACATTACTGTTAATAAATATAGGAAGGTCTAAATTATTGCAATAATGATTGGCAGAAAAAATTGAGTTTTATCTAAATTAAAGTTTACAAGCCACTATGAGCCTCATGCTGTAGCAGAAGTGAGACCCTTTTTAGGCTCAAATGCCCCCTCCAAGCAATCAGAGAGAGTTGGCTTCTTATCATGACAAGAATAAAAGGTAGTATCATCAGCGAACAATGCCACCTTAGATGTGACAATATCTGGAAGATTGTTAATGTAAATTAAAAAGAGTATAGGGCCAAGGATTAAACCTTGAGGAACCCCTGAGATTACAGAATAAGAAGAAATGTGCTGTCCATCAAGGACGACTTTTATACTACGATTGGAAATAAAGGATTCAATAATCCTAAAAATGTTGCCAGATATTATATTTTTAAAAATACCCTATTTTTAAAAATACATCAGATCGCTCTTCAGTATTTTTAAAAAGAAAGATAACAGGTTTTGCTTTCCAGCAGGCTGGAAAACAAGACCACTTCCCCTTCAAACCTTACATTAAAGTTGTTTAAATAACTCAAGTGTTAGTAAACAAGTTAAAAAAACTGTTATTTTATATTACATGTGTATTTAAAATAACTGTTATTTTATATTACATGTGTATATCAATCATTTTGTATATAAAAGATGGGAAGAATTACTTGTACATAACTTGTTAATCAAAGCAACTAAAAACCTATCTACCATAATATGAATATATATATATATATATATATATATATATATATATATATATATATATATATATATATATATATATATATATATATATATATATATATATATATATATATATATATATTTGTATGTATGTAAAAGATTCTGTAACTTCTAAATTTTCAGACCATGGAATATAAATAAAAATCTATAAAAAAAAAAAAAAAGAAGAAAAGAATTTAAATTTTTTATTGCTCTAATATTTTTCAAAATTTTATCAATTTTTTTGTAATGTAAATAACAATTTGCAATATTTCTAAATTGTTATTTACATAACAAAACTTTATTTACATAACAAATTGTTATTTACATAATTGCAAATTGTTATTTACATAACAAAATTTGATTCAAAATAACTTAATAGTTAAACTATACTTTTTTTTATTCTGCTCAGATTTTCACTTTGATTTTTTGTTGAATGTTTTTGTTTCACTTTTTTTCAACACACTTGATCGAACTTAATTAACTTAAACTTTTCAAATTTATTTGCAACCCATGTATATCATGTGCTTTTAAATATCTTTTAATTTTTTTAAAAACTTAAATTTTTAAAAATTTTAATAATGTTTTTTGGCAAAACATGCTCTTGCCTTTTATCATACTAATTTGCTTTATAGCAGAGCAATTATACAAAAAAATTACTACTGTTTGATAAAACTGTTTAATTTCGTTTTTTAATTTTTCACATCATAATATAACATAACAATCTTTTTTTAGCACATAGTAAATTTTTTCATTTTGGGGTATCCAAAAACTAAGTACGCAGTAAAACTGCTGATTTAAAACCCTCCCTCCCCATTTTTTATACACACTTGTTTATTTAAAATGCCCGTTTCCCACCTTGCATGCATACAAATGCCCATTTACCACCTTGCATGCTTAAAAATTATTTATTACAAAATCGATCCCCTACCCTGTCCCAACGCATAAACTTTTCAAAATATATAAACCCTTAGTTAATTCAACAATTCTTTGATTCATAACATAAACTTATAGCAGAGATAGAGAACGAGAGAAGTCAAACCACATATGTACTTGCTGTTATAATATCCCCTCCCCTCCTCCCCCATGTATGTGTTCATATATTTTAAGGTAACTTTCCTTCCCAGAAAAAACTTTGTTTAATTAAACTGAAATAAAATTAAAAAAATGATATACAGCATAAAAAAAAGCAAAAATAAAAAAAATTTATTAACTCCTTCCATGAACTCCATTACAATAGAAATGGTTGTACTTTCTCTAATAGTACCATAATATTTCACAATTCGTATATTATCTAAAATTCTTAATACTGAAATTTCTTGTTCTATAGTTTCCACTGCTTTTCTTACAAAATCATTATTATCAATGTTCTGAGTCTCAATACATTTCATAGCTACTTTTTTGCCTGTATTTGCATCTGTGCAAAGATAGACCTAAAAAAAAATCTAATTTATTACAGATTGATTTAATTCCCATATATATATATATATATATATATATATATATATATATATATATATATATATATATATATATATATATATATATATATATATATATATATAAGATACAAAGACAAAGCATAATTTTAACTAAATTATTATATTATTATATAAAATAATTACATAAAATAACCATTCAAGAAGTATTGTATAAAAAATTTTTACAAAATAAGGTACACAAAATAAAATACAGCATTTTAAAATAAACAATGCCCGTTCCTGTGCCAAAAAATTAAGGCGCATTTGAAAAACAAAATTTGCGTCTAACGGTGAAGCATGGTGGAAAAAGTGTTTTAGTGTGGGGGTGTATGAGTGCTGTAGGTAACTTGGTTTTCATTGATGAAATATGGTTCAAAATGTGTATTTAAACATTTTGAAAAATAATCTGGAAGAGAGTGCCCACAAACTGGGACTATAACATTTATTTCTCAGCAAGATAACGATCCAAAACATACAGCCAAATGTGTCAAGGAATGGCATATTTTTAAAACAGCTAAGCAACTTCATACACCCCACAGTCTCCAGATTTAAATCCTATCAAACATTTGTGGGATGATTTAGGTAGAAGAATTAGCACCCACGATGTGAGGAATCAGCAACAACTAAAATTAGTAATTATGAAAGAGTGGGGCTCAATCACTCCAGAAATTAACAAAAACTTAGTTTGTTCTATGAAAAACAGATTACACAAAGTAATAAAAGTTCTTGGTGGAAACGCAAGTTGTTAAAACACTAACAAACTGAGTTTGCATAACAATTTTATTTGAATTTTGACCTTTTATTTCGAAATGGTTAATTTTATTTATTACTCATAAATTTATGAAATTTTTATCTATATAAATATATATATATATATATATATATATATATATATATATATATATATATATATATATATATATATATATATATATATATATATATATATATATATATATATAAACAGTGTCTTAATTGTTTTAATGACATTTCTTGTAGTACTTGATAATTTATTTATTTAATTTATAACACATACAATACAGCTAAGTACTAATATTTTAATTTATTTATGTAATATTTCAGTCTGAATAGTTCAGACCGTCATCAGACGTAAAAACAGTGTCTCAAAAATTTATCCGACCAAACATTTTTTTAAATATTTTTCCCAAAAAAAAGTGCTGTATTTTTGTATATTTCGACTTTTTTGGTAAACTCAAGATTAATAAAAATAAAGGAACATGTTTTTAAATAGATTTTATTTTAGTGTAAAGTATGAATCACAAAGTTTTCAGTCTTAAAATAAAGGAACTCGTTTTTTTATTGTCAAAAAAATATTCGACCAAACATATTCTTTGTTCTATAATAAGTTATTAAATAACAAAAAAATTATTTTAATATTTATATATATATATATATATATATATATATATATATATATATATATATATATATATATATATATATATATATATATATATATATATATATATATATATATATATATATATATATATATATATATATATATATATATATATATATATTTATATATATATATATATACATATATATATATATATATATATATATATATATATATATATATATATATATATATATATATATATATATTTATGTATATTTATATTTATATTTATATATATTAGCTGAGATTGGACCTTTAAAAATACAGGTCTTTGTAAATCTATTCCAAACCAAACTTTTCTACACTTTTTCCTTATATATCCTAGCTTTCCGGATCCGTAAAATACAGGTCTTTATAAATTTACATATCTATTCCTCACCGATTATTTCTATAACTATTCCTTATTTTCTTCAATATTTTTTAGTAAAATAATTTATTTTGAAAAAAAACTTTAAGAGCAAAAAACTTGTGCACCTTTTCCGCATACGTAGAGCTTATAAAAGACATATAATTAGGTTTGTTTTTCTGCTAAATGCATTCCATTGATATCTCAGTGGTTAAGTGTGCTGTCATCAGTGTTATTTTGGAGGGTTAAGGACCTCCTCTTAGCGTAATAAATTTTGAAATTTTTTTAACCTTGCTTATATATTTATAACAAAAAAAATAATAATATACCAAAAAGGATTTCTATATGTTAAAATAAAACTTTAAAGTTTTATTTTAACATATAGAAATCCTTTTACTTTAAAATTTATCTTACTTTTTTTTTATTAATTTTAATTATGTTGCATACAAATGAATAAAAATATATAAAACTTGTACAGATATATCATTTTCACAAATAAGAGACTGTATTTATTATAATAGTAATAAATAAATAGTTTTTGTCTTTATTAGAATATATCCCATAAAAATATATTTTATATATCTTTCATAAAAAGATTTTTAAAAAAAAATAAAATCTTATTTTTGTAACTATCATTTTGAAAGGTCTTAGAAGCAAATGAAGTAATTTTAGCAATCAGAAATTATTGAAAGAGGGGTAAATCTAAATTTGAAGTTTCAAATTTTCCATTTGGATGCGACAATATATTTTGTGTTTTTTCAATCTTGTCAATTTTTTAAATATATAATAACATAACTACAAAAAATCAAAACAAAACAGCTTGATCAAAAAAGACTTGTAATTATTAGAAAAGTTTACTTATATTACATAAGATCCTGAACAAAATGTTATAAGTGAATTTTTTACATTTTATAAACAATATATATAAAGAAATAACATATTTGTTTATATATACATTGTTTTTATAGGGGTGGTTAAGCACAACAAAGTTTAGTTTATATTAGAATTAAAAAATGATTTTTATGTTTCTTTGCGAACACCAACACACTATATTAAAATTTTTAAGTGCACTAAACTGTAATTACTCTTAATTTTTTTGGTTTAGTCGCTTTTGTTAAAAGCTTTTAAATTTTGCATCAAAATTATCTCATTTATTATTAAAATTATCTCATTATCATTTGTTGTATCATCCGTACTGCAGCCGTTTTTCAAAACACCTTAAAGTAAAAAAGACCAATTATGACTTTTTTACAAAATAAGTTAGTTTATGTCTACTAACCTTTTTGAATACATATTTTTAAAGAGCTCTGAAAAATTCATAAAAGTTTTTCATTTCAAAAAACGTTTTACCAAGAGTTAATTTTTTTTAATAATTTTATTTTGATTGCATTTTTCTAGAAATACGTGATAAGCATATTAAGGGGTTTTGAAAAACATTTGCAGCATCTATTTATAGTAAAAAAGTAAATGCAGCGAAAAAACTTTTCATTTTCATAAGAATGTTTTAAATTTTTTTCTAGCTACTCAGTGTAGTTAAGGCCGTTTTAAAATATTATAGAGTCTGTATGAAATTTTGCTGACCACATGTTTTTATCAAATGATATGGTCTCTGAATTATGACAAATCGTAAAAATGAATTTTAGTTGTTTAGAAAAGTTGTTATTAAGTTTTTGTTAGTAGTTTAGAAAAGTTGTTAAAACCCTTATATTATTAGCATTATAGCTTTATTTTTATTATAAGTTGGCATTATATAGTTTATATAAGAGAAGAGTATATTTTTCTGCCCTATGTAGCTGAGTTCTTTATTTAAGTATATTTTTATATGTATCTTCAGTTTTAATAAAATTTGTATAACATTATGACACATTATTTGTCAAATAAAATTTATTTCAGGCCAGTTGATCATTATTCTTATATGGATATTATTAATAATTAATGGAATAAAATTAATTATTATGTGCTAATTATTATCCCACAAGTAACTTCTTTTACATTGTCAAAATATTTGTAAATGTAATAACTTAATTTCCTATTATATTTTCATGTTGTTTTTTAGAGCTAATACTGTTGAAATATAGATGTTTTTAGTAATTCTACATGAATGAAATCTATTTTTGTGATAATTATTTAACGAAAATAGAAATGAACATTGATTCACCATAATCAAGGTTTAAATAGTAATTCTATATTATAACATAACTGTATATATGCAGACAAATTGCATTGAATACTTAAACATATAGTACTTGCACACAAATGGATATACTTTGTTTTTGTATACACTTATTCTACATTGATAAAATTTTTGTAGTTGTAAACTCAAGTTATTATTATCTTATTTATTTTATTTTAGAGAAAAAACTGTTTAAAAATGGATGTAATTTAGTAAATTTACATGACTGGAATTTACTTTTTTAATCATTAATTAACGAACATAGAAATTAACATTGATTCGATACAAATAAGGTAAGAAGAAAATATATTATATCTTAAAAAAATCATACATGATGACAAATTGTATTGCAACACATAATGTATGTATGTAATACATCATAAATATATATGATACATTCATTCAAATTAATGTGTTTTTTCATATATAATAAAAGAGAACAAAACTTTGATCATATTTTTTCATGTTTAGCTTATCTGCCGCAGCATATATGCTGTTGTAGATAAGCTAAACATTTTTAGATTATCAGCAGAAAAGGGTGACTTAGCTTCAGGAGTTTAGCAGTTCCAGTTACTGATTTTTTTTTTATATCACTTATAATATTTTGTTGCAATATTTAAATTTTCAAAGAAACATTACTTTGAAAAAAATACATATAATAAATAGTCATTGCTTTTCAATGACCAATAAAAATCATGTTCAAAGCTGTATGTTAAAAAGAAAGGTATTAGAAAAACAATGTTTTTTTTATTCTTTTTAATAATTTTATTATTTGAAAATCAATAATATTATGTTCAAATATTTTAGTTATTTTCAGATGTTTGGCAAAAACATAAAATAGATAAAAAGTTATTTTTAAATTTTAAGTTTTTTGCTCCTCGATTACTCATCTTTTTTTATCATTGCATTGCTATGCAGTGCTAGAAGTTAAAAAGTAAGTCATCCCACCGCTTTTTTTTTTGAGTATAAACTATCCCACAACTTTTCTTACTTTTCATAATATAACAACACATAACTTAAATAATTCGATTATTTAAGTTATGCTTTGTATGAAATAAAGTTCCTGGTGAAATTTTTATTTTTAGTGGATCTTAGAAGATAATTTTTATATATGCAAAACCATATCAAGAATAATATTTTCTATATAAGGTTGAAAAGTGCGTCATTTTATTGTTTAATACAACTTGGAAAGTCAGACTAAACCATTTTAAATATAAAAAAAAAAAAAATTTATAAAAAAAGAAAAACAAAATACACCCTAAACTGTGTGTTACTTAAAGAAAAGTTTCAATGTATCTAAATCTAATCTAAAATAAAAGACTAATGTTTAATTTTTTTTTAAACTAAGATAAATTTTTCTCCATTATAGGTTAAACTTACTGAAAAACATAATATTTTTGTATTATGTCAAAGATCAACAAGAATAAGAAAGAATCTAAATCAGACTAAATATTAAAGAAAACCCATGTCTCACCCTTAAACCAATAATACAAAGACTTTTTTTTAACAGAATTTTTTGTTGATGTGTATACAACTACGCAAAAAGAAAAGACTACTCATTTGCCTAAATTTTTTTTTTTTAATGTTTAATTGTATCCAAGAATTTTATAACAGAACCATCTGCACTGTCAAATTTGATTTGAAAAGCTGTTACTAACAAGTTTGCATTAAGTAAACATACCTCTCAGCATTTTCTAACACAATCAATTTCTTTCTTTATGGTTGTTGACGGAAAATGGCGACATTGCTTTTTACTTGTTATCACTTTTTGTTTATCAAAAAACATGATGCCTTTTGGTATTTCATGCCAAAATGTCAAAATGCCTGTTTGATGTAGAATTAGACATGTTTTTAATAAAATTAAATTGTCTTTCTTGTTTCTCAGTATTGGCCGCATGTCCTGAAATAACTCTCAGCTGGTCTGGATTATGCATAAATAGGCAGTGAAAATATTTTCCATAGAATTTCCTTTTGGTCAAAATATTAAGATTAGAACCAATGTTTTCTTTCAATAAAATTATATGTTCATGTCTTTAAATAAAAATTAAGAATTAGTTTGTTTGTTTGTTTAGATTCAGGTTTATAAATATACTCCTGGATTTGACACAAGGATTATTTGGGTGGTGATGTTGGCAATATACTGTTGTCTTTATAATTGCTGCTCGATAATCTGCTGCTTGTCTAGATTCTTTTCCGTCAAATGCTGCTTTAATTACTTTTTCAAGTTATTTACGCTCTGACTTTAAAAAAATGAGAAGGTAGTTCAATAAATAAGTTTTTAATATGGTTAAATATGTTATGGAGAGGTTCCATTAGTAGTTCATAATTTTGTAAACCATGATCTTTAAATAGTGATTCAGGTTCAAAGAAAATTAGGCTTGGTACTCTTTGTATATCGTGCATTTCATGAACAAGTTTTATCTAAAACAGATTTTTTTATATCCATTTTAAAATTTATATTTCTTTGAAGTAGCTCATTAATAACTTCATTCTTTCCTAAGTTTGCATATAGTTTGGTTATATATTTTTGGCTATTATCTCTAGACTGCTGTGAATATAGGACTCTCTGCTGTCTCTGATATAGATTTTTAAATTGACAATTGCTTGCAAATGAAAAATTATTGTTGTTTTCTACATTTATGTCACATGCCCAACACAAATAGTTTCCTCCTTTTTACTGTCTGGCCTCAAACTTAGTACCCGGTCCATCACCCTTAAAAAAACGCATTTCTTCTGTGATTTCTATATTATTTATAAGTGTAAGAGTTTTTAGAGAAATGATGTCATTCCTTCTGGTTGTTGAATACATCAGTAAATCATCTGTTGAAGGTGATCTAGCCAACAGATACCATATAGGAGATTCAACAATTGCCTGGATATTAATTTTTTGTCCACTAACTAAACTATATGTAGTAGTTATAGTGTAAAATAAAGCGGTATTATATAAAGCTGAAACTGTCATAAGAATATACCCATGATTACAGACAATTGAAGCATCATGCCAGAACATTAATTGACGTTTTCGTTCAAATATTTTAAGTCTCGATCTGAGTTCTTCTGTAGTTAATTGTTGAGTTTCATCATACTCGTAAATTCTTTTTAGAAAATCTATAATATTGGTTTCTGACATATCAATATATTCTTTGTCACTTTTGATTCTTATGAACTCTTTGTGCTTTTCATTTATATATTTTCTTATGGTATCAAATGATTGTTTTCGTCCTTCTACTGTAAATACTTTTTTTTCTAAATTTTTTTCATTTATTACTGACTTTTCAAATGACTGTGGTACAACTAACTCTCCTAATGAATATTTCTTTTCATGAATTTGTCTCTTAATTCTTCCTGTAACCAAAAGTTGCTTTCTTCTTGTGAAAGAGATGCACTTTTATCTATATCCAATCTATAAAATATATGAAGAATTTGTCTATTGTTCATGATTATTGCCATACTACTTGGAATATCATGCTTATTAACTAATATTCCTACGTAGTATGGAGTTTTTGTATTTGTGTATAATTATGGTTTTTAAAGTTTTAAATTCACCTTCTTTTGTTAGGACGAGCAATCTTGTATTAGATTCCCCTGTTATTTGAAAAAATTCTGTTAAGCTTATTTTACTTTGATTCTGAAAAAGTTCTTTTACGATTTGACCTGCATTGCCAGGTGATTTTCCATTATTATCTTTTAAATTATACTTTCTGCCCAAAGCTGTGAAGTTTATTTTTTTACCTCCTTTGTAATTTAAAAATTGATTGATACACTCCTCTTTTTTCCATGAATATCGTTCAGTAGAGCCAACATGACTTTTTTTTTGCTTAACACCCTAAATTAATAAATTTTCAATATATATATATATATATATATATATATATATATATATATATATATATATATATATATATATATATATATATATATATATATATATATATATATATATATATATATATATATATATATATATATATATATATATATATATATATATATATATATATATACAGATATATATATATATATATATATATATATATATATATATATATATATATATATATATATATATATATATATATATATATATATATATATATATATACAGATATATATATATATATATATATATATATATATATATATATATATATATATATATATATATATATTCATATATATATATATATATATATATATATATATATATATATATATATATATATATATATATATATATATATATATATATCTGTATATATATATATATATATATATATATATATATATATATATATATATATATATATATATATATATAGTATAACTATTTGACTTCATTTAATTTATTAAATTTAAATTTGGAATTTTAGGAATTATTGTATTACTTATTGATATTGACATTTATAGAACTTTAATATTTCAAAGTATTATTTATATATGAACTATACCTTTTTAACTTGGTTCTCAGTTTCTATTTTTCTGTCTTCAGTTTCATAATAGGACTCCATACTTGATGAAAGTCTTAAGTTGTTTCTTGTTCGGAGTGAAAGATTTGTATCATAAACTCTAAGGTGTTAAATAAGTGAAATATAAACATCTCATAGAAAAAAAAGAAATGAAATATATTCATAAATAATCAAAATTTTAAAATGTGTAAAACATGGTTTTTTGTTTAATTAATTGTATGTGTCATTTAAGATAATAAAATATGAAGAGTGATATTAAACACTTTAATATATAAATCTTCTTTTGGTTTATTTACCTTTTAACACTAGTAGCTTTCCATTGATTTTCAATTTCAGATATTGTACTTTTTATTATTAGCTTCTGTGTTTGTTTAATTTCTGATAGATTTGCATATCCAATATCAAGGAGATCAGCATGTGTTTGCAAAAATGATGTCTTAAATGTTTTATTAAATTGTACATCCAACTTTATAACTATTTTTTTTGTTACATCTAATAATGCCTCTTCTTTTTTTTGCAGGAGACCCACTGATTTTGCAATTTTTTTGTACTCACTGCTGTTATTTGGAAACTGAGAAAGATTTAACTTTAATTCAATATCCTCTAAACATGCCGGACAATTGTTAAAACAATGCTTCGATTTACTGTTACTGGAAAGCTTGTCCCACCTTTCTTTAGAGAATACACCAAGAACTTGTGCTTTGATAAGCTTACTGTTTTTTTCCAATATACCGAACATTTTTTATTATTTTTTTTGACTTACTCAAAAAGAATTTATGCTGAATAATAAAATTAGTATTTGTATTAATACACTGCCTTGTATATACTTTATATCGGTGCATATTTTTTCGCATAGTAAAACTCCCTCCATTCTCATTGAAGTTTGCTTTAAAATTTGGCAGAGTGGATGCATTAAAGACTGCTATTTTTGTATAACCACATGTTGTTGGATGAATAAATGAGGGCATAGTACCTTTTAATTACACCTTTGAGCATCAAGTTATAAATGAAAACTATTTGATTTTTAATGTAGAAATTTATATTTATATAATATATATAATTAGTAAATTTAGTAATTATAATTATAAGAAATAATTATTAATATATATTTTTTAGACTTTGTTTAATTGCATTATAATTATCATTTCTCGATTTTTGGATTTGCGCGAAGCATATGACGTAACGCAAAACAAAATTGTTTCAGGCAAAAAAACCCAGACCAATGATTTTTTATTTTTTTCTTTTTAAAAATCGCTTGTCCAGATTCGAAGAAGATTTTAAATGAATATAATTTTTAGATAAAATGAACATTATAGTTTAAGAATATAATACGTTCTGACCGTTTTTTGGGAGTTTTTCTTAATTATAAGCTCTTTCTTGGTCGGAATTCTTAAAATATTTGTGAAATTTGGTAGAAATGTTGTATTTTGATAACTGTATTTAGTTGATATACATCAGAACCAATTAGTACTAGGATCTATAGTGGGTTAAGACAGTTTTTCAAAAAATTTTAACTAAATTTATGCTAACACCGATAAGCGAAAGTGATCTAAAAACTTCAAAATGATGTTCTTTTGATTCACTATTAGGGGTAGTAAAAAGGTTTTTAAAAATATATATAAAAAAGAAATATTTCTTTAAACATTATAAAAACCAAAAGCAAAAAAAATTATAACATCTAAAGCTCTTGTTTGGACATAATACGCTGACAAAATCATGCTAATTCCAAATGAAAGAATTAAAAGAATTTGTAAATCGCCTTAACTACACCGAGTATAGGCTTTTTTTTTTTTTTACCTTCACAGCAGCAAATTTTGGAGTAGCAGGACTTTCTGCAATAGCAGGACTGTCTTGGAAAGATTTTTCTTTATTAAGTTTTAGACAACTTTTTTTTCAGACCATCCGCAGCTTATTAGGACTAATTACCTGAGCACATTAAAAACATAAGTATCTCAATCATGACACATACGCAACAAAGTTTTTCTCCCGGTGTTTTGATGTTTATAGAAAATTAAGCTTTTTTAAAAGCTTTTTGTTCGTTAAAGTGTACCTTACATATTATATTACGTAACCCTTACATATGTTGGAATATAATCTCTATAAAACTTCAAAAGTTTTTTGTATTTTAAAATAAAAGAAAAAAATTTAAAAAAAGAGTCGCTAATGGTAGGACTCAAACCACATCTTATTTGTTCAGAAGCTCAGTGAGCTATCCATTCGACCACACTGGCATGTTGATAAGAGAAATTTTTAAAATGATATAGTAATATTTTTAAGGGAAACAAATGTTATAGATCAAAATAAAGGAGAGCTTGATGCAATTTTCAAGTAAAAATTAAACTGAAAAACTTGATAAATGTTTCATTATGTTTTAACATTACTTAATTTAAAGTTTACATACGTTAGAAATTTGCATACACGTTCGTTCACATTTCCTTATAAAAAAAGTGCTGCGACTCTTTCTCGCCACTACCTTGGTTGCAATGGCTGCAAAGGGTTCATAGTCAAACACGCTCGAATGAGCACTTCTACTACTAACACAATTAAGTTCAGCAATAATATATATATATATATATATATATATATATATATATATATATATATATATATATATATATATATATATATATATATATATATTAAAGTATAGATTAGACTGATATTATATATATTAAAGATTAGACTAGACTGTTATATTAAAAATTAGCCTATTAATATTTAGATACTTTTAATTGTTGGTTGAGTTAAGTTTCATTTTTTTATTATTTTTTTTAAGTCTTAATTTTTTTAAGTTTTTTTCCTTCAAAGACGAGTTGGCAAGTTATGCGCAGTGTTTACAATTTAGTTTTCAAATTAAACTATAAATACTTTGATTAAGTCTTTTTTTACTATGTTTATATATTTTTGTTACTTATGTAGATGTACTTATGTTATGTACTTATATAGATGTACTTATGTAAAAAAAATTCAAATGTTCATATATTCAAATTTTTACTATCTAGATGAATTGTCAAATGGCAAAGGTGAAATTTTAGCAAGGAAAAACAATATTTAGGCCTAAATGATATTTTTTTGTTTAGATATATTAGCTAAAACATCAAACAATAATTCTAAGTTTTAGATTAGAGTTATTTGCTTCAATGAAATAAAAACTTGATTATAAATATTAGATTTTCTTAATTAAAATTTTGCTTTAGTTAAAAATAAAATTTAAAAAATCAGTTAAAAAAAAAATATCAATTAATTTTGATTTTTAGAACTTACATATGAAGATTACAAACTTTATTGTAAAAGTAATCCCGGACCTTTGACCAATCGGTCATTTCAAAGATGGGTTCAGTATGGGAGGTCTGACCACCTATCATTTAGATGGGGTTGCCAATGCAGGAATCGAAGGTCTACTTTGATTTTTATTATGTAATGTTGTGTCAGATTCTCATTCATAATTTTAGTTGGCTCAATTTGTTCTCAAATCTTTTTTATTGCTCATAAGGGATCGCTGCTAAGCTCAACCCTTTATCAAATGGCTATATATCAATATTAACATTATTGTTTTTTAATTTTGTAAGTGCTTTCCGTTATTTACGAATCAAGTTGTCATTTTTATTATTCTTGTTTAGTTTTAATTCTCTTAAAACTTCTCTCATCAGCGTTTGTACAGCTTTAACTTTTTTGAAGTATTCAAGTTTTAGAGCAGATGACTCAGTTATTGAGATGATGTCAAGATACGGAAGAGATTTTATTGTTGGTACAAATTTTGGTCAGGTTAGAAGAAGAACAAATAGAAGTAGAAGATGAAGAAATTCGTCAAGCAGCTTTAGAAGGTCCTTGAGAGGCAAGATATCTCTCTTCACATAATGAATTTGCAATTGTATTTTGTTGGTGATGGTGCTCCACCTGCTTCCAAGGAAATGTTATTTACCCAAGAGGTCATCCTCTTAAAACTATATCCAGTTTGTCTGTCGACTTAGATTCTATGGTTTACTTTCTATTTTTCCCAAGAGGTGAGGCTGGTTGGCATAATAAATTGGTTCACAACCCTGAATGAGCTACATTGGTTAGAAATCATGTTACTCTATCTCAGTATTACAATTATAGACTATCAATTAGACAATTTTTTTCTTCGATCAAAATACATTGGAAGAAACTGTTTCAGCAATATGCTATTGATGCATATGTTAAAATGACCAGGCCAGCACCTTGCATTCATCAAAAATAACCAAAAAAACTGAGAAGTAAGCAGCATGATGCCTTACATGAACATGTAAACAACCTTGGAACTGATCATAATGTTAGACCAGAATGTGTAGTGGTTTTGCCATCAACTTATGTAGAAAGTCCTAGAGCTTTAAAAGAAAACTTAGAAGATGCTATGGCTATATTTAAAAATATGTTAAACCACATCTTTATATTTAACCTGCAACCACAAATGACGCAAGATAACTGAAAATTTATATCTAGGTCAGACTTCAAATAATAGAACTGACTTAGTTACTTGAGTATTTAAACTCAAATTAAATAATCTCCTAAATGACATTTTCAAGCACGGTGTATTAGGGAAAGTTGTTACCCATGCTCAGGTTATCGAAATTCAAAAGCGTAGTTTGCCATATTTTCATTTTTTGCTTCATTTTGCAAATAATGATTAGCTTAAGACAGCACAGGATATCAATAATTTAATATCTGCAGAAATTCCTGATCCGATTGTTAATCCTCAACTTTATGACATTATTAAAACTTGTATATGGTATATTGAATCCAAATTCGCCCTGCATAAAAGATGAAGTATGCAGCTAAAGATATCTTAAAGAACTTAATGCCAACACAGTAGCAGTTCATGATGGTTATCCATGTTACAGGCATTGAGGCAATGATTATTAATATTAAAGGCAAAAATGTAGATAAGCATTGGGTTGTACCTAACAATCTGTGATTATCAATGAAATATCAAGCCCATATTAATGTTAAATATATGTACAAGTACTTATACATGAGACATGACTGGGCACATATTTCAATAAACAAACAAGTTAATCATGATAAATTAAACACAGATTGTCATTATGTTAGTGCGCCTGAAGGATTGTGGCAAATATTCAAGTATCCCATTAGTCAATTTTCACATACTATTATCCGCCTTAAAGTTCATCTTCCTGAGAATCAGATAGTGTATTTTAGAAAAGGAGCAGAACAAGTGGTTTTGGATCTCTCTGGTCATCTTACAGCATGGTTTAAGTTAAATTCCAAAAATGAAGAAGCCCGTTATTATTCATATGTAGACATTTCTTATCACTTTGTTTTTGATGATAAACTTTGTAAATGAAAGGTTAGACAAAGGGGTGGTAATAAGGCGATAGTAAGAATGTACGAAGTTAATCCAACCAAAGATTTGTTTTTTTTATTAGACTGTTACTTTTTCAGGCAAAAGGAGTAACATTTTGGGAGGATGTGCTTACTGTTAATGGTATTGTTCGTAAAACGTTTCGTGAAGCATAAGTTTTGAAAGGTTTGTTATAAAATGATACTGAATGGCAGATTACTTTTTCTGCTGCGGTTTTTACGCATATGATAAAGCATTAGGTTTTTACGCATATGATAAAGCAGGACCTTGAAATATATTTCAAGGTCTTATTAATAATGAACAAATTTATTATACTGGAAGCACTAACATCATTACGCAATTTAACTCACTATTTATGTCAGAAAGAACTCTAAAATTAAAGGAAACTAAATGCAGCAATCGTTTTGGTAATTAAGCATTATCGCACTATGGTCCTAAACTTTAGAATATACTTTCAAATAACATTTGTGACAAAAAAAACACAAATATTTATAAGAAAAAACTAAAATCTTATTTAATGATAAATGGTGAACTATTCAACCAGAAAACTCTTGAATGTTAAATTATAATCTCTTGAATATTATTATTAAAAAATTTTTTTACTATTATTATAATTTATTGCACAGCTAAGCAAGTGTTTTATCCACTATTCTGGCAAATCAGAGTAGCTGTGGGTAAATATATTTATTTATTTATATGGTAAAACAATTACTATGAGAGCTTTTTTTTCAAAAAAAATATTATCATTTGATATCATTACACCTGCAAGGGGTCAAATAATGTTTTTTTGATGACAAAGTAACTTATTATTTTTGAAAGTCACTAAGTTTTAATGTATTTTATTTAATGTGTCTATCGAGAAGTAACATTATTTTGTAAACTACAATCCATAAGCTCTTTGCTTCATTAAACAAAACAACTGAAAAAACAAGTTACTACTAAAAATAGTTCGATTGTTTTATTAACAAGTATGGGATAAACTTGGGATAACTTGATAAAGTATTTGTGGAGTCCTAAAACTGTAGAATAGTACTCCATCGTGTCATAAACTATTCTAAAAATTCTTTTCTTTTTTTTTTAGTCTAACTAAACGTCTGATAAAAAAAAAAAAGTTAGCTAAATGTTGATTCAATTTTCAGTTCAAAATACTTACAAAATCTTTCAATTTTTGTTTGTGGTTACTTAATTTTAAAACTTTTTAAGTTGAAAAAAAGGGAAACAATATCCAACCTGCTGATAAGCTGCAGTCCATGCAACAGGCACTAATATCCACATGAATACAATTCATTATGGTGTTTTAGTAGCAGTTTTGCCAGATTAAATAGTGATGCAAATTTTAGAAAAGTTTATCAATGTAAACTTTAAATAGTGATTTAAATTAGTAGAAAATCACTTTAAAATTTTTTATTTTATTTTACACTGTGTTTCATCAATAAAGACTCATCAGAAATTTTCTGATGAGGCTTTATTGATGAAACAAAGTGTAAAATAAAATAAAAATTTGTTACGTGATTTTCTACTAATTTATAATTGCTGTATTCCTTTAAGAATATTGAGCACTCTATACTGTAGAATACATTTTTAAAATTGTTTAAACACACACACCAGGATCCCAATATTTGTAACAATTTATAGTTGCTGAAATACCTGTATTAAAAAATTTGAAGATTGTTATTTTGGTATTCGAAATAATTTCGAAAGCTTAAAAAGTTTAAAACTTTAATTGATCTAATAAATGGAAAAAAAACTATTTTACATAACTAAATGTGGGTATATGATATTGGTTATTTTTAGTTAAATTAAAATATTATATAAAATTTCAAACGGTAAGTTAAATTATACATTATAAATTATACATTTTATTTTAGTGCTACGAACTTTTAGATAATTTGTATTTTACTCCAGTATGAATATTCAAGATTTTGAGGAGCATTCCAAAGCAAATGATAAAAATTCACCATGGTTTCATTTTGTAAGAGAAAAAGCAGGACAATGTGCTAAATGCAAGTTGTGTAAGAGAATAATAAAAACACATGGAGGTTCTACAAGCAGTCTTCATACCCATTTAAAAATAATTCATAAAATCAATTTATTAAAAAGAGATGTAGGTAGCCCAACTGTTTTAGATTCTTCAGTTTAGATTGTTCAGAATTTGTACAGACATCAAAACCTTCTGTAGCTATAAACAACTTTTTTAAAAGTGATAAAATGGATAATTCATTGCCAACTATTTTAGCTAGGAAGACTGTGTGTGTCAAAATGGTCTTGAATTACAGTAAAAATATATAAGACAAAGTAATTAAAGAATTATCAAGCAGAATTGCTTGCAAAGAATTTTAGAATCTAGGATTAATTCGTGCCTTTGGAACAATTCTCACAGAAAAATGTGATGAGTTTGTCAATGATAGGTTAGGTGATTTTAAGGTTTCGATCACAAATATTGTAGGTATTACCACTGATGGCACTGCAGTTATGACAAAGGTAGGCAGGTTAACTGAAGCACATCAGCAGCTATGTTTAGCGCATGGAATTAAGTTGGCTGTTATTGGCGTACTCTATAAAAAATCTAATAATGAGGATAGTCTGCATAATGAAGAAGGTGCAAACGTTACATCAGTTCCTACACCCATATTTGAAAAAGAGCAGAATTCCATAGATGACGATGAATTAATTGATGAAGATTATGAAAATGAAAATTGTTTACTATAATATCCACTGAAAACAAAGATGATAATTCTTCTTTTATGGTACATCAGCAAATGTTACCATTAATTAAAAAAGTTCAAAAAGTGGCCAAAATATTCTGTTCCTCGCCCACAAAAAACAACAAAATCCCACAAAAATATGAAAAAGAAAAGTTTGGAAAAAAATAGTTTTAGAATCAAAAACACGATGGAATAGTTTGGTGTCTGTGATAGAACGTTTTGTCAAATTAAAAAATTGCATCAAAAAGAGTCTAATAGAGTTAAAATCACCTATTTTGTGTTCAGATGCAGAGTTTAAAATGTTGTCAAATATCCTTTCAATTTTACTTTCTATTAAGCTTATAGTTGAAGCAATACAGATGCTGACAAGATGCAACTTTATTATCTGCAGATGCTTTATAATGAAATCAATAGCTGGCCATCCATGTTTATTAAGTTATGAATTAAAAGTAGCTTTAAAAGTACGTATTCTTGAAAGACGAACAGAAATTTCAAGTATTTTGCAATATTAACACAATGCAGACTCCAATGAAAATCCATATACACATTTAGAATGTATACTTTATTGGTTAATGTATACCAGTATATTAAACTTTTGTATTATGAAAAAAAAGAGTTTTTGTTTATTTGTTGATGATTATAATGCATAGCAGGTTGTTTTCTTTAATAATAAACTTGATTGAGTGTTGTTGTTTTTTTTTATTTTTAGTGGATTTAAAATATCAACCCGGTATTT
>NC_061167.1:34487919-34507919 GCF_022113875.1 Hydra vulgaris | reverse complement strand
TATAAGCCCCATCTGGAATTTCTGTGAATTTAACATGATACCAACCATCACATAAGTCACAGCAGATCCACTATTCTCCGTAAGCTCCATGAATATTACACTTT
The DNA here is from genome assembly GCF_022113875.1 of Hydra vulgaris. Classification (NCBI taxonomy): domain Eukaryota; kingdom Metazoa; phylum Cnidaria; class Hydrozoa; order Anthoathecata; family Hydridae; genus Hydra; species Hydra vulgaris. The sequence continues at coordinate 34,507,815 of NC_061167.1, read as the reverse complement.
AGGCAGACAGTGTTGTCCGCCTCATCACTGTCCCTATCATGTCTAGCTGGAAGATTTTTTTTTCTGGTGATCTTTTTTCTCGGAGTGTTATCTTTCTTTGCTGCTTCATCTCTCAGTCGCTTCAAACATTCATCACCTGTTTTTTCTTGGAGTGTTATGTTTCTTTGCTGCTTTATCTCTCAGTTGCTTCAAACATTCATCACCTGTTAGGCTTTCTCCATAGCAAAACCTGGAGACTCTAGCCAACCTGCAATATCCTGAAGTTTGGGCAAATCTAGGCTGAAGTTTTTTGAGAAAAAAGTCTCTAATAGAAGACTTTCCTGATGATGAAACAGACAATGATGTTTGCGGTCCTGCAGGTGCTGAAGTGTCAATGATGTTTGAAGGTCCTGCAATTGCTGAAGCAGGTGTTCAAGCAGGTGAAGATGTTTGAAGGTCCTGCATGTGCTAAAGCAGGTGCTGAAGATAAATATGATAATTTTTTTTGATGATGCAGAAGTTGACAATGATGTTGAATATGATACACATATTAGTGATGTTAATGCATTGTGAGCACTAGTGATGGGAAGTACTTTTGTAGAGCATGGCACAGTTGGGGTGGGCAATGTGGGTTTTTCTGTAACCTTTTTTTGCAGACATCATAACTTGAGGACACTGTTTAAAGGGGCTTATGTCACTGGCATTCTTGTTAAATGGAAAAATGCCAGTTTCCTTGAAACCACTTTTGACTTGTTCTATCGTGAATGAACTTTGGAAAAGAGAGTGTAGCAGACCAGGGAAATGCTTTTTTGATACTGGTCCATAGTGCGTTCTTGCATATTTCAATAGCAGGCTTTGCCATTTGCTCTTCACAGGTCGGAAAACTGATGTATCCAGAGGTTGGAAAAGATGGGTTAGTTGAGAGGGCGAATGTAGTAGGATGACATTGTTATTTTTTGCTGATTCAATAAGAGGCAAGCTCACATGTGAGGCAATGTCCATCAAATATGAGGATTCTTTTGTGGTTTTCAAGATGTTTTGTGTTCTTAAGAAAAATATTGTGAAACCAATCCAAAAACTGAGGTGATTCCATCCAGCCTTTTTTACTTGTTGTATAAGCAGCTCCATCAAGACCACGCTCAACCCACTCACAATACAAATTTTTTCCTTTGTACACAACATAAGGCGGCAGTATCTGGCCACTTGCAGAGCATGCAAAATTTACAGTTATTTGCTCGCGTCCTGAGCCACCAATGCTCTGAGTCACTCTAGTAGCACCTTTTTCTGCTAACACAACTTGAGTTTTTGGGACAGTTACAAAACCTGTTTCATCGCAGTAGAATATTTGACTTGGTAGGCAGATAACTCCAGCATCTTGTAGAGTTTTGGACCAGCTGAAACCATTTCCAAATGATCTCAGGGTCTTCAGCCTTGGCTCTCACATTGCTGAGGTGTTCTGTTTTTCTCGGAACTACTTTCGGATGGCGTTGCAAAAAGTCACACAACCAGCCCCTACTTGGTCAACCATTGATGAAAGGAACATCAATACCATTTTTTTTTACAAATTCTTGTATTATGTCTTTTACCTCCTCTTTACTAAAACCCCAACCCCACTCAGCTAACACAATAAGGCAGTCTGCCAGTTCTTCTTCCTTCTTAGATGTTAAAAAAGTTCGCTTCCCTAGATAAGAATTTACTTGTATTTCCCCTCATACTCTTCGTAAAAGAGCCTTTTTATCAACTCCATAATGCATGAAAGCATGGTTGGCAGACATCTGCTTACATATGACAGAATTGTAGGCATCTATCATTGCTTGGCTAGTTGCATACGACTTCCTTCTTTGTTCCTCTCTCTTTTTGTATGTTCGAATCATTCTGCTAAATAAAGGGGCAATAAGCTCCATTAACAAAACTATATTTAAAACAGTATTAAACTATTTCTAAAAATAAATAACTTTTGTTTTCAATTTAAACTATATCTGTGTAATGTTTTTGAAATTAAAACATTGATTTTATTTATCTGATCGATTTTATTCGGTTGTTTTAACCACCCTTTTGGCATTTGGGGGCATTACGCCCCTGCTAATTAAAAAAATAATTTTTATAAACTAATTAAACTAATTAACAATCAAAAGAATCAAATTTCTCTTAGAAATGCTTTCTATTCAAAATATTTAATGGAAATTTGGTAATAACGTGAATTTTAGAGCTATTTATAAACAATTTCTTAGACATTCATCGAACGGCCATTTTACTTTGCTAACATTTTCCTAAATTTGCTCTACAAATATAAGTATTTTAACTCATTTATTACATACACAGATAGTTATAAAGATAAAAATAGTACTTACTAAGTTTATATTTACTTGTATTTTTAGTCAAAACAAACGCGCATTTTTATGTATTTGCATTTTAAGTCAAAACAATTACGCGCTATTTTTACGGTTTTTAAAAGTTTTTCAACAAGTTTGAAGGAAACGGAAAACTAGATGTAAAAATCACTCATCCATAAGTTCTAATTAAATATCAATGCCATCGGTTAGAAGCCCAGTTATTTTTGAGAAAGGGTCCCTGATTGGTTAGTTAGTATCTATGATGTAAAATTTAATGTCCCTTTCTTTTAATACAATAACGTTTGGCATTTTATTTTATCAACGGAGTTGTTATCGGCATTTTATTTTATCAATGGAGCTTAATACCCTATAGTTTTATATGTAAAATAAATAATGATATATTTTACCCATATTTTTTCTATAACAACTTATAAAAAAAATTATATGAAAAGTATAATAAGAAATGAACTGAAATTAAAGTCTATAGGTTGTTCAGTAAAGCCAACGAATTAGTTTAATTAGTAAATTTTTTGTTTTAAATTTTAAACTGTCACAAAGTTACGAAGTTTTTAAGCGAAATATAAAATAAATGTTTTGCACCAATCAGATTTTAATAAAGCTACCTTGTGACCCGCAAAACTTTACTATGCAAACTCAGGGTATCAACGCTTCAAAAATTTGTATATTCACAACAATATCTTGTGTGCTTGGAGTAACCTTTATTCAGAATGGGCACATCAGATTTACTTCAAATTTTCTGTATGAGTAGTTTAATAAATAATATAAAGGAAACTTTAGTTTTTTGAAGGACCCATGTCAACTTTAGGAGCAGTGGTTCATAGAAAAATACCAAGAATTTACAACGTAAAATTACACTATTATTTATTTCTAAAAATAAACATGAAATATATTAAGACATACATTGACTCTTTTGTAGAAAAAAAAAAAATTATCTTCATTTGGTTCACAAATAACAATGCAGCCTATTTTGGCATAATTCTTTTTTTTTTCATAAACTTTCATCCATCTAATTTAATTTCCAGTGAGGTAGCACTCAAATAAATACAATACCGTTGATGGGGGTAACTAAAGCCACTTTCGAAATTCAAACTTCTGCCCAAGTCAGACCCTTTAATTTATAGGTTAAATAAATACTGCAAAACTTGGGTCTGTGGTCATATATTAAAGAAATATATTCATAAATTGCAGAAGTATACATTTTTTTAATAAAAAAAAATGAAAACATGGTGGTTTTAGTTACCCCTGGAAAAGGGGTAACAAAAGCCATCCATTAAAAAGCAATGTTTGGCTTTAGTTAGAGAGTACTAGGGTAACTAAATCCATAAATCATGCATCTGTAACAATAAAGAACCACTATTGACAAGAAAAAAGCTTTATTATTTAAGAAAAACATTAAAAAGAGACAAAAATATTATTTAAAATAGGTCTTGTTGAAATCAGTGCTTTACCGGTAGTTCATAAGGAAAAGTATAACGTCCTCTGTTTACTTTGGATGGCTTCACAATTGAAATGACGTCTGTTAACTGAATGTCCATTTCGTCATCAACATTTGAAAATATATAGTAATTTCCTTTTGATTTGGAGCTTCTTCTGAAAAACTTTACTGTAACTTCGTTCTTCTCGAAACAAGTTTTAAAAATGACTCCATAGAACTGTTTGGTGGTTTCTTTTTTTGTGTTCTTATCAAAAATGAGCTTAACAATGACGTGAATATCAGGTTTAAGTTCTCCTTTAGAGACTCCTACTTTGGGGGTTCGTCATAAGTTGTTCCTTCTAGTTGTAGATCTACTGGTATCTCCGATTCCAGGTCACTAAATGTTTCTGGATCCATATCTGAATTAGAGTCTCTCAAAGAATACTGGTCATCACTATCATCAAATGAGTCAGAATTCACAAGTTATTATGTTTCAAAGTCTTTATTTTGCTGTGGTTTTCCTTTGTTTTGGTATTGGGTGTATTGGACCTATTTGGTTCAGGATCATCATCATTGATCAGAATTGTGTCTTCCATCCCTTCAATCTTCTTTCCTGCTGGGACATTAAGTTTCCTTTTCTTCCGCTGTTTAAGAGGTTCGGTCTCTCTCTTCCTACTTTCTTCAAAAAAGGCTTTGATAGAATCAGTCCAGTTGTTGCTTGAATTAAGCTCTTCAGATACTGCAGTGGCATCACCATCAGGAAGCCTTTTCAGAATTTCATTCGGTCTAAAGGTACAATACCAGCTGCCTTAAATCCACTTTTTATGTTTTTGCTTATGTTTTCCTCTCACAAAGCATCAAGACACTTTTTCAGAAGTTTTGGAAACCTGTCTTTTAAAATAGACCCACGATTAGCCTCTTTCCACTCTGTCAAAGTCTGGCGCCATTAATGGCCTAAAGAATGCCACATCTAAAGGCTGCGTGAAGTGTGTACTGTTAGGAGGTAGCAGTATAAACTTGATGTTATTTTTGTTGCATTCTTCAATAATATGGGCAGAGATGTGACTCGACAAATTGTCTCCTATCAAAACCTTCTTGGCATCACTGTCAAATTTTTTAAAGTAGGGCAAAGCTAATCTCTGAAACCAGTTTTCAAAAATTTCCAGAGTGAACCACCCGCTCTTCGATCTATTATACACAGTGCCTGCTGGACCATTCTCTGTCCAAGAGTCATACAGATGGGCTGCCTTATAAGTTATATAAGGAGGCAGTAGCATTCCACTTGCACCTCCAGAAAACATTACTGATGTGCTAGACTTAGAAGAATCCACTATACGCTCTGGATGCCTTGATCCCCTTTTCACGATCACTTGTTTTCTCCCTAGGTTGTCAGTCATGTTTGTTTCATCGTAGTTTACTATCATTGATGGATCAACATCCTTTAATGTCTTTTCTAGTTCATTAAAGTAGTTATTCACGATGTCCCTACTGATAGCCGCTCGACTTCTTTTATTGTTTTGACCCAACCGTTTGAAAAGATCTTTACTGTTTCTTTTGAGAAAACTGTCAATAAAATCAACTCCAGGCATATTGTTTTTTGAACCTAACTTCATTTCGGCCACACCGATCTAGGTAACCTTTCACTATTAGTCTTATGTCTAGTGCTGTAAGAGGGAATCCCCACTCTCCGGCCATGCTTATAGATTCAACTAATCTTCTTTCTTCTTCAGAATTAAGAACTGGAGGCCTACCACATTTGTTAACCTTGCCTTTCAGGGCAGCAGTGAGAGAAAATCTTGATATAGCAAATTTCTCAGCAATCTTTCTTAAAGATGACCCTTTCTTCACTTCTTCTACCGCTATTTTCAGCGTTTCATCTGTGTAATCCTTATACTTCCGGCTACCAAGCTTCTTATTTGGGTTTCGAGGCATTTTTAGTCCTAAAAAAGAGAAAAAATTTATTACTTAAGGAATTTTGACTTATTATAAAGTATGGGGTAACAAAAACTACCTTTATGATGTGGCTTTAGTTACCCCATGTTGTGTATCACTGAAGAAAAAAAACATCACAACAAAAGAAAGAATCAAGTTATAGGTTATAACCTTTAATGGTGTGATGAAACATAAATTAAGGTTATGTTTGTTGAGAGTTATGAAAATTTAAGATTAAAAATGATTTGTTCAGAGCAGAAGTTATGCAAGGTAACTTTTTTATCGATTTTTTAGGTAAAATATATAGTTTTACTGTACACTTACCGTGATATTGTTTTAATAATCCAGACAAGTATTTGGAAAGCAGTCTAAGTTCCTATTAGAAGAACAAAACATCAGTTGTTGAATCCAATCAGTGCTGCCACTATCACCATCCAAAAATTACCTGCTATAATGGCTTTAGTTTCCCCGTAGGCTTTAGTTACCCCCATCTACGGTACAAATTCTGTTATGCCTCCAGATAATAAAAGTACTTTAAGTACAGTTTTGATTCTTCTTGAACTTTTGCAATTGGTTATCATGGATGCCATATCGAAATTTAGAGTTTGTTTCAAGATTTGCATTAAGGCTGTTTCTTTTTTGTCTTAGCTGGAGATCGAGTTATCTTTCGGTTCAGTTAGATCTGGACTTATATAAATCTGTTTATGATCAATTCTGTTCCTTAATTTTTTTGCTGCTGAAAAAACTGGATTTTTAATGGATAATTTATTCAGTTTAACTAAAATTGGACCAGGCTTTATTTGTCTTTTGATCTTATTTTCTGCTATAAACTGCTTTAATATCTGCTTTGCCAATAAAATCAAAAACATTTGTTATCTTTTTTTTCATATTTATTTCTCTTAATTAAAAAGTCAGTTTGACTTGATTCTGGAATTCCATAAACAATTTAATTCTTAAAAGAAGGAGAAAAAAAAGATATTAGCAAATGTGTCTAGTGAGTTTTTCGTCATTCTTTACTACACAAGATTTTATACAAACGCAAGAAATCACGATCACACACCAGCATCGATGAAAGCCCCAAGGAACCGTTACAGTCAACCTTTTAAATACTAAGTTCTGAAACTATAAAAAAAAGAAGGAAGAATTTTATCACATTTTAGGCAAAAAAGATTATAATATAGAGCCATTAAATGAAACTAGTGTGTTTTTGAAGCAAAAACTAAACAGCGAATTACTGCTTTTTGCTTGCCGCCATCACGTGTTCGAACTGGTTTTAAAATGTGTATTTGAAACAAAAATCCATCAAGTCGCAAGTATTAGAGACAACTGGAAAACTATTAATCTGGCCGCTATTAAAACATAGACTCATATCGTCAAACAACATTTAGTAATACAGCATTTGAAGAATTGTTGATATTTTATAATCAAGAACTGCAAAAAACTATTGTACGTGATGATTATCGGGAATTAATTGTTAATTTCTCAGAAGTTAATAATTAGAAAAAAAAAATTAAAATCAGACCTCTTGGAGCATAGCATTAAGCGAGGGGGGCGGCTTGAGCTATTTATTCTTTAAGGATATGCTTTTTGCAATCTCAGATTAAAATTAGCTTCAGTGATAAACGAGTACTTTAATTTTGTGTCTCTCAAGATTATAAATTTATTTTCTTGATTAAAAATTAATAAGAACTTCCTACAGACACCAGTTTCAACGTAGAATGAAGATGTTGTTTATATAGAGGCAAAAAGAATTTTTTTTTTTTTAGTGCAGTTAATGATACAGCTAAAAAAGCAGTAAAACTTATTATTTTTTGTTTGTTTGATCACTGCAATCGAAGAACAAAAGCAATTTTTGTTACGCAGTGTGCAAGAGCCTATAAATCTGTATCAAGACTGTCAAAAAGAGACCCTTAAGACATCCTTGTTGATCTGTGATTTTATATTCTTTTAATATTTTATAAAGTAATATTTGATATTTTAAATATTTTATAAAATATATGTGTTTCAATTGATTTAGCTGCATAACGAGAAGAGTTAAAAACAGCAATTTTCAAAATCTTCAGAGTTCTGTCGGCATGCGTTAATATTGTCGAAGGAAGATAAAACTTTGTATTTAAATAAGTCTATTATATTGGTTACTTTAAATTTATTTATTTTTAGAAATTTGTCACAAAAAGAAAATTCTCAAAGTTACGTCGCAAATGGGAATTTTTTTAACTTGTAAAAGTGCTACTTTTTAAAAAGTGTTAACTGACGCGTAACGTAACGTTAAAAAAAATCTATATTTGAGAGACATATTTTAATTGTGTCTCATATCAAGATTTTGTTACGTTATTTGGTCATTAAAAGAAAATTTCCTGCTTTATCTGTATTTTTATATTCTTTTAATAAATATCTTATAAAATATAAATGTTTCAATTGATTTAGTTACATAACGGATATATATATATATATATATATATATATATATATATATATATATATATATATATATATATATATATATATATATATGTATGTATATACATATATATATATATATATATATATATATATATATATATATATATATATATATATATATATATATATATATATATATATATATATATATATATATATGGGACTCTATTATTTTTTTTTAATTATTCACCTCCCCAAGGCCCGAGGGGGCTATAGTCGAGGAGGCTCCTCATTTTTTTTTTTTTTTTGTTGATGTTGTAAATCGTGGTACAACCCTCTCTCAACTCTTTAACTCCGAAACACGAACCTTGACAAGCATGGCCGCTGCGCGGAGAAATTAAGTTGAGCGCGGTACTTCCAGGGACATGGTGGGAGTCAAACTCCAAACCTCTCGCTTACAAAGCGAGCGCTCTTACCACTACACCACTACTGCATCTCTAAATATTAATAGCCGAATGAATTTTATTATTATTAGTGCGCATAGTTACGCATTGTTACGCCTATTGTTCGTTTTGTTAAATACGGTTCTGTGTTTTGTAAAATACACTATTTCTTAGTTTTTAAGTTGTTTCTAGACTTTTCTATACGCAGTTATATATTCCACGCGGTCTTTCGAATAAAATCAGCAAGCAAATTGGAGCTGATACACTTATTTTCAAAACGAATTGATGTTGTTTATTTTTTAAAATAAAAATTTAAATAAATGTTAGTTTGTTGTTGCTTATTTTTATTTTTACTAATTTTTATAGCCTGTTTTTATTTTTAAGAAGAAGTTAGAACTAAATTGTTTGGTGATATAGTTTTTTTAGTAAAATGTTTCTTTTTTAGTAAACTGTTTCATTTTGTCGTTAGTCTTTTTAGAACATTTTAAGCAAGTATTGTTTTATATTTTAGAGCAGTTAAGAGAAGCTGATGGTTTTTTTAGTAAGTTCAATTCGTTTTCCTATTTATAGATAAAGATTGTTTATTGCAAAAAGAATTATATATAAAATAAAGTTTTATATATGTATTTAATATGAAAAGTTAAATAAAATAAGACTGTTATTTGTGTTCATGTAAGCTTATATACATAAGTTTGCGTTTATTTTAGTCTATTTTATATTTCTCTATATCTATATTATATAAATATTTTCACTTAGCAAAAGTTATTGAGAATAGAAAAATAAAAAAAATTCTTCTGGATTTGTCAAAAAAATAATGTGTTATGCTTCATTTTAAAGTATCTAAATATGTATTTATTTTTCATTTTTTAGAAGAAGTTAGAACTAAATTGACTGGTAAAATAGTTTTATTAGTACAATGTTTCTTTTTTAAGAAAACTGTTTCAGTTTTGTCATTAGCCTTTTTAAAATATTTTAAGCAAGTATTTGCTTTATTTTTTTAGAGCAGTTAAGAGGAACTGATCGCTTTTTTAGTAAGTTCAATTCATTTTCTAATACATTATGTATTAGAAAATGAATTAAATTTACTAAAAAAGCGATCAGTTCCTCTTAACTGCTCTAAAAAATAAAGCAAATACTTGCTTAAAATATTTTAGGCTAAGATTTTTTTATATTTCAGAGCAAATTTTTAAAATTTTTCTATGTAATACATAGGCTAAGATTTTTTTATATAGAAAGAATAAAGAGAATAAAATTTTATTTATGTATTTTATATGAAAAGTTAAATAAAATAAGACTGTTATTTGTGGTCGTGTAAGTTTATATACATAAGTTTGCGTTTATTTCAGTCTATTTCATAATTCTTTATATCTATATGTATATTTTCTCTAAGGAAAAATAATAAGGAATAGAAAAATTTTAAAAATTTGCTCTGGAATTTGTCAAAAAAGTGTTGTGTTATGCTTCATTTTAAGGTATCTAAATATATATTCATTAGAAATTTTTAATTTTGTTTTTAAATGGTTTATTCTTTTTCACTACTTTAGATAAATATATACTGACTGACATAACTTCATTTTTATTAACAATGTCGTGCATTGTAGTCTGCATTCTTTGTTACATTTAAAATAATTGATGCTAATAAATGTTGTTTTATAGTTGTTAAAAGTTTATATATACAAACTTTTAACAATTTTTTGCATGTATATTATGATCAAAGTTAAAAATTTTTTGATAAATACGTGTATGTAGTGATACTACTCAGGTATCACCACAGCTTATCTCTATCAGGTACATTAATTTTCAATTCACATATGATGTTTTTCTTTGTATTTATTCGTTACATTTTTAACTTCAGATTTATGGTGTATTTATTTGCTATAGAAGAACAAATCATTTTGAATTTTTTAAAAATATCTACACCAATCAGCATTTAAAGTTCAATGTTGCATATACCATTTTTAAGTAGCTTCTAGGCTTTTTTGATGCTTTTCTTATTCAAGTGGTTTCATAAGCAAGGTCTACAAGCAAATTTGAGATAAAAAGTTTTTCAGCTTTCAAGGAGTATCAATGTTGTTCTCTGTTTAATTTTATTTGTTTAAATAGAGTAGTTTTAGTAAATAAATGTTTGTTTGTTCTTGGTTTTTTACTTATTTGTTCTCAGATTCTTAAGAACTAGGCAACTTAGCGAAACAAGATTTATTTTATTTTTTAGTGCAATTGGAAAGAGCTAAAGTGCTTTTTAGTCACTTCAAATCATTTGTTTCTTTTTTTAAATAGAAGGGTTAATAATAAAAATATTTAGACAGTCGAACTGTTACTGATTTGAGTAAGTTTAATGTTTTGTTTAATTTTATATTAGATATGTATTTTATGTATTTAACATGAAAAACTGACTGTAATTTTTGACAGGTAAGTTTATATACATAAATGTGCCTATATATTAGAATATTTTATATTTCTCTGAATCTATATGAATATTATCTCAAAGAACAAAATTAAGAATAAAAAAAATTTGAATATATATACATACATATATATTACTTTAGGCTGACATTGCTTCATTTTTTATACAAGATTCTCCATTTATTATTTTTGTGCATTAAGATTGTGCCTGAAGGCTTTCTTAATTTAGCAAAGAATTTAGAACACAATGCAAATAACTTTGCACTGTGTTCTAAATTCTTTGCTAAATTAAAACAATGTCAATAAATTTTGTTTTATATTTTTCAGTTGTAAAAATTTAAAACGTTCATTTATTCAGTTGTAACAGTAGTATAATCACTGGTAATATATATTTAATGATAACAGATGTATAATATTAGGCTCGAAGAAGTTATTAGTGTAAATGGTTATAGGTGACTTGAAATTGTTGTCATATGAAAGAAATAAATCTAGACGTGATAAAATCAATTGTCGTTGAAATTTTGCTTGATGAACCAAAAACTTACGTGGCAGAATTCAGTGTCAAGCGGTGTTGATGTCTATTATTTGACTTTACATTAGACACTTTAAAATAAAGCAAAGTATGAATTTTACTATTTATAGTAACAAATAATAACAGTTTCAATTTTAAATGATTTTTTTTTTTTTTTTTTTTTGCAATCTTAAACATAATTGTGTTCATTTTTTTTAGTTGTCTTTGTCATAACTTGATTATTTTGCTTACTGTTGAAACATGGTTTTAATTTTGTAAATTTAATATGATCTGAAATTTACAATATTAATCATTTGTCAACAGTTAAAGAGAAGCTGGAAATTAATTAAGAAATGCTGGAAATTAACTTTTAGTTAAGGTAAAAATAATTTTGTTTATTGGTAGCATAATAAAACCAGTTACTGTTATTTATTGCATGACTTTTTTTTTTTTAGTATTGTTAATGCTTTGGTACTTCGAAACAGGTTTTATAGTTACATTTTCGATAAATCTTTAACTGCAATTTCAAAATAGGTTACTATAAATAGGTAAATCGATTTTTGGTAATTGTGTGGTGGTTTCTGTTGGTTTTTTTTCTTCGTAATTATGATATCATAATTTCATTACTTTTTTATTTTAGAATTACGTTATGACGCATTTATAAGATTTATAAAATAAAAAAACCTGATTTCTTTTTATTGTAAATTTTTTTTAGTTAAAAAGATATAAATATATGCTATTAGTTAATTTTATATTTTATCTTTTTTATGCCTAATAATTTGTTATACGTATTTTAAGGGGATCTTTGTAAATGGGGGGTCGTAACTAAAAACCTTTAAAAATATGGAGAATATTGTAGTTTTGCGCATTAATATCGAGTTACTTAAGTTTTATTTATGTGTTTAACTAATTAGTTAGCTTAGTCTGTATTTGCAACACTTTTGAGGAAAGAAAGAAAACATTCTTTTATAAGTAGATCATTGTTTTACATTTTATTATTTTACTTTATTTACCTGGCCACCATTAAAGCAAAAAGAGGGAAGGAACCTCTTTATTAGAGTCAAAATATTTAAGAAAATTAAATTTCGAGTTACAAAAGGAATTTTTAGTAAATGGTGGCAAATTACCGTTTACTAAAAATTTAATGAAATAAAGAGGCCAAACAAATAATATAGAAATGGTCTGTGTTGAACAGACTTGTTGACCCGGGTAGGGTCAGCTTGGTTTACAAATTTTTATGTCTACTTATCTCTTATAATTTTTATTTTAGTTTGTCATATGATGCATTAATGTATTAAAAAATTTGTTATACCCATGGTTTGATCGTAAATTAAATTTTTTTTTTGTTTGAAAGGTATTTGTACTCAGTTGCGTAGTTATAATAAAATTTGTTATTTTTTATAAATTTATTTAAATGTGTGCATTTAACATTTTTAACTTAACAATTTTCTTTTCTAAAAAACAATTAATCAAGGGGATACCAAAAAACTGATAACTCCTGTATAATATAAGTTAACTTCATTTTAATCTTAATGGTTCGTGTTATAAAAATTATTACAAGGATTTAGTTGACACTTTCGTCAATTTAAAGCATGACCAAGTGTTATCATTTTTTGTCAGTAACTAAAAACGTATTGTGTTAAACTTAGGAAGGTCGATGAAAATGGTTCTGCCTTACACTGTTATGACCTATTCCATTTGTAAATTACTTAAATAATGTTAAGTAGTAATTGTAAATGTTAAGTAGTAGTTGGTAAATTATTTTACCTCCTCATAATTTTTATGTTAATTTTACAGATGGATTAATTTTTTCAAGCTGAAGGCGATTTTCTAAAAGGGTATTAGTTAAGGTTTTGCAAGATTAAATTGTGGAAAACAGCCACTATAAATAAATTATGTAACAGACCGACCAAAACCCGTATTACGGGTTGCCTTTTGCTAGTAACTATTATAAGCTTTATAAAAAACAAGTTATCTAAGATAAAATAATAACTAAAATAGTGATAGATTAGATAGAGTAATAAATAGAAATAAAAACGTTTGCAAAAAAATTTTTTTAAATGCTTGATTTTTTTAAGATTTTTTTATTGGCAAAAAACAGTCCATAAGCATCCTCATAAACATGAAACCTTTTAAATTAGTATGTCATAATACTATTATTGGCTCTATGTTAGTTATTTTATATCTTTGCTTTCTTAATTGTAATTGTCAATTTATTGTTTTTAAATCAATCTAAAAGTATCTATTTGGAAAAGCTTCAGGAACATAAGCTTGATTCGAAATTTCTTTTTACATACTCGATTTTTTCACTGTCAAGAGATGCTATGACAGTTTTTTTATGATAAGGTGATGACTGGTCAGGCTAAAACACACAATTCAATTTTATGACTGCCAGATTAGAATTAAACATTGCTTTTTTTTTTTTTGAGTAATTTTTTTTGTCGATTTGATATTACTTTAATGATAGCTTTAAATTGTTTGACTTTAACTCTGAATTTATAGTTTACATTTCTGCACAAGCTTTAATACCATTTGTAAAAATTCGATAGTTACAAGTAAGTATGCAGTTACATATAGTGTAAAAAGCTTCATCATCCAAAATGAAAAAAATGACTTTTATAATTTTTATTAAGTTTTAAGCACTTAAAACATTTGTAGCATTTGCTTTAACTTGCTTTAACTAAAGCATCTGTTCTTGGCATTTCCTTCTGCTCTGATTGAAGTAATTATTCAAAACAACATGTATTTTTTTAAGTGTCTGTTTCCATAAGATAATTGTTTCTAATTCAATTATTACCTGCTTCAAACTTGACAAGTCAGTATACAGTTAACTTATTTTCTTCAAAGAAATGTTTTGGCAATAACGGGATTTTTCTTTACAAATTTTAATGCAAGTTTTAAATATTTTATAATTGAATATAAGATATAATACACTATTTAAATTTTAAAAAGTTTTTCCGTTACAAATACTCTGCCGCAGTTGTTTGAAAATTTTTTTTTCCGATTCCGCCTTTAAATCAACGCCTAAAGTTTTTTAAGTTTGACTTTCTCAAGCGCGATCTTGAAATTTTTAATTTTTGTTTACGCATTTGCTCAATGCTTTTTTTTTTGAAGTCTAACTTAATAAATTCAGACTTCAAAGTTCAAGCTAAACCTCATTCAAGTTCACTTCTTGCATTCCCTAGTGCCTATAATATCTCACATGCGCTTTTTATTCTACTTTATTTCTTTTTATCCATCCTTTGAATGGACGAGTTGAGTGAGCAGGCATCGTGTTCAAACTGCCATCAAATATTTGTTAGTTTTTATTTTAACATTATTTAATCCTATACTCAAAGGATTTTGATGATATAAATTAAATTTTTATTATTATTATTGTTGTTATTATTATTTATTTGCCAGAATATGTACAAGGTAAATTTACATTGAATATATTACCGGCAGGACTTCTAGAAGATCATAGAATCTTATCATGAAGCTCTTTATAATCATTTAACAAAAAGAATACAATATTCTAATATTCTTCAGAGTCTATGTAATAAACAAAATAAAGCATAAATCAAAATAAATAAAAAAACAACTTAAATACTAAAAATAGATATAAATATTTTGTGTTGAAAAGATAATTTCTTTTAGTTTCCGTTTAAAAGAAGAAGAAGACCATTTAAAAGAAAAATCGAAATTAGGTAAAATTACTTTATTCCAAAGAGAAGGACCACGATAAGAAATACAAAACTGGTCAAATTTAGTTTGGCAAAATAGCTCTTCGATACTTTTACTGGCAAGAAGATTATATTTGTTTTTAGGTTTCAAATTATAAAGATTTATAAATACATTAGGTGATATACTTTCTTCACATTTAAACATAAAACATAAAATATCCAAAACATTTAGTTCGTAAATACTCAAAACTTCTTTAAGAAGTGGTGTTGAGCTTAAAAACGATTCGCAAAATTAATTGTGCGAGCTGCGTGTTTCTGATGTCGATCGAGAAATTTAAGTTCGGTTTTGTGAGCGTTTCCCCATATTATATTTGCATAATTTAAATGGTAATGAATAAATAAATAATATAGTTATGTTAATTGATGTTTATTTAATATATGTCTAACTTTATATTGAACTCAAATGCTTTGAGCAATTTTCATTGAAATATTATCAATTTGTTGCCTCCAAGATAAGTTTTAATCTATTATAACTCCTAAGAATTTTGTATTTTTTTCTCTTTTTATTACTGTACTGTCAATATATAAGTCAGGCAAGATATTTTGAATTTTCTTTTTCTTAGAAGTTGGATGAAAAAGTACCCATTTTGTTTTATCGGTATTTAAAGACAACCTATTTTTTTTTAAGCCAATATGAAATATTTTTAAGTTGCTCAGTCATATTGCTAAAAAGTATTTTAATGTCTTCGTTTGACTGAAATAAACTCGTATTGTCAGCAAAAATTGTAGTCGCTAAATTAGAAGCTTTGTAAAGATCATTTATGTATATTAAAAATAAGAGTGGCTCAAGTATGGATCCTTGAGGAACACCTCATGTTATATTCGTTAAAAATTGAGGCGAAGATTCTTTGTGATAAACAAATTGTTTACGGTTACTTAGATAACTTTTAAACCAGTTTAGGGTTTCATTTCTTATACCATAGCTTTCTAGCTTTTTCAATAAAATATGGTGATTAACAGTGTCAAAAGCTTTTCACAAATCAATAAATATGCCAAGAGTAAATTGAGAACTCTTAAAGGAGTCAGCAATAGTGCGCGTTACATGGAGAATAGCGTGTTCAGTAAAACTTTTTCTTTGAAAACCAAACTGATTTTTATAAAGAAGTTTATTGTCAATAAGATAAGTGTACAATCTGTTGTACATTATTTTTTGTGTTTTAAGGTTTACTTGAATTGTAATATATATTTGGTTTGGGTTTAAGCAGGTAATCTTGCAAATGAAAAGATAATTTTGTTCATGATTTTGAAGCTGAAGACCACCGTTGAAATAAGAGTTTGACAAGAAAGATTAGCTGTTTTTACACTATAATCAAATAAACTAATCGTTTTTGTGTCATGTATATTTTGAGACCTTTTATAGTTTTTTAATAGTAAGTTATAGTATCATTCTGTAAAGTATTGTAATTACTAGCACTGTAAATAAGTAAATCCTATGTATGTGTGAAAAAATAAGTTAAAAAAAAAAAATTCAGGTGTATATAATAATAGCAAATAATTATTATTGAGAATAGGCTTCCATTCACAGGATTACTATAATATTATATAATCTTGATCATAAATAGTATTTAACTTTGGAAAAAAGAGCTTAAAAGTAAACATATAGCGTTTCTGCATTTTGAGTGCAGAATATTTCTTGGCTCAAATCTAGTCAAGATTATTACAAAAATAAAGAAAATACGTCCACACAAGGTGGTATCTTATTTATTTTTTGCAACTTAAAACTAACAGCAGCTATGAGAGCTGGATTTTCGATGATAAGTTTTATCATTTAGTTTAATTAATTAGTAGGGATGCACCAAACGTTCGGCAAAACCGAGTGTTCGGTTCGGCCGAACCTTGATAAATGCTTGGCCGAACATTTGCTAAAAGTGCTAATTTGGAAATTAACATCATCAAAACATCATAACTCAGCCTAAATAGCTACAGTACCAATAGATATGGCTTTTTATTGAAAACCCGATTCTTATCTACTACGCATAGTAGTTAAGAATATGTTTTTCAATAGAAAACATGAGTACGTTAGATTTACATCAAGCTTCTTGAATTTACAATAAATTTAATTTGATCGCATGTATTACTTAAAACTGATTGTATTACGTAAAACTAGTTTACGTAATACATTATTTATAAAAAATAGTAGTAGTATAAGTGTAAAATGAAAAATTCTTTCAATTAAGCAATATTTTAGTTAATTTTATCCTTTTATATACAATAATGATAACAATAAAACTTAACTTTATAAAACTCATATCCTTTTATATACAATAATGATAACAATTAAACTTAACTTTATAAAACTCAATAAACTTAGTTATAAAACTCTTGCAAGAAGCAAATTTTTTATTTTGGAAAAATCGCCAAAATGTAATAATATAATATAAACTTAAAATAACAGATGTCCATTTTAAGTGGCGCCTATTGTTGCTGAGTTAAAAAAAATCTTTACAAAGAAAGTTACTCGTAATTTGGCTACTCAACTTCACTGTTAAAAATATAGCGCGTTTTTTACGGAAAAGTTCCGTCAGCTGCCGATGATCAAACTACCCGTCATTTTACGGAAAAACCCATCGCATGTAAACGGATGTTTCCGTTAATAAACGAATTTTTTCCGTTAAAATACAATAGGTTTTTTCCGTTATACAACGGGTAGATTGGTCATCGGCAGCTGCCGGAACTTTTCCGTAAATAAACAGATAAATCTGTTAAATTCTGATAAGACTGATAAATTCTGTTTAAATTAAACAAGTTTTTCCCGTTAAACAACGGAAAGGAAACTCAGCTGCCGGATAGTTTCCGTAAATAAAAGTAAAGCTTAAATAAATTATTTCTAGCAAATCTTATATATATAAAATCAATGGTATGTTTTTGAAAATATTTTCTGAAAACAAATTTTGTTTGATTTACATAAAAAATATTAAAATTTACGTGATATACATTTCACTTCGACAGCAATTACACAAATAAATAAAAAATTAGTAAAGTAATAAACGCTTTCTAAAAAATTATTAACAATTTTGATAAAGTATACACAAGCATATAATAATATAATTATATTAAATATTCCTACATACATTTACAAAATAGATATACTTAAAAACTTATCTTTAAGTAATAGATATTGGTTAAATAACAAATATAAATATAAGTAAATCAAAAGCAATCCAAATACACAAAAATACAGTCTTTTCTTTCTTTTCCATTTTGAGTCAACTCTAGTCTGAAAAATAAAATAAAAAAATAAATAAAGTTTTTGAGTAAGAAAAGATTTTAATATTTAACAAAGTAATAATTATGAAAAACACTCATTATGTGCAATGGTTACCTTAAACTGTTACTCAAAAAAAGTGATTCAAGTTAAAAATTGATAAAAACCAAAGTAGAATTGAAAATAACATGGTGAGAATTAAAAAAAAAAGATGATTTAAATAGCAAAAAAGTTGAATGTTGGCACTGACCATTAAAGCTAAACTTATTTTAACTTTTTCAGATAAAAAACTTATTAATAAAAAGACAAATCACCAATTATTTCTGAGTTATTTAAAAAAACTTAAAATATTGAGAAAGTCAATTAAATGTTACATACATATATATATATATAAATATATATATATATATAATTAAATATATATATATATATATATAAATATATATATATATATATATATATATATATATAATATATATATATATATATATATATATATGAATATAGACATGTATATGAATATAGACATCAAACATCATCCAAACATATATAAAATTAAAAAAATTAGTTTACCTTTAAGAATCCTCATCATTGTCATTAAAACTCAAAAAGAAAAGTTTTCATTTTATATGTAATAAATATAATAAAATCAGCTTATGTAAAGATGAAATATTGACAAACAAAAAGAAAAATTAGAAATAAGAAATACCATAAAACTGACCAAAACAGAGTATTTAATTATATCTAAATATAATTTTCACAAAAATATAATTACATTTCACTTAAATAAGTACAAAAGCGTTAAGAAACGTGCAGATAATCATTCAATAGTATATATATTTAGATGATAAATTTTCTTGGATATTTACAAATAGTAATAAAATAATAACTTTGAACACCATTTAAGTATACATTTAACGTTACAAGTAACATTATAAGTACAATTACATTTAACATTATAAGTAACATTATAAGTACAAGTACATTTAACATTATAAGTAATGACCCAGTTGGTAGGCCATTGACTGTTAATATATATATGTAAATATATATTATATATATATATATATTGTATATATATATATATATATATAAATATATAATATATATATAATATATATATATATAATATATACATATATATATATATACATATATATATATATCATATATAATATATATATATATACATATATATATACATATATATATATACATATATATATACATATATATATATACTATATATATATATATATATATACATATATTTATAAATATATATATATAATTATATATATATATTATATATATATACAAATATATATACATACATATATTATATATATACATAAATATATATACATATATATATACATATACATATATATATATATACATATATATATATATATAAATATATATATATATATATACATATATATATATATATATATCATATATGTAATAATATATAAATATAAATATATATATATAATATATATATATATGTAATAACATATATATATA
>NC_061167.1:34485582-34486921 GCF_022113875.1 Hydra vulgaris | reverse complement strand
TGAGTAACAAAAGTGCAAGAATAGTTAAAATGAAATGATCACAACCTAACACGATTTAAGTTTATGTTACAATTATTTTATAAATAAATCTTTTAATAAAAGTGTAAAGCTATTTCTATCTAGATTATTATTACTCCAGTTAGCAATTTTTCTACATTATTTATACAAGTAGAACTTTTAGTAGAAATAACTTTGTATATATAATATTAAGCCATGATTTTTTTTTAGCCTAACCAGAAGACTTTACTCAGTAGTAATAATCATATATTAGAAAAAAATAAAGAAAGCAACTGTATGTTAAGTAAAAAAATACAAAAATATTTTTTTCACTTTATAAAGAAAGGCAGAATTAAATATTGACAAACCTAAATATTGACTAAAAAACTAAAGAGATGTAAGATGCACCTGTAAAGAGATTCAGAGTCTTAAATTCTAAACTTCTAGAATCAGGTTGTTTTTTTAAGTTTAGCTAATATATGCAAATTTTTTTATAATTTGTCAAAATTAGTGTTATATTAAATATTCTTAACTAAATTCTTTAATGTAAGTTTATATATAAGATTGGAGAGTGTAATTTTTGTATATTTTTTTTTAATATAAATTCTAGAATGATAAGTCAAACATATCACAATTGTTTGCACATTAGAGAAGCAAGTCCATATTAAAGTGCAAAAATTTGCCAAATGTAAGTTCATCTGTTTTTATTCAACATTTTATGCTAAATAAAACGAGATAAATGTTTTTTGAAATATTTAAAAATGTGAATGTATTTTGAACAAGTTGCTAAATAATACATTATGTAACTACGATACCTAAAGTCTTAAAAAGTCTTTATCTGCAGTGGATATCCTGAAAAAAAAGACTTGAAGGTTCATAATTTTATTATGATAAAATAAATGATATAACAAGGTTTAATGAAAGTGAAATAATTTTAAATAATAAAGCAAGGTTTTATTTGTTTTTATATTCTTGTTTACATTTATGTATAAAGTTTTCCTAAATAAAGTAAAATATGATCAAACTAAATATACTCTATGATTTTTTAAGGTCTTTGTCAGCTCTGCTATTAATGTTTTGGATGAAATAATGTCAAAATGTGTTATACCATTGTTTATGAAAGCTGAAACTTATGAAAATAGATCATTTTGAAAGAACTTTATTGAGTAGAGTAATTCTAGGTACTTTTTTAATTTTTATATTGGTCCTTTAATATACTGAGTGATATTTTCCATTACGCATTTCTTATTATTATGATTTACATTTTTATGCATTTTTTTTACATGCTAGTGAAATGCATGAAAGACTTCTAATGTATTTTTTTTTTTTAGGAACATTAATG
>NC_061167.1:34475582-34483082 GCF_022113875.1 Hydra vulgaris | reverse complement strand
TGCGGAGTTTCAACGTGGGCGTTCAAGCCTTGAAGATGACCCTCGCTCTGGACGTCCAAAAAGTGCTACTACTGAAGAAACGATTAATGCTGTGCATGACATGGTTATGGATGATAGACGATTGACCAAACGTGAAATTGCTGAGGCTGTGGGCATCTCAGATGAACGGGTATTACACATCTTGCACGAAGAATTACGTCTGAGAAAGCTGTTGGCAAGATGGGTGCCGCATTCGCTAACTCTGGATCAGAAACGCACTCGAGTAAAACTTTCTCAAGAACATTTGGCCCGTTTTCAAAAGAATAAAACAGATTTTGTGCGTCGATTCGTAACTATGGATGAGACTTGGGTTTACCACTATGATCCGAAGCTGCGACAACAAACTGCAGAGTGGACAGAACCCGGTTGTTCAGCTCCGAAGCAAGTGAAGGCGTCAAAATCGTCAAAGAAGGTTATGGCATCAGTTTTTTGGGATGCGAAAGGAATTTTATTAATAGATTACCTTCAAACCGCTAAAACGATAACAGGTGAATATTATAAAAATCTTTTGGACCAGTTGGATAAAAAAATTCGTGAGAAAAGACCTGGTTTGCTGCATAAAAAAATCATTTATCACCAGGACAACGCACCTGCTCATATCAGCGATGTTGCAAAGGCGAAATTGGTCGAATTAAAGTACGAACGCTTGGAACATCCACCCTATTCACCAGATCTGGCTCCGTCCGACTTCCACCTCTTTCCACATCTCAAAAAATTTCTACGTGGAAAGCGTTTCTCATCACATGAAGAAGTCATTGCAGCCGTAAATGGGTATTTTGAAGGCCTTCCGGAATCGCACTTCAGAGATGGGATACATGAATTGGAGAATCGTTGGAAAAAGTGTATTGCTCTTAAGGGAGAATATACTGAAGAATAAAGTCATTTTTTGAATCATAAAATTGTTTTTTCATTTCCGCTCCGCGAACTTTTCAACCAACCTAGTATATATAAATGTCTCTTTATATATATTTTTGTGTGTGTATATATTAATATATATATAATAAAATATATATGTTTTTATATAAATGTATATAAAAACATATATCTATGTATATACAATGCATGTTTATATATATATATATATTTTTATATATATATGCAAAAGTAAAAAAGAATAGGTTTTTTTATTTGTTGTTTATCAAACAATATTTGTATAACTTAGAACTTGAAATCTTTTTCTTGAACATTTCTCGGCTTTACAAATTTTCATAATTAAATTTGAAGAACACAATTGTCTTTTTTATTAGTTTTTATGTAAATTTTTTAACAATTTTTGAAAGATTTTTTTATGTATTTAAATTTATCTATGTATTATATAAAAACTGTTATAATTATTAATGATAAATAATTATATATTATTTAATCTTAATATTTTTTCACTTTCAAATTTTAAGTAAATTCACAACTAAAAATAAATAGTTATTTTATGTGCTTATATTAATATACAAAAAATAAGTTTTACAAAATTGGTGCTTCATTAATTGACAAGAAAGTTATAATGTTTTTAAGTGCCTTTCTACAACTTTTTTTTTAATAAATCTTCTTTTAATAAAAATATTTTTTCTTTTATAGATGCGTTTCTTTTTTTTAACTCCACAAACTTCTTTTAGAAATAAAGTACTCTCTTTCAGCCTGTAGCTTTATCATTATCTCTAAATTACATTTCTCCTCAGTTAAGTAACTCTCCATATTAACAGTTAGCAGGTGAAGAGCTGAAATGAGTTTTTTTTTTTCCAGACAAATTTTGGTCAATTTTTAATATATCATCATCTTGCACAGCAGATTGTTTAGTTTGTCCTAAGTTGTCTTTGTTCCCATTTTCTGATGTAATTGCAGTGTGTAGCATTGTACAACTTGTACCATTAATCACAACTGGATTAACAGTATTCTGTGTATCCCAAACAAAATCGAATCTATTGGTTTCCACCCCTTCCAAACCAAAAAATATTGGTGAATTTTTTTTCGTATATATCCAATATTTTCTGGCTGATTTCTGTTAAAATTACTGCTGGTCCTCCCCCCGTCGGAATTTTTTGTTGTTGATGAAATCTCTTTTTTGGCATTTTTGGTTGTAAATCTGTTTTCAGCACATTTTGGAAAATGTGCTGAAAACAGATTTACAACCAAAGTCAAATCAAAGTTTTTATGTTCAACCAACCTATCAAGTATTATGCGCACTTCGATTTTATGCAACAGGATCTTTCCAGATTGTGATTGGTGATTCTACAGCAAGTCAACCAACTATTTCTAGAATTATTCGCCGAGTTTCTTGCAAAAAGAGTTAATGAATACATTAAGTACCCAACTGATCCACACGTTTTAAATGAGAGCAGAGTAAATTTTTATAATGTGGCAGAATTTCCAAGAATAACTGGATTAATAGACAGCACGCACGTTTGCATACAAAAACCACGCAAGCGCGAATATGTTTATGTCAATAGATCATCAAATCATTCGATCAATGTCAAAGCGGTGTGTGATTATAACGGAAAGTTCATTGATATTGTTGCAAAATGGCCTGGAAGCACACATGACGCAAGAATTTTAAGAGAATCAAAGCTTGGTAAAAAAATGATAGATAGCACTTTTAAAGGTTTATTACTTGGGGATTCCTGATATCCATGTTTTCGTTGGTTGCTAACGCTGTATCTAAGTCCAACTACAGCAGCTCAGCGTCGATATAATATATCTTTAAGAAGAACAAGAGTTTTAATTGAACAAGTGTTTGGAAGGTGGAAAAGACGGTTTTATTTGCTTCATGGAGAGGTTAAAATGACCCCAGAAAGAACCTGCACCATAAATGCTATGTATGTTGCATTGCAAAATTTAGCAATAGAGTTAAATGGTTTAGACATAGATGACAATCCAATTGAAAATTTTGAAAATAATAATGAAGACATAGTTGCTGAAAATAACTTTCGATTTCGTGATAATTTTGTTTTGCAACATTTTGAACACTAAGTTGTTTTAATATTTTTTATGTCACAAATTATAAAAAAATCTTTATATTATAACGTGTTAATTAAATTTTTAAAATTTACGCTGCAGTTATTAATAAAAAAATCAACAGCTGCGATTTCCCAATTAAACAGCTTTGTTGTCTGTTGGCATCTCAACGCTTAAATGCCATGACAAAAACAGCACGAAAATATGTTAACAGAGCTAGCTAACAGAGAAACTTTAACTTAAAAAATTATCGGAGTAGTTAATAAACGGAGTCTAAACGGAATGATTAGAATACCATTAACCTTCCCCCATTTTATAACCAGCCGTTAAAAGTTTTTTTCTTAACGGACACTCAAATTCTCCGTTAGTTTAAAGGAGAGTTGTGAATGCGGCGGCTGGGTGCCAGATGGGTCCCATATGGTGTAAAAATATTGCCGCAAAGTCTGGGTTTTTACTGGGATTGGGCTTCCGTAAATGGTTTACGGCTGGTTTGAAGATGGGAAGCGTAGTTTAATGCTAGCGTGTAATTCTAATCAAAGTTTTTCATAAACTTTTTGAAAAATCTTTGAATGACTTTGACAAATTTTATTTACAAAACATAGCAAAGTTTTACTATGTAAATCATGTATGTAAACTTTACATATTATTTACTTTCACATAAATTATATAATAAATGGTTTATGTTTTTATAAATAATATGCAAGTTTTACATACTTATGAAAAAAATTAAAATCATATATTTATTAAATGTAAGATTTTACATATTTTATAAGTAATATAGTTAATATATTTCTCATACTATAAGTAATATATTATAAAATATAAAACTTATAGAAAATGTTAAATCTTACATTTATATTATGCATTTATAAATGATATCTAAAGTTTATATATAGCAGTGTCACTTAGTAAAACCTTATTAATAGTCATATTATCACTTTACAAAACATAGTAATACTATGTTTTGCAAAGTGATAATAATTTGAGTTAAATTATAAATATTATAACTTTAATTTTAATTTGTAGTATAAGGTTTAAATGAAAAAAATATTTAAATAATTTGTATTGTGAATTACTTGTAAATAATAGTAATTAATAATAAAAATGATAAACTGCCCACTTAACCACAACAACTGGGTCCTAGCTGGAATATAACTAGATTATTGGAACTGAGTTATGGCTGGGATTTGAACTGGGTAAAAGATGGGTTTCATATGGTGAAACAATTGCAGCAAAAATTATGGTTGAAAATTTGATATAATCTTTTAAAATGACATATGCAGTAACGCAGATTGATTTGGATTAAATATATACTTGCATTTAAAGTGAACAGGAACTTAATTTGGTTCTTTTTTAATATTTTTGTAAAAAATAATTATTTACATATCAGTTTTAATTTATAGTAAAAGTATAAATATTTTTATAGCAATATTTAGATATTTATTTAACAAACGATTTAACAAAATTAAAAAAAAAAAAAAAAAAAAAAAAAACATGACATACTTTTAACATACTTTTTAAATGCTCTAAATTTCATAACCATTAATAAGTTTAAGAGTATGTCAATGTTTACTTTTTTACAGACTTGTAAAATGTTTTATCAAACTGTAGACATATTTTTATTTTTTTATGCAATAGACAAATGTTGAAAATTTTTCAAATTAGTTTTTATAGTTTGGTGTGCTAACAGTTATGGCTTAGCCACTAAGTTACAAAAATGAAATACACTAAGTTAGTTTGTTTCAATTTAAATTATCTTTTTCAAGAAAATCTTAATGACACTTTACAAAACATGGTTAGGTTTTACTAAGTGATACTGCCTTATCTAAACTTTACATATTATTTATAAATACATAAATGTTTTTCATTTTCTATAATTTTTATAATTAATAATATCATACTTATATTATAAATACTGTAACTTATATTTTAAGTTATAATATAAGGTTTTGTATGAAAAAATGTTTCAATTATTTATATTGTGAATTATTTGTACATAATAGTAAGTAATAACAAAGATTATTAGATGTTTTAACGTCTAGCTTTATTTATCTGAAGTAATAAGAAAATTATCACATTTTGTTTGAATATATTTATTTATTAAATATATTTTTTAATTCTTTAAAATATAAATATTTATATATATTTTGATAGCAACATTCAGACTTTTGTTTAAGAAACAATTTGGCTAGTCTAAAAAAGGGAAATGTTGAGTTTTAAGGTTTTAAGATGTTTTTTAATTATCACAGGATGTTACATAATTTTTTTAGAATATGTTCTGAAATAAATTAAGTATACAATCATAAAATGCTACTCAAGTGCAATATAAAAATGAAAATGTAGTTTTGATACTAAATATTCCAAAAACTGAATCTTTCAATAATCATGAGTGTTTTGTATTTTTCATTTGCAATTTTTTTGGTAATAAATTTTTTATCTGTTATTTTTGTATACAATTTAATTAAATTTTAAATTTTAATAAAACTTTATTAAATTTATTAAAGAGGTTAAATAGTATCTATGTTTTGTTTTTAGAGTTGGTTTGTGTTGATTTATGATTAACAACAGAAAATGCATTACTTCAATAAATGTTAGTTTTTTACATATTAGTTATATAATCTTCTATGAAATGGTTCATCCAAATCTAGTAAGTTAACACTTAATCTGACAACATTGTTTTGGATATTTTTGTTTCAGAAAGTTTAGGAAAGTTTTATAAAGTTTTATATCTCAAACTATTTGTTTTCAGAGTTTGATAAAATAAATAAACAGGGTTGCCACTCAACCTGGAAAACCTGGAATACCTGGAAATAGCATGAATTCCAGGGAAAACCTGGAATACTCAGGGATTTTCTAAAATTTTCATAAAACTCAGGGAAAATAATTACTTTTTTTTAATTTTGTACCATATTTTTTTTTCAAAAATATTTTGCTAATACATATAATAATAAGTTTGCTAATTGTGGGTGTTGTTGTAAAAGTTTTAGTTTGTCAAATATAAAGATTGTGTTTAATTAAGGAAAAAAATAATCTCGTTAAAGAACAGGAAAGAATATAGAAAAGTCAGGGAAAAGTCAGGGAAATTAAAGAGTTCAACTCAGGGAAAAGCGTTCTTTACTCAGGGAATACTCAGGTAAAAACTTCAAAAATTATAGTGGCAACCCTGATAAAATAATTTCTGTATATTAAAAATATATAGAATTTGCAAAATATACAGGTTTTTCCCAATATTGACCTGGGCTTCTGTGAATCGATAAGTTCTGTGAATAGAGGATGGACTGTGAATCTCTAGGAAATGTGGGAAATGTGGGACTGTGAATCTCTAGGAAATGTCTCTATTTTTAGTTCAAGAATAGTGTGTTTTACATTATTTTCATAAAAAGTTTATAAATATATATGATAAAAAATATTTTAAATACTACATATACAGTAGTGTGACATGATTTGGAATGAATATACATTTAAAGGATTTTATACATAAACTTCATTTGGTACCTCAATGGTAGTTTGTTTTCATTTTTGTTTTCATTTATCTGTTGATTAGTAGAATAATATGTACTAGTAATAATATTTATATATGGTAAAGCATGTATGTTAATCATGCAATATGATTTCAATAGTCAATTTTTTAATAGTTTAATGGCAGCATGTTTTGTCATCAATACATGCTGCTATTGTCACAATGTAGTAAAGTTTAAAAGTTATCTATGTATAATGATTTGTTAGGGTGTTATATTTTTTAGAATCTACTGTGAAATAAGTTTAATATATAATCACAAAATGTAGCTCTAAGACAACATGAAATTAAACAATTCTGTGAAATTCAATGAAATTAAATAAATTCTGGTCCACGATAATTGAAATACGTTATGTTAGACTAATCATGAATTAAACTGTTATATATAATAATATAAGTACTCTACATTTGTTTATAATTGTAAATTTTCATTGTGAAAATAATTTTATTACAAAGTTTATTGTGGCCAAAATTATAATTGTTTTTAATTTTTTTCAATATGTTTAAATTGTAATAAATAATTATTTTCAAGTAATAATATAGCCTAAAATTATTATTGTTTAATTAGGTACAATCAAAATGTTAGTGATATTGGTTATTTTTGCATTTATTAAATTATATAAAAGATATTAAACCCTCACCAACTGATTTAATGGTTTAATGTCAGGTTAATTTGAGTCAAGACTTTAAATTTTAAAT
The DNA here is from genome assembly GCF_022113875.1 of Hydra vulgaris. Lineage (NCBI taxonomy): Eukaryota > Metazoa > Cnidaria > Hydrozoa > Anthoathecata > Hydridae > Hydra > Hydra vulgaris. Next base: position 34,475,881 of record NC_061167.1, on the reverse strand, counting down.
GGTAACATAGTATTTATGTTATATTATTGTTGTTTACAAGTCTATTTATGTCATGCCTAATTATTAACATCAATTATTTACTGTGAAATAACATTGTTTTAGATTCCCTGCAGGATGCCTGTTAAAATGAAAAACTGAAGAAGCTTTAAAACTAGATGATGCCAACTAAAGAAGTTGAAACACTGTTATTCATGGTGTCATATCGAGGCTTCAGCTCTCCAGTATTTATTTTTATATTTTATTATATATGTTATGTTTATTTTATTTTGTTATTTTTTTTATTTTTGTAACAACAACTA
>NC_061167.1:34315582-34470582 GCF_022113875.1 Hydra vulgaris | reverse complement strand
ACAGCTTTTCATATATGAAAACTAGGAATACTATAGTGTATAGGATACTATAGTATACTAAAAAGTATGAAAAAAAATCGTTCCGACCCCGAGAAAAAACACTTCTTTAGAAGTGCATAATTGATAAACAAAGACGTCTTAAAGACGCATTTTTTATGTCTTTTCATGAAAAGATAAGAATGAAAAAGACGTATTTTCGATGTCGAGAAATGATGTTTTTTAGTCTTGCATAATTGTTTAAAAAAAGACGTCTTAACGACATCGTAAATTAGACTTTTAAAGACGTCTTTTCGACGTATTTTTTCCCACTGGGTGAACTTTACTCCATTTTGTTGATATCAACAAACTCGGTGTGCCTTGTTATTACTAACAAAAAAAAAAAAACTTAAAATATTTAAGGTCCTAAAAATTATCTGACGTTTGATTACAAAACATTAAAACTAAATCATGCAGAGAAAATAATTTGGTTTTAAATTTAAAAAATTGTTTTCACATAGAAATTTATTGCGCTCTTAATCTCTTTTTTTTTCGTTTTATTTTTAACTTTCGTTTTTGAAATTATTGACAAGAAAAGTTTTTATTAGACGATCTATTTTTTTATTTATATATTTTTTAAACATGTTTTATATAAAATTTAATATTTGATTGCATAAGTATTTTAATAATGCAGAATTTATTCTAATCATCTTTAGGGGATAAAAAAAGGAAAAACAAACAAACATGATTTTATAAAAAAATCTTCAAACAACCCGTAAAAATATAAATTATTTAAAAATCTAAGCAAACTTAATGCTTTAAAATGTCATAAATAAAAAAAACTATAAATTCTTTAAAAGCTTAATAAAATCTTAATTCCGTTTGGCGTTATTCCGCTGTCACTGTCAAAGTAAATGTTGTATTCTTGATGCACAGTGCGACACATCATATTATTTCAAAATGCATATTGACCCAAGATCTATGAAGCCTTCTTTAAATCTCAATTATTGTACACGCAATAATTTTTACTTATATAAAAGTTTGGTTTGAGAATAATGAAAAAATTCTTCACTGATTTGATTTCAATTAGTAAGCTATTATTATGTTTAAAAAGTTACCTATTGAATATAAATAACCTAATAACTATACTTACTTGAGTAATTAAGCTACGACATTAATGAATAATCATCATATAATATCATAAACTTTACGACATTAATGAATAACTATCATATAATTATCATATATTTTAAATCCACTAATTATTTTATTTTCTTGGAGGCTCCGCTGACCATCTAAATGATCATTAAAAGACCAATATTGAATTACCGCGGTTTTTAAAATGATGGTACAGACTGATTTTTTCTTGAGCACAACCTTTGTCAATTTTTATTGTTTTACTTGGTAAATAGTTTTATAATAAAATTAAAAAATTTATATCAATTAAAATAATGTATTTTTAAGAATGACGTTTTGAGTAGATTTCGAATTTTAGTTTTAAAAATTGATTTTTTTATTTCAGCATAAAAGAAATAATGTAAATAGTTCAGATATATGAAGTCAATATCGTAAAAACAGAATTATCAGTGTCCTCGATTTTCCAGAAATATTAGACTTCATTTTGGATGTTACAGAAATCATGTTGTTGTATAAAATATTTTTAGTATATTTAATATCAATACATAACTGTTGGTCTATGAATTTTCTGCTAAATGCTGTATATTGGGAGAAAAAACCCTTTATATTTAAAACATCTGATGGAAGAATTGATGGTATCATACCAAAAATGTTTCAAGAAGGAGAAAACTATTGTGGTAATGAAACGTTTAAATTGATATTATATCAAAAGCATGTTCCTTCAAGAAAAAAATTTCAAGAACTTCTTCAATCTGAAATACAATATGGTGAATATGATTTATTAGAAGTTGCTAAAGAGAAAGCGATTTGGTTTCCTGATGATTCCTTTAACACATCGCATTATCAGTTACAACGTAGGGGTTTACGCTCCTTTCAATTAATGAAATCCGATAGTCTTGCTATTATTGTACCTCGTTACATGATATCACTGCCTATTAAAATGCTACGTGGCATTTATTCCTGTCGCCAGATATTAGTTTTAACAATGATGTTAGCGTTAATTTTTGGTATGATTATTTGGTTTATTGAACGCACTTACAACAGTGAGTTTTCAAAATACTTTGTGAAGGGTTCAGCAACAGGACTTTGGTGGAGTGTTGTTTCAATGACTACGGTAGGATATGGAGACATTGTACCTCGATCTATTTTCGGAAAAATAATAGCCTGCATTTGGTTGTTCATAGGAGTAGTTATTGCTTGCCTAATGACCGCAACAGTTACACAAGTTATCAACGGGCTGGATGGTCTAGATATAGTTGATCAGAAAGTTTCTGCGCTTGAAAACTCTTACGAGCTTAAAGCTGCTGAAGAAATGTACAATGCTCATGTACTACCTGCAGAGTCATATTTCGAAGTTTTAGAATTAGTAAGAAATGGAACAGTTTTTGCTGCCATCATAAACGTTGACAGCGCTGCTTGGATTCAAAAGGAGATAAATGATGATAATCAAGATGTTCCATTGCGTATTATCAATATAGTCCCAGCACATTTACAAATCAATTGCCTTATCTCTACGAATTTGTCAAAACAAGCTAAAGATGCATTTAACTGCATGTATGATCAAAAGGATGAAGTATACAGCCAATCAATTGATCATTTTCGAAGAATATGCCATACGCAGACTTTGTATGTGGATTCAATAACCGAAATGTTTAGAAAAAGTGCTTTATATCAGCTTCTGATCGGCTTTTTGTTTGTAATTGTATGTCTGGGATTAGGATTTGAATTTCAGATGCGAAGAAACAACAACAAAAATGATGGTAAAAGTTTTAAACAACTCCGTGCTGAAAGTTTATTTTAGTGTTTGTAAACAACTCTATGCTAAAAACTTATTATTGTATGAGTAAAAACTATATACGTAAAATTTATTTTAGATTTATGTTTGCGAACATCAATCTAAAATAAATGTGAACAGAAATTTTATTTTTGTAAAACTTTAGGATTCACCCAAGTGTTCAATTGATACACCCGAGGATACACACAAGTGTTCAATTGATACACCCAATGATACACCTAAGTGTTCAGAATATGTTTAATTATATAAAATCTTTAAAAACATTATTGAAAAAGTTTTATTGATTTTTATACAATATTTTTTGATAAACTTTAATTTCTTTAAACACACCTGTCTCGGGGCTCTTGGTTAGATAAAGACTAGAGATGGTAATAGAGGTTAGAGTTGGTGTGTCGATAAAAATACTTATAGTGGGCAAATGTTAAATGCATCCAAGTAATGTCTTGTAGAAGGCTTCCAAGAATTCCAAGGCTCCTTAATTTTAATCTTTCCTAATGAGAGTACAGCTCTAAAACTCAGTTTAATGGTTCTAAGGCCGGCTATTAGTCAGGTTTCCCGAACTCTATGATAGCTGTCAGAGAGGCTCATTCATTCAACAACTGTAAAGTATCAGAGTACTAACAGCTGCCATCTTGTCCCTGTTTTTACTTTTTGTGTGCATTTCAAGGCCAAGGCAATTTACAAACGCTAATATTAGCGCTTTTAATGTGAATTTTTATACTTTAACATCAAATTAGAGTACTTTCCTCAAGTTTTCAGACCTATGTTTTTATATGAATTAGAATCAGTCTAATGTACTCTATAAAAATCAATCATAAAAACAGGGGAGGGGGGGGGGGGGTAGAAAGTTGAGTAGCGTCAATACATTCATGTCTGGGCATATTTTAGTCAAAAGCTTATCAATAAATAAAACTGGTGAGATATTTAAACCATTTGGTTATGTAAAAAAAAGTTTTCGCAACATTTTATGTTTTTAATGTGAGAAAGATCAACAGCATGTAGCAGGGCCGACGACAACGGAGGGGACCACGTGCCATCCCTCCCTCACTTTTTTTAGAAGACTTTTTTTTTTTTTTTTTATTTAAGTAAAGATTTTTTAAAGAAATTTTTTTTAAGATATAATGGAGTTTTTTCACAAGTTGACGATTGTGCACCCCCACAAAACCCGTATCGTCGGCGTTGCGTGGAAAAGTATTCTTCTAAAGAATATCCACCGTAATAACTTACTGAGAAAACAAGACACTTGGGTTATTTAGATGTATTATATAACTCGACAAAAAAAGACAGGGAAATAAGTACAGCCCAATGATATATTATATAACTAGTGAAGCCGCTTTTTTTTGTTTATAACATTAGTCCGTCATTTGTAAAAAGGGCAAAACTGAAGCCAAAGTGTGGAATAAAAGTTAAAAATCAAGTCAAAAGTTACCAATAGATTAAAGATAATTCAAAAACAAATTTTAGTAATTATAAAATACTTAAAAAAGTTTATTTACGAGCCTATGTTTTTTAAAAAGTATTTTAATTCGTAAAAATGTCTGTCGTTTTACTTTTCTATTCAAAACTTTAATCCCTTTTTAATCAAAAATAAATTAAGGAATCATAAACTGTTATTTTACAAGTATTATAATTTCCACTTAAGACTTTTATGTATTTAAACTTAAAATATATTTACTTCATTTAAGAAAAAAAAAAGTTAAAAATATTTGTTTACAAATTTAATCCGCCATTTGTAAAAAGGGCAAAAAGCGACCTCACTTTTCGTAATGAAGTTAGACATCTAGTTGTATAATATATCATTGGTACAGCCCACTGATCTCAAAATATAACTGGATAGCGGATTCTATTGTTTTTTCCGAAAAAAATTGAAGCATAGCGGTGAATTAAGTTCCTAGCGGTGAAATATTGATTTTATTTGGTTTTATCAAACTACGATAGAAATAATTAAATAAGGCTAATAAATTTGTCAAAAATAAAAAAAAAATTAATTTTATAAACATTAGAGAAAAAAAAAGGAATTATTTTTTGAATAATTTATCTTATTATTAAATGGCATTTACAATTTTAGCTAAATTTTGTATATAATTTATGTACCTTTTAGTTCTTAGTTACCCAATGCTGTATGCTAGAAGTTTAATAAAATAACAGCATGGTAAGCAGCAATCATCTCTCTCTCTCTCTCTATATATATATATATATACATATGTTTAGTGATTTTAGTGAAGTACAACCAAATAAAAAATAAAATACGTATAATTATATATAAAAAAAATTCTAGAAGGGACCCCTGAGTTGTGTGTACCCACAGAGCTCAGCTAATAGTTTTATGCAACATTTGTAAATTTGTGATATCTGTTTAAAAAACTAATTTATAATAATTTATTTTAAAAAGATACTCAGCTGCCTGCCAAGCAATTGTGTAATTAACCTTCTAGCACACAGCATGGTAGTTAAGAACTAAAAGGTACATAAATTTGTACAAAAAACAATAACAAACAATTAATTTATTGTAAAACTAAAATTAAAAGAAAGTAAATAAATGAAATATAAATAAAAAATGATTAAAATTATTTCACAATTAAAATAATTATTAGAAAGTTGCTTGGAAATTTGTAAATTGAATAACTACTGGGTTCAGATTTGTTTTTTTATTTCTACTGATAGGTTATAACTAGTTGTGAAATATTAGTGGAACGCAGTAGTTAACTACTAGATTATAGGTATAATTCTTTACTAATGTTAAATAACTTATTTTTAATTAATTTAACTAAAAAATTTTATCTTATTTAATTAAATTAAAAAAAAAAGAAAAAGAAAAAAAAGAAAGATGTTACACAAACTTATTGTTTGAGTAAATTGTAAAGAATATAATATTTATTGAAATATATATATATTGTTTGAGTATAATATTTATTAGTAATATATATTGTGATATATGTATTAGTATATTTGTCAGTAATATTGTTTGAGTAGATTGTTAAACAAAATATTATATATATTTTAGAAATTTAAGTAAATATGTATTATTCTGTTTTTTTTTAAAACAATTGCTATGTAAAACCAAAAATTGCATTTTTGTTTGAGGCTTGTACATTTATTTTTATATATAAAAAATATACAAGTTTGTAACAAATATTTCTAAATTTGTAATCAACCAAATGCGCCACCATCTTGGGAGACCAAAACTGGCTTCAAAAAATTTGCCATATCCAGTTATATTTTGAGATCAGTGGTACAGCCACATGGCAATAGTAATCTAGCCATGGGTTGAGTGTAAACGGCCTACGACTCTGCAAAAAAATATATTAAAAAAATAGTAATTTAGTCAGTGCTGAAATTTTTGGCACAGGCTGCGGCCTATGCCAAAAAATCTGGTCGTTGTGTGTTAGTTACAGAGTTCTTTTATACGGTGAATGACCGATCTCTTTTCTTAATTCGTTTTTTTTTTCAGTTTTGAGGAAGCCTGTTTTTGAAGCTTGTTTTACACGGCATTTGAAAAATAAACTGATAATAATTATTTTTAATTTAAAGAAGTTTGAACACTATATTGTATTTATTCGTTGATTATTTTAAGGTATAACCTTAGCCACAACAGCTATACCCTATATTTGCGCCTGTTATATATAATAAAGATCAACAATATGCTTAAATAAACTTATTTTTAACGAAATCTGAGCCAAGGTTAATAAAAAAAAAACATTTATCTAGTGAATTCACTTTTTATTTTCTTATTACAAGATTATCCTAGGTATGATTACACACACTCGTCGACTTATATAATGTAATAAAGACTTACATAATGTAATTTATAAATACATACACTGTATATGTATTTATAAATACAATGTATATTATACAATGTTAAATTTAAGATAAATCTTACATTGTAAATCTCTATATTTTTAAATAAATGTTATATTGAACATTTTTTTTTTTTTTTTAATGCTTAATTAGTCTTATTTCGCATTTATTGGATATAGATATTTCAAATGCTTATGAACGTTTTAAAAATATATAACTACATTCTAAAAAATAAAGTTTCAGGGAATATGCTAAACTTCCAATTTTTTATATATAAACATGAAAGTTTGCTAGAAAAAATCACTGGAAGTTCACTTAAAAAGTTTCCTGAGTTTTTGAACAAGTTCATTGGAAGTTCGCTGGTTTTTGGAACATTTTTTCACTGGAAGTTTACTAGGTTTTTTTTGAAAGGGCAGCTATACTTTTTTTTATTGATTTTATCTTTTTCAAAAAGTTTTTGTTTGATATAACAGACACACATAGAACTCATGACAGAAATATGATTTGAAATTTTATTTTATATTTATATAGATAAAATATTTTTCTGTCATGAGTTCTATGTGTATCTGTTATATCAAACAAAGACTTTTTGAAAAAGAGTCTATTATAATAGAGCTTATTTATAATAGACTCTACTGATAAACTGTTTCTTTCTTTTATCTATCAACCAGATCCTTGACTTAGAATGCAATAAAAAAGTTGCACTATTTTGAACAGTTCAGAACCACAGGATTCAACTGGCAAAATTTATCTTGCAGGTTACTAAAATACTTAAATTAAGGAGGTAGAAAAAAATCAATTTTTCAAAAGTCACATTATTTTAAACAGTAACTGTTGTAGAATAACATATAGATCTTCATATGAGAAAAAAAAATTTGACCTGATAAATGAGATTTATTTTAGAAGGGTAATTTTTCTTACCACTGTAACGCTCATAACAACGTCTAGTTAAGGTTAGAAAATATAGATTGTTTGACCACATCTTATTTTTTAGAGCAGTTTGAAGGAGCTGAAGGCTTTTTTAGTAAGTACAATTCATATTATTTATAGATTAAGATTATTGTTTGTAGAACTAATGAGAATGTAGAATGAGAAAGAAGAGTAATGTAGAATTAATTCTTAAATATTATAAATCTTTTTTTTATGTATTTAACATGAAAAGTTACATAATATAAGACTGTTATTTGTGGATATGTAAGTTTAATTACATAAATTTGCGTTTATTTTAGGATATTTCTCTATATCTATATGCATATTTTCTTTTAGAAAAAATAATAAGAAATGAAATAATTAAAAAAAAAAAACTCTTCTGGAAGTTGTTAAAAGAATGCTGTATTATACTTCATTTAAAGGTACCTGAATATATACAGTTGCGAAAAATAAAATAGCACCACTAAGCGTATTTTCCTTTTTGTTAAAAAAATACCATGCAAAATAAAATTTTTTTTTATAGCTTTGCTGTTTAAAATTTTAGCTAACATGTTTATTTTCTAAAACAAATCATTTTTGGAAAAAAAACTGCTTGGTGTTGCTCGATTATAATCAAAAATGCCAATTCTTACCGAAAAATAAAATAGCATCACACACTCTTTTGTTGTAAAATACTCTGAAAATGATAAAAATAATTATGAAAATAGCAAGCGTTGGGTTTTTACTGTTTCGTTCGTTTTATGTTAGTGCGTATTAGTAGGAGACATTTTCATATAAAAATAGGACGCGGAAAGCATTGTAGTGCAGAAAAATGAGTACTGATCCGAAAGTTGATATCAGCAGGGAAATCTTATAGAGAAGTTAGTCGTTTAGTTGAGTGTTCCTATAAAATGATAAGAAATGCCATAAAATTTTAAGAAAAGCCTGAAACACGTGGTCGAAAACGTTCTATTTCAACATTGCTGGCCAATCGCTTAGTCCGACTATCTAAAAAGGAACCTTTTAAAATAGTAAAGCGTATTGCGTTTGCTAAAAAACACTCAAATTGGCCTCTCGAAAAATGGAGGAATATTTTATGGACAGACGAAAGTAAGATTGTGCTTTATGGTGGAAAAAGCTCTCGGGCGTATGTCAGAATACCGCCGAATGCAGAATACAATCCAAAATATACCATCAAAACTATTTAACATGGAGGTTATAGTATAATGATATGGGCATGCTTTTCTTATTACGGAGCAGGGCCCATTCATCACATTAAAACTATTATGGATCAATATGTTTATGTTGATGTATTGGATAAAGTGATGTTGCGTATACAGACTATTTTGCGTATACAGACTATTAAGGAGACATGGTGCGAAATTCCGCTAAAGCGATGTGAGGACTTGGTTAACTCGATGCCATACTTTTTGTAGCCGTCATCGCCAATAAAGGTCACGCTAAAAAATACTAATGTGTTAAGAAATTACTAATATTTATTGTAAAATGTTTAAAACAATTGATCTCATAATATTTTGTTATTTTAAAGTACATATTAAAGCTGTGGTATTATTTTTTTTGAGTTTTATTTGATTTTTTTTTTGAATTTTTGTTTAATAAATGAATAATATATATTAAAACTAGTATACTTTGTTTTTTATAAAAATTAAAAGCCATTTTACTTTTAAATATGTATTTAAAAGATTTTCAAACTATCAAAAATAGTTAAAAATTCTAATTTCAACCAATTTTTGGTGGTGGTACTGTTTTATTTTTCGCAGCTGTATTTATTAGAAATTTTTAACTTTGTTCCTAAATGGTTTCATTGTTTTCATTACTTTAGATAAATATATACTGACATAACTTCATTTTTATTAACAATGTTGTGCATTGTAGTCTGCATTACTACTGTAATGCAGTAATATAAAAATAATTGATGCTAATAAATGATGCTTTATATATCAAATAAAATTCAAGTTCTTTTCATATTAAGTTTGTATTGTTTTTTATTTAGTATATTATATATACGTTTATATCTATATAAAGTAATTGCATTTGATATATATATATATATATATATATATATATATATATATTGCTTTAAACAAATGATTTTTATTTATTTATTTTTTTTAAAATAGTTTTAAATAGTTAAATAAAATTGTTTTATAGATGCTTTTGTTTTATTACCAATTTATCGAAGTTGTTTATTTTATTCTAATGTTAACTTGAAGTAATAGTAAATAAATTTTATAGAAAAGATCATCATTTTTAAGATTCTTTTGCGTTTATTTGCTACCACAGTAGTAATACTTCTGTTAATATGTTTATTTATAATAGTGAAATTAAAATGGATGATATTAGGCTTAAATAAGTTATTAGAATAGTACTATCAACTTAAAAATAATTTATACTGAAATGATTAAAACTAGGCCAGCTAGCTTTGAAATTAAGTGTCGTCTAAATGCAAAAAATGCATTTAGACGTCAATTAAAAAATGCTGCTTGGCAAGAAGATTAATTAATACTTAAATTAGAACATCATGATTCGGCAGAAAATTAATTAATTCTTAAATTAGACTATCATGATTAGGAAGATTTGATGAAACACCTTTTTTATGTTGCCATAATGGTTTTGCTTATTTTCACTATTTCCGCAAGCTTTTCAAGATTTTCATTTACTTAAATATATCATAATTTCAATATCAACTTTTTTTTAATATATTAAAGTTTATGTCTTTTTATATTTTGCTTTATTTACTGGTAGTGTGGTTTAACCTATGAACCATAGGCTGCCATGTTTTGAAACATTTGGTAAAATTTTTCTATTGTGTAAGTAATCTTAGGCCAAATCAAGATATTCCCACTAACATCATCAACTGTATATCTCTTACCCACTTGCAGCAGTAAATTTTAGAAAACAATAACATAGCAATCAACTTTGCCTACATAATTTAATGTTTTATTTACAAACTATAGTTAGTAAAGTTGCAGTTGTATTTGTTGGAGAAGATGGTGATCCACCTGCTTCCAGGAAAGTTATTTACTTAAAAGGTAATTTCGAAGTTATATTGAGTATGTCAGCTAACTTAGATCCTATGGTTTGTTCTTTTATTTTTGCCATAAGATGGCATAATTGGTGCACAAACCTTAACATGCAACATTGGTTAGAAATCAAACCTTAACATGCAACATTGGTTAGAAATTATGTTAAATTATCTCAGTTTTATAATTATGATCCTTCAGTAAGCCAAAACTTCTGTTCAATAATTTTGGCAAGAATTTTTTTCAATTCAGTAATATGCTGCTGATGCATATGTTAAAATTGAAAAGCAGTGTCTTGCTTTCATAGAAATAACCAAAGCAAACTGAGAAGCTTGCAAATGATGCTTTACTAAAAGATTTGAGCAAACTTGGTAACAATTATAATATTAGACCAGGGTGCATTATAGTTTTCTATTTACTTAGGAAGCCTTAAAAAACTATGAAAAATTAAAATGTTAAAGTATTAAAAGAACTGGTAAACCAAATCTTTTTATTATTTTTTCCTGATAGTATAATATAAAATATATAAAATATAATATAATATATAATAGTATAAAATATAATATGTTCAAAGTTTACATATGTTTGTATTTTTTTTTTCTTTAATGTTCATGAACCAGCATTACTTAGCAGTGTATAAAGATTGTTTTCCTTGCCAGTGATAAGATGTTACTAAAATGTGGTATTACTTAGTGCTAAATAGTGCTGGGTGGTCTTAATATCTGTTAATTATTTTTTCTCAGGACTCAGTATAAATCTTACTATAATAAGTATCAAAATATAAACACTAGAATTTGTTGAGCTACCCATCATCTTTCTTTTTTTTAAATTAATAATATTTATATTTATTGGTTCAATAAGATAAGTGCGAATATTTATATTTTTTTATTTTGTTTTTATGACTGTAATTTATTAGACTGTTATCAAGTTTGTTATATTTTCGTTTTAATATTAGTCACTACATTTTTTTAGGAATCAAATTTTATTGAATTTTCCTACAACTGATTATCATTATTCTAAAATGAATATATATATATATATATATATATATATATATATATATATATATATATATATATATATATATATATATATATATATATATATATATATATATATATATATATATTCGGAACTATATAACGGATCGAATTCGGAACCTCTCGCTTCAAGCGAGAGGTTCCGAATTCGATCCCCACCACGTCCCTGGTAGTACCTCAACTTGTTTCTCCGCGCAGCGGCCTTGTTCGTCAAGGTTTGTGTTTCGGAGTCATAGAGTTGAAAGAAGGTTATAACCACTATTAAGTAGCCTCCTCGTCTGAAGTGGCCTTCTCAGCCTTGAGGAGGTGAATAACAAAAAAAAAAAAAAAAACATATTCTAAAACGCTTCAATAAATATGTAAAATAATGCTTTTGTAATTTAAAATGATCTTTTTTTTTTAGGTTATGATAAGTTCTACTTGACTTTCCTTTCTCTGGTGCTTGCTGTTATTAAAAGAACATTATATCTCAATTTATGGTCTTTACTAAATCCCAAGATCAATAAAAGCGAGCAAAACCTAACGGATATATTATATAGGTAGGGCTGCCATTGTCCCGATTTTTACGGAGGAGAGCACAACATTAAGCTAATTAAAACTTTTATAGCGTTTTTCAGCAGAAAAACTGGGATAATCTCAGCCCTAACTATAGTTAAATTTGTATTTTATATTTTTCAGATAATATATTAAGTTAGAATGTCATTTATTCATTACTAACCCGTATTACGGGTTGCTTACTGCTAGTTCATATTAAATTGTAAAATTTAGAATATAAAAATTAGAATGCTTTTAAAAAGTAAGAGCCAACATAAATTTATTTTTTTTACTTTTACTTTTATAATGAAATGCTACTTTAAGATTTATTTATTAAAAATAAAGTTATTGATTTATAACTAATGTCTTGACAACAGTTAATTAGCGCAACAACAATAAAAACCAGGTTGTTAAACGTCGTTAACAAAGTCTTTTGTGTTAGCGAAATTAGCGCTTATTGTGTAATTTTCAAATCTTAAATATTGAATTAAAGCTCTTTACTTTGATGAAACTTGTTATTGAATACTTTGTTTTAATAAATAACTTGTTGAAACTTGAATTCTGTATTCTTTTGTTTTAAACAGCGATCTTTCAGGATCTGTAATTGAAGTTAGTTAATTCCGATATGGCGCAAAACTGTATTGGCGCTATATATATTTTTAGTTATAAATTATAACATAATTTATAACTTATAAATTATAAGTTTTTAATTATGGCATGTACTTATGACAAATAAAAAATTTTTATATAATTTTTAAAATTTCATTTTTAAAATGAAATATTGTTAAAAACTAATATTAATAATATTTGTTTTTAGTTTTACATATGTTTACAATTAGTTTACACAATATTAGTATGTAAAATACTTTTTAAAAACAAATATTTTATTTTAAACTTTTTTTTTTTAATTTTTAGATTTTTAACCCTTTGTTTACCGACGGGACTTATTAGTCCCGCTGGAAGTTAGTGGCTATATTTTTCAGTAAGAATGTAAATCATTGATATTTATTTATAAAAATTAAAAAATAAACCTTCCAATATTTTGATATATAAAAAAAATATCATTAAAGTCATTGCTCAAAAGCACATATTTTTGTATACAATATGTCTACTAAAGCTTACAGTTCTAATAAATTTTTTTCTTGACTTAAAAGTAGTATATCTTGACTTGTAAGTAATATAACTTTTATTATGTTTGTGCATTAGGAATTTTTTTGGTTGATGTTTCTTATAGTAAATAAATACTTATGTTGTTTTGATGAGTTTTAATTGCATTTTTATGTTATTTTTTTTTTTAATTTTGTTGTGGGACTTATATGTCCTGTCAGATGTTACTGACTCAAAATCGGCAAAAAAATATTAACCTTTATTCTTTAGTTTTTTTATGATTACATTGTATTTGTAATACAATGTAATCATATTACTTTCATGCTTTTTTATTAATTCAATAAAAAATGTCAAATAAAAAGTTATTTACACCTAAAGAAGCTGCTTGCTACTTTATAGAGGAAATCCCTAGTGATTTTAGTGAGGGCATAGAGTCAACTGATTCTGAAGATAAATACCAGTTGCTTTAAATTTTATAGAACCTGTCGAAAATGAATCAGAAATCTCCAACGATTCAGAAAGTAGCATGGAAGACATCACCGTTAAACAAGAGGATTATAATGTTGAACATTATCGTAAATAATTGTAAATGGACTAAAAAATCATTGATTATGGACTAAATTATCATTGATCGTAAATGGACTAAAAAGACTAAAAACCAAATTGAAACTCCATTTTCATCTTACGGAGATCCGGTCAAAGATCATTTTTCTGATTGTCAAAATCCTATTACTTATTATTAATATATATATATATATATATATATATATATATATATATATATATATATATATATATATATATATATATATATATATATATATATATATATATATATATATATATATATATATATATATATATATATATATATATATATATATATATATATATATATTAATCGATTACTTTTTTTCTTATTTTGACAATGAAATACAACAGAACATACTTTATCAAACCATTCTTTATCAAACCAATCTATAACGCAAAGCATGAAGGCTGTTCTAAATGTTACATTGTAAATGTAATTTTCCTTCTTAGGAATCAATATTATAATGGGTTATCATGAATTACCATCATGAACGGATTATTGGAGTTGCAAGCCTGACTTGTCAGTACTATTTGCTTAAGTGCCCTTCCTAGAAATCGTTTCGCTCAAATTCTAAGCAATATTCATATGAATAATAATGCTGCTGAACCAAATAATAATAAAGACAAATTGTTCAAACTAAGACCATTGATTATTCAACTAAACTCAAACTTTGTAAAGCTATACAATGTATCTCAACGTGTTAGCATAGATGAAAGTATGATTTTCTTCAAAGGTTGGAGCAGTTTAAAACAATATAATCCAATGAAACCTATAAAACGGGGTTTTAAATTGTGAGCCATTGCTGACAATATGCATGACTGCCAAGTTTATCAAGGTAAAAACAAAATTCATTGTGATGATTCAATTCCCAAGCATTTTGGATTAGGTGCATCTGACGTGTACCAACTAACAAAGTCTTTGCACGGAAAACATCATCAGGTCTATTTTGACAACTATTTTACCACTGTTCCATTAATGGAATACCTATTACAACATAAAATGTATTGGTGTGAAACAATACGTTTAGACAGGAAATACTAAAACTGCCAAAAAACTTAAAAAGTGATTAAATGCTTCAAAGAGGTGACTTTGACCATCGGCTTTCTGCTGGAGGATTGGTATTTTACAAATGGAAAGATAACAAATCTGTGACCATATTGTCTAATTTTCATGGAACAGAACATGCAACTGTTTTAAGAACACAGAAACAAATAAAAGATTTTAATTGCCCTGTTTCAGTAAAAGATTATAATACATTTATGAGTGGCGTTGACATGGCAGATCAGTTGATTTTTTCATATGGGTTATCACGGATATCCAAAAAATGATGGCATCAGATCTTTTTTGGTTTAATTGAAAGAGCATTATGTAACTCATTTATTTCATTCAATAAAATTACCAGAACCAAAATGAAAAGTCTTTTGTTTCGAACAATGATCGCGCAATCTTTGACCACTCGTGGGCGCCCTTCAAAAATGTACACACACTGTAGGAGAATTTTTTTAAAAAATCTAAAAGCAATACGAAATTGATATAAATGTGATCCTTATTGCATATATAACGTTGATGAAACTGGTGGAACAACGGTACAAAAACCAGTAAAAGTGTTAGCAGTTAAAAGAAGTAAACAAGTAGGAAGAATCAAAATTGCCAAACGAGGAACATCAGTAACTGTATGTTGCGCTTAAAATGCAATGCTGTATGTTGTGCTTCAAACTAAGCATTGCTTCATAACTCTAACCTGAAGTTTTGGAACTTTACCCAAAAGCATCTGTTTAAAAAAAAATGGTAAAAGTAGGCAACTAAAAATAAGGATTTTAACTGATACTCCAATCAGGAATGAAATTCGTTTGTCAGAAGAAAAGAAAACCCTAAAACGAACCAACCAACAAAAGAAACTTATCACAAAAGTTAAAAAAGAGGAGAAGCTAAAAACTACTTGCAGCTTAAAAGCAGCTTCACAACTTTGACAAATGATAATAATATAAAAAGACAATCTTGTAAACTTTAGTCTTGTATAAATCAGAGTTGTTAACAAGGCCAAAAGTTGCATGGCCAAGGTCATATGTTACAAGTCTAAGTTGCATGGCCAAGTTCATATGTTACAAGTCTAAGGCAAAGACCATGACCACATATTAAATAACCAAGGCCAAGAATAAGATTTTCAAGGCAAACGCAACGCAAACATTTTTAAGGCCAAAGACTTAAATGTTTGCCTTACGTTGATAAAGTAATTACGTAAGATAAAGAATGATTAGTTACGTTATTAACTATGTAAAATAAAGAATGAAAACTTTGATTTTTTTAATTTTATGTATTTTATCATAAAGGCTAAAGCAAAAACAATTAAAATCAAGGCCAAAAATTTCAAGGCCAAGGCCAATAGTATCAAGGTCAAAGTCAAGGCTAGGGCTTTAATTTTTGGCCTTAAGACCAGGTCATGACCAAAGCCAAGGACTAACAACTCTGGTATAAACTTTATATATTCTTGGTAAACTTAAAATACTATATTCTTATAGACTTTATAAGCTTCAACTTTTGTAAAACTTTACACATATATATGTTAGTAGTATATAACTGGGTTATTTTCATGCATACAATTGTGATCGTTCTTCTAATGAAAATTTATTCTAATGAAAATTTTATACACTGGTATGTATTAGGTTGTAATAATATATACATTTTTATAACAGCATTACTTTTTTTTAGATGTATTGTATAATATACACTAATACATATACATATACTTATTTTTTACTGGATGACTCTAGTGTCTCCAATTATCTTTAATTGGAGACACTAGAGTCATCCAGTTAAAAATAAGCTACTTTAATAAGCGTTTTTCAAAATTATGAGAACACATTATGTATAAAACTACCTTCTTAAAATTATTAAAACACATTATGTATGTATTACCTTTTATATGTAAACAATATTATTTATAATAAGCAATTTAGATTTTAAATGAAGCACTTTATTGATCAGGTAATAGTTTATCTTGTTCATAATATCTTTAAATAATTTGATGAAAATAAATATATATTAAGTGTATTTATTAATCTCAATACTGCTTTTGACATCGTTACATTTTATTAACAAAATTAGAAAACTTTGTTATTAATACGACACTAATTTATTTTATATGTACATACATAAATAAAATGATTTTTCTGACCATTTAACAAACACTTCATATTCAAATTCTTCAGAAGTTGAAACAAAGTTGAAAGTTAATTCGTTGATTTAGATACATTTAGAACGTAACTTTTAAAAACAAATGCCCACTGAGAACTTACATCGTTGTATTTTTTAATTTAATATTAAACAATCAAAAACTAATAATCATAATAAATATTTTTAATATTAATAATATTTATAGCAATAAAATAACTTGTTTACAACACCTAAATAACTCCATTTCCAATACGAATTATCCAAAACCGTGTTAGTAATAAAAATAAATTTAAAATTAATTAAAAACAAAACATTTTTTAGTTTCCGATCTTCACATAAAAACCAATACAAATCCCAAAAACTAACCCATGAGGAATTTTTCATCTAAATAAAACCAACATGTAACCCTCATGAGATTTTCTTAATGGGTTTGCAACACATGAATGTTATGCGTAACCCATACAGAATTACAAATGGGTTTGATATTACAAATGTTCATAAGGTAACCAAATGGGAATATCTCGCATGAATTCCATAAATCTTTCACGGAAGTTACATGGAATCCATACAAATCACGGTTTTTTTTTACTGGGACTATGCAGGTGATTAGAATCACAGTGGGTATTAATACAGTTTATTAATGCATTTATAATACTAAAAAATTAAATTTTATTTATATCAAGTGTCACATTAAGAGTTAACAGTTTTGATATTGCATCGGATGGATAGAAGAAAATTTTTACAATTAAAACTTTAACAAAATGTTTTTTAATTTTCTCTCACTGCCGTTTTATATTTTTATAATGCTGTAAATATTTAAAGCAGAAAATTAATTTGATTATTATTTTTTAATTAATTTGTTACTAATTAATTTGTTTGTAACTTAGTAGTTAGATTTCTTGCTCAAAATTAAGAGGTTCGTAGTTTGATGTCAGATTTCGCTGATATGCAACATTGGTAAGGAAGGAGGCTTCCTTGTTAAATGCTCTTTCGCAGTGCTTTGTGATAAGACCGTAAGGACTTCTTGGAGCCCCTAAATAACCACAACAACTACAAAAAAATTCACATACATGTACCGTTATAAATACTTTTTGTAACATCAAAAGATCTTTTTTTTAGTTAACGCATCTTCCTTATTAAAAAGTAATGATTTTTTTAAAAAGGCTTATCATTATTTTATGCTTTATTACAAGATGTTGTTAAGCAAAGTGAATTGCATTGTTTAACGTGAATTCCACGAATGTTTAGTGGGTTTTTTTCATTTATTGAAGGATATGAGGTGGTTGTCTTTAATCGTTTAAACTTGTTAAATATTTGATCAAATAATTTTTAAAAATGTTTGTCTTTAATTTTTTTTAACCAACTATGTGAAACTAGTGTCCCACATTTTTAATGCGCTGTATATATTTACATTCTAAAAAGTTTCCTTCATCAATTATCTGTATAGTACATCTTACATAAATGCTATTCTAGTGGAAAATTAAAAAAACTTAAAACAAAAATGTTAAACTTTTGAATATGTAAGAACTAATTTTTTATTTATATATTTTATGAATTTAAACTAGTAATTAAAGTAAACTACTTTTCAATGGTGATAATAAGATGTCTTCTGTTTGCTCCAGTCAGAATTTAAAGAATTTTTTTTTTTTACAAAACCATTGTAAAATTATTTATTCGTTGACGAAAATATATTAAATTGAATTAATTTGAATCGAATAATAGAAAAAAAAACTCAGCCGCAAAAACACTTTTAGGCTAAATGTAATTGTTGTTTGAATATCTTGTTAAGTATCTTTAGTTAAGTATCATCTAGTATTATTTTGTATAATGAGTTAGAAAAGTAATGTGCTTTTTTTAATTAACTTTAAAGATAAAACTTTTTTCTTAACGATTTCAATATGCTCTTTATCTGCAACTGGTATTTTAGCCAAAATATAGCAGCTAATAAAATATTTCTAAGATTTCTAAGCTCAACAATAAGATCCAAGGCAGATTTTTTAGGAATTATAACTTTTTATGCAAATTGGGCTTGTGGAGATTCTAAAATCGATTCTAAACAACGTAACATTAACATTATACTAAAGATCAATGTTTTATTCAATTTTTTACACAAACCAATGATAACTAATGCAACCAGAAAAAGTTATTTATGTTCTTTTTTGCATCAGTAAGTTGTACAAAACATACGCTTTAGACTTTTCACATGGGGTGATATACGGTCGTATACGGGCAAAGCCTGTTATCAGTAGCAGATTTTCAAACAGTCTAAAAATTAAAACAAATCATGTTAAAATTAAAACAAAATCATGCTAAAGTTTTTATGAGTTAAAAAAACAGCAATTTCATTTTCTTAAAATGAAATTGCTTTGAAAATTTCATTTTCAATGATGAATAAGTACTTATACAATTCTCCACTGCCACATACGCGGCATAATTATGCGCAGATCAACATATACCAATCAGTATACCAATGGCTGTTGTGCTATGATGCCACCTTGAGAATTTATTATTATTCTTAAATTGTTGCATTTAAAATGAAAATCAAATTAATTCATGAATGGTTTTTGTAATAAAATTTTGGATGATACCGATTATTATATGTTTAAAGCTTTTAAAATATGAAACACAGTTGGAGAACATAGGAAACACAGGTGGAGAACATAGGGAACACAGGAGGTATTATTCGTTTTGATTGTCCTAGCGGTCATTTGGATCAGCATAGTCATCTTTTGACATTTAAAATTTAATATTTTGATTATTACTTCATATACATAGACTACAGGTATTACTACTATAGACTACAGGTATTATTACTTCATATACATAGACTACAGGTATATATACATAGACTTCATATACATAGACTACAGCACATATAAGCTTCATTTACATAGACTAGAGGTATATCAGCTTCATATACATAGACTACAGGTATATCAGTTTCATATACATAGGCTACAGGTATATCAGTTTCATATACATAGACTACAGGTATATCAGCACACATAAGCTGTCATTTATTATTATTTATTTGTTTTTATATAAACGAATTATGTTATTACTTTTTTTTTTATATATTAATGAAATGTTTTTGTTAAATGGTTTAAATGTTTGTTTTTTTAATAATAAACTTTAATTACTGTAAAGCATTTTAATTTTAAAATTGATTTTTTTATTTCAGCATAAAAGAAATAATGTAAATAGTTCAGATATATGAAGTCAATATCGTAAAAACAGAATTATCAGTGTCCTCGATTTTCCAGAAATATTAGAGTTCATTTTGGATGTTACAGAAATCATGTTGTTGTATAAAATATTTTTAGTATATTTAATATCAATACATAACTGTTGGTCTATGAATATTCTGCTAAATGCTGTATATTGGGAGAAAAAACCCTTTATATTTAAAACATCTGATGGAAGAATTGACGGTATCATACCAAAAATGTTTCAAGAAGGAGAAAACTATTGTGGTAATGAAACGTTTAAATTGATATTATATCAAAAATATTTTCCTTCAAGAAAAAAATTTCAAGCACTTTTTCAATCTGAAATACAATATGGCGAATATGATTTATTAGAAGTTGCTAAAGAGAAAGCGATATGGTTTCCTGATGATTCCTTTAACACATCGCATTATCAGTTACAACGTAGGGGTTTACGCTCCTTTCAATTAATGAAATCCGAAGGTCTTGCCATTATTGTACCTCGTTACATGATATCACTGCCTACTAAAATGCTACGTGGCATTTATTCCTGTCGCCAGATATTAGTTTTAACAATGATGTTAGCGTTAATTTTTGGTATGATTATTTGGTTTATTGAACGCACTTACAACAGTGAGTTTTCAAAATACTTTGTGAAGGGTTCAGCAACAGGACTTTGGTGGAGTGTTGTTTCAATGACTACGGTAGGATATGGAGACATTGTACCTCGATCTATTTTCGGAAAAATAATAGCCTGCATTTGGTTGTTCATAGGAGTAGTTATTGCTTGCCTTATGACCGCAACAGTTACACAAGTTATCAACGGGCTGGATGGTCTAGATATAGTTGATCAGAAAGTTTCTGCGCTTGAAAACTCTTACGAGCTTAAAGCTGCTGAAGAAATGTACAATGCTCATGTACTACCTGCAGAGTCATATTTCGAAGTTTTAGAATTGGTAAGAAATGGAACAGTTTTTGCTGCCATCATAAACGTTGACAGCGCTGCTTGGATTCAAAAGGAGATAAATGATGATAATCAAGATGTTCCGTTGCGCATCATTAAAATAGTTCCAGCACATTTACAAATCAATTGCCTTATCTCTACGAATTTGTCAAAACAAGCTAAAGATGCATTTAACTGCATGTATGATCAAAAGGATGAAGTATACAGCCAATCAATTGATCATTTTCGAAGAATATGCCATACGCAGACTTTGTATGTGGATTCAATAACCGAAATGTTTAGAAAAAGTACTTTATATCGACTTCTAATCGGAATTTTGTTTTTATTAGTATGTCTGGGATTAGGATTTGAATTTCAGATGCGAAGAAACAACAACGAAAATGTTAGAAAAAATTTTAAACAACTCCGTGCTGAAAGTTTATTTTAGTGCTTGTAAATAACTTTATGCTGAGAACTTATTTTAGCGTTTTTAAACAAATCAATGCTGAAAAATTGTTTAGATTCATATTTGTAAACATCACTCTAAAATAAATGGGAACAAAAACTTTAATGTTTTATAATTTTAAGACACACCCAAGTGTTCAGAATACGTCTAATTATATAAAATCTTCGATAAAACTTTCTTACAATTAAACCTAAAAAAATACAATTAAAATTTTTTTTTAATTCAATATTAGATTACCTCTATGCAGATTCTGTTAACGAACTAGCAGAACAGAACCACATAGAAGACTTACTTGATATTAATATTTTTTTTTTTTTTTACTTTTATTTTTTTGTTCTTTTACGTTTAGTTAATTTACTTTTAGTTACAGTTCTTGATATTTATAAATAGATTAATTAATATTTGATATCGCTTTTGAATCAATTAATTATTTAAGGGTTTAAAAAATAATATCATACAAAAAATCAATTAAGGATTTAAAAAATGTTATCATTATTTTTTTGCTACAAAACAGCTTTCAAAAAAATATAATTTTTTTTTCAAAAGTATCACTATACATTTATGCAGTACCTAACATAAACAGGGCCAAAACAGCCCAATTTGACAATGTATCATTGTATTATGACAACGTGTCATTCATTTTTCAAAAAATTTCATAGATTTTTTAGACAATATTTTTTAATAAACTTTAATTACTTTATTAGTTATAAATTAGCTGACCGGACACTAAAAAATATGGGTCTTTGTAAGTTTTCGGGTCTTTACCTAAGCCACCAAAATTATACTTATCTATTTCACACCGACCATTTCTATATACTTACTTCAATATTTTTTAGTAAACGGTAGGATCGTTAATTCATTCAAAACAATAGCTTCAAGAGCAACAACAAAAAAAATAACACGCGCATCTTTTCCGTATACGTAAAGCTTATTAGAGATTTATAAAACTGTTTGTTTTTAACTTAAATGTATATCTTTGATAGCTCAGTAATTTAGTGCGCTTTCATCAGTATCGTTTCCGAGAGTTCAAACTCATCCCTCAGCATTATACATTCTTCATTTTTAATCTTATTGCAAAAATATATTTATATAGCAAAAAAGACTTCTAATTTTTAAAATAAAACTTTAAACTTTTCTCATATTATAAACAGATCCATTTGATAAATATGTTTTCAATAGAATTAAGTTAAACTGCAACATTTAAATTTAATTTTTAAAAAATACATATTAAATGTTTAACATTCGATGAAAGAGAACATTGTCCATAATAAATATCATATTCTGAGCACCTGTTTCTCCGATTCATAGGACAGAAAATAGAAACGTTTTGAGAAAGAATTGAAAAGAAAACTGCTATATCCAACATTCCAACACCTACAAGAATGCCTTCTAGAAAATCGTAGTGGCACATTTAATGCAACTTTATCCATAAGAATTATTTGTTCCTCTATCCATAAAAATTATTTGTACCTCGCTGAAAGAGAACTAAAATGAATGGAATGATCTCATTGTGTTGTGATGGTGTTTTCGGTATTTTGACGGAATAATTTGAATTAATTTAAAGAGTTGTGAAAGTCACCCAAATTTCTTCTGAATGTTGATTTTGAAATCATAATCGCAAGTTCTTCAAATACATCACAAACAATATAGTACAAGGAAATTGTACGGTTCGCGTTCTCCCAGAATTTGGTTATGCTTCATTCTTTTGAAAAGTTTGATTTTGAAACAGAATCTTGACGGTTTTTGATACTGACTGAAAAAATAGTGATGAATACACGGAGAAGTTCAAAAGACGTAACTCCATAAAACAATACTTAAGGAACAAACTTTATTAAGTTGGGATACAAGTTTTGGTTTTAGTGCTGTTCAAACACTGGTTATTTGTATGAGTTTTTGAATTATTAAAGAAAAAACGAATTTGTTAAATTTGAGTTTGATGAAAGTTTCACTTTAAACTTGACATCTAAATTGAAATACTAATTTTTTTTTTTTAATTTATTTTTCTGGATGAGTAAGGCCTTTACTTTGAAGATACTGGGAACATAGAAAGTTCATGCCAAGGTTCGTTATTAGTATTAGTGTTTAGTATTATATTTGTTGCTACAAAAGTAACAGATCTAAAAAGCAAGGGTTTGAAGCTTTTGCTTTTTAGATCTGCTTTGTTTTTAACGATATGCTATGAACAAGGCTAAACAAAGAATATTGATTGTGGGTTAAAGCTGTTATATTGCATAGTGCATGGTGAAAAAGCAAAATTGCTTCTTAAACAATCACCTGTGCTTTCCATAAATAAGACCACATGTAGTTTTATGTCGCTATTTTATTTTTTATTTTTTTTTCATTATGGTTAGCGATTGTATGCTATTTAAAATTGTTAAATACATTATATTCAGTGGCGGATTCAACATCGGGTTTGGGGGGCAGAAGTTGCCCCCTGCTCTCCCAGAGCCGGTTAACTGGCGCTCCCAAAAATATAAATTTATTTTAAACGGAAATAGAAAACTAGGCAACAGCAAACCATCGCATACTGGCTTTACAAATTCGCAGAATTTGTAAAAAACCATCGCATGCTGGCTTTACAAATTCGCAGTCAAATAGAGGGTTTATTTGAAATATTGTTTAAAAAAAATTGAGCTTATTATTAAAAAAAATTGAGCTTAGATTATTATAAAAAGTAGATTATTATTATATAAGTGAAGTAGATAAATTAAGTAGATTATATAAGTGAAGTAGATTAAAAAGTAGATTTAAAAAATGTAAAAGAAAATCAGTATTAGGTATAATGTTTTTTAGTATCTTTTAATTATTTCCTAGTCATTTCTCTTTCTTCCCCAATCCTTTTTAATACCATGTCATGCAAGAGATAAAAAATGTTGATTTCTTCATTCTAAAAAACTTCTTTGATAGGTCCTCCCCAGCTGTACCCTGATAGTGAAGATTGTCACCCTTAAGCAATAAACCAACTTTGGCTGATAAGCCTGATAGACCTAAATCAAGACACAGATCTGGTCCCTCAGCCTTATCAGTAAACAAAGAGATCACTAAGGAGGGTTTAATTGCAGCAACCACACCAACGTGTATGAGAGCTGGTATCAGTATAAGAGATCAAACTCTATTTATCTCTAGCATTGTAAATTATCTTGAAGGAGATATCACAAAGTTAAGGATAAGCAGAGAGTCGATTAGAAGAGGCAGATACAAACTAATCCATTCTGAAGGTAACAAATTATACTGTTTCAACATTTTAGCTTTTAGATTGTAATAATATAACAATCTGTTTTAGATTGCTGATTGATAAAGTTATTAAATTTTAAAATAAAAATCTGTTAAGGTTGTGAAATCCGTAATGAGTTTATGGAAACAATGAAGAACAAATCATTAGTGCTTCACTTTGATGGAAAAATTGTAAAGCACATAGAAGAAGAATCGAATAAAAGAGTTTTTATTGATAGACTAGCAGTATCAGTTACAAGTCCTGAGTTCTTGTCAAACAATGATTTACTTCTTGGAGTTGCATCCTGTGGACAATGGAAAAGCTAATAATATGGCTATTGTACTCCAGAATCTGGTAGAATATTTCGAAATATCAGAATATACTATTGCTTTGTGTACTGACACAACAGTTATAAACACAGGAAAAAAATCAGGAGCAATTGTAACTTTATTCAGAGTTTTGGGACAATCAGTTCTCTGGCTCTTGTGTCGGCACCATATTGCAGAGATCCATATAAAATGGGTCATCAAAGCGATTCTTAAAGAGCAAACTGTGGGACCATCTAAACAGATATATAAAGATTTAAAGCACGCTTGGATGAATAGTTATTACCCTATTGTTATTATAGCAGGAACTGAGAAAAAATTCAAGAAGTTTCCCGAAAGTGAACTGGTTGTTGGAAGTGATCTTCACAGTTTATATCTCAAGTCTAAGAAATTCATTGCTTATTCGCTTGAGTATAATGTTTTTCCTAGGAATGATTATAATCACTTGGTAAAATACTTTGTATTCTATATGAATATCAATTTACCCATGATTGAAAAGTTTAGTTTGTACCAACCAGGTGCTAACCATAATGCCAGATTTATGTGTGACAGCATCTACTTGGGGCTTCTGGATATTACAGCATCTACTTGGGGCGTCTGGATATTACAGCATCTACTTGGGGCGTCTGGATATTACAGCATCTACTTGGGGCGTCTGGATATTACGTCTTCTATTATTAACTTCCTGAGTAATGATCAGAAGACTTTAGTTTCTAAGGCAACAAACAAAAAACTTTATTTTTACCTTGTACTTTGCTCATTCATTTCTTAAAATTTCTTAAATCCAGCAAAGCTAAACATACAGTAATAAATGACCTTGAGGCATACAAAGCTGCTACAATCATCTAAAAGGATTAGGATTATGATGTTGGTAGTGCTTTATTAAAAAGCCTTCAAAACCATACTTGGTATCTTTCTCCAAAGTGTGTTACTATGGCGTTGGCTGATCTTGATCTCGACAGGTCTACCTAAATGTCTGTCATAGGAAAGCTACTAACATTGCCTGTACCTAACAAGTAAGATTTAAGCTTAGAGGCTCCAGAGAGGGTATCCATCTCAGAGTCTACTAAATTAGAAGACTTAACTACAGAGGAAAGTTGGCTTACCGACACCACTAGTGTTGTCAGGGAGTGGTATCAGACTGAGGGAGACTTGGAGGAACTTGCATCTTATAAAGACTTTTGAATGTGGGTTAAGTGTCACTAATGATTGTGCAGAAAGAAACATTGGTCTTATCCGAGAATATGTTGATACATCCCATAATGAAGATCAACGCCAGAATATATTGTTGGTTGTCCGAGAGCATAGAAAGCTTGTCTCAAAAAAAATGCCACAGTCTCAACTCATGTTAAATAAATGATGTTAGAAAATAATTGTATTGATTTTTTTTCAATCAGTTTATTATTTTTAATAAAGACAATTTCAAAAAACAGTTTCAAATTTAATTTTCTTCATAATCAAGTTAAAAATATATCATTTTCAACAAAACTCATGTTTGGAATTAAAACTCAATTTTTACTTGTAGCTGTTCCCAACACATTTAAAGGGAAATATTTTTGAGAGGGACTCTTTATATGGCATATAATGGATAGGAAACCTTAGCATGTTCAAAATCTAAAAAAAAAAATTTATGCATTTTTAGGTCACCCTAATATATATATATTATTTTTTTAACTGAGCAAAAGTTAAAATATGCATTTTATTTTTTTCAAGACGGAAGGATTGAGACATGTTCTTCATGACAATAAATCACTAAAACCCAAATATTTATTATCTAACGGCTCACAGAAAGGTTTAAAGTGAATTATGTTATGTTATTCACTGTGCCCCAGTACTCGGGCACAGTGAATAAATGAACACAGCCGAGAATTAATAATAGTGAATACAAACATAGTTAATTAACTTTGAGGCTGAGGGAGTAAAGACACTTTACACTATACTTTTAGCATACTTTTCTTAATTAAATTAGTATAAAATCGAAAAAATAGACATTTTGAAAATTGAGAAGAAAAAAAAAGAATTATATTGATAACAAAAATTATAAAAATATTAAAATATTAAAAAATTAAAAAATTATTCAAACATGATTATTTATAACTTAAAACTAATAAATTCATTTTCATATATATTGTTTGTTGAAAAATATATGAATTCAATCTTTAAGATCATTAATATGACATCGTGAATCAACCTATTCACTGTACCCCAATTCACTGTGCCCCAACAAAACAAATTAAGTTTAAGTCTATTTTGTTGAGACATGAATGTTGTTAAAAGAAAAGCTAAACTACTAAAAGGAAGCATAAATATTAATAATCCGAATAAAAAAATTTACCTTAATTTCAACCATGATCTCCATAACAAACTTAAGGACGGTAAGAAAATTTACTTTACTTAGCTTAAAACAAAAATTATCTACCAAAAAGCGGTAGTCAAAATTATGTGGTAACAACTATAAATAAAGATAACTGATATATGAGCATATAAAATGATTACATTATCAAGATGAAAAAAGTTCTAATCTTTGAGAAAATACAAATTATTCACAGTGCCCCTCGATCCACTGTACCCCAACTTCCCCTGTATGTATATATATATATATATATATATATATATATATATATATATATATATATATATATATATATATATATATATATATATATATATATATATAAAATAAGTTTCTCCTAAAAAAACTATAAAAATAAGTGAGCTCAAATAATAGTTACATTAACTCCCCTTTGAAAAAAATATATTATTTTTTAAAAATGTAATCATCAAAAGTAATCATTTCTAAGGAATTTTTTTTACAATAGTGTCAGCAAATTACAGAAATGTGTGAAAAATTGCAGTAGTTAAGACATGTGACTTCCTGTAATTTAACTTTTGGTATAAATTGAAGTTTTATTAATTTGATCATTCATTTCCGATGAGTCTTTATTGATGAAACACAGTGTTAAATGAGAAATATATATATATATACTTTATATATATATATATATATATATATATATATATATATATATATATATATATATATATATATATATATATATATATATATATACAGTGGGGTGCAAAAAAAAAGCCACACTCAATTTTTTTTTAAAACAACAACAACAAATGTCTAAAACTCATATAATGTTACTTCTATTACAGCCAATATTGATAAAAATGTTTATAATATAACTGTATATTACATATAATAAAAAGAAATTAGGATTTGTAAAGTATTTTTTAGGTTAAAGCTGTTTTAGTATTTAATTGGCCATCTTTATTTTCTTATGTCTTCCGCACATCTAAAATGCATACTATCTACAATTCTTTTTAATAAGTCATTTGGCCAAGCATTCCAACCATCAAGAAAAATTTGGAACAGATCATCTTCATTTGTTGCCCTACAATCTTGCAATTTTTTATCCAAAACAGACCAAAGGTTTTCTATTGGATTTAAATCAGGAGACTGTGCTGGCCAAGACATAACTGGAATCAATTTAGATTCTAGATATCTTTTATTCAACCGTGTTGTATGTTTGGGATCATTATCCTGTTGAAAGATATAGTCACCATTAGGAAAAAGTTCTTTTATACTTGGTCCAAGCTAGTTAACTAAGATTTTGTAATACAAATGCTGGTCCATAATGCCCTTCACCCGGTAAAGTTTTCCAACTTTGTGTGCACTAAAACAACCACAGACATTAATGTTTAATAATTGTCTTGCACGTTTGAGGATTGAATTTTTCCCCAATTAATTTCCAACTGTGAGATCGACCATTATAATACCAAACAAATGGAGACTTATCGCTCCAGATAACGTTTGCCCATTGTTCACATGTCTAATCTTTGTGCTCAATGCACCACTTTACACGTTTTTTTCGATTGATTTCACTAACAAAAGGTTTTTTAATTTGCTTTCCAGAAAAAAAAATCACTTGATGCTTTAATCCTGCGAGATATTGTCCACTTTGAGATATTAGTAAGGTTCAAATCTAGTTTTATCTCAAAACGAGTAATTTTACGATTTTTTTTGACAACATTAAGAATGTAGCGATCTTCTTTTTTTGAAGTTTTCGGTTTTCTCCAAGATCAAACAGCCCTTTCAGTTTTACCAGTGTGTTTGTATTTCTTTACCAATCTACTAATAGTTGAGTTTTCTCGTTTAAAACGCTTTCCAATGCTTCTGTGAGACTCTCCTTGGCCAGCAGCTACAATAATTTGTCCAATTTCTACATCTGTAAGATGTTATCTAAAATACTAAATGTGCCCATAATAATCTGTTTTTCAAAGATTTTATTTATATAAATATTAGTTTATATATAAACATACCTTTTCTGCCCTATATTTTTCACTGCCACATTCAATTTTTTTTTGTTTTGCATTGTTATACATTTTATGCCTAAAATATAAAAAAAATTAGTGTGGCTTTTTTTTGCACCCCACTGTACATAAATACATATATGTATATATATATATATATATATATATATATATATATATATATATATATATATATATATATATATATATATATATATATATATATATATATATATATATATATATATATATATATATATATATATATATATATATATATATATATATATATATATATATATATATATATATATATATATATATATATATATATATATATATATATATATATATCATATATATATATATATATATATATATATATATATATATATATATATATATATATATATATATATATATATATATATATAATATATATATATATATATATATATATATATATATATATATATATATATATATATATATATATATATATACAGTATAATCCCGATAACTCGGACTATGAAGGGGTATACATATTTTGTCCGACTTAGCGAATGTCCGAATTAAGCGAAGCTCTTG
This sequence comes from Hydra vulgaris, assembly GCF_022113875.1. Classification (NCBI taxonomy): domain Eukaryota; kingdom Metazoa; phylum Cnidaria; class Hydrozoa; order Anthoathecata; family Hydridae; genus Hydra; species Hydra vulgaris. The sequence goes on along the minus strand of NC_061167.1, from coordinate 34,440,410 downwards.
TTATGTCGGACTTTCTAAAAATGCCTGGTTTATTGACATTTTAAGACTTATGGAGACAGAATGACACAAGAATGTTTTGGTGTTGGGTGTTTAAAAGCCACATATAACGTGCTTTATCTAAATCCTCGTTTAGTGCTCCTCATTTTTTTCGCAAAAGTATTTTTTTCAATTTCTGTATATATTTTGTTTGTTATTTTCGACCATGATTTATGGAATATTTTGTATTACGTATTTTTATGTTATAGTTGTATTTGAAGCTGAGGTATATAACATTTAAACGTTTAAAGTTTTGATTTTTAATTGATATTTTTGAATTTTTAATTTCATTAATAAATAGAATTTAACCTAAGCTTAACCGAATCAAAGATATCAGTTAAAATGTTTAATTATTCTTAATTATATTTGGCGCAAAGTGATTTTATTTTTGAGCGTTCAAAGTTTAGAAATTTTATTGAAGTTATTAAAGTTTTGTTATTATATGCACTTATATGCAGTTAAAAAAAAAAAGTTCTAATTAAAAAAACAGTACGAGTAAGCCAATGGTCCGACTTAGCAAGTGTACAACTTAAGCATATGTCTTTATCATAAATTGATAGAGAAAGTTCAAGGAGAATTGCAAAAATATTCAAGTGTTTTGATACTTCTTCAACAATTGCTACAGAGGTGGAAGAAGATTCAAAGAAGCGGCGGCGGCGAACAGTTGTATTCTTATCAATACTTATACTGAATTTTCTTCCCTTCACTATTTTTGAAACCATTTGATCTTTTTTAATAATGAAAATCAGCGTTGATAAGCTTCATTACCCCACTCTCTCTCTTTTTTTAGAAGTTGATATCCGTTTTTTTAATCGCATCGTGAATAAACTGGTTTCTAGTGATAGCTCTAATGGATAAACCGTCTGCGGCCATAAACTATTTCATTTCATCTCTTACCTTGAACAAAAAATTAAAAACTTTGTTGTTTACCAAATATGTAGCAAAATACAGGATGAAATAACTGGATATATGAATATGCTAAATTGCTTTATGTTTTTTTCTGCTACAACTTGTTCAGATGGAATTTTTTCAGTTTTATACCAATCAATTCCATTCCATTTTAAGTGAGCCTTTAAGCTCGTGGTAGATCCTCCAAAGCACTTAAGGAAAGAATTTCAGCAAGTGCAAACTCCTTCTATATCATTAGTCACAGAATTCTTTTGTTTTGTCGCAAACATCCAAACAGATGACATCTCCATTGGATTGAGGTGTACATTATATATACATATATAATATATTTTCTTTATAATAAGAGTAATATCTATTTTCTAGAGAAATATTGAAATAGTTTATCACAAATTTAATTAGTTAAGTCAATATATCAGCAACTCAACCTCGCTGTTACATTTTGTATTCTTATTTAAAGGAAAGAGAATCAGTATTATGTTTTATTTAAAATTTATTTTTATATTTTATTAGACTATTACGTAAAATAATTTTACAAAATATTACTTACGTAGTATTTTATTAAATTATTAAATAATTTTATTATGTTAAAACTACGTGTAGTTTCTCGTATCGTTACTCCAACAACGTTGAGTTTAGCGCTACGGTTTTTTAATTCGCTAAACTCAACACAGTTAAGTTTAGAGCTTCGGGCGAGAATTGCTCTTGCGAAATTAATCGCTTCAGGGAAAAGTTTTGCAATCATTATAGAATTTTTTAGATAATTCTCTAAAGGGAACTTGCTTGTGTTGCAATCTTTATTGATTATTGTAACAATTATTTGAAAGATTATCTATAGGGAATAGGTTTCGTAGCAGTCATTACATTCATTTTTCATAAAAAAATATTTTTAAGGCCAATTCATAAAGTACACTTTGACCAATTCTCAGAAGGTAATTGGTTCCATTTTAAAAATCCATAAATCAAGCAGTTGTCTTAAATTTATTTTTTATTTTCTATTAGAAAAAAATTATTCAAATTCTTCATTAACTGCACGTCAAATTACCGTAGAAGCAGGCGTGATTGTAAATTTACTTACATATCAGCGAATTATTCATAATGCTTTTCACCTTTCGCGCAAAACATTTCAGCAAAAACCACCTTTGACAACAAATCACATAAGCAATTGATTAACTTTTGCAAAATACCACGTAACATAAAAAGAAGAATGCCAACAAGTAGCATTTTCTGACGAAAAAGGATTATGTCTTGATGGGCCGGATAGATAAAATTATTATTTCACGATTTGGGTAAAAAACCAGTAACACAGCATAGACGTCAAATGCGTGGTGGTGGTTTTATGATTTGGTGTGCGAATGTGTATCATGGTAAATCAAAAACTCATTTCATTGACGGAAATGAAGGCTAAGGATTATCTTTTAATTGTTCAAGAATTTTTAAGACGTGAAGCATCTGTCATAGGTGGTGAAAATTTTGTTTTTCAGCTAGATAATGCTAGCGTTCATATAGCTAAGATAGTAAAGGAATATTTCAACAGCAGTAAAATTGAAATTGAAGTGGCCAGCTAGATCTTCAGACCTGAGCATTATTTAGAATGCTTGGACACAGCTGTCACATATACTGTTTGACGGTGTTAAACAATATAGTTCACTAGCTGACTTAAAGTCATCCATCGCATCTGCATGGGATGCAATTGATATTTCGTACATAAAAAGTCGCATGATTCTTTAACTTCTAGAATGATTGAAGTGATTCAAAAAATGTTAAAAGTACCCACTATTGATTGTTTAAAATTGTGACTTCTTTTTATATAAATGACAATTTATATGAATTTTTTCCAAAAGTGTCTTATAACTTTGTCGCACTAAAAAAACAGTTTTTTTAACAAAATGCGAGTTAGTTTTAAAATAATTTTTTCTAAATGTTAATTTGTCTTGTAATCCTTTTGCTCTCATTGACTATAAAAATTATTAACTATTTGTATGACGTATATTAACTATTTGTAGTTAATATACGTCAGAACTGATTAAAACTAGGATCATTAGTAAATAAAGGAACTTTTTCAAAAGATTTTAACTAAATTTATGTAAACGCTGATGAGCGGAATTGATCTAAAGACTCCAAAATGGTGTTCTTTAGATTCACTATTACGGGTAGTAAAGAAGTTTTGAAAACTGTATAAAAAAAGAAAAGTTTCTTTAAATATTATAAAAACCTAAAGCAAAAAAAATTATATCATTTAAAGCTCTTGTTTGGACATAATACGCTCATAAAACCATGCTAGTTCCAAATAAAGGAATTGGAATAATTTGTAAATAGTCTTAACTACATCGAGCATGGAACTAAATTAAAATTTGATTAAGGTCTAAGTTTGGAAACTATAGCTTCCGTACCTTGTGGATTCAATATCTACAATGGCGACATATGAGCTATTCAGATACTCTAGCGCTAAATACTAAACCAAGTTTAGTATTTAGCGCTAGAGTTGGTAATTGTAATGAAAACAATAACAGAAACAATAACTATTGTTATTGTATTGTATTTTTTAAGAAACAATCACAATACCCGTGATTTACAATTATTCTAATACTGTAATACAATAACAATAAATATTGTATTATAATTCATCTTTAAAATACAATAACATTTTATTGTTAATGTAATAAAAAAATTGTTGTAATGTCAAAATTTAATAAATGCCTTAACAGTCCAGTCTCCGAGATTTGTGACCTTGAAATAGGGTACATCTAATATATAATTATTGATTCTATTTCTATTTTATTGATTCTATTTCTATTTTATTGTCATTGTCCTCGTTGCAAACTTTATATAGCTCTATAAAAGTGTTTAATCTGACCAGTACTTTTTTTACTGCTGGTGATAGATATGATCAATTACTACCATTTCTTCCACTAAGTTATTAGCTTTTAACATTAGGCACCTATCCAATCGTTTCAAAACTTACTCAACTAACACTTACTCTAATAACTTTGTCTTTTGTTACTTTGAGGCTTTTATGGCCGTGAACTTATTATGGATTAGTTTAGACGTCATTACCCAGTGAAACATTTAAATATCAGTTTAGACAAAACTACAAAAAAAATCATAAACTTTACTTTACAAAGTAAATAATTATTTAATTACAAAAAAATGATAAATTATATATTGGTATGATTTTGAATGAATATAAATTGTATTTTAAATAAATTATTCTTTAAACAGTTATATTATTAAACCAAAATAAATTAAATTTATGTATGTTATAATATATGTATTATATATTATAAATGGTTGCTAGAAACGGGTGCCACAAACGGGTATAGAAACGGATACCCTGAATCTAGCATTAATTAAATATACGTAATATATATGCTTCTTTAGCTTTCCTGGCTTCACTTTACTTCTCAAAATAAATAAAATTTATATACATAAATGATTGCTAAAACGAGCGTAACGGGCACCTCTGAATTTTCTAGTGCCGAAATAATAATAAATGCGTGGGAAAAAAAATCCAAATACTTTAAAAAACAATTCTATTGGACTTTGAAATAGTAATACAATACACCACAATAGTTATTGTATCATCCCAGCAATACAATACAAAAGTTTTAGTAATTGTTTTACATCGCAGCACAGTGTTCTAAAAAATTGATTTTTGAAAAAATAAAAATAAAATAAAAATCTGTAATTTTTTTTTGTTATTAATTTTAAACACAACATTATCCAGGCTATTCAAAAATTTTTATTATTATTAATTTTAAACACAACATTATCCAGGCTATTCAAAAAATTTTATTATTATTAATTTTAAACACAACATTATCCAGGCTATTAAAAAAAATTTATTATTATTAATTTTAAACACAACATTATCCAGGCTATTCAAAAATATATAGGTTTCATATTTTTTCTTGAAAGAAAAGTCAATTAGCGTATCCAAGAGTGATTAAAAACCGATTAATAATTTCGTGCAAAAATACAACATTTTTTCATTTGTCTATAAATTTTTAACTATATGCACATATGTTTAGATTTCTTTTTTTTTAAACAAATGTTTTAGTATAGAGTTTAATTTGAAATAATGATAATTTTTTATTATTGTATTTTTGCATAAGTTATTTATGTTTGAAATTAGCATAACACAAAAGTTTTTTCTTCAATTTCAACTTCTTCTTTAAACTATAGTCCGCATGCATGAACTTGATCGATATGATTTTATTAAATCCTAATATACATGTATTGTTTTAAAAAAATCAGTTGCAGATATAGTTATTAAAACCAACTTTAGGCTTTTATTTTTATAAATACATGTTCAAAAATATTATTTTTTTTCTTCATACAATCGTACTTGCTACCTAAATTATAAAAAATAGTTTAAATATTCATTTTTATTTTATTTTTATAAAATGCTCCATATATTTAACTAGATAAAAGTACTTTAAAAAATGCATATTTTAATAATACTTTTTAAAAATATGCATTTTTAAAAGTACTTTTATCTAGTTAAAGGTAAATGTAAAATGCAAAGTAAATAAAAAGTAGATTAATGTTAATAAAACAAATCTATAGTATACTTTGAACATATAATAGCGTTTAAGTGTAGAGACTTCATTCTAAATTTAAACTTACGTGAAATAGATTTATACATGTAGAATAGTATACACAACATCAAGAGCGACTCCGTACTTACTTTTAGTGAAAGAAGAGTTTAGTTTAGCGTTAACTCTTAAATACTTACTTTTACTTCGTACCTACTTTTAGTGAAAGTTTAGCGTTAACTCTTAAATGCTGCTCTAGAGCAGGATAAAAAAGTATTTAATTTTTGTATATTGTAATACAATATTCAAAAATATAATTACTTGCAAACAATATTGTATTACAATATTGTTTTCAAACAACCAAATTTTAATAATTATATTCAACTAAAAAGAGTAAAAACTTAACATGTTTTAGTTATTTATACTGATGAAATTCACTCATGGAAACACCACATCAAAAATTAAAGTAAACTAAATTTCAAAAAGCATAGAAGTGTTACATAAACCTAAATTGAAATATGCGAACCTTAAAACTTAATTTTATTTTTCACTTATTTATTGCTATGCAAATAATGGATAAGGAAGAACAATTAATAATTTAAACTTTTCACCCTGACAAAGATCCCTACCTCGATCCAAATCTTAAGCTTTACCTTGACAAAAAAAAAATTTAATAATTTAGTGAACTAATATTGCCAATATAGCTAGTAGGCTCCGTTTAAGGCTAAACTGGTATGTATATTTGATTATTGACTACTGTTTGAATATTAATTCCATATAGCTTTTAGCCGGTGGATAATAAACTAAAATAAGCTAAGTTAACTATTCGGTAATTAACTATATCGATAATTAATTATTGCATAAATGTTGTAGTTATGTTTTCACTATAGGTACATTTTAAATAAATCAAACATTTATAAAGTGTATTCTTTTTTTTTTAAATCTAAACTTAAAAGCGGTTCACAATAAAGCGGTTCACTGTAAAACCATTCACTATAAAGCGGTTCACTATAAAGCGTTTCATTTTAAAGCTTTTTATTATAAAGTGCTTCACTATAAGGCGCTTCGTTATAAAGCACTTTAATTAAAAAACATAAAAAAGTTTAACTGCCCTATATTTAGGTAACTTAAGCGTGAACTCAGAAGGTTTGTTTCTCATAAAACACCGGGTATGCCAATTTATTGAACACCATAAAATTGAGTTGGAAAAATGTTTGGTCTACAATGTAACCCAGAAAATGACCATATTTGCCATTTTGGCAAATTAAACTGAGTGGGTCCGGTAGTAAACTAAATCTGTCTTACGCTATAAAGTGTTTTGAATGTTTTTAGTTAATATTAAGGTAGAGGAAATAAATATTGGTTTTTAAGATTGAGTTCATATTTACTAGATCCCAAATAAGTCTTTAGATCCCATAGAATGATGTCATAGAAGCCTTAATAATGATGACATAGAAGCCTTAATATTGACGACATAGAAGCCTTAATAATGATGACATAGAAGCCTTAATATTGACGACATAGAAGCCTTAATAATGATGACATAGAAGCCTTAATATTGACGACATAGAAGCCTTAATAATGATGACATAGAAGCCTTAATATTGACGACATAGAAGCCTTAATAATGATGACATAGAAGCCTTAATATTGACGACATAGAAGCCTTAATAATGATGACATAGAAGCCTTAATATTGATTTTTAATCATTTTTCATATTGATACGTTCAATACCAAATTATCAAAAAAGTTTTTGTCTAAATTATTTGTTTTATTTTTGATCCACAATTTTCGCTTTTTAAATAAAACTAAAACTTACGCAAACAATAAAACTAAAAACAATAAACAATTTAATAACATTTTTAAATAGTTGCACAATATTTACCTCTTTCAAAAAAAAAAAAAAATAGCGAAAAGTTAACTACACCGGTTTCAAAGTGAATTAACGTTAAAATGAACTAAAGTAGCACATGATAATTGTATAGTTAATTATTCAAAATAGATATTGTTTCTACATAATTTAAAACAAGCAGAACTTTGTTTTTTATCTCCAAACACTAATCAAAATTCGACAACATCACTGCGTATACATCTAATATTGTTTATAAACCTTTCAATGCGGAACTTATACATTTTTTTAATTTTTTTACTTCTTGTTATATAAATGAATGAGTTTAAAATTGGAACAAGACGAGTGCAAGCTAATATCCAGTGCATGTGTTGTTTGTTTAGATTAGAAGAGAAGGAATTACTTTTTATGGAGTCTCCAAAATAAAGTTGAGCTACAACAAAGGGAATGTATGCAATCACTATAATCCAGGAGGTATAAATTATGGTGATGGTTACCTGTATCTCATCATTACGACTTTTTGGAATCGGTAATTCACAACTTTGAACTTTTCTTTTTGCCCCAAACATCAATGAAATGTTGATTGCAAATATAGCCAGTAAAAGAACAAATGAGTAGCTTCCAATGCTTATGTAAAAAATAAACTGACAAAAAACATTTTGTGAATTTAAAACTAATGCAAACCACACTCCTAACGCGATGTTTATAAATGTTAAAATAAAAACACAAGGAACCATGTGGCTGTCTTCAAAAACAATGCCCCAAAGCGAATTTTTAAAAAAAACTCTAATCAGTCGTTCCGTTGAAATTAGAAAAAATATAGATTCTGTAAAACAAACAATAAAAATAAAGCAAAACCCTAACATTGATATTTCCATACAATCAATAATACTGGTTGTTTTGATGAACGGTATTAAAAGCTGTACTATTGCTACTAACATGTCCGTGGAAAACAAAAGAAGCATTAACTTTTCGTTTCGTGTAAACTTCAAACTGCTTTTTGTTTTATGTATTCCTACAATTGTGGCTGAATTAGCTGCTGTTGTAAATATTGCATTGAGCCCACAAGCAACTACAAGCACTTTAATGTTCACGTCATAGATAAGCACGCTGTTACACACATTTTCAAAAGATGTGCTCATTTTAGCTGGTCGATTCAAATGGTTAACTTTAAATCTATTTTTAATATTTGAAATAATTATTGTTCAGTTTTATACACAGCTGTAAAAAGTTAAAGATCATAATATTAAAATAAAGCTTCTCAGAGGGTTTTTGCGATAAGATGCTTTAAGTTGCGATAAGCTGTAATAGTTCTTTATTTCTGACATCGCTCCACTTCTATTTCCACTTAATCTGTTTGCATCGCTATTTAAATATGATATTAATAGATAATTAATTATTTATTAATGTTTTCTAAATTAAAAATAATTTTTCGTTTGAAAACATTTTACATCAAAATTAAATATTTTGCTTATTTATTTATTCCGTCAAAATAAACGTTCCGTTCAAAACAGCAATTCCGTGAAATATTCCGATTAAATAAATTCATTTACGACGTTTGAGTTTATTGAAAAAGTTCGTGACGTTAGGCTAATAAAAACAAGAAATAAAAGTTACTTAACTTTTTTTTAATTATTTATTATATATTTTTTTGTAAACCATTGCTTTAATATATTTTGTAAATTAAAAATTTATTTTAATTATTTTGTTTTTTTTGCTTGTTTCAAATGTAAATAGGAAATTAATTCAAAACAACATAAAAAAGAAAGTCGTTAAAAAAAAGTAATGAGTTGCTGACAAATTCAAAATTAAATTTGAACAATCCAAACTTGTTTATTTAACAATGTTAAATAAAGATTTTGGAGCATATACAAAAAATATTTAGTTTTATGGTAACTTATGTGCTTTTCCTGAATATTTTATTTACCCAAATTTTTCTTGATCCTTGATACACTTCCATTTTCTTTTGTAGCGCACGCGTTATATTTATGCGACCACATACGCGCTGCCAATTTTTTAAGTTATAATATTTTGTTTATTTAATATGCGTATTGTTTAGTTTTTTCAAAAAACACTTTAACGTGATCTATTTTTCCCATTTTGATCGATTAGATACATTTTAAAATTCACCATACTGCGTCGTCGGAAAATAGGATGTCACTGGCGAGTTGTTAGTAACTGTTATGGATGTTATTGATATTTCGGGTTTAGTATGTGGGTTGAAATTTTTTGTAATTCAAAACCTTGAGCTTAGTTAAAGTTTAATAAACATTGACAGATACCTTGCCTTGATTACTATTGACTCTTGTTTCAGCTGTTTCAGTTATGCTAGAAACATGAAACTTTGTTTAGTGTCAAATAAAAAAATTAAATTAATTTAGACCTTGATGATACTAAATTATCGGTGGTGATACAAAGTTACCTTAATAACAGTGTGTTATTACAAATAGAAAAAGCAACTCAAATTTACTAAAAACAAAATCTGATGTACCCCAAGGTTCCATTCTTGCTCCTCTTTTGTTTCTTATTTGTATAAACAATCTTCGAAATGCCTCTAATATTTTTAAAGCTATAATTTTTGCCGATAATACAAACTGTTTTTTACTTATCAAAGGCAATCGAAGACCTTTTTAAAAAAACAAGTGTTCAATTTAAAGAAATTAATATATGATTTAAATCGAACCATCAAAAGAGCACTTAATAGTTTTTAGGGGTTCTATTTGATGAACACATTTTCTGAAAATTCCACATAAGCTACATAAACACAAAAATATCAAAGAACATAGGTTTACTCTACAAGAGAAAACCATTTTTGTCACAAAAAAGTTTAAAACTTGTTTACTTTTCATTCATACATAGCTATCTTATGTATGCCAATATAGCATGGGGCATTATCCATAAATCTAAATTCTAAAACACGCCAAATCTAAATAAAATCTATACACGTTTTCAGACTAGTGTACAACAAAAACAAACTTACACATGTTCAACCCTTACTGGAACAAATGAACGCACTAAGTATATTTTAAATAAAGATTTATCAAAATATACTTTTCATGTTTACATATAAGCTAATTCTGGTTCCAGAACATTTCACAGCATACTTTTTTAAAAACAATATAAATAAATGCAAAACAATAGCAACATGCAACTTTATGCTACCGTTTGAAACAACAAGACTCTCTAAATTCTCAATTACATATCGTGGTCCCTAAACAAAATAATTTTTAGAAATGAATCACTATTAAATTTAAACAACCAACACTCTCTGAAAACAAAGCTAAATCTACAATAATCAAATTAAGCAACTGTAAGGAATTTTTTTAAATTGTAATTAAAAATTTAAAATAAAAATAACAAAAAAACACCCCTAATAAAAAGAAAATGTAACTTAATTGTCAACAGAAAACGATAAAATAATAATAACAACAATAATAATAATATTAATAATTAGGTAAATATGTAACACATACATATATACCACGTATGCAACTGTTTTTTAATGTGTATTACACGTCTAGAATAAAGGTACTCAATGACAAGACTGACTTCAGTCTTCTGCGAGCTTTTTATAACTATGAACAGGTAATTCTTTTTATAAATTTTACATAAACTTCGTTTTTATCATATTTATACACAAATATTAATTTGTAATATGGTAAATAAATATATAGTAAAACTTATGCGGTAGTGTTGTAGTGGTAGAGCGCTTGCCTCATAAGCAATAAGTTACCGAGTTCGATATAACCAGAAACAAGTTGAGCGCGGTATTACCAGGGACATAGTGGGGCCACGTCTCTGGTAGTACTTCGCTCAACTTGTTTCTCCGCGCTGCGGCCTTGTTTGTTAAGGTTCGCGTTTCGGAGTTATAGAGTTGTTATCACGTATATATATATATATATATATATATATATATATATATATATATATATATATATATATATATATATATATATATATATATATATATATACATATATATATATATATATACATATATATATATATATATATATATATATATATATATATATATATATATATATATATATATATATATATATATATATATATATATATATATATATATATATATATATATATATAAACACACACACACACACACACACACACACATATAGATGTATCATTATCCCATTAATAATACCTTATCACACCTCTAAAAATTTGCAAGTTTATTTTTGTTTATTGTATTTTTATTTTAATTGGAATATTTATCGGATATATTCCAATTAAAATAGTTGGATATATTTATTAGATTATTTTTTACGTTCACATTATTATATTGTTGTATTTGATATTTATTTTAATCATGTCTCGAAGTTGTATGCTACTAAATTTTTATTTACTTCGTATATTTTGGACTTTATGTTAATGATATTTATGTTTGTATATCTTTATACAAATATAAATATAAGACTTTGTAGTTGTAAAATAAACGTGTATGGAAAAAAAAAAAGAATTAAAAAAAAAAATAAATACTTAGTTGTCGGTGATTATACAAAGTTGACGGTTTTCTTTTGAAAATAAAGGTTATTAGATGTTTTACAAAAATGTACACGATAGCAGTGAGGGAAAATTTTTTAATTCTACCATCATAAATAACTTATATTTAAAATTTACCTATTTATTTATTAAACAATAACTCATACTTAAAAAATATAAAAAAAAAACAATATAACACAGCGATCTGTTTTCAGATATTTAACAGTAGTTAGTGTAGTTTAGTGGGTTTTTGACTTTTTCCAGCTTTAAGTTATTATGTTCTGCTCAATGAAAAAAATAACTCTTTACAGTTTTATTTATTTTTTGTTTTATAATTTTTAACTAATGTATGTAGTACTTCTACAGTAGTAACTGAAAAAAATCTCAATTTTTATTTTGAGGAGTTATAGACCATCGAAGTTGTGTATTCCGTTGCGATATTCTTGTATTCCGTCGGAATATATTGTTTTTATACTTCATGTTTGAGGAGTTAGCTTAAATAATATAGAAATCAGCAAATGTGTTCTTAAGTAGCTACTTTAGAACATTTTTAAAAATTTTTAGCTTACATTATCTGACATCTTAACTTTAGATAAAATCAAAATCTTTGTTATGATTTTTATTTAATGTGTGTTTTTATTTGGTTTTTTTATTTTATGGTTGTATTTAATGTGTGTTTTTATTTGGTTTTTTATCAAAACACGCATACTTTTTAATTTAAAAAAAAAAAAAAAAAAACTTTTTTCTATCTAATTTCTGCGTTCTGTAATAATTCAGTTTAGACGAGAAAAATGTTAATTACAGACCCGTAGCAACCGGGTGGGCTGCAGGCAAAGGGCAGGGCAGCAAATATTATTTGGGGGGGGGTGTACGTTTGGTCTCCCTCCCCGCCTTCCCCCCAATTATATTTCATATAAATAATTTTGAAGAAATTGACTCAAAAAACGACTGTAAAATAAATAATAAAAAAAAAGGTCCTTAAAACTATTTCGGGTAATACTGCTCCCCCCCCCCTAATATAATTTTGTTCCTACGGCCCTAAATTACAGTAATGAAATTTTTACTAAAATAAAAAAATGTTTGTTAACATTTTTGTCATTTAAACTCTAAAGTTTAAACTCATTTCACTATTTAAAAATAGAACGGATAAGAATAGAAAAACTTTAGTGAAAAAATTTCTCAATACTACATACTATATTATCGATATATGTATATAGCACGCACAGTGTGCTAAATTGACCGCCAGATTTTATGTCCGTCCACTCTGAATATTTTTTTTTCCCTATGAAGATACCTGAAAAATTGTTTTTAATGCGCACCCAGACCCCAAAAGGGTGGAGTGGGTGTGTGCTGGGAAAAAAAAAATTTTAACTTTTTTTTGTAATCTGACTAAATATATTGATGAGAGTCAATTATATAACATTTTCTGGTACCCCAAAAATTTCTGGTAATCCAACAAATATATAAACCTAATTTTTTTTTTTTTAATTTTGGTTTTGATTTGGTTTTGGTATGAAAGCCGAGCCGAGCACGGGTTTGAGCAGCCGTGGCGCAGTGGTTAGAGTTCTGGCTCTGAACCCAGAGGTCCGAGGTTCGACGCCAGTTCTAGCCCAAGAAGCGACATTGGTACGGAAGGAGGCGTGAACTTCTTGTTAAATGCTCTTCCACGGTGCTCTGTGATAAGACCGCAAGGACTTCTGGGAGCACCTAAAATTACTAACAATATATATATATATATATATATATATATATATATATATATATATATATATATATATATATATATATATATATATATATATATATATATATATATATATATATATATATATATATATATATATATATATATATATATATATATAGGGTTTGAATTAAATGATGTGTAAAACCATGTATGTATTAATTGTAAAAAAAATTATACATGCACAAAAAAAATATGCAAGAAAAAGAAACTCCAGAAATATGATTATTTCAAGTTAAACAGGTAAAAAAAATACTTCATTGCTCAAAATATATCAAATAACTTATAAGATTTATGTTTATTAAGATTTTGTTAATTATACAACTTAGAATGATTGGTCTCATCTGACCAAAGAATATTTTGCCATTTTGAAGATGGCCATGCATGTTTTTAATATTATTTGGTGATAAATTTGGTATCTTGGCTTTAGCATATTGTCGAGTAAGCCTTTTTCTAACTGTTGAAGCATCAATTTGCAGGCCAAGAATAATTTTTAATTCTTTTGACGTTGCAAAAAGATTTCTTTTGGAATAAAGAACAATATTTTTGTCATCTCTTCTAGATGTTTTCCTCTTTCGACTACGTGTTTCGGGTGTATTTTCTTTTTTAATTGCATTGCATACCATATTAATTGAATAGCCCATTATGTTTGAAATTTCTTTCAAAGTCTTACCCTGATTTCGTAAATTTTTAATTAAATTTTTTTTACCTTTTGAACAATAAACGTTACGCCCCATTTTTCTTTTATTTTTTTCTATTTTTTTATTTATTTTTAATTTTTCCTAAAAAAATAAATATTTTCTTTTTAATCCAACAAATTTTATAGTAACTGTTAATAAAACTCATCTTTTAACTAAATAAATTGATAATAATTGAAAATAATTTAATTTAAAATATTCGTTACCTATTATTTTGCACACCTTAACTTAAAGTATTCAAGAGAAATCAAATAAATACATGCAAAAACTTGTTTATTCATCATCAGCAAGCAACGCAATATATACGATACAAATTGAACTTTTCTTGTTGAAGGAAATAAAATGAAGGCCAAGATCGCTGTTATAGCTCTAAAGGTCCACCTCGCATTGCTGATATTGGGTATTTTCTGAAACCTGATCAATGGGAAATATCCCTTTTCCTCAAAAAATTTGAACACTCAAGTATTTTATCAAACTTTGCTCGTATAACTTGATCAGATACATGAGGAAAATTCAGTTCATTCTTCCATAATTTGGTAACTTCTTTGGAAATTTCCGCTATTCACTCCTTTTTTCCTTTGATTTTTGGTCCAAGTGGTAATAGTTTGCTTTTGGAGTGGCATTCTGCAATTTTCTTCCAGTGAATATTCTTCCAAAGAAACCTTTCTTCTTTTATGAGAGTCTTTAGATTTTACCAGAATATTAGTCCAGACATCCTTATTCTTCTGAATGCTACTATCACTAGGCTTGTACGACGCTTCTGTAATAACTATATGTTCTATAATATTCCAGAATGTTCTGAATTGTTCCAGAATGTTCCAAAATATTTTCAATTATTCAAGAATGTTCTAGAATGTTCTAGAATAGAAAGAATGTTCTAGAATAGAAATGTTCTAGAATAGAAAGTCTTCTGAAATATTCTATTATTTTCCAAAATGCTCTAAAACTCTAAACACTTTTAATCTATACACGTTTTAAAAGATTTGCAAGAAAGCAAAACGTATTAGTAGTAGCAGTAACAAGATTAAATAAATGACGAAAGTAATTTGACTAGCGGGGTGACCTTTTTTACAACCGAGAGGAATTGAACATATTTTCAATGTTTTTTAACAAAAGTTTGCTTTTTTCTACAAACTAACTTCAAACTTATTTATTTGAAAAATTAATGGGGGGGGGGGGCAAATGCCCTGCTGCTCCCCTCCCCCGTTGCTAAGGGCCTGGTTAAGTTATTATACAAATCTAAAAATAGAAACAACTATTTAAAATTTAGTTCTTAGACTAGTATATTAATAAATAGATTGGTTGCTATGGGTGTAACTAAGTATATTTCTTAACTTTTATAATCGATAAAATTAATTTTTTAACTATTTTTTGTTATTAAAACCATATCAAGTTATATATGGTTGAAAAGCCAGTTAAATTTTATAAAAAGTTAGCTAATAAAATAAAAATTAATTTTTTAAATAGAAATTGATAAATTTTTACCATATAACCACCTTATAGCAAAAGACTTATTTTAAAGAAAGCTTGTCTAAAAGTAATTTATAAAAAATTGAAACAGAAAAACACATCATAAATTGTGGTGTTCCCCAAGAATTAATCTTTAGACCACTCTTACTCTTGCCAAATATTAATGATTTATACTTACCATTAAATGTTTAAAATAATATATTGTTTGCAGGCAGAGCAGTCCTGAACGGGAGTGTAGGGGTGTAACCCACCCTACCCCCCTACCCCTCAAAAAAAAGGCACATGTGTACATTTAGCATTTGATTTTTAAAGTATAGTTGGCAAATAAAAAATATCGAGGACCTTTTTTTTTATGTCTCTAGCTGGCAAAAGCACATACGACACCCCCCCTCCCCCTACGAAAGACCTCTTCGGGACGGCTCTGTTTGCGATTCAAATTCTTTAATTCAACAAAAACAAAAAACAATTAAATTTCTGTGATAAAGTATTATTTAAAGTAAATGAGTGTTTTATTGGTAATTGATATTAAAGTAATTTTTTTTTACAATTGTAAAACATGTACAAGCCAAATAAATGTTGTTACAATGTAAAACTTGTACAAGCCAAATAAAAATGTACTTCTAAAGAAGCCAAATTATTCTAATCAATTAAACAGTTAAAAAAATAATATTTATCGCTAATTATTAGAAGCGGTTTCAGTTAAATAATTATTGCGCAAACTTCATATTAAATATATTTATGTTTAATTTGTTCTACATAATACCAATGTTTCTATATCCGTATTTATATTTACTTTGTTCTATATAATCCGCATCCGTATTTATAATTAATTTTTACTATATAATACCGATATTTCTATATCTCCATTTATATTTAATTTGTTCTATATAATACCGATATTTCTATATTCATGTTTATATTTAATTTGTTCCATTTAATACCGACATTTTTTCGCAAATTGACAAGGAAGTGAACGGACACATTTATTCTGTGTGGTTATTATGAACTTTTTCGATAACATTTTTTTAAAATTAAATTAATTTTTTTAAATCATCATGGATAAATTATAAAATGATGAACAAACTTAAAAGGAATTGTAATTGTGTGGGAACACAGATAAGGAAAAATTAAAGCAGGCCAAGATCAATAGTAATAAAAGTGTTAAATTAAAAAGATAAAGTACAAGTTTTAAAAAGTGCAAATCAAAAGGATCGAGAATATATATCTATGAGGATTATTCAACTGCATCTATCAGGATAAAACTATTCAAGTAAATGACGATACATAGGAAAAATGGTATGTTTTTGGTTGTAATTTACGATAAATTAATAGTAAAAGAATTTAGGAAATTGCCTACAAATCTTTAATTATTTTATTTTTAAATATTTTATTAGAGTAACCTTTCTTGTTGTTATGAAAGATATGAATTTTCGCGAATTAAGCTCTAGGGCTTTCCAAACAAACAAAAATATATTTTAGAGAATCATTTAGATCCAGATGTTAATTTTTTCAAAACTGATAAAATAATTAGCAACATATGCCCTTCTTATTATAATTCTGATATTTCTAATCTTACTGCTGATATAGATATTAATGCATTCTCTATTTTACAACTAAATATTAGGAGCTTTTCAAAAAAACTTTGATAAATTTAAAAAACTTTTATTTAGTGAAGGAATTAATTTTAAAATTATTTGTCTCACAGAGACCTGGTGTCGAGATAAACAAGGTATAAAAGGTTCAAATTTTTAACTACAATACTATAAAGTTATTCATGAAGTCAGAAATTCTGAGATATTAGGTGGGGGAGTATGTATTTTTATCCATAACTCTTTAAAATTTTAAACGGCTAACCGAATTTAGTGCAATTAATAATGATTGTGAATCATTAACAATCGAAGTTATGAATAAAATCACTGAAAAATTAACGTTAACGTTAACGTCATTAATGTCATTGTTATGCACATGTTGTGTACGGACCGCCATCTGGCAATAACAAATTTTTCAAAAAACCTTTTAAAAATTTAATTTAAAGCAAAATTTTATGTGGCAAACGTGTCTTTTTGTGGGAGGGTTCTAATTATAATGTAATTAATTACGACCCAAACAAAAATTTTAATTTTTATGAACATGATATTTCAAAATGGATTTATTCCAACAGGTAGCCGGAAAAAATCCCCCTGGAAAAAATCCCTCCGAGAAAAAGTACCCCAGAAAATATCCCCAAAAAAAAAAAAAAATTATAAAATACTTCAATTTTCATCAAAATGTTGGTAAAATGCGAACTGCGCACCGCGAGCTGCGAAAAATGCGAACTATTTTGCGAAACAAAACATATTTTAAAGACCATTATTTTTATGATAAAAATAATAATAAAAAAACTCTCCAATTCTTAATTATCTATTTTAAAGTTTTATTTAAATAAAAATTATGTTTTTTAACTGTAACACATGCGCGGAGTGTTGCTATATCGACTATCTTATAGCCTGGCTCATAACGGAGTGCTGCTACATCAACTGACAAATAGCCTGACTCGCAACGGAGCGCTGCTACATCGACAGAGGGTTTGGTTTGGGAAGGCAGTCTATCAAATAATTAAATATATATATTTTTTCATATTGTATTCGTTTAGTTTTACTTAATTTTTTTTTTAAATAATTTTTTCACTTAAAAGTCCATAAGATATACCGCTAAATTAACTACGATGGTTCGCAAAAAAGTTCACATTTTACCAGATCGTAGTTCGTCAGGGTTAGGGTTAGGGTTTCACATTCACTTTCTTCGAGAAAAAGCGCATAACTTGACATTTTGATGAAAAATGAAGTGATATAAATATTTAAAATAAATAAAATTAACATAACTACATATTGATAATTTTTTAGTAAAAAAAAAATTTTGTTTTTAGGGAGATTTTTTCCGGGGGGATTTTTTCTCGGGGGATTATTTCGGGGGGATTTTTTTCAGGGGAATTTTTTCCTAGAACCATTCCAACAATAAATAAACCAACACGAACTACTAGAAATAGCGAAACCTCAATTGATCAAATAATAATGAATGAATATACATACAAAATAAAAACTGGAATAATAATATCTAATATATCGGTTCAATTCGCAATATTTATAATTGCACATAAAGGTCCTCAACACACCCCTTAAATAATAATAATTATCGAATATATAATGATATTTTCATAGAAATTTTTGATATCTCTCTATTTTCTGAAAATTGAGACGAAATTTTACAAATTTCAACCACAAATACTGCATATAGCAGTTTTCTTCGGATATTCAAAAATCACTACGATAAAGCTTTCTCGGTGGTAAAAAAAAATTAAAACTAAAACATTTATAAACCCCTGGATTACACCAGGAATGACAAAATCATAAAAAAAATCAATTGAAGTACTTCTGAAAAAAAGACTTTATGAAAATGAATTAAGTTAAAAAAAATATATAGGTCACTTTGAATCAATTATAAAACTTTCAAAGAAGATTATACTATTCAAATAAAATAATAAAATTCAAAGACGATACTCAAAATACGTGGCAAGTCATTAAGGAAGTAATTGAAAAAAAAAACACTTAAGCTAAATGGTCTTCCAAAAAAACTAAATTATCATCATCAAGATATTATAAAAGAATCTATAACTGCTAAAACATTTAAGAATATGCTTGTCAACGCAGGACAATTACTTGCGGCGTTCCTCAAGGATCTATATTAAGACTACTTTTATTTTTAATTTATATTAATGATTTAAGCAAAGCTTCTAATATTCTAGATTCTATCTTATTTGCTGATGACACAAATTTATTTTATTCTCATAGTGATTTAACAACATTATTTAAAACGGTCAACATTGAACTGAATGGTTGAAACATGAATAAACTTTCAATTAATTTAACTAAAACTAAGTATACTATTTTTCATCACCTCCATAAAAAATATTAAATCCCTCTTGCACTTTCAAAACTTTTTATTGGAGAATACATCCTAAAAAGAGAATGTTCAATGAAATTTTTAGGTGTAATTTTAAATGAAAACATAAATTGGAAAGACCACATAAACATGATTAAAAATAAAATATTGGATTACTCTACAAAGCCAAACCATACTTACATTAATTACACTGGTCAACAAAAAAATACTTTTTGAATGCACCGTGAATCTAAATAGCTTTTTCTAAACCAGTTTTTTGCGCTGATTTCAAATCTGCTTTTTCTTCCAGCACGTCTAGTTCTTGAGATATCTGGATTTTTAATTTTCGGACAATCTGTAATTTATCCCTATACATAAACATTGATAAACATTTTATTATTTATTATTATTTCTTTTTGTTGAATAAATATTTTTGGTTATGAACTTATATATAGTATCTTATGATTGTATATTAACTTTTATGCTTTCTTTTTTCATGTTTTATTTTTTTTTTTTTTTTGGGTTTTGTTTTCCTGAATGAATTTTTAAAACTTTCTTTTAATGAATAACTTTAAAATTTGAATATATATATATATATATTCAAATTTTAAAGTTAGACAATCTGTAATTTATCCCTATACATAAACATTAATAAACATTCAATATTTCAAGCATTACTTATGCTTCTATACAAATAAGTCAAAGTCTCTGTGACAAGGTTTATTCATAAACATTTATACACATTTAGTAGTTTAAAGACTGTTGATTAAAGCATGTAAATCATTTAAAATCTCTGTGAATATGACTTCCCTTTGTATACTTTTTCTGGTTCATCACAATAAAGCATCCAACAGTAGTCAGCTAACATTTTTGACTACAACTTTCATATTCACACGACTTGTGATTCCCCAAGAAGTTCTTACAAATCCATATAAACGCTTTCCACGCTTCTTTTTCGTCGGAAGTAAGTGACTCTTCAAATCCATGGTCTTTCAAAACCTCTCAATTTTGGGGTCCGACAAAAATGCCTTCTTTGAGTTTCGCTGTACTAATTTTGGTAAATTTTTTAACCAAGTATTGAAAACCCACTGATTCAATTTTACCTAATGCTTTTACAAAGTTTTTCATCAAACCAAGCTTGATGTGAAGCGTTGGCAAAAATATTTTGTCTGGATCAACCAGCGGAATATGGTGAACGCTGCTTACACCGGGTTCGTATTCAGTTCTCAACATACAATCACGTTTTACGTAATGTTCGTTCACTTCACGACTATCCCATAGACAAAGGAAGCAGCAGAACTTGGTAAACCCTGTTTGCATGCTCATTAACATACCAATCACTTTCAAATCATTACAAATGTTTATCTGGTGAGTTTTGTAATCAATAGCGTTTAGTAATATTATCATGTTTTCGTGAGTTTCACTCAAGCGTACGGAATTAGCGATTGGAATACATGGCTTCTGATTGGCAATATGCAACAACACGGCCTTCAAACTCCTCTTGGATAAACCAATGAAGAGGCACCAATCACAAGGCGAATGCACTTGGGATATATTTTCGAAAAGACCATTGACATAATTGAAGTACAAGCACAAGGGTCCATCAATGGTGAAAAATCTAGATAAATTGTTGTTGCGCTTTCGAATTTTTTTCTTTCAGTCTTGACGCCAAAAGTTCAGCTTTTTTCTTGGAAAGGGACAAGTCTCTAACCAAATTGTTCAGTTCACCTTGTGTGAAAACTTTAGGCTCTTTGCCTTCAATATCTGGATCAAAGTCAACATCAGCCGAATCTTGACGTTCAACATCAACAACACCTTTGTCTTCAACAGAGTCTAATCCATCAGCTGGTGGTACTGGAATGAGCAGGGTGCTGTCATGAGGAACATGTCATGGCCGAATCCAAATTTGGGTACACAATTTGGTGCTTATTTTTCGACGAAAATCCAGCAGTTTTAAAAGCGCAAAAGTAGCAGTCATTGTAATAATCTTTTGGTTCCCTCCAAACCATCAGTATAGCAAATCGAAAAGAAGACCTTCGTTTGTTGATCCAATCATGTAACAAGCTGCAAAAACTATAACAAGCCACATGTGGTACCCAAGTTTCATCTTGATCTCCCAAAGGACAACCAAAATACAGTTTGTAAATTTTCGAGATTTCTGGAGTGATTTTCTTTCGCTGCCCTGACAATGTAAATTGCCCACAAGTGTAGCAAAAGGCGTCAGGTAATATTTTGCAATTTCTAGGCATTATATAAGTTAATTTTATTGAAATAATTACCCTAAAAATAAAGAAATATTAGTATATTTCACACTGAAACTATATATTAGTGCAAAAAACACACATACATTATCTCAAGATTCAGACGTGCTGGAGAAAAACTAAACACAGATTTGGAATCAGCGTGAAAAACTACAACTAATAAGCCTAAAATTAAAGCTGGTGCAAATTCATTGTTGACCAGTGAAATGTTTAAAATACATATATTACTCATCCCTACCGGCGCATCGAGTTTCTTTTTTGGAATTAAAACCTGTGTAGACACTTGTTTTTCACGATCCAGGAGTAAACCAAAAACACATGTATATTACGGGCAGTTTTATTCGAGTTTAACACGTGTTTTTTGAGGTTTTAAAGTCAAATTTAAATGCCGCATGCTTTTATCAGTGGTTTCACATTCCTTACGGAAAGTTATAATACTACGTTTCCATAACGGTGAAACCATTAATATTTTAATTGGTATTTATCGTAAATAGTAATAGTTAATTTCACGGAATAAATAAAATATAGCAAAAACATTTGCTAAAAACATAATCTTATTGTACTAAAAAGTAGATAATAAACTTTTTAATTTAAATTTAATAGTTTTGTAAATTAAAGATTGACTGGTCTGCGCAAGGTTTATTTAGAAAATACCTGTCAATCTTTAGTTTACGGAACTATTAAATTTAAATTAAAAATTTTATTTTCTACTTTTTAGTACAAAAAGATTATGTTTTTAGCAAATGTTTTTGCTATATTTTATTTTCTACTTTTTAGTCTTTACAGAGAGTTACAATATTTAGCGATGCGTTTGTCTAGACATTTGTAATTAAGTCAAGTTTTTTATCCTAAAGAAACGGAGTATTTGCTAATTAAAGGAGCAGAATATTTTTCTTTTAAAAGATAAAAATTTTTTATTTAAAAGTAAAATAACATAAATTATTTCATTTGCATTGCAACCCGCGTCTTCCCACATATGTATTATATTTTTATATTAATATTAGACAAAAATTGTTGTAAGCTACATTTTTCAATTTTATTAAAAAAAAAAAATTCTTTTTAAAAGAAAGTATTGAAAAAAAAAAGATACAAATCCACAAACGCAGTATTAGCCGATTTTAAAAATTAAACACTAATTAAAACATACTAATTACATATAATTATAAAGCAAATCGGAAGCACTTTAGAAGCAATATTTTATAAAAAAGGCTAGTTTTTAGACATCAATAAAAGTTCGTGTTAAGTGAAAGAAAAGATTATGAATACATTTTTGACACGTGTGACACGTGTTATTCTTTTTGTTTTAGAAGGTTTTAAAAACGAAAGAGAAACCAAGCGTAACTATTTTCTGAGTTGTGCTGGCTGGGATTTATTCATTCCTATCATAATTATGCAAACATTGCTTGGTGCAGCACCAATAAAACAAAGACAGAAAAGCTAATTAGCAAACAAAAACATGCTATCAGATATTACCAAATGCACGCTGCCTCTCACATTCAAGCCCATTGATTTTTATCAATTTCAAGACCATTGTTTTTATCAATTTCTAGATATCTAGAATCTATCTAGAATCTAGAATAATTAAATTTGTACCAAATAAGTATATATCATTTTGTAATTTTTATGTTTAAAAACAATACCAGATATCTTCAAACCATTATTTAATAAAATTCAACACAAATACGTGACTAAATATTCAAGAAACAACTTCGTTCAACCCAAAACTATTTGAGTCCACCAAGTTCTCAATAACTATTAGAGGACCCAATGTATGGAATAAGATAATTAGTTATGATATTAAAACACTTATAACTCTTGAACAGTTTAAGCAAAAATTAAAACTATTACATTTATTTTTAAAACTGTTTATAAAAATATTACATTTTGAAAATTTGAAAATACATACTTTATTTGTATGAAAAAAAGGCCTTAAGCCATTAATTATATACATTATAGTCAATTATATTATAAAAAAAGTAATTATAAAGGTTTACAACATTTATAGATTTTAATAACGATATTTTAACTTTATTCTTTTTTTTAAATGAGAGAGGGATAAAAAGTAATCTCCTTTGAATTTTCATTTTTATTATTTTTGATATTAATTTTTATTATTTATTATTATTTCTTTTTGTTGAATAAATATTTTTGGTTATGAACTTATATATAGTATCTTATGATTGTATATTAACTTTTATGTTGTTTTTTTTCATGTTTTATTATTATTTTTTTTTTTTTGGGTTTTGTTTTCCTGAATGAGTTTTTAAAACTTTCTTTTAATGAATAACTTTAAAATTTGAATATATATATACATATATATATATATATATATATATATATATATATATATATATATATATATATATATATATATATATATATATATATATATATATATATATATATATATATATATATATATATATATATATATATATATATACACATAGGGTTTGATTCTAAATAAATAAATATATATATATATATATATATATATATATATATATATATATATATATATACACGTTTACAAAGCTAAATCTATACGTAATATTGAATAAAAAAATGAATAATAACTATAACGCTCACAAAAGTTTATGTGCTGTATGCTAAGGGCCGTCCCAAAGAGGTCTTCCATGGGGGAGGGGGTGTATTTATTTTTTTGCCCACTAGAGACATCTAAAAAAAAAAAACGGTCCTCAATATTTTTAATTTGTCAACTATTGCTCAAAACTTGTGCCAATGTGCGAATTCAAATGTGCCAACTCAAATGTGCCAACTCAAATGCTTATATGACAGCTTGGGGGTGGGGGGTGGAACACCCCTACACTCTCTTACACGTCCCTTAGGGACGGCCCTGTGTATGCTGTGTATGTAATAAAAGCAAATGCAAATTAGTTCAACAACAAGCAGCATTAAATCATTAGTTGTTAAATATTTGTTGTTCAACAACAAGCAGCATTAAATCATTAGTTGTTAAACCAAGATCTACAAATATAAATAAAATTTCTTTAACATCACGAAATGCAATACCTAATGAAATGGATGATTTCAATCAAATTGATTTAATTAGATTTTATGATTTTGAAATAATGTTTTCTGAAATAAAAGAAAGGTAATATTAATTTTTTTTCCTTGTTTTTCTTTTATTTAAAGTTTACTTGTTATTAAATCTATTTTAGATATCCTCAATACTTTGCATTCATTGAAATTTTAAAAGTCATATTGTTTGATGTTTCTCGATCATGTCTACCTGAAAAAACATTTTCTGTTGAAATTAACTGTCATTCACGTCAAGTTAATATTTGTTGTAGGCATACAAAAGTTAACTGCTATGACCTGTTTTTCTCATTGTCTTACTCGGTGGTCACAGCTTGAAGGTATTGTCAAAAGAGTTTGTACCTCTAGTGCTGAAATAAAAGATGAGGTATTAAGTTTGATTAGTCAAATTGAAAATACATACAGTGACACTTCTGAAGAAATTTCTTTCCTCGTTGAACAACTACGCCTCACCACTTATTCTCCAAAATGACTGCGCTTTTCTACTTTATGTATACGTTGTGCACTTAAACTGTATTTGTCCTCCGGATGTTGTTATTGACATTTAAGAAATCTGCTTTGTTTGCCCAGTCCAAAGACTCTCATTTCAAAATTAGGAAGAGTTGGAGAAGTTGGAAATAAAAAAAGAGTGCAATAATACAATCAAAGTTGTTTTTGAAAATTTTAATAGTTCTGAAAAGCGTTGCTGCCTTCTCTTTGATGAGATGTATATTAAACCAAGTGTTAGTTTCAGAGGAGGACACCTCATTGGATATAGTGAGGACAATCCCACTAAATTGCAAAAACGTTATTAGTCTTTATGATTAAACCTATGTTTGGTAAACCTTCTTTTGTTTGTAGAATTGTACCAATATTTAATCTGTCAGTACACTTTCTTCACGATTTGATTATAAACATAAATAAACAAATAATTGACGCAGGAGGAGAATTACTGTGTCTTTTATCAGATAACCATCCCACAAATCAAAGTGTTTACCAAAGTTTCGTTGTAAATAAAAGTTTTTCATGGCAAGGTGTTATAGAAAAAGAAAAACCAGTTATTATGCTACACGATCCAGTTCACTTGTTTAAAAGTATAAGAAATAATTAGTTTACGGAAAAAACACAAACAATTAGTTTAAAAATTTTTATCAACCTCTCTCTGGTGATTGGTCTCACATTGTTCAATTATATAACAGACAGAAAATTTGTGTTGTCAAAACTACAAAGCTTTCACGCAAGTCAGTGTACCCTAGTTTGATTGATAGACAAAATGTTGCAAACATGGTTGCTGTTTTTAATGAAAAAACTGTTGCAGCATTGAGATTAGCTAATTTTGAGAACACTGCCTGTTTTTTCGCACCAATTGTTTCATTATGGAACATGCTAAATGTAAAAAAGAAAGGTTGTGATGTTTTACTTAATGATATCAATAGGTCTCCTTTCCAGACACTCGATGACCTTAGATTTAAAGAAATTTTAGCATTTGCTGATGCAACTTCTAAGATGTCAAAAGGAAAGGGATTAAAGCGTCATAATGCTTTTAAATCAGAAACAAAACATGCTTTAGTTAACACCCTACAAGGATTGGTAGAATTAATAAAAAACTGCTTTCAGAAGATCACCAATATGTTCTTGCCGGTATTTTTCAAACAGATCGTCTTGAAGGTGAATTTGGTATCTACAGGTAAAATTATTTTTGTGTGACTTATAGTTAAGAAAATTTTGTAGATTTGAAATCTAAAAAACAAATATTTCTCTTATTTATTTAAATGTATTATTTTTTAACATACATAAGTTTAACGATACGTTTTTATTTGACAATTACTGTTTGAATTATAATTTAATACTCAATTTATTTCGTTATATCTTTTGCAAATTTTTTGCTTATTTGTAGACAACTAAGTGGCGTAAATTATTTTATCTCAGCAGAACAAGTATTGAACAGTTTTCACCTTCAGCGGTTAAAATTATTCAGCAAAATAGTTTCTTTGGATGAAACTGACATTCATTGCTCACCATACATTCAGACTGTTGCACAATGGAAGAGGATATTATTCATTTAGATGAATTTTTAATTAATGCAGACAATTAATCTATTAATAATCAGGAGAATGCTGCCCTTTTTTATATGGCTGGTTATGTACAGCACAAGATCGATCAGCAGCTTGTAGTTGATACAACAACATCACAATCAGCTAGTTCTGAATATACAGATTATGTTTCACGCGCTAAATTGCGTTATCCTAGTGATACTCTTCTCCAGTTTATTTGTGTTTGTTATCTAAGGTTTAACAGCGTTCCAATGTCTGAAAAACGTTTTCAATGTGTTGTTTATTTAAAGAAATTATTTTTATTCTTGCATTCAACATTACCATTTGATTTAGAAACATACAGTATAGGTATTGCAAAAGTTATCTCAATAATAACTAACTGTTTCTTGAAAGGTGTTACAACCCTTGATAATACATCTGATATTGTTTCATTAAACATTGAGGACAGAAAAAGAAAGAAACTTAATACTTAGTGGTCTAATTATTTAGTTGACGTTGGTGGTATAATTAATATCATCTTGAAATGTAATTATGGCTTTATATTTATATGGTTTAAAATTTATTTATAATTATATATTTATTATAATGATATGAATATAATATAGTATGATAAGTAGTGATTAATTAGTTTATTAACATTGTCTTTAAAAATAATTATTTAGAGCTAATTTACGGATAATTTACAGTTTCTTTGTAAAAAGTTGTTTTATTTTTAACACTTAGTCAACACAATTTAATTTTTGTTTAAAAGTAGTGATAAATAATTGAGCCACAACATTTTTTTATTAAATTTCTATTCATAATTATATTTTTGTTTAATAATAGAAGTGTTTCGCTTTTTTTCATCGACCCTGTCGTCAAAACTTCATGAAATTAGAGTTTTGCGTCCCATTGTTTTAGTAGTCCCTATATATATATATATATATATATATATATATATATATATATATATATATATATATATATATATATATATATATATATATATATATATATATATATATATATATATATATATATATATATATATATATATATATATACACATAGGGTTTATTCTAAATTAAATGATGCGTTGAACCATGTATGTGCTAATTGTAAAAGAAATTTATACCTACAAACATTCTTAGTATACAAATACAAAATATTCTTAGTGGACAGAAAATGATGTTTTCAACAGGTGGAAACAAATTTACAGAAATCAGGTGTTTGAGGAATTAGGTAGTTGTTTAGTTGAGAGAGATGTTGTTATAGTGAAAGACACTTTTTTGTTAAGTTGATAATTATTAACAGAGGCCTGGATCAGAGGACTTGATCTTTATAAGACTTTAGTGCGAGTGTCAGTTGAGGTGGGTTTATGAAGATATGTGGTAATGTCTTTCATATTGATGAAAAAGAGACACCTGCTTTCAAAAATTAATATCTGGATTTCGGTGTTGAAAAAGTTCAATTTTTTACAATTATAGCAAATATATATATATATATATATATATATATATATATATATATATATATATATATATATATATATATATATATATATATATATATATATATATATATATATATATATATATATATATATATATATATATATAATTGCAGCTGTTTAACTAGAAAATGATAACGGGAAGAAGCAAAAAGTGGATGGCGTGGTGCCAGTAAGATGGTATCGATATGATCTAGTCTCAATTAATTTAGTCGAAGGTAAGTGTTTTAAAAGGTTTTACCCTTTATTTTTGGACTAATTTTTTAATGTGTTGTGCTTGAAGAACGTCGTTTATTACATATTAAATTAAAATATTTATTTTCAGACGAAAAATAAAACCTGTAAACAATTTCTCTCTATATTTACTTGTTCAAGTGCCAGTGAAACGAACGATAGAAAAAAAGATGCATTCAGTAGGCTTGCAATTTTTTTTTATATATTTTTAAATGATCTGAATAATTTTTTTATTTTTATTTAGTTGAACGATGAAATTGTTTATACAAAAGATTGGCTCTTTAACTTTTGTGTTAAAGTTGTTATTTCCTTCTTAACTGTTGTCTGTCGTTAACAAACCAAGTAAAAAAAATGCACATAAAGACAACAGATTTATCTTTAGAACTGTTTGCAAAACTTTTAGTTTGGATACAAAAGACCAAGTGAAAATGATACTGAAAGGATACACTTTCTTATATCTAAACATCATTGCAGCTTTCCAATCTTCATTTTTGTTTATGTGTATTTCATCTGTGTTGCTAATGATATTGCCAGTTTTTATAATTTTATGTTGTTAAGTAAAGAATCATTTAGTTTCAGACTAAAATAGAGCTTTGATTAATACTTTTATCCAGTTTAAATGAATAACAATTCTCAAGGTGTATTAGCTGAGTTATCTTTTCGTTTTGATAGTCTTTAGTCATTAACGAATTTTTAAATTGTTATGAGTCTACAACACTTAATTTCAACGAAATACAATTAAAAAATCACGTCATAGAAGACAGAAAAATACCAATATTTGTTTTTAATTACTTGGCTTTCATGGCAAATCTGAGAGGTGCAAATGTTTAGCTTGGTTTAAGTACTACATAATAAAATACATCGTTGTACAGTCATTTTAATGGTCGTAAATTTCTTTTGCACAATCATTTTTATATATTTTTAGACTGTTTACTCCTGTCCCAATCTAACCTAGTGGGTTCAAAAAGAAAGGATCGCGCTGGAATTATGATGGGCTTGAAAGGGTTAGCCCTTTTTGAATTAATAGTCGGTAAGTTTAATGTGTTTTACTCAGCTAATCAAGTTTCATTTGCTTTTTTGTATTACATTAAAGCAATAGACTGTTTTTTATGTTCACTCGTTTTTTAGAAGTCGTAACCAGCTTGTATGAAAGGATTTCTCGACGTGAAATAGTTAATTTTATTCAACACCGCCAAGAAACAAAGCTCGCTCAAGAAACAGAAAAGAAAGAGAATAATGAAAAAATACTCTGTTGAACAATACTATTGTTTTATTTATAAATTACTCTCCTATGTTTAAACATATAAAAGATGTAGAAAATGCTTCCTCTTTTATATTGACATTTAAAAGAGGTTTTTTTCTCAGCATCGGAAAGAGCTTTTTGTCATACTTTGTATGAAGAGCTAATATCATTTTCTTTTGATAAAAACAGCTTTTCATATATGAAAAGTATGAATACTATAGTGTATAGGCTACTATAGTATACTAAAAAGTATGAAAAAAAATCGTTCCGACCCCGAGAAAAAACACTTCTTTAGAAGTGCATAATTGATAAACAAAGACGTCTTACAGACACATTTTTATGTCTTTTCATGAAAAGATAAGGACGAAAAAGACGTATTTTCGATGTCGAAAAATGATGTTTTTTAGATTTGCATAAACGATTAAAAAAAGACGTCTTAAAGACATCGTTAATAAGACTTTTAAAGACGTCTTTTCGGCGTCTTTTTTCCCATTGGGACTTTCTTTCTTTGCAAGTTATTTAAATAAAACATGATTTTTTTATTGTATAGATTTTATAATAAATTTTAACAAAACAAAAAGTTGACAAAAATAACTTAATTATTAGAAATTTTTTTTTTTTCTATAAATTCTTAATTAACTCCTTCAGCTATTTGGTTAGTTGGTCTAAAAAATTTCTTTTAGCATTTGATTTGAAGCTAGCTAACGTTGCTTTGTGAATTTACTTTCATAGTGGAAAATATGCGTACGTGTTCTGTGATGGTGAAATAGAAGTAAATGCCGGAAAGCCAAGAACATTTAGAAGCCTTGGTAATAATATATATTTCATAATTTATTTAAAATGAGAGAGGGATTTATTTAGGTAACGGATGAGGAGAAATTAGTTACACAAAAATCAAAACCTTTTAAAGAAATAAAAGCAAATTTTTTTAAATATTTTTTTTAAGTTAATACAATATTTATGTAAACAAAATTATTTTTATAAACCGATAGCACTCCATTGTCGGATAATAATCTCAATTTTGTCTTGATACCCTTCATAAGTGAATATTGCATCAATTTTTTTCAAACACCCATTAATACGCCCAATCAATTGTTGTAAACTTTTGGTTTCCCATCCAACCTCATACACATTCTGAGCCAATTCTCCCCAGAAGTCTTCAATTGGTCGGGCTTTGGGGACATTAGGAGGATCCATATCAACCGGCACGAAATTGATACTTCCATCCATTCAGGAAATGGCCTCTTTAGACCTATGAGCAATAGCTAAATTTGGCTAATATATGTTATTTGATGATACTAATCTATGAATGGTATAAGTTGTCCCTCTAAACATTCTTTGATATAAATACTTGATTTTATTGTAGCCGATGTTGTTGATCAAAAGAGTGGTTTTGACATTTCGCGTTCAGATAGTGCTACCCAACAAACTTTTTTTGGAAATTTTTTTTTTCCCGCAAAACGGACATTTGTCTTTGTCTTCCGTGTAATATCCGACGTTTCCAGGCATTTCATCGCCGTCGAAAAAAATGTTTTTTTTGTCGTCTAAAATTAAAACACTCTGTTCTTTATAGAGGTGATTTACGAATTTTCGGCTTCTTTTGTGTGCCCTTAGACGCTGTCCATTATTGTATTTGGGTGTTTTTACACGTATACGGTACTTTATGTTCATTTTGGCCAATTGCGTACAAATAGTCTTTGATCGACTTTGAATAGTTTTGATCGACGGTGAATTTACGTGCGAGTTTTCTTGACTTATACCTTTTCAATTGTTGGTCAACCTGCAAAGTTTTGCTTTTTTTTCGAGTCCACAATGATGGGCGTTTAGAATTTTTTGTAACTTTTGCGAAAAAAAAAAATTCAGAGTGGGCGCACAAAAAAAATTTAGTGTGGGCGGACATAAAACCTGGCGGTCAATTTAGTGCACTGTGCATATCTTAAAACTACATTTCTTTTTTCAATTTATTTTTTTATTTCTTATAAATGTTTATTTTACAACTACAAAGTCTTTACAAGTAACCAATGACAAAAAGGCAGTAAATATATACAAATATAAATATCAACATCAAGTCCAAAATATAAGTCAGGGGCGGATTAAGTATTTTTTGGTCTTTGAGATAGCTAACAAGGGTTGAATTAACCACTGAGAGTAGTACTGACATTTACTTAAAACTAAAAACAGAGGTGTTCAATTTAATAAATTTTAGTTATAAAGAAGTATATTTAGAAATATAATTTTTTTGTCTTTACTTTTATTATGATTTAATTGATTAAATAATAAAACAAAATTTAAGTTTATAGCCTCCCCCCCCTCCCCTTTTAATATAGATTTCTCCTAAGAAGTAAATTACCAGTGTTTTTATTGGTTGATTTTAAAGTGAACGCGCGTTTTTTCCGGACCGTTAGTAAGATGTTTAAAAATGCTAAACTGTTTATAAAAATATGTATTCGTAAAAGTTGCTGAGGTTTTTAACATTGTTTAAATGTCCATTGTATTTTTTTTAGATGCATTACTACTTTAATTAAAGTTTGGAATTACTTAACTAAATCATTTTTATTTATAATATCCTGATTAGATGTTGTTTGATCAAACAATAAACTATAAATGTAACATAAAAGAGTGTTATAAAAGTAACAACACTGTAGTATTATTACTTTTGTAGTCATAAATTTATTGTTTTGTTTTTCATAACATTTTCACTAACAAATTAAAGTTTATTTGCCTATTCCGTAAATTTCGTGGTTTTCCATAAACTGAAACTTTGAAGACCAGATAATTTAACAGATATCGCAAATCGCGATGCGTTAATTCAACCCTTGGCTAACCTCCGGACATTGAGCAAACTTCAAACTTTTATATGTTTATATTTATGTCAAATAAGGATGCTTTGCAAAAAATTGCGATGATTGGAGGTTGGCAACAATAAAGCCCCAAAATTTGCGCCCCCCCCCCCCTTTTTTTTTTTTTTTTTTTTTTTCAGTTTTACATTTGTTGGTCGTATTACAACTATATATTGCCAAAAAAAAATAATGATAATAATAATAAACTTTCAGAAGTATAAAGTAAGGTATCTGAAAGAAGATCAAAGGATCTTGTCGTCAGAACTTTAATTAAGTTCAAACAAGCATTAACAGTATCAAATTTTTACAAATTTCATATATATATAATCCAAGTATATATTATATAATCCAAACAGAGATCACGCGGATCTACTCACCAATATTTTATATAAACGTATACGTGAAGTAAAGAATATAAAATCAACAAAATAAGTAAGAATAAACATTTTACAAATGTGAATAAGAAAAGGCAAAGTTATTAATTCATATTATTAATAATAACATAATACGTCATCTAATAAAAAAATTAGGGTTTTTAATTTACTTTTAAAAAAACGAAAAGTAATGGGTAGTTCGAAGTCAAAATTGGGCAAAACAATTTTATTCCAAAGGTGTGGTGCCCGATAGGCAATACAAAATTGATTAAAGTTCGTTTGACAGAAAAGTTCATTTAAAAAATCAGTATTTCTCAAATTGTATTTGTTGATGGGTTTCGGAGTAAAAATATCTTTGAAGACAGATTGAGACAAGTCATTTTTCCACATGTATACAAAGCATAAAACATTATATATATTTAGCTCGTATATATTTAAAATTCTCATTTCAATAAAATAATGTTTTGCGTGAGAAAAGCGATTTGCAAAGCAGATTAAACGGATAGCATGTTTCTGACGGCGATAAAGACGTTGCAACTTACTTCTTTCTGTACTACCCCAGGCGATATTAGCATAATTTAAATAACTGCATATAAATGAATAATAAAGTGCCCCAAACGTGAAAGCAACAAGTTGATGAAATAATATTTTTACTATTTTCAACTAGACTTATATTCATCTATAAATTTTAAATTTCATAGTAAAATAATTTAGCGTTCAAAAATTATGATCATATAAAGTTTTAACCCCTCAATTTGAGGGGGTTGCAAATTTTATATGGTCATAATTTTTGAACGCTAAATTATTTTACTATGAAATTTAAAATTTATCGATGAATATAAGTCTAGTTAAAAATAGTATAAAAAGTATTTCATCAACTTGTTGCTCTCACGTTTGGGGCAGGGGGCGCAAATTTTTGGGCTTTTTTGTTCCCAACCTCCAATCATCGCAATTTTTTGCAAAGCATCTTTATTAACATAAGTATAAATATATAAAAGTTTGAAGTTTGCTCCATGTCCGGAAGTTAGCTCAAAGACCAAAAAATGCTTAATCGGCCCCTGGAAGTACATAAAAATATAGTTGCGTACAACTCCGAGACATGATAAAAGTAAATATCAAATACAACAATATAATAATATGAATGTAAAAAATTATCCGAGAAAAATATCTCTATATAATTCTATTTAAAATAAAAAATGCAATATATAAAAATGAATCTGCTAATATTTTGGAGGTGTGCTAAGATGTATATAATTATTTACAACAATTCAAAATGACATTTTTGTATAAATATGATAAAAACGAAATTTGTATAAAATTGATAAAAGATTTTTTTGTAGTTATAGGATGCTCGTACAAGACTAAAGTCAGTCTTGCCATTGGGTACCTTTATTCTAGACGTGTAATGCATATAAAAAATTATCTTCATACTTCATATATATGTATATGTTACATATGTTACCTAATTATGATTACTACTCTCATTTTTTAATAAATTATTTCCTGTCAAAACTTAAAATACATTTTTTAAAATTTGGGTTATTTGTTTGTGTTAATGTAAAAGAATATCTTAGAGTGAAGAAAATAATTAAATATATTTTATTTTATTAAAATTTTTTTTTTTTTTCAATTTTTCATCTTAAATTAGAAAAACCAAACCTAGTTAATGTATTAAGCAAGCACAAAACGTTTGTTAAACATCTTTAAGACGTCGTAAGGGCTTGTGACGTCTATAAGACGTTGTGTAGACGTTTAACGGACGTCTGTGTCCGCTGGAAATATTCATCTAAAATTGAAATTAATTTGACTATTTATAAACCTTAATTTGAACTTAGATAATTCTTTGACTCTCTCAGCTCAAATAAATTAGTAAAACGGTGTAAAACTAAAACTGTAATTTGTAAAAAGGCGTAAAATAGCTTAACACCGTTATATGTCTTTTTATTAAAAGGTGTAAACGAAAAAAAAACGTCGATTTTTACACCATTTTGAAAAACGGTATAGTAATTTTTAAAAATGTTGCTTTACACCGTTTATTAAAAATTAACCTTTAAAATATTTAATTACACCAAAACGGTGTCAATTTAAACTTTTTGTTTAAATAACTTAAATAAGAAGATAACTTAAATAACAACTTAAATAACAAGAACGGTGCTATCACTATGATCGGTTGAAATTTGGACGATTTTAAATTGAGTTCTCTCAAAGACTTTTAATGATTTTTTTATGACAATGTTTACCTAAATAGTTTTTATTTCAACAAAATTAAATTAAGTCTTCGCTTTACGACGTGCAAGTAATTTTATTTTTTGTAAAGTACCCGCCATCATTCCGCAATTTTACTTTGCGCTACTTTTTTTGTAGCAGTAATCCATAAATCTCCGAAATTTTTACACTATTTGCACATTTGCCTCTTTTCCTCACAAATAATATATCCTTCACTGTTGCCCAGTAAGATTCGATAGCTCGCTGCTCTGGACAGTTTGGTGAATTAGCATCCTTTGGAACAAAGTTGACTCTATTTTTATTATACCACTGTATTACTTTTTTTAGAATAGTGGATCGATGGCAGATCTGAACAAAATAAGGTTGATTATTTTTGCTTTTTAAATAGAGGAAGAAGATTTTCTTTTTTGAATACTCTTTGAACAAAAGTTTTATTGCATTTAAACTTCGTAGCTAAATCTTGTTATGACTGAGTTGGATTTTGATGAATTGAGTAGACTATTGATTTTACCTTCTTTTTGAAAAGAAACCTTGATTTTCCACCACTTCCCAATTTTCTTTTTACGGTTTTGTTTTCCCTATAACATTTTATCATAATTCAACAGTTGATTTTGGAACTTTACATGCTTTTGAAATCATGGAATAAGGGAATGATATATTTTCTATGTAAAATTTCAAAGATTTTATTTGATTTTCAGACTCATTACTCAACATTGCAAAAACAAAAGAGGAATAAACAAAACTACACTGACACAAAAGAAAATTAATTATGTTAGCATCATTATAAAAGAGAATCATAACAATTACTTAAGTGGTTTTTGAGAAAACTCAATTTAAAATCGTACAAATTTAAACCGATCATGGTGATCATGGTGAACCTCGAGGTTTGACACCATTTAATAAAGAGTATAAGTTTATATTTATATTTATATTTATGATGATATTTATTGAGCAGACCATAATAGTAAATTTCATCGTGCATAGGAACACTGCAAATAATAAGCCAGTGTCTGCAAAAAATCAAAAGGTGCTTAAGTTTCATTTCTGGTGAAATTGATTTATATAGAGAGGAAAAGCGCCTACGATGGCATACCGGTCATATTTTCATAAATATTGGTTACGGTGAAAAAGTGATTAGACCTACCCCGGTGGGAAATGAACTAGCGACTAGCGAGCAACTAGCTAGCTTTATAGCGATTTTCAAGCGATTTTTTTTTCTTATTTTATTTTTTACTAATGTCTCTAACATCTTTAAAAATTCGATTTTTAGTGTTGAGTCTATTATAATTATGAGAATAATTAAACTTTAAATATTGCGATTTTGTAGCAATGTATCGCTAGCTACATATCGTAGCTTTGTAACTAGCTACAAAATATCTACAAATCTATAGCTGGTTGATAGCTACATACCAAAATTTTTTTGATAGCGATTTTATTACGATATGACGGTAGCTTCAATAGCCTGTGAGTCTTCAGCTTATAAAGCTAGCTGTCCTCGTAGCCAAATCGCTGTCTTTATCATTATAAATATCGATAGCTTTTCGCTAACTTAAAAAAGCTAGCGATCCTCTTGGCCAAATCACTGTCTTTATCGTAACGATTATAGCTAGCTATTCGCTAACCGATTTCCCACCGGGACATGTCTATACTGACTTTACATTAGTTTTAGTAAAAAAAAACGTCCCTTATGCACAAATATTGCTTTTATAATTAAAAAAATTGATTTTGGTATGTGCTGTTGTATTTTTAATCTCTTTAAATATTTAAGATTGTGTTTTTATTATTGACTGTGCATAAATGAAATATTCACTTATTTTATTTCCAAGTTTTGTGCATTTAGTGCATTTATTTGGGATGTGTTTCAATATCCAAATTTTGTGCATTTAGTGGGATGCTTATTTTAATTTTATCTTTTGAACAAGGCAAACACCGCTTGTTTAAATAAAAATGATGACTTCTTCCTATAATGACATACTGACGAGTTACGTGTGTTACAATATTAAAGAGTTGGGAAAATCTTTTTTTTTCTTCATAAAAACAGTTTATTTTTTAGTGAAGTAATTTTTACTATACTAAATATTTTTTGGTTCAAAAAATACATATAGCGCAATATCTCTTATGCGCACGCGTAAAATTTTACACTGCTGCTGTGTATCACAAAATGGTAAATTAGGATGATTAATCATAATTTCTGGCATTTCTGAAGGAAGACTCTAAGATTAAATGAAATCATTAAGTTACCCTTGACGCTAACCAGACTCATCCTCTCCAAAGCCATCATAGTAGTAGTAGTTGGCTATGATGGAATACTTGTGCCTTTTTATAAAATAAGAATAATTAATAAAAAATAAAACTGATGAAAACTCCTAGGTTTATTATTGTTATACATGTAACAAGGAATGTATCCATATCAAATCCGTGTTTTCAGGATACTGAATAATGAAGCTTCAAAGTTATGTATGCCACCATAGGCGCCTTTAATATATATATATATATATATATATATATATATATATATATATATATATATATATATATATATATATATATATATATATATATATATATATATATATATATATATATATATATATATATATATATATGTACATAATATATATATATATACATATATACATATATATATATATATATATATATATATATATATATATATATATATATATATATATATATATATATATATATATATATATATATATATATATATATATATATATATATATATATATATATATATATATATATATATATATAACTATATATATATATAAGTTATATATATATATAAGTATATATAAGTTATATATATATATAAGTATAATAGTAATATATATATATATAAGTTATGTATATATATATATATACATAACTTAAAGTTCAAAATTCCCCATTATCTTTTTTTACAACCGACTACTTAATCATCTTTCTTTAAATAATATTCTCTGTAATAGGTCTTATATAGAAATTATATTAAAATAAAAACTCAATAGAAAGTATAAGTAATGGAAATTAAAAAAAAAAAGTTCCATTACATTAGTAAAAAGAAATAAAGTTTGTTTAAAAAAAACAAACATTTAATTTAACAACATTACTCATTTATTCACTCCCGTTTAAATTATTCAAATATTGTTTAGTGTAGTGTCTATAAAAAAAAATAAAAACCTCTTTACAATCTGTTGATTGTGAAGAGGATTTAATTTTTTTAACTGATTGAATACTGCTTCAATACTGCTTCAATAAAGAAACAATCGAACAAGAGGAAATACAAACATGCAAACAAATTAAAAAATGCAGTTCAGTTTTTTTTAAACAGTTTTAAATAGCGCTTTGAACAACACTTAATTTTTAAGTATTCCAAATCGTGGTGAACAACGGAACAGAAAATATGCATGAAAAATATTTCATTTAACTATAAACAATGGAAAAAATTAAAATATAATACTCTTCACGCAGAGTTTCTATAAAGTGAAACTATACAGCACTATAAAGATAATAACACACCTCTGTGGAGTTCAAATGCCAATAAAGCTTTTGATACTTGATACTTTTGATACAAATGGAATCTGGTATTTGAGAAGCTCTATTTCCAAAAAAAATTTCGATTGTCCTTAGTACACGCAATTTCATCGTTTTATCTATCCGGTTTAGACTCCTACAAGGAGTGAGATAAGATTACATTCTATCGCCTCATCTATATAACATTTATACTGAAAGCATCCTAAATTAAATAGTTTCAAAATACAGAGTACGATTGACATTTAATGGTATATATACGGGTATCATTGCATACCTAGTTGATGTAATCTTGCTAAGTCTTATTATTTCTGGTCTTCGAGAAATGATTGACCAACTTTTAAACGCATGAAGTGGCTAACTTTATCAAATTTAACACTGAGAAAATGGAACCTCTAATTTCTGGAACTAGAGGTTACACTATTTGAATAATGTTGTTTGAACTAGGACTCTAATTCTGGATTCCTATTTCAAACAACGTTATTCAAATTAACGGAACTTCGATATGTCTTCAAAAATAGTTTCCAATGGGATAATGGTAAGCAATAAAAACAAGATTGCAACACTTCAAGAAACGAACTTAAATGAGCGTATAACTCAGTTTCAATTGGTTACAATAGCTCAGATAGACAGTGGAATTCTTTTTTTGCCAGCTGTCAACTGTTGTTCATTTATATAACTAATTAACAAATCCTAAGCTTGAGCCATGTAAATTTAGCATCAGTTCTTTTAGCATAGATCCTGTATGAATAGCAGTTTTAAATTGTATAAAAATATAGTAAAAACTACTTGCATTCGTTTTTTAAAATAGAGGATATTTCAACTATTCTTCTTCGAAACAAAGTAAATTTATCAGGCTGTTAAAAAATCAAACTTGCTATTCACTGATATTTAAGCAGTTACTGGCAAAACAAAAATTTTTTTTACAAGTGAAGTGATTGCTACAGGTATTATAGTACAAGTGAAGTGATTGCAACAGGTATTATAGTACAAGTGAAGTGATTGCTACAGGTATTATAGTACAAGTGAAGTGATTGCTACAGGTATTATAGTACAAGTGAAGTGATTGCTACAAGTATTATAGTACAAGTGAAGTGATTGCTACAGGTATTATAGTACATGTAGCAATAGTTTAAACTAAGAGTATACTCTTGGTTTAAACTTGTTCCAGTCTATGATAGAAGGGGAAAAAATTAAGTTTACACAACCTATGGAAGAACTGCCAGCGGATGTTGCAACAGTATTATGAGAATCATTCCAGTTATGGAACTTAATTAAACAAAAAGTGATTTTTAAAACATTTATGGAGGAGAATGTTTTGAAACAATAAACCAATTAAGTGTGGAAAACATACTATCTAGTAGCTACTACTTAAGACCTTTTTTTTTTTTTTTGCCGCATGCTTGTTTCATAAACAGACGCGTAAGAATTTGAAGAAAAAACAGTAAAATTTTTTAACCTTTAGTATATTTTATTTACTTTTCTTGAGAAAACAATTCATTTTTTATATAATATGGCTGTTACATTATCAGAAATAGCAAAATTATTTGAGGGTTATAAAAAAGAATTCGAGTTGATGTTAAAACAACACGAAAATGTTTTTATTGCTGTTATTAGTGGAAGCTTAAAAATATTTAATGGCAGATCGAAAAAGGCACAAAAGAATTGAGACATAGCTTAAGTATTCAGTCGATGAAAAAGTTAAGAAAGCAAATGTTTGTTGAAAAGAAGACATTTCAGAAATTACATACAAAAAAGCTAGATATCTATTATATACTAAAATTAATAAATAGTATTATATATTAGCATTATCTAGAAAATGTAAAATATAAGACAAAAATCAAGATATTGTCAATTCAAAGCTGCATCAAACCGAAGCAGAAAAAAACCCACACATTTACAATAAAAACTACGAAGGATCAGCCGACGGAACGGAAATAGCTGGCGCAAAAAAAATATTTAATCGCTCTTTGCAGAAATTTAATTTACGGTACACAAATTGTTTCAGTGATGGTGATAGCAAAAGCTACACTGCTGTCAAAAGCACATACAATTATTGAAGTAATTAAACTGGATTGTATTGGAAATTTTCAAAAATTTATATAGGATCTTGTTGTAGACAATTAAAAAAATAAGTCAACTCATTAAATAGTAAATGCCGTATAACAAATGCTACAGTTGATCGTTTGCAAAATTATTTTGGTATTTGCATTAGGCCGAATTGTGTCAATTTTGAAGGTAAAGGTTCTTCAGCCTTAGAAAGTTTATATCATGTAGCATCTTCAAGTATAATTGGCTTTAACCGCATTGTCCCATAGGTAAAGACAATTGATGTAAATAAAATCGGAATAAAGCTGTTGGAACCAATGAGTATAAACCAGGACCAGGTCTTCCTATTAAAATTGTACTTAAGTTAAAGTGCATTTATGTAGAATTAAAATCAGATGCTTGCTTAAATTGTTTACCTGTTCGTCATTCAATTTTTTTTTGTATTTTTATTGTCTTTATGGACAATACAGGTAAGCAGAGCCGTGGCTAGCCTTCCCCACACATCCCAAATGAGATAGGGGGTTTCAGCAATTTTAGTGGGCCATTTGGAAATTTAGGAGCCCTTTTGCAAATTCAGCGAGCTTTTTTTTTTTTTTTTTCTTTTTTGGTAATATCTAATGGTTAAAATTTTAGGATTTTGGGGCTTTAATGGCTGGTTTTGGGGGGAGGTCTCAAACCTACTAGCAACAGCACTGCAGGTAAGTACCCTGAAAAAACCTTACGAATGATGGCATATTTGTACTTTAACTCCTTCTTTAAACTCCGAAAAAGTCTTCGTGAAGATTGTTGAAAATTATTTATAATTGGTTACTATTTTTACTGTCAAAAAGCCATTGTTTTTTTACTGCGTATGTCAAAAATCACACTAACAAAAATGTTAATGAAACTTGTGCCAAATAAATTTAAGTTTCAAAATTTGTGTTTGTTATATAATATTCTGAATGGATTGTGTATGTGACAGCAGACTTTTTTTTTTGTTAGTATGTTTCTCACATTTATTAAAAAATCATGTGCATCCAAAAAACTAAATAAACTTTTTTAATATTTAATAACTTATTTTAAAACTGTATAAAACTATTATATATATTTTTTATGCATAAATACCTAGACCAGAGGTGGCAAGTTTGTTAAACTTACTTATATATGCTTTGACTTACTATTGAAGCAATTTGTATAGATATTATTATTTGTTAAACAGAAACAATTAGTAAATCATTCAATATCATTTGCTGCAAAATTAGCATTAAAGAATGAACGGTATGTTTACAAACAACTTTTATTTTTCGTATTTTTAGTATTTGTTAAGCAAAATTATAATTACACGAACTTGACAAAAACTTTATAAAAAGTATATTGACCTATGATTGTATATTTAGTTTTTTTTAGATTTTGTTGCTCATTTTAGCTAAAATTTTATTCTTTTTTATTTTTTTATAAATTTTTGCAACTGCATAGATTTATTAGTGTATTACCATTCAACCGTGTCATTCTCAGGTTTCTTTTTTAATTTAGTATTTGATATTCCGAAAATAGTTTAGTTTAAATCTACTGAGCCAAATGTCAAACTGGTGGTTTTCTTTAAATAGCATTTTCTAAAATATCTGTTATTATTGAGACTACGGATGGCACTTACTTATTTTGATGTTAAAACGCAAATTACTTTTAAGCGTAAATTACTTTACATAACTTATGTAAAAATATATAATTTACTTACATTTAAAAGTAATTCGTTTGTTTTTTTTTACATAAATTATGTAACGTGTAAAACTTATTGCTTAAGTTAAGTTTTTTAAATGAGTAACTGTTATTTGAAAAAATAATTTACTTTTACAAGTAAAAGTTATTTGCATTTTTACTTTTACTTGTAAATAGGCACGCTGGAAAGGGGTAGCGTAGGGTAGCAACTGCTAATCCTGCTCTTTTGGCTGGGGTGGCAAGGGTAGCATGAATGTGTCCTTTTTAGGAAAAAGGTAAATTTTTATAAATTTTTGTGCTTTAAAACCATTTTATAATCCAATATTTCACTATCAATATTTTATATCAATATCTACCAACTGGACCTGGTAATAGGTGGGATTGTGGTAATAGATTAATTTTTTTTTTAATTTTTTCTAGAGTAAACAGTTTAAAATTGATTTAAACAAAACTTTAAAAAATATTTTATTAAAGAGAAAAAAAAAGGCCCAAAATCAATAAGCAGCAGTGGCACAACTTAGAAACAACTTAGATAAATAAACCGAAGTTAAAAAATTTTTTGTAAATCACAATCACGTTTAGAACTGATATGTTTCCAAAAATCAATTCGAAATTAAAAAATATGTTACATTAAACTTTATTCTTCTTGCTATTGACATACATCACAACTTTTTGTTGTTATGCATTAACTCTTTATATATATTCCGATTATGTTTTTTAGAAAATGTTTTGCAAAAAAAGCAATAGTTTTTTGAGTTTGCATTTTTGTTTTCGAGAAAAAGAGAAAAAAAAGGAACACATTCAGGGGCAGATCTAGGATTTATTTTTCCTTTAGCTAAATTTTTTTGTGTAAATATTACCCCCCCCCCCCCCAAAAAAAAAAAAAAAAAAAAAAAAAAAACTTATTTCACAACCCCTTCCCCTTTCATGCAAATTACTATCAGGTGCCAATTACTATCAGGTGCCTTTATTTTTTTTCCCTATCTACACGAATTCATATTTTCAAAAAATTCTTACTTCACCTTATTATGATCTTCCTGCCTGATGGATTGAATCTGATTGATTCTGATTGGCCTGCCTTACTTCGACACGAGAGTTTTATGATTAAGTCAAAAAAATTGTTTGTTAGAAATCTTTTCTAAATTTGAGTCACTATCTTTTCTATAAAA
Source organism: Hydra vulgaris (assembly GCF_022113875.1). Taxonomy (NCBI): domain Eukaryota; kingdom Metazoa; phylum Cnidaria; class Hydrozoa; order Anthoathecata; family Hydridae; genus Hydra; species Hydra vulgaris. The sequence goes on along the minus strand of NC_061167.1, from coordinate 34,396,534 downwards.
AATATCCATAAATTTAAATTGAAATTATATCTATATCTCATTCTTGATATCCACAGTATACACTACTAAAAGCAAACAAAACAGTTTTAATATTCAAAATTAGTTTTAAAATGATTCTTATAACCTAAATATTAGTACTCTTTGAACGCAAATAGTACAGTCAATAAGGGTTTCGGGAATAAACTTGAAAACTTTTATTCATTTAGTATAAACTAAATTCAGAATATAAGCTAATACTCCACCTCCACAGTAGGTTGAAAGAGTATATGTCTAGAAGGTATTTGTTTAAAGCTCATGAAGCACGTCAAGGTTCTTTCCTATTCATGTGTGCAATTTTTTATGCTGAATGATTGACAAAAAAATACATCATCAATTAGCAAACTGCTTTTTCTTGCACATTTTTATTCCTAAATTGCATATAAAATATAACGTATTATGGCAACGTACTGTAGTGGATCAAGACTTTTTGGAACCCAGGGCTATTTTAAAGCAGGAGGCTTCATTCCATGATTAACCAAAAATTTATTTTCATAGTTTTTTTAAAAAACATACTTTTCTATGGACTAAAGCCTCCAAAACTGTGGGGCCCAGGGTTATAAATGTAAATATTTTAAAAACTTTGAAAATTTTTTTCAAAAATATACCTTTACATATATATTCGTAAATTTAAAGATTACGTAGATTTAAAGATTAACATAATCTATATTTTAAAAGATATATGTTTACATTATAAACATATATTTTTTTAAATATAAATTTTGCATGATGTCAATTAAAATTTTAGCAACACTTTTTCCACAAAAAATACAACTAACTAATGTTGCCTAAAGTTATAGTTTTCTAATACTGATGTGATGTTTGCATATACAAACATTAAAATAAAAATATTACAAAACTGTGCTAGCAGTTCGCAATTTACTAAGATAAGCATGTTTATAATGATGTGATAAAAGTATATGCTTGTCTTCAAAATCAAAAACTGCTAGCATAGTTTTCTAATATTTATGTTATGATGTGACATATATTTTTTATATAGATATACATTTTTTATATTTTATTTAAATATAAAAAATATATCTATATAAAAAGTATATATGTTTACATATACAAACATCACAGCAATAATATTACAAAACTATGCTTGCAATATATAACTCAAAGCCTATCATATATTTTTATATTATAACAAAAAGAGAAAAAAAAATATTGTTTGCTTTTTGCAAATTTATAAAACTGCAGATAAAGCAACAAATTATCTTCACTAAAGATAAATTGTTACCTTATTGCATAATAGCATATTAAACACCCATATTTTATTGCATAAAAGTAAATAATGCATTATAAACGGTGAATAGCTTTCTGAATGGGTACAATTTTATCCATTATCAAACTTTTTCACTAATTTTTTGCCTCATGCATGTCATGAAAATGCATGAAAAATGCAAAAGTTCGAAAAAAGCAAAGAAATGCTTCGAATATTTTTTGTTGTTGACAACTAACGTTTAGGCTATATTATAGCCTTAAAGTTTGTTGTCACAAAAAATATTTGAAGCAATTCTTTACTTTTTACAACAAAGCCTTTCCTTAAATCCGTGTTGACAAACATTGCAGCCTACAACAGACAATCATTGCAGCCTACTCTTTGTAGTAATGTTTATATTCTCTTGTGTTCTTCAGTTGCAATATTGTCAAAGTACATCAATGTATTATCATATTAAATAAGGAATTTTTGGAAAATTTTGCGCTGGACCTTAGACGACAAGTTTTTTTGTCTCAAATGAGAATGCAAGTTTTTATTATGTCACTAGTATACAAGTAGTAAAGAGTATTTTGACAACAATTAATGATAGCAAATCAAACCCAGCTCTACTGTTTTTTATAGTGAAGATATAATAGGTATGTTAAGTAATTTTAGTAAAACTAAATTAAGATCCCCTCATCAAAAAACAATATGACAATAGACTAGATCTAGAAAATATAAGCCTAATATATAGAAAAATGTAGTTAAGTGATCTATGCAGTAAAAAAAAAAAAAGTTGACTAAACCATATTGCATTAAAATCAGAAATTTCAAAAAGACAGACATGCAAAGGGGAAAAATTCAATGAAAAAGAAAAAAAGAGCTGGAGCAATATCTTTTAATATAAAAAATTTATATTAATAATTTTCTAACAAGCAATTTGCTGGCTTAAATGACATAATGTCAAAAAGAATTGTAGGGAGAGTAGTCTGCCATGAATGGTTTGATACAGCTAATAACATGTCTGTAATATATGATAGGCAAGTAGAAAAAATAAATTAAAAAAAAAAAGACAGAACTTTACTATTTCTTACTAAAAGAACTTTGTTATTTCTTACTAAAAGAAGACAGAGCTTTACTATTTCTTAATAGAAAATTGAAGAAACCGATTCAGAAGTTGTTGGCTATTACTAAAAAAAGTTCCATCTTGATGATGACGTTATATCAGAAGAGCTAGTATTTTCATAAATTTATTATGTGGTTTTAAATGTGTACATATGATAGACTGTAATAATATCAGTTTTGTGATATAAGATATATTTATAAATTTGATATATTTATATAAATAAAGCGAAATTTTATGTAAATGTGTATTATTTACATATATATAAATAATGCACCACAAGTGGTGTAACTTGCAAGAAAGGTACAAGAAGTGGTGTGACTTGTAAAAAGGTACCATTAAAGTCATTACATGCTAGCCTGTACATGTCAACTTTTTAATGACTTTGCTAGTTTTCACATGTATTACACTGATTGTAATAGTAAATAAGTAATGTAAATGTATTATACTGTTGTAATAGTAAATAAGGAATGGATTTTTTTGGAGATTTAATATTATTTCTTTAAAAAAATCCATTTATGAAATTTATTGTATAGTCTTTTAAATTACAAAAGTGTTGTAATTTGTTAAAATATTTATACAAAATATTGGATACATTGTATTATTTTACATAGTTTTTTATTAACTTTTTTAAAAAGATTTTAGGTTTAATTAATAAAAAAATCAAAATAATATAAAAATATACAGAACAAAAATTGAAAGTGACATGTCATGCTGATTTGGCATGGAATGACCAAACTGCAAGTGGTATCACTTGACATTTTATGAAAGACGGCTATGGCTTACGTTCTTGTTATATTTATCGTTAACAATGATTATCATTAAGTTTCAATATTGAAATTTAAATCTTTATCATTTACTAAAATCCAAGACAAATTAATTAAAGTTTTTGTTTCAAAATAGTACATAGTTTTACTTTGTTTTTTTTAGATAAAAGGGGGAGGCGGTACAATGGTCTATTTACTAAAAATATAGATACTTTAGTGCATCTCGTAAGGTAAAAAAAATTTATGTTAATTTCTCTAATTTTAAGTAGTATCAATTTAAATTTATTAAAGTTGCATTAAATTTTCTTTTTTTTTTCAGGTTGGAGTAGCGGGAGAGGGAACGGCGTCGAGGGTTTACGCCCCTCAACCTAAGTCAATGTATGTACCATTAGTACATGTTGTAAAGAAGTGAATTATAATTTTTGTATTTTATATTAGATCTACTCATTAACATATATATATATATATATATATATATATATATATATATATATATATATATATATATATATACACATATATATATATATATATATATATATATATACACATATATATATATATATATATATATATATATATATATATATATATATATATATATATATATATATATATATATATATATATATATATATCAGTTATTCATTTTTGATAAAAAGCTGTGTTAAACCGTAACACCACCATCCACCCTTAACTCCAAAATACACCTTTCATATTTGGCCGTAATCTGAATGCAAATTATAACAGTTTTTGGATATAAAAATTACAACTTTTGATAAAATAAGCTCGTTTGGTTTTAAAATACTAATTTTTTTACAGTGTAGATGGTGGTTCCGTACCCCCTCTTGTTCCCTAAATACGCCCTGTTGCTCAAACCTATTATAAATTTGTAGGTGTTTTGATAAGAATTGATAAAGTTATAGCAATTTAGGCAAAGAAAAAGTTTTGACCACAGTTTCTTCAACCAATCTATCAAAAATTTGCTACTTAAAACCTTTTAACTTTTTGTAAAATTATTTGATTTTCATAATTTTTTTCACCATTAAAATACTGTAATAAAGCTTTTTCCAATGATATATAACAATTTATTATTTAACATACCTATATATATATATATATATATATATATATATATATATATATATATATATATATATATATATATATATATATATATATATATATATATATATATATATATATAGGGGAAGTAGGGGCATAACCGCATAAGGAGGCACAACCGTTTTTTAACATTTCCCTTAGAAAAATATTATCTAATATGGCAAAAAATATACCACGCGTTAGTAAAACAGTTTCCTTCATTTTGCATATGTCAAAAAGTGTGCTTTTTACGTTTCTGTGAAATTGTGCATAATAATGTTTATTTTGATAAAAATTTTATATTTACATCATATTTTTCCAGATCTTTTTTTTGAGAATTAAGCAATATTTGATTTTAGTGTTAAAGACATCTGTTATCAGCATTATTTCATCAAGTGAAAACCATTTTTGATATCTAATAAGCAAGCTATGAAACTGAGTTTTTTCTAAAAACTCTCTTCTGGGACAGAACTCTCTTCTGGAGCAGAACTCAAAATGTAAATATAAAGAACGCCTGCAAATTATACAAACATGCAACAAAATCATCAAATAATCTGAGCTGTGAAAATTGTAAAGAAAATGTACCATGAAAGGTGTACCCCCAACGATTTTTGTGAGGGTGCGGTTGTGCCTTACAATGGGGGCAAAACCGTTTTTTTCACTAATTGTACTTTTTGTGAAATAACATTTTCAAAAACCGTTCAATTTTTTTCTTAATTGCATCAATTTAAAGCTTAATGATGAGGTTATTAAAATAAACTAGTAAAAAAAACACATTTCGTTTTTATCTTCATCAAACATTATTCCAAACTTTACGGGGGCGGTTATGCCTCCACTTCCCCTATATATATATATATATATATATATATATATATATATATATATATATATATATATATATATATATATATATATATATATATATATATATATATATATATATATATATATATATATATATATTATTCTATTTTATTATTTTATTTTTCATAAACAAACTTTCTGATAACAAAGAATCGTCTCAGTTTATAAATAATGGTATAAAATCTGCAAAATGCCCACCAACTATTAAAGAAATGTCATTATTTGAAAAAGATATGTAAATCTTGTAAAAAATATAAAATTTCGAAAAATCCGCAACTCATATCAAGAAAGAATATCAAAGGGTATAAAATCTCTTCGCGTATTGCCCATGGCACTAATCCAAGCTGACAAATCAACTATTATGTACAGAGTATCTAAAGATAAGTACAACCACTTTTTAATGAACGCCATATCATCTACGTATAAAAAAGCTGAACATAATCTAAACCATAAAATAAATAAAGAAAGTAAAGAAATTTTAACCAACCACGATGTGTTTAACAAAATTGAGTTAAATGGTACTTCTAATTGCTTCATCACTCTCAAAGACCACAAAGTAAACTTTTTAAATAACCCCACCGTTCGCCTGTTAAACCCAGCAAAAAACGAAGTAGGACGAATTTCCAAAACTGTAATCTCAAAAATCAATGCTACATTGAGAAAAAAGCTCACCTTAAACCAATGGCAAAGCTCGCAAGATGTTTTACATTGGTTTCAAGGTATTAATGAAAAACACCTCTACATATTTTTAATTTTCGATATAACTGACTTTTACCCATCGATTTATATAAAACTACTTAGCGACGCAATAGAGTTTGATGGTCAGCACCTAGTTATAAATCAAGAAGATAGGAAATTTATTATGCACGCGAGAAAATCTTTACATGTCAAATCTTTACCAATGGCGATTCTTGGATTAAAAAAAACGGAGAATTGTTTGATGTAACTATGGGTGCTTATGATGGTGCAGAAGTATGCGAATTAGTGGGAATTTTTATCTTGTACCAACTATCACAATATTACAACGGGAAGGAATTAGGTTTATACCGGGATGACGGTCTAGCTATATTTAAAAATCGTAGTGGTCAACAAATGGAAAAAATAAAGAAGCTACTCGTGTATGCCGAACGTTAAATCAGTCATTAATTCGCATAATCAAAATATTTTATACAATCATGAAAAAACAACTACAAAAACTTGCAACTGCATCAATAAATCTACCTGCGTTATGAACAACCAGTGTCTAAGTAAGAACATTGTTTATCAAGCTACTGTTTCATCCAATAAACCAGATTACACAGATAAATTTTATATTGGTATAAGCGAGACCCCTTTCAAGTTAAGGTATGCAAACCATTTAAAATCTTTTAATTTAATTAAGTACAGCAATGATACGGAGTTATCTAAAGAAATTTGGAAACTTAAAGAAGAAAACTTTTCGTTTGTTACTAAATGGAAAATTATCAAGCGCTGCCAAACATATAATCCTTCGTCCAAAATTTGCAATTTTTGTCTTAATGAAAAGTATTTTATTTTAACGCATACAGGGGGAAAACTGTTGAACAAAAGGAATGAGTTGGTTTCAAATTGTAGGCATGAAAATAAATTCCTTCTTTCGTTTTATTTTCGTTTTATCAAAAACAAAAAACAAACAAAAAAGAAAGACAAAGAAAAAATAATAAAATAAGAAAAATAAATATAAAGAGAGTAAAAAAAAGAAAAAGAAGGAAACAAAAAAGCAAAAAACAAACAAAAAACCAAATCAAAGTAACTAAGAAAAAAAACAAAAACATAAAAAGAAACGAGAAAAGAAAGTTAAACGCAAAAAATATTCGTATATGAAAAGTAATTAAAAGCAATTAAGATAAAATATAAAAATTGCTCCGCTTTTGAAGAAACGTAAAAGAGTATTTTTTAAATTTTATCAATATTGAGGGACGTTTGTCTTTTTTGTTGTTGTTGTAAATTATTTTTGTATTCTTGTGTATTGTTAATTGGGCATTGTAGAGTATAATTCATTTTGTTATATAATTTAGTGCGTTGTTTGCATCGTATGTTTTTTAATTTAAATGTTTTTAATTTTATGTTAGTTGTTAGTTTAATCTATATTGTATCTATATGTATATATATACATGTATACATAGCTATGTGAGTGCATGTACACGCGCGTATGTATATATGTGTGTATCTATGTATGTGGGTAAGTATGTGTATATATCTTTATATTTCTGTTTGTGTGTGAATGTAACAATATTAAACTTTCTCATTTTTTTAATGCTTTTTTGTTTTTCTTTATTTTATCTTTAATTTTTATCATATTTTTTGTTATAGTTTTATTTCTTTTAGTTCTAAATATTTATCGTAGCCACAATTATTACTATTTTTTTTTTTTACTATTATTATTCATATTTTATTATTTTCAATTTAAATAAATGTTATATGTTATTGTTATTTGTTACATTTTATCAGTCAATTGCTGGTAACTAACTTACATGTAGCTTATTATTTAGCTATTGTGTTTATAAAAACAAGTGACTTATTATTTGATTATTTTTTAATTTAACTAATATAATAATTGTTATTGATGTTGTTGTTTTATTATTATTGTGGTTCTTATATTTATTACTATAGATATTATTTTTATTATTATAATTATTATTCTTATAATTATTACTAATTAAATATATAAAGATCTATATTTTTGGTGTTTACTTAATATTAGTAGAACTACTATTTGTAAATATCCATGAAATTATTTTTCAGAATATATATATATATATATATATATATATATATATATATATATATATATATATATATATATATATATATATATATATATATATATATATATATATATATATATAGGGCCGGCGCGAGTAAGTGTCACGTGGGGGGGGGGGGGTAGGGGTGCCATTACAGCTTTTGACGACTAAAAAAAAAAATAAGGTCCTCGTTTTCCGAAATTTGCCGACTACCTTGACGACATTTGCCGACTGTCTAGATTACCGACTAATCTGTATCAAAACGGTCGAGATTTGCCGACTAACTAGTCTAAAGGGTCCTAACTAGACTAACTAGTCTAATCGCCAGTATCATAAATATATATTTACGATACTGGCGATTAGCTGATTTATATAAGATTTTCTTTGACGTTTTCTCTTTTTGTCTCTATAGAGACGTCAGATGTCGCTCCACTGTTTTTTTTTAATTTTATTAACGGTTTGTTTGTTTTTGATATAGTACATGGCTGAAAAATTCCCGTATAGGCATGAAACTATTAGTCCCATGAAAAGTTGTTTTTTCTATATGTAAATAAAAATAAATAAATAAATAAATATATATGTATATATAAATATATATGTATAATATATACTGGTAAATATATTATTGTTATTGTTGTTGTAGTAGTTGTGGTTGTAGTTGACTGTTATTTGTAATTAATTTAAACCTTAATGACTGACTATAGAAAAAAGATTTTGAGCAGTACCATAGACTCGATTATAGGTTGTATTACTTTTTTTAAGTTAAACGTTTGCAGTAAAATGTTTCAAATTTCTAAAGAAAATATGTAAAGTTTATTATTTACATAATATTTACATATTTATAAAATTTATGAACATATTATTAATTTATAAATATAGTTTCAATAGTTACTTTTTTAGCTTATTCATTTTGGCACTCTTGGTGGCCGTATTATAAAGATTCGACACATGCGTACAGCAGTAACTAATCAAGTTTGGCCATTGTTTAGTTTAAACGGCCGGAAAGGAAAACAGTGATTTGATAGCTGTTTACTCTGCCAAGTAATTATTTAAATATTTAAAAATATTTTTATATGGCATGTTACAAATAAATTTTACATACATATTATATAAAATTGATAAACATATTATGTTAAAAACCTGACTACTATTCATACTTGTAAACTTGACTGTCAGATGCACCTAGTTGACTCTGACAAATACAAATAATGGTCACGTTTATATATAGGTACACTACTGCTTTACTTTAAGAAGTTACACTTATTTTTTTAAATACATTTTTATGTTAAAATATTTTAGTTGTTTTAAAAGAAATCACTAGTTATATAGTATTCATTTATATTGTATTATCATACTATAGTTACAATGAATTGTCAGATATACAGACAAAAGTAAATGGCAGCAACATGTGGGAAGTGCAGCTGTTTTTTTGTCAGCTGCTGCAGACATTATTGACCCAACATCTGCATCCATAAGTCAAGTGAATCCGTCATATCTTTCATCAACTGGTTAGTAGAAGTTATAATATTTTAGTTGATACTTTTTGTAACAATTACAAAAACTACAAGAACAAAAGTATTACTTTTTTTACAAGAAATTTAAAAAAATTTGATGTTACTTTTAGGTTTGCTCACAAATTTTGTGGCCCAACCTGCTAGACAGCAAAATATTGAGCTCAAATCAATTCCATAAAGTATGTATGCACTTTTTTAAATAATGAAAAACCGCAACAAATAATTTTGCTCCAAAATGAATTTTATTTCAGTAAATTTTTTGAACTGAGGTTTCCCTTTCTGTAAAAAAGTGTGCAGCTACTTTATAGGCAACTCCTTAATAAGAATTATAAGTTGTTGTTCTTATATAACTTACTTGCAAGATTTAACTCATAATATTAAAAATCTTATTATATATATTTAAAAAAATGTGTTGTATGAAATACTTAATTATCATTAAAAACAATCCTATACCATATCCCTTTTTATGGTAATTGGTTATGCTGTTAACATTTTGAGTACTTTTATTAACTATTGTAAATGATTTTAAAATTTAGTTAGACACTTAAAATTAAAAATAATTAGTCAATCGTAAGGAATGCGAACAAAATTGTCAAGGATGCAAACAAATGGAGGAACAAGTTAGGGAGGTGTTAAATCATGCTCCTAATCGATCAGGTGGAGTTGATTCTAAGATAAATCTAGTAAAGTTGATTCTTAGATAAATCTAGTAAATAAAGTAAATTTTTACTAGTAATGCATATCATAGTGTTAATCATTTAGTCTAATAAAAAAATGTTATTGTATCTAATTAGACAAAACTTACAGCAAATGCTCAAAATAAAGATGTGTTGCGACATTTTGGAGAAAGTTCTGACATTACGGACTTGCATATGTTATGTTATATGTATGTTATATGACCAGATAAAACATTAGTTTTATAAAATTGTTAAATAACTAGATTTTAAATGTTGTTAATTGATGAAAAAAATGATTCCTTACAATTTCAAAGCATTATTCAAATGATAGGTAACAGCTCAATTAACTTTACATTTCAACAGAGTCCTTATATTAAAAAAAAAGTAAAGTTGATTATGCTATCCCTAAGACACCATGTGAACTAATGTCATTCTTTGCGTATTTATACACAAATAGATAAATATACACATTCATAAATAAAATAGTTTATTTATCAAATCCACAAAATAGTTTTTGTTTTTAATTAAGCATTTTATTTATGATGAAGTATTGTAAGTTTTTATATTTTAAGTACGACGTGCATGTTTTTTATGTTTTTAGTGGAAATAGCTGCACTTTTTCAATAACTTGTATTTATTTTTTATGTTATTGATGTTGTTTTGTAAAAGTTTATTTTAAATCGACGTAAATTGTCATTTATGCCCCATAGGGCGCTAACTAGTACTAATAAATCAACTTTTTCGTTGCAGGAGGTACTATTTTTGTTAATTTTAATCAGCTCAGCTAATTGTGTGCCTTTTGGTTGTAATGTAATAGTTAAATCGTGGGTTTTCATATAAGCTTCATATGGTGTAATTCGGCTGTAAAACATGGTGAATTTGTATTTATTAAGTAAAAAAAGATAAATGTAAATTCCAAAAAGCATTGCATTACAAATACTATCAAACGTAGGTTTAAATAGAAAGTATGTTTAAATCTATACATTAAAAAGAAAAAAATTGTTGGATAAACGTCCGTGTTCGTAATAACACGCTTAAGGTGGACGTTCAAGAGCTATCAAAGTAAACGTTTGCATCGAACGTTCGCCTTTGTTATTTGAACGTTCATAGTGAACGTTCAAAACTGTAAATTGGAGTTCACAAAATTTATTTAAATAATGTTTGCAGCGTACGGTATGCAAACCTAAACGAACGTTATGGTAACGTTTTTTTTGAATGTTAATTGTTAGCTGGGATAACAACAAATTACTTTTACGTGTAAAAGTAAATAATTAGCAAAAACGTCTTACATAAAAGTAATTTGAAAAAAAAATTTATTAACAATTACAAATAAAAGTAAATTTTTTCTTAGAAATTTTATACTTTACTTTGTAAGTAAAATGTAAGTTGTATATTATTAAGTTTCTAAGAGAAGAGTCATTTCATGTTGATTTAACATAAATTTTGAAATTGATAGTGTATTCAAATCCATTGCCTGTGCCATGAGCAATTACTTCAATTGAAAAGCTATAAATATTTACTTTCGTCATTCTGTTCTAATTAGAACGATTTCGTTTTTTATAAAGAATAAATGGAAGATTTTGATGTCGTTACTTCTAATAATCGGCAAGTTTTTAGCATATTTTTTCACGAAATTAAATTATAAAACATTACTAAATCAAATTTTTCATTACATTTAATTAAAATTAAATAATAAAAAAGTTTATCATTAAACTAAAAGCGTTTAATAAATAAACATTAAATATAAGTCATATATTAAATGTTTATTCATTAAACTTTAATAAATAAACATTAAATATAAGTCTTATATTAAATGTTTACTTATTAAACGCTTTTAATTAAATAAATAAACTGTTTACAATCAAAATGTTTCATTATATTTATATTAAAATTAAATAATAAAAAATTTTTTTATTAAATTAAAAGCGTTTCTTAAATAAACATTTAATATAAGTTTTATAAAATTATTAAAAACGTTTAATAAATAAACATTTAATGTAAGCCTTATATTAAATGTTTATTTATTAAACGCTTTTAATTTAATAATAAACTTTTTTATTATTTAATTCTATATAAATGTAATCAAACATTTTGATTGTAAAGAGTAACTGAAAGAGTTTCAAAAAAACTTTGTTTAAAGCAATTTTCTCTTCCAATTCCCATCTATTTAAAGTATAGATACGATTCAGTTTTTTATTTCTCTCATCTAAAAAGAGAACAAATGACGCAAAAAAAAATATTCTATACAACTCTTATTCATTTAAAGTTCAATTACGTGAAACTATTCTTCTTCTTTTGTTCTACTCTTTTATAAAAAGAGCGCGCAACGAAATAAATTTTTTTTTTCTTAGCATAAAATTATACTTAGAGATAAAATTAAATTTGAAATGAATCAACAATGAGCAAAGCAACTAAAAGTCCAATCTGGGACTATTGTGATATAGATGAAAATTATCGCTCAAAAGTAATTTGTAAATTTTGCAAAATGAAAATATCAAGAAGAGTAATATCTGGCAAAAAAAATGACAACATCCGATTTAAGAAAGCATGCGAAAGCAAAACATATCAAAGTTTTCCAGAAAATAAAAGATCTAAGGGGCCATCCATAAAGGACGTCACCATTTTTTAGCTAATTTTTGACTCCCCCCCCCCCCTCATTTTGTCACCGGTTGTCTTTATTCCCTATACCTTCTGGAAAAGGACGTCATAAAATCCTGACCCTCTCCCTATTTTTAACTCCAAAAAAATTTATTTCATCTTGCAATGATGTTTGAATCTGCTGCTACGCCTTTGAAAAATAAAATTGAAAATATTCTCATACATTATTTTCTCAAAAACACATGTTTACGTAGTTTTCCGTTTAATTAAACTACAATAAAAAATCTATAAAGTGACGTCCTTTTCTGACAACCTCCCCCCCCCCCTCCCCTTGTCCCTTTTTGTCCTTTTTAACTCGACCCCCTCCCCCCTATTTGGATGACGTCCTTTATGGATGGCCCCTAAAATATTTCAAAAAAATTAACACAGAAAAAAAAAAGCTATGTTATTGCATCTATTTCAACCATTAAAGAGAATGAGAATTAAAAGAACTAAAAGTTAAATTAAAAATTAAAAATAAAAAGAGAATTAAGAGAATTAAAAGAAAAAGAGAATTAAAAAAGAATTTGTTAGCAATAGTGTTACAGTTACTCTAGATCAAAAACATCAATCATAAACATAGGAAATGGACTTCAAGTGAACAAAGAGCTCAAAAAATAACTATGCTTATCGGAGAAATGATATGTGTAGACATTCAGCCATGTGCTTTAGTTACAGATATAGGATTTAACAAACTAATTATGCATCTTGAACCAAGGTAATCCATGCCCTCTTGAAAACATATGACTGAAATAGTTGTTCCTTTAATTTATCAAAAAAATGAAAATACAAATTTGAATGATGTATCAAAAGCAGATTTTTTGAGTTTCACTAATGACGGATGAACTACACATTACAACCCTCTAAGCTTGTGTTCATTAACAGCACACTGGATAGTGAATTAACAGCTCACTGGATAGTGAATTAATAGCACACTGGATAAACTCAGAGTTCAGTTCTATGACAGCTGTGCTACAACTTAAAAAAATAGCAGGCTTTTATACAGGTGTAAAGGTATCAAAGTTTCTAAAAGACTCTTTAAATGAATGGAAAATACCAGCTAACAAAGTGTACTTAGTCCTCTGTGAAAATTTTGCTAATATGAAATTAGCCATAAAAGAAGCTGGTTTAGAAAAATATTCTCTAAGTTGTGTAATCCACACTCTTTAGCTTTGTATAGTCGATAAGTTTTTCAAACAGCAAATAGTTGTAAATGATCTTATAGCTAAGTCTAGAAAAACTGTCACACACTTTCATCATTCTTTGTCTTCGATAGACATGCTACATGGAATATACAATACACTGAATTCAACAACAGCTAAAGTTAACCCAACATTCACTTATACAAGATGTAGTAACAAGATGGAACTCAACATTTTACATGCTAGAAAGGCTAGTTGAATAAAAAACCTCACTAAAATTATTTTTTATAAGAAATGAAAAGTGTAGTGTCTCTAATCTTATTCAAAAGACCAATGGTTATTAGCTGAGACTCTTATCTGAGGCGGTTATATAGAGATGAGTAAAAATAGGGCATCAGTGTCTCAAATTATTCCATTTATAGTTTCAACTGAAGCGTACCTAGTCTATGCTTCAGAAAAAGCAGGTGAAATAAAAAATGTTATAGAAGAGCTGAAAAAAATTTTACCTTTAGGTTTTCCAGCTATAAATATAACAAAAACTTGAACATGTCTACAGTTTTAGATCCAAGATTCAATCTTAGTTATGTCATATTAGATGAGGAGAAAGACACTATAAAATCAAATGTTCAAGAGTAATATATGAACCGAAACAAAACTAATATTACTGATTACCTTTTACTACCGACAACTTAACTCAATCAGATAACAAAACAAACACTTTATCTGAATCAATCCAAGAACGGCAGTAAACATATACAATTTTTATCGAGTTTCAAAAGTATCTCTTGACACTGAATTAACAAAATTAACGAAAGTAAGGAACTTTAAAAAACTTTTAATAGAGACACAAATTTATATTAAATTATTATAGATAAAACTAAATTCTAAATTATTATAAACTATTAAATAAACTATATTTACAGAAATAAAATAATATTACTAATATTCATTAATAATTAACAACTTTAATAGTTTAGTTTTTATATTTTTTATTTACTATTAGAACTTTTTATTTTTCTTTTAGAACTGATGAAATTTTTATTTATCACAGCCTAATCTGCATCGAAAAAGAATGTCCATATAAATGGTCGGGAAATTACAAAAATACTATTGTATAAAGAAACAGTCTAGTATCAATAATATTTTAGACCTCTCATACCTTACCAAAAATATTTAGGAGTTCCACCTTCTTCTGTGTTCAACGAAAGGTTGTTTAGTACTGCCGGAAATATTTATGAATCAACACGGTTCTGACTAACTGTAGAACATGGTGAATATCTAGCTTTTGTGCATGTAAATTGGAAATTTTTTGGAGAAAATAATACAAAAAAAAACGTTTCGCAGTTTTATATAACATATTTTTTTACTGTTCATAACGTTATAAATGTTTATATTTATTTTTAACATGACACAAGTTGTTCTATTATGTTTTAGATATGTGATACTTTATGTTTATATTTTTTAACTTTGCATTTCTTGATTTTAAACTTCTTTGTAGAGTTTCGGATCCATAAGTTATATAATTAATGTACTAAATTATAAGAAAACACTAACAAAGTAGGGAGCCCTGTTAAAAGCAGTTCAAACATTTTTAGTTTAGTGGTTGCATATATGCCTATATGATAACTTATCATTAGTAATGCTTATGCATTGCATTTATATTTATGGCTTAATTCTATGTTTGAATATAAAAAAGAAACACAGAAAAGTTTTAAAAATAATCGGGAGTAGCCAATGGTAATCAAGGCTGATCCCAATGCATCGGCTAAATTGTCGATTCATCGGCAGGCCGATGCTCATGCATTGGCGCACCTCTAAAATATAGTCAACATGCGGGTATACCATTAGTGCAGAGACAGGCTCCATGCGCATGAGTGCCAATGGGGGTTGCTAAATAATCATTGATTTTTTTATTTCTTTTATTAAGCAGAAATTGGTTAGTGGCCATACTGTAACTTTGGCGGGAGGGGAGGGGGGAAGGGGATAATTTCTAAGCTATGGGTATTTCATGCATGTCTAAACCTTGATTAAGTCACTGTCCGTTAGAGCGCGCTTTTTCTCCAGTTTTTTTTATTTGTATTTGCCTTTTTAATCAAGTATTTTGTTATGGTAATATGACGCAATATAACATTATTGGTATCCGCAAGTACATCGACTGCTAAAACAGTTTTCAAAAAATTATAAATCATTTATACAATTTAATAAAACTTTATGATTAAAGTTTTTCAAATATAATCTTTTATTGCGTTTTATCGTATATAATCTATTTGAAAAAAGCTGGTCAACCTTCTACTATAGGTTGTAAGCACCCTAATAACCTCCTTTTTCGTTGCGTTGGTGTCCAACCCGCACAAGGATAATTAGAAAAATAAAATCCTATTCAATTAAAATAGTGCTTTAGAATAAACTTGTAATTTTTTTTCAAATGTTAGTTTGACTTCACAAGTTGTTTGTCGGCTATCAGTTGTCCCGGAAGCTTGTAAGTGATTTTTTACTACCTTCTAGACTAGCTAAGCTCTGAAACTTCCAGCATTTGTGTAATTTTAATAAACGTACATGTTAAAATTATTTTCAAAGCAAACTGGAAAACTCCACTTTTTTGGATATCTTTTTTTTTTTTTTTTTGATTTTAATTATCTTTGAGGCTTTACTTTGATTTTACTTTTTCTTGACAGCATTTGTGTATTCCCGATGAACATGCATGTTAAATTTATTTCCTGGGCAAGGTGGGTTGTACCCTTATTTTTTTTTTATCTAATAATTTGTTTTTCTTTAAAGTTTAGGTTTATAACTTTTTAGAAAGAAAGATTTTTTTGCAAAAAAACTTTAAAAAGGTATTTTTTGATTTAATTGTTTTAGTATTAACTTTTTTGTTGGGAGGAAATAGGTTAGTGACCCTGATAAAAGCTTACCATAAAGGACCCGGACATATTTGCAGCTGCTTTTCGCTTCAGGCCCGTTGCAAGCTTTTTTTTGTTTTGTTTGAGAATTTAACTTTATGTAATGACGTGGAGCAAAATCCAACACTTATATATTCATGTTTATATAAAGCTTTTCAAAAATATTACGATAATCGGAGTCTGTTAACAATAAACCCCTAAAATTTTTACCTACCTTTCATAACATTCTTTGAAAGCGACGAGTGTATAACACTTTTATATACATTTTTTTTACAGTTTAAGCTAAATTTAAGTTCATTAAAAAGTTATGCAATAATCTCTTAGCAAGCTTTAATGTTATGCAATAATCTCTTAACAACCTCCCTAATTATTTAGGGGATTTAAAATTTTATTATTTTTAATTAAGTTATAAGCTAGTCTGACTATCAAATTCTGATCCTCATTCAAAAGTTTGGAGCGTAAGTTAATTATTACAAAAAAAGTTACTTTATCACAAAAAAAGAGTTAAAACTCTTTTTTTGTGATAAAGTAATCAAATGAATTTGACGTCATCGTTAAAATTTGTCGAAGAATAACGAAGAAAATTATGTTTTTATAAGTGACTTTAGTCTGCAAAACTATTCTTATTTTTCAAACAATATTATCAAATTAATTTTTTTTTTCAAATTTAATTTGGTCATTGATTATTGTTTTTTTTATTACATAAAGACATTCTTTAATGCTGCGGCTGATATTTAATTTTTCTCAATGCTTTTATTAACTCGTCATTAAGTCTAAGTTTCGAGACCCGCCTCTATCTAAATTTTTTTGTTTTTTTTACACACGCAACGCCCGAATGTAATAAAATAAAATAGAAAAAATTTATGCCAAAGTTTGTGTTTTAATTACATATAAAAGCATTGGGTTTTGAAAATTCGTTTTTAAATTTACTTGTAATTTTTTTTTCCTTAAATTTGCCGTTACAAATAATTACTTTTCTTTTGTAAAATAAACAAATGTTGGAGGCCAGAAAAAGACAAAAATAGTCTTATCGCTTAGCCATTAATAATCCGTACATAATAAAGTCATTTTGAAATTGTCACTAAAAATTAATGATCTTGTGTTTTTCTGAAGTTTGAGTTTAATAAGTTTATTTTAGTTGACAATTATAGTTTTGTGTTTTTTTGAAATATACCTGAAAAATAATATATAAGTAGCTGAAATACCAAATATCTCCTGTTTTAGTATGTTGTTTTAGAAAAAAAGAAATCTTTTTCTAAAATAAACGAACTTAAACAGAAATTTTGAATAATTTAATTTTTTAACATAAATCAAAATAAATAACAAAAATTTTTTAAACAAATCGGTTTAAAAAAATATTATTCATGAAAATATAAATTAAACGAAATACAAGATTTAATTTTAAATCTGATAATATGAATACGCTAATTTAATATTATTATTAGTCGAGTTACGTCATTTTCTAGGCTTTTCTATTTAAAAGTAGTTTCTAGACTTTTCTATACGCGGTTTTTTTTAATTTTATTTACTAACAATGCGTATTACGGGTTGCTTACTGCTAGTTGATATAAATACAAGTATTGCGAGGTAATAATACCACGTGGTATAATATATTATACCACGTCAAAAGCAATGTAAAAAGGTTTCATAACTTGAAAATACAGCAGTTCCTTTTTTCGCCAAATCAATTAGAATTACTTAATCAACAGCATCTTTAACTAATAGTATTATTAATAGTTACGTACAAAAGAGGTCTTTTAATGTTTTGTTAAAAACCAAATTAAACTCATTTAAAGACTTTATGGTTACCAATAATATAATGATGTCTACTTGCGTAAATTTTGAGACGTAAAACTAATATAATTATTAAAAATCAATGATTTTGGTTAATAGATATACTTTTGGTAAATAAAACATACTTAAGTGCCAAACTTAAGTATGTTCTTGTTTATATCGCATTAGAGTGTTTAGGAAAAGATTGAAATAACCATTTCATTTGGTAAGGGTGTAAACCTTATATTATCATGGCTTTTAAATTTTGAATTTTAAAACCTGTCGACTTAAAGTTAGTGTAAGAAAATAAAAAAATTAAAATTACTAGTTTGTTGCCCTCACATTTAGAGTAAAGATGGTAGATATTTTAGGGTATTTTTGTTTTTAGCCTCTAAACACCACAAGTTTTAATTCTTAATCTACGCATAAATCATTGCTTTTGTACAGCTCGGGTTATTCGTATACTACACAGTGTCGTAGCAAAATATTTTTGGCCAGTAGACAGTCGTGACCCAGGTGCCTAATTTCTGTTTCTCTGGAACAATAGTTTTTATTAAAACAACTCAAAACTCTCTTAATACATCTTGAGGCTCCTAAATCTCGCGACGCTGAGCCTAGTTGCTTGAGGGACCGTAAGTTTTACTTGCACTGTCCTTGCTGTATTTAGGTCACTGATACTACACTCAGATAATGATATTTAAATATATAGTTCTAAATTTAACATGCCCATTTAAAGTACCGCAGATCTTAAAACATGTGCCAAATTAAGACTTGCATGGTCTGGGGATATTTTTGAGCAGGTTCACTTTTTTCTTATTAAAGTGACAAAAAAAACTTACAAAAATAAAGCAGCCTCTTCAAAATTTCGGGCTCCTAAATCTGTGGGACATATGGTTGTAGCCCTCATAATCCGAGAATACTTTAAACTTTCCCTCCTTAGTTTTTAAATAATAAAAACTAGCTAATGTATTGGATAAATGGGCAGCAAAACCCACTCTCATAAAAATTGCAAAACAAGTTGGTGTAATCAATAAAAATTTGAAGATTAAATTCATAAAACAAGACAAGTTTGATGGAGCAGATATCTGCAAGAAAACTCATAAAGAGCCATTAGTTTTATGAGACCCATCATCAAAGAGCTATCCACAAGTTTCATTCGCGCAATCAATCTTGCAGTATTCCAAAAATCATTTAGATCAGTGACTATCATTAGTCAGAGACTATCCGATGACTAGCTATTATATCATATGTCAGAAAGATATCGGCTGACCATTTATGGTGGATGCCAATAATGGTCCACTAAATAACCGATGAGCAAAACTCCAATGAACCACTCAAAATTCTTTTATAAATCCTCTACAGACCCACTACAACAATGTTTGCTGTGTCAACTAGATTTTCTTTACATATGCTTTTTTTAGATGATTCAATTAATTTTTAGATAATGATGATTTTGTTTAAGCTTTTTAAACTAAAGAGTCTACCATCTCTTATATTTTTAACTAACTTGACAATTTTTTATTGTAAAAATTTTTTGAATTATTTTTGACTAATTTTTTAAACAAATAGTAGTGGAGTTAATATAGTGATCAAATTTTTATAAAAACCGAATATTCGTTTAGCTTTGTTAACAAATATTTCGTATTTATTTAACTTTGGTAAATGAAGTTGAACGTACTTCACCATAGCAAAATACATTCAACTTCAACGTGTTTAATGTGTTTAACTTCAACGTGTTTAAATATATTGATAACTTGGCACTGAATTGCCTAATTATCAATATTTTTAAACACGTTAGAATCGTTTTATTAGATTTGTTAGACAATAAATCACGTCATTATCTTTGTTAAACACTAAATTTACTTTTTAAGTAATTTATAATAGGTATTGTGGTTTATCTTCCTCTGGCTAGTTGCCATATAGAGGCCACATTCCGAGGTCCACAAAGACGCGTTCAGCTCTTTAGAGAGCATCATTACTTGCTTTGATGGACCAAGAGTAGGTGGGGAAATAAGAAAAAAAAACTAAAGTCTAAAATAAGAAGAAGCCGAGTTAGAAAGATAGCATAAGAAGGCGAACAGACATTGCACTAGATGTTAGAATCTTTTTGTTGTTGTTGTTGTTGTTGTTTTTTGTTGTTTTTTTTTGTTATTTTCAAAAATTAGGCTCTCGTGACTTCTGGAAAATTTTTAATAGTATCAATAATAAGGGTAAGTCTGTAATTCCACCTCTTTTATATGTTTCAGACTTTTTTACCTCACCTATAGACAAAGTTGAATTATATGCTAAAAACTTTTCATCAATATCATCTCTTGATTCCACTAGTTGCGTTCTATCTGATATAGCAGTCAAACAGGTTGATTCATTGCCTGACATTTGCATCACTCCAGCTTCTGTATCTAAAGTGATTTCCTGCTTAGACTCTTCTACACCTTTTGGCCTGAATAACATACCTATTATAGTCTTTCAGAAGTATTCTCCGGAGCTGTCGTTTATCCTTTCAAAACTATTCAACTATTCAAGTGCTTATCAGAGTCTTGTTTTCTTGTTTGAAAGCAGCATCTATTATACCTATTTTTAAAAATTATGGAGAGCAATCTAATTCGTCTAACTACTGTCCCATTAGTCTTTTTCCTATCATAAGCAAGGTATTTGAATCTTTAGTTAACAAATACTTAATCTCTCATCTTGAACCTAATAATTTACTTTCTGATCACCAATATGGATTTCAATCTTCTAGTTCTACGGCTGATTTGCTAACAGTAATAACCGATAGGTTTTATCGTACATTAGATAAATGTGAAGAGGTTAAGGCCATTACTCTTGACGTTTCTAAAGCGTTTGATAAGGTTTGACATGCTGGTCTTCTCTATAAGCTTTCTTCTTACGGTTTATCTGGAAACATCTTTACGATTATTGAATCCTTCCTTTCCAATCGTAGTATGAAAGTTATCCTTGATGGACAGCACTCTTTTTCTTATTCTGTAACCTCAGGGATTCCTCAAGGTTTAATCCATGGCCCTATACTCTTTTTAATTTACATTAACGATCTTCCAGATATTCTCACATCTAAAGTGCATTGTTCGCTGATGATACTACCATTTATTCTTGTCATAATAAAAAGCCAACTCCCTGAAGGGGGCATTTGAGTTTTAAAAGAATCTCACTTCTGCTACAGCATGGGGCTTAGTTACAAGTGGAGTTCCTCAAGGATCAGTATTTGGACCACCGCTATTTGTGCTTTTTGTCAATGACTATCCAGATGGCATTAGCAATTATACCAAGTTATACGCCGATGATAGCAAGATCATAGGAATTATAAATAATAATCAATCATCCTCTGATTATGAAACACTACAAACGGACATTGACAACGCTGTAAGTTGGTCACATAAATGGCTTATGCACTTCAACATCGAGAAGTGCAAAGTAATGCACGTTGGTTGCCGCAAAAATAAATCAACACATACCTATACCATGGCAGACATCGACGGTAACCGACACAACTTATCTTCAACGTGCATTGAGCGCGACCTTGGGGTACTAATATCCGACAACCTCAAAGTGAAAGTACAAGTAGAAGCAGCAGCTTCGGCAGGAAATCGAATGCTTGGTCGCCTCAAAAAGACATTTCAATGCCGTAGCCTCCAGCTTTGGACAAAAATTGTACCAGCTATACGATCGACCACATCTAGAGTATTGTGTACAAGCCTGGTCTCCACATCTTAAATTGGAAATCGTCCTTCTTGAACGTGTACAAAAACATGCAACAAAAGTTATATCGTTGAATAAACATTTTAATTTCGAAAAACGACTACAACTACTAGATCTAACCACACTGGAAGAACGCAGAATTCGCAGTGACTTTATACAAAATTGCTCATCAGTTATAAGAAATTAAATTTTACATACCACAAGCCCAGCCTTTTTTGTTAAATTCACAATGTAATTTGAGAAGAAATAGCCGATGTTTAAAACCACAACTGATCAAAAGAAATTCAGAATGTCAGCACTTCTTTACAAACCGAGTTACTAACCAATGGAACAAATTAGCTCAGAATGTAGTTGGTGCACCCACTGTGCACTTTTTTAAAAAACACGTTTAAAATGCTGCTTCGGCTGCAGCAATGTCCATTGTCAGCAAAGGAAAGCCTGATGTGCTTCCCTTCATCAATTCAATCAAGAAGTTGTATTGATTACTGTAATAAATAAATTAAATTAAAAAATTAAATATACATATATATATATATATATATATATATATATATATATATATATATATATATATATATATATATATATATATATATATCAGTTTTATTTAATAAAGTGTATAACTATTAATAATGCAAAGACTGCAATATAATTTAATATTATAATTAAATGATGAATCCAAAATTTAAATAAATTCTGTTAAAAAAATGTTGCGTTAAATTTTTAAAATCTAACATAAACACGTTTTTTTTAAAATGCTGTTACATTATTATGTTATACAAATAAAATTTAATTTACAATTATATAATTTTATAGTATTAAACCATAAATTATTGTATTCTAAAATCAGAAATAAAATACTAAAAATTATGGGCAGAATATGACGGAATTAAATAAAAATAAAACCAGGATTTATCAATTCGGACACCAGAAGTTACATTATCCCGTCGAATGCCGGGTTTTAATTGACACAACGTGTGCATATTTTACAACATTGTTTAACTTCAATTGTAAAAATTTCTCTTTTATTAGATCTGATGAAGCAAAGTGTTTTACAATATTTTTTAGAATGTTGATAAAAGAGGGTTACAACAGTTTAAATCCTCGAACACGCCGTTGTTTAAAAAGGATAAATATGGTGACGAAGTGCAATACAGTAAATTTTTGTGGTACATCAATACTCCTGTTTTTCCACGGGCACAATTCAAAGACAATTTTCTAAAGAATAAAACCGGCTGTGCCGGCGTAGCGCAGCAAACAAGATGGATAACGAAGGGAGCATTACAAGTGCTGCTTACTTTCTTAATATTCACATTTTTCAAAAGAGAATTTAGTTCTTTTAATTTTAGACCATGAGTTGTCTTTGGAAAGCTTTAACCTTTATCATGTATTTTATTTTGTATTTTTTTATTTTGAACATGCATTAAAATTAAAATACAACAAAATATAAAAATGATATTAAACTATTTTTAGACTCATTTTTATATTTTTTATTTAAAAATGTATTATTGTGTGACATAAGTTTGTTTTATATAAAACCCATATATTATTTATTAATACACTTAAGGTTACAAATTACCTTAAACCTCTATGAAACTTTGCGGATGGACAAAAATCTTTAACTGCGTCAGCGTACAAACAAACTCCAATTTCCAAGTCATTCGGGATTTAATTGCATTTACAAATAAAATCAATAGAACTACAAATGACTTACTAAATACTTCATCGATCGTCTCAGCTTGTCCAATACATTCTTCTTTGATAATTTAAAAAAAAATGCAGCTGGATTTGTAACAAATTGCATGTATCTCCGTATGTGTATTACTTACTTCTCATAAGCAGCCATGACGCAGAGGTTGCTACATAAGTTTTAAAATCAAGAGATCCAATGTTGATGTTACAAGTATGGTCTAACCATACTTGCAACATCAGTAAGGGAGGTGGCATAAACTTTCTTATTAAATACTCTTTCGCGGCATTTCTCTTTAGAGGTTTCAATATAAGTAATATAATAATTATCATTAGTGTTATTGTTCCAAAGGGTAATGGTGGTGGAATAAAAATTAAAGAGAATATTTTGTATGAGAAAAGAAGGATAAAAATAGTCTTTTAAATTATTTTATAAAATCTTATCACAACGCTCATTCATATAAGAAAAAAGTCGAATGTCAAAGAGAAGTTCATTAACGTATGAAATGAAATAAAAGAGTGCAAACTAGTAAACGTTTCATGTAAATTTTGAAATGCGAGGATTCCAGATGTTGTTGATGACACAGAATTCTTATTTTCATGTTATTTCCGCTCAATATCTACCTCTACCTATTCCAATCTGTCAAAAGATTTTTCCAATCTGACAGAAAATGACTTGTACGCTGTAGCCGTTTTTGATGTCGCCATCAAAAATCGTTCAACATCTGTATTTTTCTTTATCGCCTTCAACCAGAGCATCATTCTTCAGTTATTGAAATCATTCAAACTTCCTTCTTATGATTTTTTTTTTCCTCTATTTTTCTCAGAGAATCTGTAAGCATTGTAACTTGTACTTTGCATCTCAAGCCATGCTCAAAAAGCATATCAGCTCTACTCATTCCAATTTTATCAATCAAATAGCTAATATTACTTTGTTAGTCAGACCTGTTTGCATGGCCACCAAGCGCAGAAAATAGTTAAAGTCATAATTGCGGCTGAAGAGAATGCAACCTTTGTTTAATGATTTGACAAGGACAAAATGAAAACGAAGGGCCTTGATATTTCAAACGATGCGACCATTTCAATTGCATCATTTGAAATATCGAGGTCCTCCGTCATTTGAAATATCGAGGACAATTAGAACTGCCCATTTTTAATCGTATCAACTGGTAATTATTAAAAAAAAAACACTTCGGTGAACAATAAATAAAGCAGGTTCCCAAGAGATACTTTGTTTAAATTCAATATATAGAATTAGATTAAAAGTATATAAATTTTTTTATTTCAAAGAGTTCTACATGAACAAACTACGTGAGTCAAACTGGAAGCTCCCAATCAGTACCTAGTTGATATTTAAACATGGAAAGCTGTTATTCACATCTGAAAAACGTCAATAAACATGCTTAAATGAATAATGGATTTTATAATGGTGAGGTTCTTTATGGGAGGTCATTAAATCGTAAATCAACAAGTGTTGTTGAAACACAATTGAGCCGTCTGTATACAAAAAAAAGTATATTAGTTGCAATAAAATACTTTTAAATATTACAAAAAATATATCTCTAAGATGCGAAGATGTTACAGTAACAAATCTATTACTGGGATATACATGTCGGAAAACTTTTCGATTTTTTTTTCTACGCATTTAAGAACAGTAGACAAAATGAGCAAATTACGATCGTTAAAATTGAAATTTTGCAAAAGTATTAATTTTTTGCTAGTTTTTCTAATACCACCTACAACAATAGACACCTATAACAATAGATGGTGGTATTACGCAACAAACTTTGACAAGAGAACGTGACCAATACTTTTTTTTCTCATTAAAAAAAAAGACTAGAAAAAAAAATATTATGATATCTTTGCTGAAAAAAAATAATTTATTTTTTGATTTAAAAAACAAGATATAATTTACTACATTAAGATTAACTGTTAAAAATTAATAGCCCGCGGTCTCCCACGGTTATAGCCAAAGCACAAAGTTCTATTATAAGTAATAGGAATTAAAGATATTTTTCTTTACCCCCTGTGGCATTTTTGATTAATAGTTAAGTTATTCATCTAGTGTCATTTTTAAAAAAGAAAATGGCATCATGGTTCAAACCTTACTATTGTGGAACCACGAACGTTAAATATAATATCAAAAACACAATATACAAAATATAATTTTTTTTTAAATTTTATTTAAAATTGAAAATAGAGATAAAATAGTAACGGACAAATTTTATAAAATTTAAATATTAAAAAAGCTTTAATTTTAAATAATGCTGGTTTGAAACATGTTGATTTATTTATTTTTGAAAAAATAAATTCTTCTTTTGAACTTTTAAAAAAAGTTTAATTACAAATTTTATAATTGGATAAATATAAATTTGATATTAAGATTAATTTAATTTTTAAATATTAATCCCAGAGCTTCATCGAAACTTGAAATAAATAAAAATTTAATCGCGAAAATCTTTTGCAATTTTTCCTCAATAACCTAAATATTTTTCCAACAATATATATTTAAATAATATAATTAATCATAATAATAACCATTAATAGACATAAGGAGTTTAGTTTCCATCTATTTTTTTAACTTTATTGTTGAATAAACAATAAAGAAAATATCCTCTAGTTATACATCCGTTTGCAGAAACGGAAAAAAACTCTTGAAAATTTATATGTAAACAATGATGCCTTGATAAAATTTTATTAAGGTGCTATAATTACTGCAACCTTTACCAAGGCATCTTTGTTTGATTGTAAAATCAAACAAGGATGTCTTGATAAAGATTGCATTAATTATTGGTGCAGTAATTACCGCACTTTCTTTAGAAAGTCCGAGCTTTGATGATACCTCACAAGGTATTTAGTACAAAGATTTATCTTTTAAGATTGGAACAAAGTTTAACATTCTAAAATAAATCCAAAAAAATTGACATTGTTGTTTTGATCAATAATATATGAATAACCAAATTAAAATAAGGGGATAAGTACCACTTTTGACGTATTCACTTTTCTACATTTTTATATTCTTTAAACGTAGATCTTAACTGTGAGTTAGAATAAATAAAAACAAAAACCGCTCACTTTGTATTGACTTGGGCTATTGTTTTAGCATAATTTATGAGTCTGATTTATGACTATGATAATTTATGACTAAGTTTTTGATAGGGATTTTTATGACTTATAAAAATAGTTAGTTAAAGAAGCAAACAAATCCTTCCTAATTTTCAACTATCAACTTTACAAGTATAGAAATACTGTTTCTTTTTACAGGGTTATCTAACAACTACCATTTTAGTTGTATTTGAGACTGCATTCGTATAGCATTGCGTTGTGGAGGTTATTAACCTTAAAAGTAAATTTTTTCATTGTTAAAGTTTTAATATGAGCAGTGAAAGTAACCAAAGAATTTCAATTCACTTGATAATCAGAGAAGCTGAAGTCACAGTTTCTACCTGGTCAATCTTACCTGAGTACAAGTACTGGAAGGTTAATATGAGTCAGATTTGACAGTAATAGATTGGATATGTCTGTAAAAAAAACTGCATTCAGCATTTTAATATTGAAGAAAAACAGCATTTGCTTGAATTCGCTGCGAATTCACGCAAATTTGAATTAAATACGCCGTCAAGCGTTTTCCTTTTTATATGTTATTAAAAATGAGGCTGTTTTTTGCTCCACCTCCCTTAAATCGTTGGAAATTTTACCTAAAGATTAACAAGGGCATCATTTTAATTAAGGTGATTTCTTATCAAACGAAGGAATTACGACTATAAATGAACACGTCCAGTCATTTCAAACAATCTCATTATAGCAGCGAATATATATTTAGAAGCAAACCTAGACGTCAAAATAATGCATGAAATTTTATAAAAGTTCATGCATTATTTTGACGTAAAATACAATTACAGTAAATATTTTAATGATAATCATTAAAATATTTACAGTACTTGTATTTTGTTTTAATTATATTTAAATATATTACAGTAAATATTTTAATGATAATCATGGCTACAAATTCGGTCAGCTACAAGTAAACGTTTTTTATTTGTGAAAAAATTGAAGCAAAAATAAAAATCCTATTTCACAAAAATAAAAACCCGAAACTCGAATACCAGAAACTACGGCATTTGTTACTAAAATGCATATAAATATAAAAAAACGAACGACAGACAAAAAATAATCCAATATACTCCTGACAAATTCAAAGATTTTACAATATTATTTTGAGCTGGCCAACAACTGAAAGATCCAAAAGTGAAGAAGTAGGTAAGTATAATAATATTTTAATGATGGCTGGTCGATTTGGTCGGTCAAAAGTAGACGTTTGCATGATTTGTGAAGAACTCGAAGCAAAAATAAAAAGACTATCTCTTAAAAAAACCACCCAAAATACCAGAAACTTAGCCATATTTTACTAAAATGCCCATAAATGAGAAAAAAATTAACGACAAACAAAAAAAACCTGGTAAATTTGAAAATTTTTGCGATATTATTTTAACCTTGCTAACTACAAGGTGTAAAAGTGAAGATGTTGATGAATCTCCGCGTTTTTTTTTTTATTTTATTATTATTATCTATTTTTGAAATTTTTTTTATTATTATTAATATTTTAATTTTTATCTTGTATACTTTAAATTAACCAGAATTTGTATTTTCTTTATTATCATTGATCTCAAATGAACCTATAAATTGGAAGTAAAAAATTAAAAACAATTTTTTGTTATTTCTATTTTTATTTTTTGGATTTATAACCTTCTCCAAATTGGTGGTTCATATATTAAATAGATATTACAAATAATTCATAATGTAAAAAAAAAAAAAAAAAAAAAAAATCGTCAAATAGCAATTAGACAATTTCATTTTTTTTTTTTTTTTTTAATTCACCTCCCCAAGGCCCGAGGGGGTCACTACAGTTTTTTTTTTTTTTTTTTTTGTATTTTTTTGTTTTTTTGTTTTTTTGTTTTTGAAGTACTATTTAGCAGATTCATGTTAACGCTAACTCTAATGATGAAAACAATAGAGTACTTTTTCAAAAACACTTACAAGTCAAGTCAAAAACACTTACAAGTCAAATCAAGTAAAACCACTCACAAGTCAAGTCAAACCAATTTCAGAGCCAGCTCCAAACCACGGACCTCCAGTCCTGAAACCTGAACTATGACTACTACACAACGACTTTGTTTGAAGGTGGACTTTGAGGTGGTTTTTGAAATAAAGTCTTCAATTTCCCGTGTTATATTAGTTAAGTTAACAAAATGCATTCTTTAATAATACGGCTTGGATTTATAAGTCTCTGGTTTAAAGTTATAAATAGAATTAAAAATGATGTTGGTGACGTAACGTATTTTTGTTAATTATCTATTTATAAAAAAGATTGGTTTTTCAAATTACGTTTTTCTAATCATTTCTATTACATGCAGAACAGTATTATAGGCTCATAAGTTTCTAGTTTGAGTATAATAAATTTATAGTTGAGCAAATAATGATTAGCCCTTCGGCAATCAGTTTACTAACCGAGTTGATTTTTGAATGCATAAACTATGCAAAACTTCTATTTTTTGTAACCCAATGCATAATTAGTTAATTTAAAATGTTACATTTAACTGTGTTTTATGAAAATGTTTAGTGAAACAAATTATTTTCATTACATTTTTCATTAAAATAAGCTCAAGCAATAACATGTAATTCAGAAGTATATGTAAATAAAAGCCACTACTCTAGAAGTATATGTAAACAAAAGTCATTACTCCAGAAATAAATGTCAATAAAAGTTTTAGAAAAATCACTAACTATGAAGATCCATAATAGAGGATTCTAAGGGTGTATAGTTTTTGTTTCCGTTATATATATATATATATATATATATATATATATATATATATATATATATATATATATATATATATATATATATATATATATATATATATATATATATATATATATATATATATATATATATATATATATATATATATATATATAGATAGATAGATATGGACAGATAGATAGATACATATACACTGAAACCAAAAAATTAGGCAAAGAAGTTTTAAAGACTATTTCGTGTTTATTCGTATTTCTATTTTACAGGTTTTAGGGCTTTGATAAAACATTTAAGTCTAAAAAAACCAGGTTTCCAGGTTTCAATAAAACATTTTAGATTATTGGAATGTTTGAAGATTTAAGCAGCGCGTAATAATTAAAAAAGTTCTATTCATTTAAGATTTAACTATTTATGGTTTTAAAAACATAGTAAAAAAGACATTTACTAGCAGGTGCTGCAACTAGACATAAAACGCGCAATAATATAAATCATTAAAACAGTTTATTGAAAATAAAAATAATATTTTAATTTCTGATCTTCATCTATTGTGCAAAAGCAACCTCCGAAGAAATTTATTAAATGGACTTGGATCCAAATCTTAGTAAATTTTAAAATAGTTCGATAAAAGATATTTTGGCGAAGTAGGACAACGTTAAAATATGACAATGTTGGTTAGTAATTACATATACAACAAAAGAAATTCCAAAAAATAACTGTTTAATAAAAAATAATAAAAATAAAACAATGGTAATATTTCTTTTATCATTAAATAATCTCTTAAAATAAACATTTTTTAAGCAACTATTAAAATGCCTTATATTTAACTTGTGGAAAGCGCGCCGTATTTTTTTATATCCATGAAAGATTAATGGAAAAATAAACTACAAAAATGATAAATGAAACATTAACGAAACTTTTATACTTAATACAATCTTTCTCCGTTAAACATCTGCTATTTAAATTCCGACCGTTTACACTGGCCATTTCTAAAAAATTATTTATTTATGCGCATGCGTGTTAATAAATCAATTAACAAAGCTCAATATCCAAATTTATGTATTGTTCCGTGGGAGATGCCTATTGATTATAAAAGCTTAGAGAACCAATAAATAGCATTTTATTTAAAAAATTAGTGAGTCCCCAACGCTTAAAGTACATGTTTTATTCGTAACATTATTGATATAGATTTTACTAATAATGGCTAATGCAGGAGATAAACACCAAATTCCAGACAGAATATCAGCAAGTGAGTAAACTCCAACAGTGTCTTATTTTGTAAACTTACTAAAACCTAGATAGCTCAGCATAATTAATAATACGATAGGAATAGATTTGAATAAACTATGATTTTTTATTAATAGATTTTTTATGATCAGTTTTCATTAAAGTGTGATAAAATTCGGTGAATATTAGCTATTATAGTTAATTTCTAACCACAAATGACTTAAATTAGTGCTAACGTTTAGACTCAAAATAAAAAATGTTTTTTTTATGAGAGATTAAATGTACTTTAATACTTTAATGAGATAATCTAAAAACTAAAATTACAAGACTTGTAGTTTATTTGATGTACAATTTATTTGTTTAATGTCAATTTCATACATGTACCCATGACTAACCAAAAATTTTTAAGCTCTGACATTAATGGATAACAAAGGATGTCAGGGTATGTATAGACATGGTTTTTTCTAATTTAGTTTTTGTTAACACTATTTGCTAATTAAAAGCACCTTAAGTTTTTGAAATTCCATTAGTTGACAGAATTCTAACATGTCTGACCTTTTATAATATATAAGAATAAAATGTTGTTTTACATATAAGTAAAGATTATATGTTAGATTTATATTTTTAAATTGTTAAGTTTATATTTTTTCAATTTTACTTATAAAATATGAAAAGCCTTGCTTATTTCTGTAGCTTGTAACCAGTTCATCACTAGTAAGTGGCTGTATTTTAAAAGATCTCGTTGTAATTAAATTTAAAACCACATTAAAAGTTGTTGTGGGTCTTTATAAAATATGTTGTAATTGTTGTAAGTCTTTAAAAAAATGTTGTAAATCTTTATAAAATATCTTTAAATTAAAAATATCGTTATATTTGTTATATTATACAATATCCTTATTTTAAAACTTTATACTTATTTAAATATTTTTTTTTTAAACATCGGTTTTATGTTTGTTGTTTTGTTTTTTTTAATGACACTTATTTATGATTGAATTTCTTATAGGGATTTAAATGTACTAACTGCAGAGTTTTTTAAACGATTTATACTACACAATTACATAAAAAAAACATTTACGCTACCTAAAACATTTGAGTTCAACTTTAATTACAATTTTTATTTTGACAAAATAAAAATTGTACTTGTATTGTATTTGTTATTGTAATTGTAACAAAGATTATCGCTTTTCTGCTTTTTTTTTTTTTTACTTTTTATTTCCACTAAAATATTTCATTTTTATTTATCGTGAAACCTAATGTATTTTCACTATTTCTTACTAAATCTAAAAAAAAAAAATAGTATTTTCGTTTTTAAGATGTTATTAGCAAAACTTGTTTTTAACAAATATCAGTATAATTGTGAAATTTAAATATCTTATATTTACAGAATTAGTATTAGTTTTGTTTTTAAAATTAAATAGATATAAGTTGGGCTTTTAAAGCATTTACTTATAGATCATGTTATTTTTATTTGATTGTAAAAGTTTGGTTTGTTTTATAAAAAAAAAAATTAAATTCTTCTACATAAAATTTAACATCAAAAGGAAAACCCAATAGCAATATATTTATAACATAAGTTTGAAAAAACGTTGTATATATATATATATATATATATATATATATATATATATATATATATATATATATATATATATATATATATATATATATATATATATATATATATATATATATATCAGGGTTGGAAAAAACCCAGGGGTTTTTTCCAATTTTTGGGTTTTTTTAAAAATCGATCAAAATACCAAATTTTTATAATTGTATGAGTACAATAATTTTTTTTTTAATTTCATAAATTCACCTCCCTATTGCTCCAATAACCATTTCAGTCAAGGGAGCAACTCATTTTTTAAAAATATTTTGTCTCAATCCTTAACATTACCATTTTTACTAACAAACAACATTAACAACTAAAATTTTTAAACAAAGGCGCTGTGTGGAGAAATAGATTGAGACAGTAATTTCAGCAGAGGTAATTTGAACCCCAACCTTCTGGTTGCGAGCCAAATGTTTTACTACTAGTTTACTAGCACATTTTACCTATAGTGCAAAAAGGGACTCCATCAACTATAAATGATGTTAATTAATTGCTCTAAATTAAAAACATGTTCAGAATATTTTTGACTAAAAAAAAAAAGTGTAAAAATTATTATGACAATTGAGTTATTCAAAGTTGGTAAGACAATATAAATGTTGCAAACTAGTTTTTTTTACTAACATGTTTAACATATCATTTCAAAAACTATTATGCACAAGTTTACAACATGTAATCAACAAGTTTGCAACATGATGTTGCAACCTTATAAGTTATTATCAATCAGGATGACTATGAACACTTTTTAAACATTTTTGTATCATAGAAGAAAACTGCTAGCCTAATCACTACATTTTTTTTTATCAGAACATTATACTGTCCAGCTTCCTGGAAAAATTATCGGCCTGATCAACTGGACTGGCAAAAAATGGATTTTTGCCTAAACTTTGTTTCTTGAAATATCTAAAATAAATTTGTTAAGAACCATTACAGTGTCTTCGCCACCAAGTTTTTTTTTTCCTTGAAGATGTTTTACTGGCTCAGCTTTGCAATGCAAATTGCAAACTGAATCAAAGTAACACATTATATAGCTCTATTGTGTGTGTGTTTCTTAACCTTTTAGCAACTTGATACTGATGTTAATTTTCAATCCACTGTTCATAGTCACCCCTGTTGGTGGTACATGTTGTAAACTTGTAGCTGATGCAAAATATTCAAAACTTGTCAAAAGACAGATGAGCACGAGTGTTGTTTTTACCAACAAATCTTGTCCCTGTGAAATGCATACAAGTTTTCAACATGTTCTCTCATTGAATGAGCAAACATGTTGCAAACTTGCTTGCACATAACTTATTTTTTTTAAGTTTTAAAGTTATATGCACTTAAGGACAAATCTAGTAAACTGTAGCATTTTTTTTTTGCCTGACAACTTTCCATTTCTAAACTGTAAATAAAGTTTAATAATTTTTATATATAGTATTTTGCTTGTGGCTTTGTATTTTTTTTTTTTGCAGTTTACAACATAAGCTTTAAAAAATAAAAGATCAAATACCAATATAAAGGAATATAGACATTCGAGAGGAGAATAAAGATACTAAAAAACTAGTAATATCTTGAAATTTAGTTAATAGAATGATTTTTATTTTCTTTATAAGTATTTAACTAATTTAATGTTTTAATACATATTTCAATAACATTTATAATAACTTGCAAATGTTTTTAATAAATTACCAACTTGCTACAAAAACAGATTGATCGATTTTGGGTATATTCTAAAGACCATTGTGTATATAAATACAGTGTTTACAAGAGTAATTGCAGTATAAAGGTTGCACTTGCTGATAATAAAGCATTTATAAGTGTTAAAATCAGAGTTATCAGTTGTAAAATAGGTCATTTTAAAAAAAACCCAAATATATTTTGGGTTTTATAGGATTTTTTTAAGGTGGGTTTTTTTGGGTTGGGTTTTTTTGCCAACCCTGGTATATATATGTATATATAAAAGCCAGAAAAAACTAGCATTAAAAGTTATAAAGTTTTTACTTTAACGGTCAAAAAATGAAAAAACTTTTTTTTTTTAACTTTTTGGCTTTAACAAAACCTTCGCATACTCTACATACTACTCAACTAGTTAATCATTTTTTATTGACGCTTAGTCTATGATGAATTCAAAAATTATTAATAAAGAAAAAACTTTCGTTAAAAAGCAATTTCAAAACTGAAATAAAAAAAAGTTATATGTAATACAAACATTTTAAAGTAATTAATTAAATTTATTAATTTTTTATTTTATTTGAACTTTAACATAGTTTAAAAATATTAGCAGTAAAAAAATTTATAAAATGAAGTGTTTTAAAATTTTTATAAAAATTTTAATTAAATTCAATAAAATAATTTTTTTTTAAAAGTGTTAATTGCATAACGCCTATGTGAAATCACCATAATGTACCTAAAATTCAAATAAGGCCTGCATATTCAATTTAGATAGTACTCCATATGGTGTCACATAGTGTCATATACAGATCTTAATAAATCACATAAAAATTGTGTATGTATATACACCTACAAGGCGCAACAAGAGCAACTAAATAGAAATATGAGAGAAATAATTAAAAATTAACAATTATTAACATTAAAATATCTTCACGTATCCATGAGTTAGAAAATGTTAAACAACCTCCAGTCTTATGGCCAAGCATTAGTAGCGGTACTACTATTAAATCTCCTGGCGAAATGAACATTATAAACTTAATTGCTGATAAAACCAGAGAAAGGAAGAAAAGAGAAAATAATGTTATGTTTTGTGTCGTTGCTTCTACAAACACCGATCAAAAAATTGAAAAATAAGAAAACAAAAAATTTATCAACAGGGTATTAAGTAAGCTGCAAGTTAATGTAAATATTCAAAATATAATAAAATTAAAATCTATGGATTGCAAAATTGCCCCTTTCATTGTTACACTTAAGGATAAAGCAGAAATAAATTCAATTCTTAAAAAGCCGAAAGAATTAAGAGACTCAAAGAAGTTTGAAACAGTATTTATTAACCCGGATCAAAATCAGGCTGAACGGTACAAGTCCAAGCTCTCAAGAGATGAATGTAGATTAAAAAATGGTAGTAACTCTGCATACCCTAGTGGAAATATTTCTTACAGGAAAAAAAAGTACACCAGAAAAGGATAACATTTTCAAAACCACAGGGGTTAAAAAAGGGGGTTAAACAAGCTGGTCCAGAATTTTTAGTATTTAAGATAAACAACTTCCAGAAGTGGTACTTTCATAAAATTTTGTAATAATCATACTGATGCAAAATAAAAATGTTTTTGAAAAAATTGTGACGATTGGAAAGCAGAAACAATCACATTTGGGTGCTTGTGTCCCATGTATGGTTTCAATAGAAAAAAATTTTTTTTTTAATAATATCTTTAACTAGGTTAAAATTGATCGACAGATTTAAAATTTCATACAAATATCTCTTCTCGTTAAAAAGTTTTTTATTTCCCAATTAACTCCAAAAAATAACTTTAAAAGGTCACAACTTTTAAACAACATATTTTTTTGGAATGATATTTAAAATTTGTCAATAAATTTTGATTCTAATAAATATGAAAAAAAAGTCATAAATGTTTCAAGGGGTGTTACAAACTAACTTTTCAAATAAATTATATATATAGTTAATCAGTAAGACTTTCATAAAAAAATGTATGGCAAGAATTATATGTAACAAATAACTTTATGCAATCTTTTCGAATAATTTTTGTGACAATTGGTAACCGTTTTCCCAGAAAGGACTAAAATTTTGATGAACAGATTCAGAGACTTGTTCGCTCCAATAGCCTAGACCTTTGTTTGGATAATCACTTGACATCATTTTTAAAAATTCTACTGTATGTTTTACTTAAGTGTGTACTTAAGGTGATACTCCTAATCCAAGTTTATAGTAGGCTTTTTGATAATCTTTTACTTTTATTTCGTAGTCAGGTTCTAAAGTCATTGCTAAAAAACTAACTTGAACTTCTCTTAAGCATTTAAAAGCCTGTAGTATAAAAAAAAGATGTTCATTGTTATCTAGTGAAAAAGACTTGATCAAATCGTTCAAAATATCTATATTATCAAGGAGTTTTGAACTTTGTCCTCCCTTAAATTCCCTACCATGAAGCCTTAGTTTTTTAAAGCCAGTTTTTCATTCCACCTCTCTGCTTTGAAACAAAATTCTTTAGATTTTGTATATGTATCAAGATAATTAAAATGTTGGTTGGTGTTTCCACTGAGGTGTAAGAAACAATATTCTTTAGATTTTGTATATGTATCAAGATAATTAAAAAGTTTGTTGGTGTTTCCACTGAGAAGGTGTAATTCCATCGGAGCAATAAGTTTTATAACCTTTGTTTCATCTGGTAAATCGATAAGTATTTGGTCTACACAGTTATGAGTACTGCAGATAAATTTGATTTTTTAACTTTATTTCCGCAGGCATTTTTGTAATTATTAGCTGATGATCTAATCATTTCAAGCGTTCTATGTTCACCTTGAAATTCAAAATTTTGAAAATCATGTTTACTAGCTATCACCAAGGGTAGGGATGAGTTGAGGCTGCAGTTTCTATTCCAAAAAAAATATTGGCCAACTTTATACCGAAAGCACACAAATATTTAATACTGTTTAAATTAATAAAATCGATTACTATTTTCATATTTGCGTAGGATTCTTGCTAATTTTCTACAAGTGCATTAATAATGAGCTAACCCTACCATCTTTGTATTTTTCTTTACATATGCTTTCGTTTTAACTGAATTTTTTAACCTTTGCTTTAGATACCTTGCAATGATCTAAGACAATTAAACAAATTTTCAAAAATCAAGCTCCTCCATCAATGCCAACTTTTAAAATGTACTCACTTAAAATATTTCTTTTTTTGACAATATTTTCCACCAGTCCTAAAATATCTTTGCAATAAGCCATCACCTTTTCACCCTCATCAAATTTAACAGATCTTACGTCAAAGTATTCATTTAAAATGGCATCATCTTTAATCAGTTTGTTTCTTGAATTTTTTTCAAATGATTTGCGACCTTTCCAACTTCTAAAAATACCTTTAAAACTTTAGTGTGTTACTGAGACCATATGCTTTTTTTTATTTGTTCACTTCATTTGTAGGTATCGGTGAATCAGTAAACAATTCTTTGGAAGTTTTTGGTCTTTTTATATTAATTTAAATTTTGCATGTTGCAACCTTAATTAAATTACCTTGTATCAAACTCTCGTTTAAATATTTTGGAACATTACAATTCAGCACCTTCATCGTCTAAATAAAAATTAACAATATAAAATTTGTTATTACTTTGGAATTATTATTATAATTTAGTTTTAATAGGAACTTAATAATGAAATTAATATTTTTTTACCTTCATCTAGTTGCTTCATTAGGTTTTCCCTTCTCTTTGTAATACAACAGGTGTGGGCTAATCCTGGTCCAACAACATTTAAACATCTTTTACAAACTTTAATTGGTCCAGGAGAGGGTAAAACTTTCATGTTAAGTTTTGGTCTTCCTCTTTTTTCTATATTTGATTCATGTGTTAAATTACTACTTGCAGTAAGGCAAATATCACATTGGCAAAACTGTTGGTTTCTAGTAAGAATAGTTTCTTTGATCTTTGAGAAATCAAATGGTTTACATAAAACCATATTGGCGTTACCTTTTTCCATTTTTACTAAATTAGTTCGACATCTTCCACAAATTCCATTAGGAAAACGGTTATCATTTATATTGTCAAAGAAATATTTTTGAATTCTCAATAAAACTACACTTCCTTCTTGTATCTTACTTAAATTTTTTTCTTTTTTCAAAGCAAATTAGTTAAACATTATTCCTACTTTGACTGTGACTTATTTACCTTGAATACAGCATTTCAAAAGTGAAATAATAATTAATATTTAAATTTTCAAAGCACAACTAACGATATTACAAATGCAACAAAAACACAAATTACAATAATGCATAAAAATCAAAACTCATTAAAACTAAAAGTGGTCATTAGTTAACCAGTTTCAAAAAATTTTAGCAATAAAGAATGATTTTGAGATTTAAATTGACGTGACTTAAATTGAAACAGTTGTTTGTAAAAGTAAAACATAACAATTTATAAACTCGTTTTGGTAAAACATACAAAAGAATATTAAAAAATTCTATATATAATTTTTGAAATATATAAATTGTGAAAGTTTGTAAAATATGAAACAGTTATTATTAACTTGTTATAATAAATATTACTAAAAGCCTAAACAAAAAACTAAAATCCTCTTTTTATTTGTGTCCCAGTGATCGGACCAATCATATTAAAACTGTAAGAACACGCCCCTAACATAACGCCTTTTAAACTTTAATCAAAATTTATTGACAAATTTTAAATATCATTCCAAAAAAATATGTTGTTGAAAAGTTGTGACCTTTTAAAGTTATTTTTTGGAGTTAATTGGGAAATAAAAAACTAAAAACAATTATAACTTTTTAACGAGAAGAGATGTGTATGAAATTTTAAATCTTTCGATTAATTTTTACCTAGTTAAAGATATTATGAAAACATTTAAAATTCTGGACCAGATTGTTTAACCCACTTTTATTTTTTAAGATATCAACAGAATATTTTCAAAATCTAGATCATAACTGGTGTACTTTTTTTTTCGTCAGAAATATTTCTACTAGGGTGTGTTGGAAGTAACAAAGTAGTAAAAATTAAAAAAATTATAATTATATAATAAAAAATGATGAGAAAAATTAAATCATTACAAATATATCATAAATAACAATGAAATTAAAATCTCCTAAATGTTAAAAATGTTTATAGAAGGCATTGAAATATTAATGGATGAAAATGAATTCATTTTCATACAAGAAACTTGGCTGAATAAAACTAAAAAAAGCTAAAGATGTTTGCAGCGGAATACCAAAAAAAGCATATTTTTATCTTAACTTGTCTATAGAAGAAGACTACACTGTAGGAAGACCTCATGGCGGTACTGTGTGGATTATTGATTAAAAAACTAATAAAAAAAATTTACCAAACAAATAAGTACATGTAGATATAATAACGTTGTATTAATTGGAGTATACATGCCATGCAATGATGGAAAAGCTGAAACGTTCGGAGAAACAGAAAAAGAATTTGCACTTCTTACAGAAATTATTGAAAAATCAAACAACAATCGTAAAAAAAAATTTTTTGGCGATTTTATCATGGATTTATACAGAAGTAATAGGCATTGCAGTTTACTGAAAAAACTATTAAAAAAGCAAAATTTAATTGCCATTGACCACTTATATCTTCAAAAAACTGATTTTACCTACAAAGATTTAATAGGGCGATCATCATGGATTGATCATGCCTAAATAAATGTCCAAGCACAAGACATAATCATTCAATGTAAAATCCTTGAAAGCCAATTAAACAATAGTGACCACAATGCCATGCAAATAACCATTAAAAATCAAATAAAAAACAATCATCCTTCTAAAACGTTAATTCATAACAATACCCCAACAAAGAAAATAAATTGGAATAATGAAAACTTAAGATTAGTTTATAAAAAATTGGCAACGAATAAAATTAATGAAATTTATGTCTATACAGGATTACTTCCTCTAAATAAAGACCAAAAAGAAATTGAACTAGGTAAAATTATTGATGAGGTAGCTACCTTACTTGAGGAAGCAACTAGAGAATGTTTTCCTAATGATGTAAATTATAAAAACCAGCACACTAGACATAATAAAAAAAAAGGCTACTGGGATCAAGATATGCAAAATATTTATAATGAAAAAAGTTTTCATTACTTACAATATAAAAACAATAACTTTGATCCAACATTGCAAATTCAATACAAAAATGCAAAAAAAAGATTTCCAATATTCAACATACTAAATTGAAACTTTCCAAACGCAAGAAACTACACAAATTAACAATGCTATACCAATCGCAATGAATTCTGAAAAGAATTAAAAAAACACAAACGAACTGGTTTAAAAATATGTATTCCTATAAATGAATTAGAGCAACATTTTAAAAAGTTATTTAATAAAGAAGTTATGAAACCAACAGAAAATCAATGTACTCGTTCAGAAAAGTTGTGCGAACAAATTGAAAAAAGTAAAAATCTTAAATTGAAAGACTGGTTAAAGGTTTAAAAAATAACAAAGCTATCCGTCAGGCAGGTATGAGTAACGAAATTCTAAAACACTGCCTTTGTCCAAAATTAGTTCAAAAAATAAAATAAATTATGGGAGCAATAATTAATGATAGAGCTATGCCGAATAACTTCAATATTGGGAAACTAATTCAAATTAATAAAAATGATACAGGTAATATGCAGGATGTTTCTAATGCATGTTCGTTAACAATTTCTGACAGCCTAGCCAATCTTTTTAAGTACATTAATAGCCTAGCCAATCTTTTTAAGTACATAATGGAACATATAGAAACAAGTCATGCAGTCCCGTCATCTGAATTCATTTGTGTTTGTATGTATTGGTAGTAACAAATCTAACATCTTTGTAACAAATGTTGGCGTTAAACAAGGTGGACCACTCTCGCCTCTTCTTTTTTCGATATATACCAAAGGACTTATTAAACAAGTGGAAAATGCATCACTTGGTGTTTGTATTAACAACTTAATATAAATAAAAATATAATGTTTTGTAACACCACAATTAAACTGGTAATCTCAATTGAATATCTTGGAATGATCTTTCGAAATGACCTTAGAAGTAGTAACCATTGTGAACGAAAACAAAAAAATTTCTATATGCAACTTATGCAGCACGAAACTGGGGTTTGGAAACATTTACTGATCCATCACATCTATTTAACACATCTATTTAAATGTTTTTGTAGAACAATATTGTATTATGGCACTGACGTTTGTCAGCTAAACAAGAGTGAAATTCAACAATTTCAAACACTTGAATCATATTTGATTCAAGTGTTTGAAATCGTTGAATTTGACTCTTGTTTAGCTGACAAACGTCAGTGCCATAATACAATATTGTTAAAAAGGTATTATGGGTATCTGTAGAAAAAACAGAAGTAGGCATTTTTTGGATGTACTAAAAATAGAACCCCCAGGATTAAAAATTGATATTGCCAAGTGTTTCTTTTTTGAACGAATAATGAAGAACATAGTCACAAGTGAAACAATACTTGATATGATAACCTTATAACACAATTGATGCATATAAAAAAAAAGATATCATAGTATCATGAATGCTCAATGCAAATCAATCGAACTCTGTTATGACCCTTACAAATCAGTAATGAGAAAAATTATTTTTTCTGCATTCTTTAAAGGATTGATTGACCTTAAGAAAAGCTTAACAATCAAACGCATAAAAAATCAATTTATTTATGCAATTTTGATACAACTACTGTAAATTATTCATCACCCATGGTGGCGTTATATTCTGAAATAATAATAATTATTATATATATATATATATATATATATATATATATATATATATATATATATATATATATATATATATATATATATATATATATATATATATATATATATATATATATATATATATATATATATATATATGCATACATACATACATACATACATACATACATACATACATACATACATACATACATACATACATACATACATACATACATACATATATGTGTGTGTGTTTGTGTGTATATGCATTAAAAAGTACAAAATGATTAAATTTTATTTCATATTAAGTGTCCAATTAAAGTTCATTGATATTTTATAATTTATGAATAAATCATATAATTATTGAATTCTAAATAATATAGCTTATTTAGCATAATTTATTATTAATTTTACCTACAGCTAGCTGTTCTTCTTCAATTTCAAAAATTTCTAAACAGTGCATATTTTTTTTATAATTGTCAAAGCAAATGTAACATTTTTTATGATAAAATTCTTTGCTGTTCGTTTTATTATGGTTTTTTTTTTAATAAAATTCTTAAATTTCAATCTAAATTTATAGGTGTTCCTATGCCTCCTACTAATAGACTTACTATGAAAGAAGTCTTTGATGCTGACGGAAAACCAAGAATTGATGTGCTAAAAGCTCATTTTATACTTGAGGGTAAAGTTGAAGAAGAAGTAGCTCTTAAAATTATACATAATGGGGAAAATATACTTCGTCAGGAAAAAACAGTACTTGATATAGATGCTCCAATTACAGGTAGTTTTTTGATTGTGTTAAAAAATATTTTTATTTTATTGTTTTTTTATTCATAGTTTTTACAGTCTTCTAGTCAACTAGTCAGCGTAATTAAAAGGATTTTTTAAAATTATAGCGTCTGCATGATTTTTTGCTGACTACGACATATTTCCGTTAAATGATCAGGTCTTTGAATTATAAAAAGACAACAAATTTTAAATGATTAATTTTGCCGTAATATAAAATAAAAATAATTGTAGCGAAAAACCCAGACAGAAGATTTTTTTTTTTTAAATCTCACTAAAATCACAATTGCTTGTCCAAATTTGAATAAGATATTGAATAAATACAATTTTTAGGTGAAATGAACATCATAATTTAATATGATCT
The DNA here is from genome assembly GCF_022113875.1 of Hydra vulgaris. NCBI lineage: Eukaryota > Metazoa > Cnidaria > Hydrozoa > Anthoathecata > Hydridae > Hydra > Hydra vulgaris. The sequence continues at coordinate 34,353,434 of NC_061167.1, read as the reverse complement.
CTTTTGATTGTTTATTGGCAGTTTTTCTTATTTATAACACTTTCTTGGTTTTTCTGCAAATTCTAATATTTTTAGTAAAAATTGATAGAAATGTTGTGTTTTGACAATTACATTCAATTAATATGTACTAGAACAGATTTGGGCTAGGATCTATAGTAGAATTATGGCACTTTTTCAAAAATATTTAATTAAAATTGAAGTTAACACTGTTGAGCAGAATTGTTCTAAATACTAAAAAATGGTGTTCTTTAGATTCACAATGAAGGGTAACGAAAAAGTTTTAAAAATTTTATAAAAAAGAGAAAAGTTTCTTTAAACATAAAAACTTGAAGCAAAAAAGATTTATAGCATCTAAAGCTCTTGTTTAGACATAATACGCTGACAAAATCATGCTAATTCCAAGTAAAGAAATTGAATAATTTACAAATCACCTTGACAACACTATGTAGGTAATTAGGTGCATTTTTTTTTTTTTTTTTTTTTGTCATTGTCAAAAACTTTCTTAAACACTAAAAAAGCTTTTAATTTTTTGCAGTCTTGTTAAAAATAAATTTTCTTTAAAAAAATGTTGTTAAGAATGTTTGTTCTTATTTTTTGCATGGTGTGTATCTAATTCTGCAGAAAAAGAGATTCAAATATTTTCAAATAATAAAATAGGCCAAAAAGAGTTGTTTCAACCAATTCAAACATAATCAGATTTCTTTAAGAAATAAAAAACAAAATGGAAAAGGTTTTTTGAAAAAAATTATGTGTAGTTTAATGAAGATTTATATATTAAACTGATTTCTCTTTGGCCATTATGACATAAAAATTGATGTAAAATGATCTAATTATTATCATAAAGGTATAAAAAAAAACTTTTGTGCAAAAATCTAATTGCAAAAATTTTATTTGAAATACCTACCAGACAGGGGGGTGGCATTAGTAAAAAACAGTATTTTGTGTTTTTTATTTTGCAATTGCTATTTTTATCATCATATCTCAGTAAAAAAAAAAAAACTGAGTAAACTCCAAAAAATTCTAAACTTATTAGGTTCCACATTCTTTCTATTGCTTCTTGATCTAGCGACAAGGATGCCAGAAGTTTTATAGGACAACAAGTGCAATTTGTTATAAAAGGACAAAAACAAAAATTAATGATAAAATTATTCAAATATAAATTCAGTTTTGGAAAATGCAAGTTATTGGACATCAATGTAACACTAAAATTACTCGATAAGACTTTTTTTTTTTTTTTTTTTTTTAAAATAAATTATCAATTCTTATCTTTGTTTATTCTGTTGCTACACATTTTTACATTCAAATTGTACCACAAAATGCAATAAAAATATCTCTATACTAACTGTATAAATTGAAAAATGTATAAGTCAATAAACAAGAAACTATTGCTTTTTGTACTACTTTATATTATTGTCAAGCTTGTCTGTTACTCTATACTTTAGTTATTTTTTTAATATATTAATAAAAATGGGTGGATCATATATGGTTAGAAAAAATTTGAAAAAGGCTTTACCATAATAAAAAATCAATGTTTCATGGACACAACGATAAAAAGATTTACATTTAATGTAAAAAAACCACTTTCATACCATCTAACTAAAGCTCAGTTAAAATTTTACTTAAAAACATAGTTATGTTTCTTAAATGTCCAGAATGTGAAGATTTTTTAAATTTTCTTAATAAAAAAAAATTTTCTTAATAAAAAAAAAATCGTTGCAATCGTTGTAAATGAGAAACAATTTTTTTATTTATTTATTTTTTTATTCATCTCCCCAAGGCCCGAGGGCAAGGCAAGACAAGGCCCGAGGGCAAGACAAGCAAGACTGTTGAGCGCGGTACTTCCAGGGACGTGGTGGGAGTCGAACTCCGAATCTCTCGCTTACAAAGCAAGCGCTCTTACTACTACTTACTACACCACTACCGCATCTACTTTTGCTCAAATGAACTCTAATGCAAAACAAAATGATTTAGTTAAACATAATTGTGTTTGGCATAAACCAATTGAGGTAAACCCTCATGTTGTTGTGTTTTGTGTGGAAAAGGATTTGCTGGGGAAAGGATTGCCATCAGTTTTTTTTATAACATCACTTTCAACAAGTCTGTAAGCAACCGCTATTCAAGTTGAAAGTTGCTGGAAGAAAAAAGATAAAGTTTATAGAGCAAGATAATAATCGACAGATGACTTGAAAGGTAGCAAATTATATGAATAAAGAAAATAGGATGAAGGCAATGAATTCCAAAGAACTCATGTTTGAGAATAAAAACTAGATGAATAAGAATTTTTGAAGCACTTGGGAACAGTCACAGTAAAAGGATGAAACTTAATTGAATGAGTAACACAATAATGAATTTTAGTAGATGGAACAAGACGCTAACTCTTTAGAGCAGTGCCCATTATAGTATTTATAGAAAAGAGAAACAGAAACAACAATACGACAATGTAATAATTATTGGAGGTTGGCCTCAAGAGCAGGTCCAACTAGGGCTTCTAATTATCCAACATTAATCACTATCTGGATATCGAATAATGAAATTTCAAAATATTCGGATATATCCGGATAACAAAAAAGAAAATAAAGATGATAAATTGAACTTAATACTTTCATGGTATTTTTAACCCAATGAATAATTTTAACTTTAGTACTTTAGTTACATACATTGAAAAATCAAATATAAAAAAAATAAAATAATTATACTATTTCATTTTTGAAAATGCATATTTCAAAAAAAAATAATTGCATTAAAAGTTTCAAAATTTAAGCGAGTTTAAATTTTTGTGCCTGCGATTGAAAAAATAAGCTTTGTTGCAGTAGATGGTTATTGTTAGAAGTGTGTTAAACAATATATTTAAGTTATTTGTTCTTGTTTTAGTGGTTGTTGAAAACATAAAATCATTTTTCAACAATGTAGTAATTATGCTGCTCTGTTTTTCTGCATGGAAAATTGAGGAAATTGCTACTTTCAGCTTTTACTGCAAAATTTTATTAGCATTTTGACTTTAAAGCATACTTTCATTTGCTATTTTTTTTGCAACTTTCTCGACTTTATTGTGCTCAGTACTTCTACTATCACCAATAGATGTATAAATCCTTTTAAATATTTCTACTGCTAAAGCGATGGATGTAGATTTTGAAGTAAATCCCCAAAAATTTTGTTTACATTAACTGCAATGTCACGCCTGCTTGTTCATTAACATATCCTAGTAAAAAGTTGTTTTAACTGAAGATAATTTTATCATTTTTATTAATCTTCTGAGATGTTTTATAACTTCTTGAAAATCTTCAGTGAGATTTATGATTTCAATGTCTTCCTCTAGCTCACAGATTATGTTAGCATCTTCAAAACTATTTGTATTCAGCTCATCATTAATGCTTTTGCAGATTTACCTTCACTATCTTCGCTAACATCTACTTAATCTGTTAATTCTTCATTTTCTTTACAAAATTTTGATTGTTATTTTTAAAAAGTACATCAGTTATTGCTAAATGCATTTTGTGGTTATAACAAAGTTGAGATATGATGCCTAATAGCCTTCCATACTTGACGATAACAGCTGATCCATAATGTGTTGATGATATTATATCTGACTTAACATTAATTTCAAATTCTTTTAACTTATTTTCAATATGTAGTTTTGTTTGTTGTATTTATTGTTTGTTATATTTTGTTTGTTGTATTACATGTATTTTTTATGTTAAATAAACTCAATACATACACTTCAAATTTCTTCATGAAATTATCAACAAGTTCATGAAGTGTAACATTAAGATATCTATTCATAGAGTTATCAGTCCACTCGTCTACTGTTAGCGAGAATTGAACATTTTTTAACAATTTTTCCTTTTATTCCTTGTCAATGGTTCACTTTGTTCACAACTTATCTTAAATGAATTTTTAGTTTTTAGTATATAGGTTAGAGGAATTTAAGCAAATCTTATGAATTTTTAAATTTTTTTTTTTTTTTTTTTTTATTTGCATTCACTCCCAACAAGGCTGCAAGCAACCACTATTAAGTTGGGAGTTACTAAGAAAAAAAAAAAAGAACAGAGTTATAGAGCAAGGAAACGGTTGACAGAAGACTTGAAAAGTTGAAGGTTGTATCAGTCAGGAAAACATGAAGATGGGAGAGAGTTCCAAAGGATTAAAGTGCGGGGAAAAAAACTAGATGAATAAAAGTTTTTAGAGCATGCAGGGACAGATACAGTAAACGAATGAGACTTAGCTGAATGACGAGTAAAACGAGAATGAATTTTAGTTGATGGAACTAGAGATGATAACTCCTTTGAGCAGTGACCATGATAGTATCTGTAGAAAAGAGAAAGAGATGCAACTTTACGACGATGGGAAAGAGGTTCAAGCTTAGCAGATAGTCCAGGTCCAACAACATTTACAATGCGTTTTTGGACCTTGTCAAGAAGAGAAAGTGAATCGTTAAAAGAACCAGCCCAAATATGACAATAGTATTCCATACAGGGACGAATAAGAGATTTGTAGAGGTAGAGAATGGAATCAGAAGTAAGGAAATGGCGAGCACGATTAAGAGAAGCAACCTTTGCAGAAGCTAATTTAGCAATCCATTGTATATATGGTTTCCATGAAAGATCAGTAGTAAGCAATAATCCAAGAAGACGTAAAGAGGAGGACTCAGTAAGAGGATTGCCATTCATTAATATAGGAATGTTGACCATATTACGGTAGTTGTTTGCAGTAAGCAACTGGGTTTTGTTAGAGTTGAAATTCACAAGCCAATGGGAACCCCAATCTATTACTGAAGTGAGATCGGATTCAAGATCAGCTGCTTGTTCTAGGCGATCGAAAAGAGAAGACTTTTTGTCAAGACAGGAGTATAAAGTTGAGTCATCAGCAAAAAGAGCTACTTTAGATGAAAGGTTGTCAGGAAGATCGTTTATGTAGATAAGCAACAAAACAGGGCCCAGGATGGAACCTTGGGGAACCCCAGAAGTTACTGGAAATAAAGAAGAGTGTTGGCCTTCAAGGATGACTTTAATAAATCGGTTAGAAAGAAATGATTTGATAATCTCAAAAACTTTCCCAGAAATACCATATGAAGCAAGCTTATGGAGAAGACCAGCATGCCAAACTTTGTCGAAAGCTTTAGATATGTTGAGAGCAATAGCCCTAGCCTCACCGCCTCCATCTAATGCACAATAAAATCTTTCAGTTACAGCAGTTAGTAAGTCGGTCGTAGAGCGAGAGGATCGAAAACCGTATTGATTGTCTGACAGCAGTTTATTTGACTCAAGATGAGATGTGAGGAATTTGTTGATCAAAGACTCAAAGACCTTGCTAATAACAGAAAGAAGACTGATCGGACGATAATTGGAGGGGTCAGAATTTTCTCCAGAGTTTTTGAATATTGGAACCACAGATGCCATTTTCCAACAAGCAGGAAAACAAGACTCAGTCAAACACTTGTTAAATAGTTTAGAGAGAATTGAAGAAAGTTCTGGAGAACAATTCTGCAAGACTGTGACAGGAATGTTGTCTGGACCACAAGCTGTAGACGAGTTTAATTGAGATATGACTTTAGCAACAGAAGCCGGAGTGATTTGAATGTCTAACAATGGGTCAACCTGTTTGACTGGAATGGAAGGAAGAGAATGTCCATAAGATTCAAGAGTGGAATTAGAAGAAAAGTTCTTTGCAAATAGTCCTTGGGAGAGGTAATAAGATCAGTCCCATGAATGAGAGATGGAATGTTAGATCTACCCTTGTTAATAATGCTGTTGAAGATTTTCCAAAAGTCTTTAAAGCCTAACTTCTGCGATAAGATGCGAGATTTAGTGAACTGAGAATAATGGAGTTTAGCATCAGAAAGCAGCTTTTTACATCGATTTCTTGCCATAATAAATAGCCGTTTGTTCTCAAGAGAGTTGTTCTTTTGAAAAAGATGAAAAAAATGATTACGATTAGATATAGCAGCCGCACAAAAAGGAGAAAACCATGGAGTAGAATGAGGCTTGACTTGAAACCAAGGAGAAGGAATAAAAGCTTCCATTCCAGCCTGAATCCAGGAGGTTACGTAGGAGGCGCATTTGTCAGCTGAGAGAGAAAAAACATCAGCCCAAGGACCATCACGAAGAAAATCACGAAAGGAATCCCAGTCAGCTTTAGGGTAGTAGTAGGTGGTGCGATGATAAGGTGAGCCCAAAAAAGAAGTACGAGAAGAAAGATTTATAGAGATCATTGCATGGTCAGAACCACCTAAGGGAGAAAAGGGAGAAACTGAACATAAGCTAGGGTCAGAGACAAGACATAAGTCAAGGAGTGAAGGTAAATGATTAGGGTTGTCAGGAAAACGAATCACTAAGTTAACTATCTGAGTAAGAGATTGAGAAACGCAGAAGTTAAAGGCTTTAGTGCCAGCAGGATCAGTGGTGTTAGAGCCAAGCCATTCAGTGTGATGGGCATTAAAATCACCAACAACAACAATATTGGCAGAGGGGTAAAGAGAGAGGGCATGGTCAATTTGATCAGAGATAACATCTAAGAGAGTGCAATCATGGGAAGAAGGAGAATGATAAAGAACAAAGAGAAAGGTGCTAGAGTGTAGAGGTGCTAGGCGAAAGCACATAAAAGAATGGTCAAAGGATTCGAACCTGATTTCACGACAAAGGATTCGAACCTGATTTCACGTGAAATCAGTGAAATCATACAATTAATGTCGTGAAATCATACAATTAATGCGTATGTATACCCCTAAACCTAGCATTTGACTATTTGAGTCTTTATGAATCAAAGGATAGTACCCATCAACACTGACATCTGAAGAAGGAATTACAGAATTTAAATTTGTTTCACTAAGTGCAAGCAAGTCTGGTGAATTTTGCAGGAGGTAAGACTCAACTGATGGAAAGTTGCTTCGTAGACCGCGAATATTTGTAAAAGATATATTAAAATATTTAGGTGGTGGGGATGGTTTTTTAGGTTTTTTTATGATTAAGAAATGGCATTGTAGAGATCCTTTACATCCTAGTTGTTTACTGCAATGCTTACAGAAATATTTATCCCTATTTTTTTCATTTATCTTAAAATGGTTCCAAACTTCAGATCGTTTTGACATTACTACAACTTTTAAAGTTTAAGAGATCTAAAAATTAATTATAAATTTAAAATGGAAGTAATACATCTAGAGTGAAATATTAACCTAGAACTTATTGTAATAAGTCACTTATTAAACAAAATACTTATATAAATATGCTTATAACTTGTTGTATGACCAATTTAAAACAAACTGGAAACTGTTATTACATAAAAAAATAGCTTAAAATAATAATAAAAAAGTAAAATAATATCGCAAGCAAAGAGAAACTAAAAGCAATTTAATAAAAGATATATACTGTTCAAGAATCTTTAAAGTTACAAAAATCACTATAAAAAAAATTACAATAAAACCAGTATACTTAAAATTAAATTAAAAAAAAAAAGTTAGAAAATAGAATATTAAAAACATTTAATTTATATTCAAATTTAATAAGATTGTTAGGCATCCAAATCACTTCGGCTTCCAATGCTAAAATCAATTCTCAAATAGACTCTTCTGTGGCTTGTGGTTCACACACTTCCATAATAGTCAGGCTTGGTCGGGAAGCGGGAGCGATCGCTCTCGAATACTGACCACGGAAATTATATTTAGTTGCGTAAAACTGGCCAGGTTTTTTAGTCGTTTTGAGAAAATTAAAGTTTATGTACGAAACAAAGAATTTTTGTTTTACGGACATACATGGAAACGTAATAAACTAGAATGTTCTCAGATTATCTTCGTGCGAAAGAATAAAAATAATATTTGTGAACACTAAAAACCCGCCAAATTAACAAACAAACTAATTCTATTGGTTCAAAAAATACACTGATTAAGCGAAATAAAGTTCTAGAGTATTCTGTTAAAATGTTTTAGAAATTGTATTATTCACGATTTGTTACGTTTTGAGATTTCTAGTATTGTTTTAAGAATATATATTATTTGTTAGAGAGAATATATATTATTTAAAGAATATATATTATTAAAGAATATATATTATTTGTACGAAAATAAATGTTTTAAATATATATTAATTAAATTGTTAAAATTTTAAAAGTTTATTATAAATCATAGATTTTATTAGTGTATTCTTATTTTTTATTTTAAAAGAGATTGTATTCTTTATGTAAACGTAATTTTGTGTATTTGTTTTTTATCGTAATGTATCTTTTAAAGCAATTTTTATGAATATGAACAAAGACTTACAAAAATAATTGCGTTTTTAATGAAGTTATAATCGTTTAAGTTAATAAAACTAATTATGTAACTAAGATATAAGAAGTTTCTGGTTACTTAACGCAAACAACGCATACAAAGTAACTCGAGGATGAACAAGCATCGCTTCTGAAGTCACGACAGAACACAAATATATAATAGCAAATAATTAGATATAAAGAAAAGTTTCTAGATATTGGTTTACTAACTCTAATTATTTTCTCTTAAGTTGCCATTCTTAAAACTCGTTATACTTTTTTCTGCTTTAAATACTAATTAAAATTAAAAACCCACTCACTAAAGATCATCAGCGATATTGTAAAGCAGTTTCGCTTCCTGGTCATTACGTATTTTTAACCTTTTTAGTTGATTTCTATCTTGATAATTTAATTCCTATAGTAATTCAATGATTTAATTATTTCATTTGTTTATCTTACTAAGAAGAATCGCTTCAAATATGTTAAACTTTTCAAACTACGCGAAACATAAAATAGGTATTAAAAAAATTAACTTTTTTATTTATAAAATAAATTAAGCTTAAGTAAAACTAAAACTTGGAAAAAGTTAAATAAAGAATATTTGTTTCCCTTTTAAACAATCGTAAGTTGTTACTTTATATAAAAAACATCGCTTAATTTTATAAAAAAAAATTATAAAAAAGCGATGTTTCGTAAATATTTATTCTAAATGTAATTTATTTAGCTTAAAGTTTTTTCACGTTTAAAGATATTTTATTTGCCTACTTTTTTTTTTTTTGTAATTGTCTCACATCGGTCCAATTAATCTAATAAATAATTTTAAAATGTTCTCAAAACTACTAAAAATCTGGCCAGCTTTTCGCAACTAAATATTATTTACGTGGTCAGCAATCGAGAGCGATCGCTCCCGCTTCCCGACCAAGCCTGAATAGTCTGACTAAAGTGTTTTCCAAAGCTCCCTTTAATTCTTGCTAAGCTATTAATTGTTACTAAATTGCTGTGGTTCCAATTTTTATAAAAACTCTAGAAAGCACACTGACCTTTCTAACTATCCTGCAATTAGTCTATTCTCTATTATTAGTTTAATATATAAAGGATTATGAGATTATTAAATCTTTTATTTCTTTAAAGTTTTTTTCTATTTAAAGCGAACACAAAGTGCCGTGATAAGTTGTGTTCATATTGAAAAGAATGATTATAAAAATGTTTGGGCTGATTTTTTTTTGAGTAAAATAAAATAATAAACGTATATTAAGAAAAACTTTGTTGTTTTACTTAAAGGTCGTGGTTTTCATGTTAGCCAGTTGCTTTAAGTCTTTAAAATATACGCTGCAATACACAGAATTAATAATTTATTCAAGCGCGTTTAATTTCAGTTTTCGTATATGACATCATTGTAGAATTTTGATATCTAAAAATTCTTTTTTTTAAATCAAATTATAGTTTTTTTTATCATTATAGATTACTAAAGAATTTTTTAAATTACTTATTATTATATAAAATATTTATATATATATATATATATATATATATATATATATATATATATATATATATATATATATATATATATATATATATCATAAATTATTATAGAATTTTTTTAATTTTTATTTTATAGTTATTTTTACAAAGTTCACATAAAAAATATGAATAAAATATTTCAGATATTTTATGCTTGTCTATTTCTATTAATTATTTGTTTGTTATAATTGTTGTTATTAAATGATTATTATCCTTATTAAGATTTTGTTAAAAAATTATTTTGTATTATTTACCCTTATGAAAGTTTATTTAGCAGCATTTATTTGTTAAACTTTTCGTTGGGTACAAATATTCTCAAAATTTATATATAATCGTGCGAGAATATATTTAATGAAATTTATTTTGTAAAACTGTAATGCTTATTTTATTTTTAAAATTGAAAAATTTTTGGTCAAAATTGCAAAATAGTGTAGCATTATTGAGACAACTTTAAAATTAAAATTGTTTAATGAAAACATTTTATTGTCAACTTTGGTAGTTATTCGATTTGTGATGTTAAGAGACAGGTTTTTATGTAAATGTGCCAAGCAGGACATAAATTAGTAAATGTTAAATATAATATGCTTTTTAACGCATGCTGCAACACATTGACAATTTTAATTGCCATCTGTCTTGAATTTTAGCCATAAAACATTAATTATTGCTTTAATTAATAAAAAGCTGTCAATGTTTTTGTTAAGTTTAAAGTCTACAAATATTTTTTTACTAAAAATTATAGATATTGTTTTATAATCATAGCATTTTGGATGTACATGGTTACCATGTAAAATCATGTTTAACTTTTCAATGTTTAATTTGTAGACAATTGAATTTCAATTGTAGACAATTGTAGACAATTGAATTTCATATTTTCTCCAACTAAACCTGATCTTATTTTAAATATTTTAAAGTACTCTATTATTGCATTTTTTTATATGTAAATGTTTTGTTTTTGTTTTTACTGTTTTTTTTTTTGTTTTTTTTTTTTTGTTTTTTGTTTTTTTTTGTTTTTAAAAGTTTTGGTTTTAAATTAAATTTAAGTAATCTTATATATTACAATCCTCGAATTAAGTGATTGCAAATTACAAGGCTTGAATTAAGTGATTGCAAATTACAATGCTCGAATTAAGTGATTGCAAATTACAAGGAATGCTTCTGGTTTTTTAATTATTTTTTTATTTTAAAACTTTTAGCTCTGTTTTAATCCCAAAACTTAATAGAATTAAAAAAAAAAAAAAATCCTTCAATGTTTCCCCTTAATAAAAATTGAGTTTTATAGAATGCGCATATAGCTTTAGTTTGTTTTTTTTCGGTTGATTTTAATTTTTCCAAGCATAATTTTCCGACTTTTAAAAATTATTATTTTTGTATAACTTTATTTTTTTTAATTTATAATACACTAATTAAATGGTGTTTAAATAAACATTGTTTATTTAACTTATTGTTTAACAATAAGTTAAAATCATTAATTTATTCTTTTGCCCTTTTCATTATCATTCTTCTCCGTTTGAAATTTAATGCCAGCACATAAAAAAGCGCTGGCAGGATGATCATTTTTTAAGTTAGCCTGCACGATTTATATATTTTTTAAATTATTATTAAAAATTCATTTTTTTCCTGCTGTTTAAATTAGAATAAAAATTGCGAAAATGATTTGAATAAATACTAGATAAAATAATTTAAAAAAAAAACTGGTAATAAATATTTCATATTTCACATGTTTCATATAATTCATATATAAATATTTCATAAAAGTTAAAAAAATAATCAAAAAAGTTTTGTTGCAATTTAAAATAAAAAAGCTTTTATTTTATTGGAAAGCATTTTTTTATGCACTAGCCAAAGTTTTTGTGGGCGAGCGTGATAAGTCGAGTCTTTCATTAAAACAGTAGTTTTTAATAAACTTAAAGTTACCAGAAATATTTCCAGATTTCACAGCAATCGCCTAATTTACGTCTTGTTGTGTAAGCTTTTAACATTCTTATTTAACTTTAAGGAAAAAAGTGTTTTGTTAATAAAATAATAAATTTTTTTACTACATTTTTGGTTGGTTATTTAAGTATGTGGAGATATCCATGGTCAGTTTTATGATCTTATGAAATTGTTTGAAGTTGGTGGAAGTCCAGCTAGTACTCGATATTTATTTCTTGGTGATTATGTAGATAGAGGCTATTTTTCAATTGAAGTAAGTTTTTATTATTGACAATGTTTTCTCCAAAGTAGTTTTAATTTTGTATTAATGATAACAAAAGTTTCTAATATTAGCTTTTTTATTTGTCTATTATTTCATTATTTTTTATATTGTTAATCTTATTTTGTTTTAGTGTGTAATGTATTTATGGGCTTTAAAATCTATTTATCCAAAAACATTATTTTTATTACGTGGAAATCATGAATGTCGTCATCTTACGGAATATTTTACTTTCAAAACTGAATGTAAGTCAAAAAGATTATCTTTATTTTTAAAGTTTAAAGTATTAAAAAAACAATTAAACTTTCACAATGTTCAAAACATTATGTCTGTTGATGGGTGAGCAGTTTTTCTTCGTGATTTCGCAGGTAAGTTAATAAAATTAAAAAATGTTATGTCTGTGATGGCTTCTTGTTACAGGTAAAATTAAATACTCTGAAGCTGTATACGAAGCATGCATGGAATCATTTGATTGCTTGCCCCTTGCTGCTGTTATGAATCAACAATTTCTATGTGTCCATGGTGGCTTATCTCCCGAGTTGCATACATTAGACGATATTCGAAAAGTAGATCGTTTTCGAGAACCACCTGCTTTTGGAGCAATGTGTGATTTATTATGGTCTGATCCTCTTGAAGATTATGGAAACGAAAAGACAATGGAACATTTTTCTCATAATAGTGTTAGGGGCTGCTCCTATTTCTATAGGTAGGTTTAAAGTTCTGCACTTTTTAAGTTTTTTAAATTATTCATAATGGTTGTTTAGTTTTAAAGATTTAAGATATTGTTTTAGTCAACAAAATTTGATCTTTAGAAAATTTGTAAAAGATCAAGAACACTGGATTTTATTTAAAAAATAAGATTTAATTTAGTTATCAAGCTTGCTGTGATTTTCTTCAAAGAAATAATTTGCTCTCTATAATTCGTGCACACGAAGCTCAGGATGCTGGGTAAGAATTTAACAGTTTTACACTGGTTTTAGATTATCATAAGTTTTTAAAAACAAATAGTTTAAACATATTTACGTATGCATGTTTCAGGACAAATTCATTCTTACTTACTTTGTAAAATTTGTCATTTCTGATAAAGTTTTTAATAAAAATGAAGAAATCTATTTTTGTTTTGGTTCTGTGATGAATAAGATATGGGCCATTAAGCTGCAACCTAAATTGGCTTATATAGGATAGCTTAAAGGTCAGATCTCAGAATCTAAGAAACATTGAGAATTTTTTGAAGGTAATTCAATGTTCTATTTAGAAATAAACAAGTTTGCCAAATTGCAAAAAATATGAAGTATAGAATTCCTTTTTATGATGATGAATATAGTTAACAATATTTAAGTTTGTTGAGGATGCTCAGAAATTTCTGCATAATATTTTATGTTATTGTTTATTAATGATTGGCTAATCATTTTGAAATTTTAATTTTTTAAACAGCCTTTATAGTCGTAGTTTCATATTTTATGCCATAGAAGAGTGCCATTTTGCTACGAAAAATCTCTTGTTGTAAAAATAAACACTAAAGTAACCCTTAGCTGCATTAAAACACTGCATTACACCACTTCAAGATATAATTAAGAAACAAAAGTTGTTTATCAATTTCATCTTGAAGTAGGTGTCTGTAGTAAAGAAAATGATAAAAATTCCTAATTTTTTGGATTGTTTCCGTGAAAGGAGATTTGTGTGAGATAATTCAAGAAGCCACAATGTAGAGGTCATTAGCGCAATGACAAAACAATCAGTAAGAATGTTGTCATCAATATAGAATCATTTATGTTATATACTATAACATAGTTTAGTTATTGCAGCCCTTTAACTGTCACAAGGCAAAGATCACATTTTAAATAGGCTGCTTTTTTTAACCAGTCAAACAGTAATGAGTTTTTATTGATCCCAAAACACTGAGACAAGTTTTCTTTATATTAAAAGGAATGTTGAAAAAATATATTTAGGCTAAATATTTTTGAGTAAAGCAAAATATTAAAAATTTACCATAAAAAACTAACTTCGTAGTTTTAGTAAAAGCCTCTTCATATTAGTGTGGTTTTAAAGTCTTTAAAATATTTGCGCTTTTTTAAACTCAATCTACAGACTTTATAATTTATTCAAGGTTGTTTACTTTATAAGAGTTTCAGTATAAAAAATAAGGTCATGGTAGGGTTTTTTCTTTTTAGAAACATCGAAATATATAAAAATAAATTTCATTAAATATATTCTCACATGACTAAATAAGAATTTTAAAAGTATGTGTGTCCAACAAAATAAATGCTGTTATACTTTTATATGGTTAAACAATGAAGATAATAATCATGTAATAACATTAAATATAACACAAAATCAATTTATACCAATAAACAAGTTTAAAATATCGAAAAAGTTTTATTTATATTTTTAATGCAAATTTTATGAAAAATAGAAAATAAATTGTTTAGTAGTTTATGAAAAAACATTTTTTTAAAAGAATTTCTAGATTTCTTATAAAATTTTTACAACAAAAATACTTTAACTCTTTATAATTAAACTAGAATAAAATATAATCGGTTAATTGCGTCAAAAAAACGTGTATATTTTAAAGACTTAAAAATCACACTAAAATGGAGAATAAGAGCTTCAACTAAAACTACAAACCTTTTCAGATTGTTACTGACATTTTCCAGATGTTGTTGTTAAATGAAAGTGCATAAAGAAATAGTCACATAGTAAAAACCTGATTTCACAACCAATTGATATATTGATACATAATACATTGATTTGTAATACATAGTTTATTCTCAGGTCAAGCATTTCACATGTTGTAGTCTTTTAGAGAATAACAGCTATCAACACAAAGATATGAAGATGAAACAGTTTAATTCAAGTCTTACAAATGTCTTATAGATCTACAAGTTGGTTAAATTTGTAAGGTAAGATTTGATGGGTAAATTAGTTTGAGAATCACAAGTATTTAAAAAAAATTAAAAAAAGTTGGTGGTGACAAAAGTTTTTCATATATAATATTTTATAGTCATGGTTTAATTTATTTAAGAAAGTTAACTCAAATAGATTTTACCTGGCACCCTAAGCAACTTTGTAATTACTAACAAATTGTTACTAACAATATGTTTTTGTTAGCAATCTCTTTTTTAGCTAGCAACAGTTTTTGCTAGCAACAGTTTAAACAGCTTCATAATTAACGTGTATAGATTTATCTTGATATCTTTGTAAAGCTCAGCATAAGCATCACTTAAAGGAAATTTCTTTTAGATGCTACTGTAACATCTTAGATTTTTCTTTTATTGGCTATAGGTTTCCTTTTTCTATTAGTAATTTTATCAATGAAAAAGTCCTAATTTTTCATCATGTTTGTTTTCCTTTTGTGTATTTCTTAATTTGGTAATTTATGAATAATTTTCAGTTTAAGTACCTGTACTTGCAAAATGGTGTAAATATTAAATCAGCCTTTTTAAGAGCTATCACAGAGTTTAGAAAATATTACAGACTTGAAACTATTGATCCAAGTTTAACTGCACCCTCATAGGATATAACAAAAAGAGTTGAAATAAATGAGGAAAAACTAGTAAATCAATATGTTAATTTTATTATGCTTTGATTATGTTATCTTGAACTACACTATATAGAATATATACAATATTGCTGCTATAAAACTAATGTCTTTTTGTTTGTTTTGACTGGTCCTGACTTCAACTTGTTTTAACTCTGTTAGTTTTGGGTGTGAAATATCCTGTTGTTTTTATTTGTTATTATGTTTTATAACTATATAAAAGATTTGTATACATGTTAATGTGAATTGTTTTAACATTGTATAAATGTAAATTCTAGATGTTAATTATTTAGGACAAATATTTTTTCCCATTTTCACATTTTAGTTTATATTTTAGGTATCGTATGTATAGAAAAAGTCAGGCTACTGGCTTTCCTTCTCTCATAACTATATTCTCTGCACCAAATTATTTAGATGTTTATAATAATAAAGGTTGGTTAATGTTTTATTTACAAGTTGTATGTTTTTGTTTTTTTAAGAATTTTTAATATATTATATTTTTTACTTTGAAAAACAATTTATAATAAAATTTCCAGGGACCAATTCTAGTTCTTTTCAATTTCCAGGGACCAATTCTAGATCTTTTTCATGTGTTTGCTAAACATTTTTAGTTATGTTGCATATTTATTTTACATTAAATAACATTTTTTGTTTTAAAGATATGGAAAGAAACCAGCTTAAACATTCTGCTAGCAGTTTTCACAAACGTGCATGACTATTTTGTTTAATTAAAATTTTTTCACTCGATACAAACACATTATTCTCTGTTTTAGTCAGTATATTTACCTTATTTAAAATGCTCACAATAAAAGTACTAGCATTTTTTAATCATAACAAATTGTTTGTTTGTTTTCTTTTCAATCTACCTTTTAATTCATTAAATTAACTTTGTTCATTTTGAAAAAAAAAAAAAAAAAAAAGGTTTTGAATAAAAATTATAAATAAGTTAATAATTTTTTTTTTTTATAAGCAATAAGTAATTTTTTAAAGCATTTAGTCATTATCTTTTAAATATTTTATTTAGAATTTTAAAAAAACATTTGATTTTCCATTTTTATTTTAATAAATACGTTAAAATTAAAAAAAAAAATTTACTTTTTTCGTTTTCATTTTAAATATTTTATTTAGAAATTAGATACCAAATTTAAATAGCAATTAAAAATTAAGTTTTAAAGGTGCTTTAAAATGTTTGCGGTAAATTACAAATAGAGAAGGCTGAAGATAATATTCACCAATAAACATTGAAATGAACATCAATGTTTTTCAAAAAAAAATTTGTTGATCCCTAATTTTTTTAAATAACATGATTTTTGTTATTTTTGACACAATATTTGTTATATTTATTTTGAAAGTTTATATTTACATTTTCAAAATGACCTTACAGAGACATTAATGAGCTAAAATATACTTTATAAACCAATAAAATTGATTGCAAAAATGACCCAGCATTTTAAATTGTGAAATTTAAAATGGCAATCATAGCTTAAAATTATGAAATTTTTCCAAAATCTTTTTTTCAGTGAACTAATTTTTAAAAAATACTGGCTTACAATCAAGAGGTTCAAGGTTAAAATCCACTTTACGCCTTTATGTAAGTACTGCTTATGCCTCTGTGAAGAACTGCGTTAAACCAGTTTTTCTGCATAGTAGCTTTGTTTAACATGGTTCATGTTTCAGAGTTTAGAGTTAATAAAAAGTTGAACATTAAAAAAAAAAAAATTTTTATTGACTAGTCTCTTTAACTGTAATGGTCCCTTCTGGAACCTTGGTGAAATAAACTAAATTGATGAGGGGGGATACCGCACCCCAAATTTTTTTCCTAGAATAGCCCCATGACCATGCATACATTTTTTATTTTACTTTACAATTTGACCATGTTTTTTTTGCATATTTTATTGATTTGCACATTTAAAAAATCTGATGAAAAAAAACAACTTATGAGAAAAATAAAAATAAACAAACCATAAACTGAAAAGAGAAACAAACTTAACGAATGATAAAATAAATAAAGGATAAACTAATGAAAATTAAATATAAAAATAATATATTTTTTTATTTAAGAGTCTCAACTATTAGTTCAAACCTATTATTATTATTAATTTAGTTTAAATTTAATTTCATGGTTTAAAGTTGATAATTTTACCTATATCGCTAGTTAGTGTAGTGCTAAGATTGACTAATTGTTATTAGGGATGTACCGGATTTCCAGCCGGATTTTTTTTTTCTTTTTGATCAATTCGCTTCTAGCTGTAATTTAACTTTATTTTTACTTTTTTTTTAAGACATGTGATACAGCCTGTGTAAATAAATTAAAAAATAATTATCCTATTGAGAAATGAAGAACTATAGGTAAACCTAGGTTAAAAATACAAATGTAAGTTTATTTTCAGAAATAGTAGTACTGCAAATACATTTGCCAAAATACCATTTGTATTTTTTACCTCGGTTTACCTATAGTTCTTCATTGCTCGATAGGATAATGATTTTTTGATTTATTTACACAACCTGTGTCACATGTAATAAAAAAAAAAGTTTAATTACAGCCAGAATCGAATTGATCAAAAAGAAAAAAATCTAGCTGGAATTGTTATATATATGTGCTGACTGTTAGTTCAATATTGGATGAGGGTCCAAATTCTAGTGATGGATGTTTCATTTTCTTAGTAGACATTAGAAAATATCAAAGTTTCAAATTATTAAGTTTCAAAGTAATTAAGCTGGGATAAAATAACTTTGAAACTTCAGTCTTTTCTAAATTCTATGAAGTGAAACACTTTTTAAGTTAAAATAAAGACATTAATTTTATTTTTTTTGGTTTATCTTAATTTTATTATACATTAAAATTTTAATTTTTTTTTAGTTCAGTTTTAAACATTTGTTTAACTAGCGCATTTTTTAAAAGTTCAGGTTTTAAAGCTTGCATAAAGCTGTGGCCATATTATCAAAAAAAAAAATATCCATGGTTATATTAGACATGCGACTGCTCCTGAGAAGACCTTGTGTGTGTGTGTCTATAATATATATATATATATATATATATATATATATATATATATATATATATATATATATATATATATATATATATATATATATATATATATATATATATATATATATATTGCTTATATTGTTTTTTATTTTTTGTCAAAATGTTTTGAAATTGTGTCTTTAGCTGCCGTCTTAAAATATGAAAATAATGTTATGAATATACGACAATTTAATTGTACTCCTCATCCTTATTGGTTACCAAACTTCATGGATGTTTTTACTTGGTCAATACCATTTGTTGGAGAGAAAGGTTGGTATAAAAAAATTGATTTCAAAAATGTTTTTATTTTAAATATTTTTTATTACAAACGTTTTTATAAGTTTATCTGGCATTTTCCTTCCTATCTTGTTTTTTAATTCCTAAAAATAAGTTTAAAAAGATGGTAGAAGTTTTAGAGTTAGATATCATTACTAGTCTCATAAAACATGTGATTATTGGTTGCGGTGTCATTTAAAACTTAATAGTTTAGTAAATGAGCTGATGATTATTTTATCATTAATGGTGGAATCCATTAATGATATCCAATAATCCAGAACATATACCTGTAGGATGCACTAAATTTGTATTAGTTTTTCAATAGGCAAGGTTTATTTTGTGAGGTGTCATAAAAATAGTTAGAACATCCTGTTTGTGAGAGCGTTATTAAAAATTATTACACAAAATAGCAATAACATGAAAATTAGCATCAAAAGCCAGCTCAAAAAAAATTAAGCCATTATTTAAAGTTATATTTATCTTAATTGTATTGAACTCAATTTTGTTCTATATTGTTACTAATGCTCAATCAGGTAAATTTGAATTCATAAAAATTTAAAAAGCTAAAACCATATTTCAACAGCAGACAAACTAAATTCAAATAATGATATTTACATTAGTATTAAATTTGTAACATTTGTATTAAATTTGTAATAAAATTTAAATTTTATTACAAATTTAATACAAATGTTACAAATTTAATACTAATGTAATAATAACTGCTGAAATAATTTTACTACAAGATCTTTCTTCTGGTGTTATCAGTAGAATTGAATCTGTTTTTGATTCCGTTATTGAGCAAGATGCTATTATTGATGCTATTGAAATTTTCAATTTTAATATAGGATTCCATAAATCTGCTATTAAAATTGTTAATTTTAAAAGGCCACAAGTCTTATTATTTAGTACCTTTGTCAATTAGAGGAGAAAATCAAGGCATTCATTGGCCTTTTTATGTAACTAACCATGGAAGATGTAAAGTTTGCTCAAAAAAAAGATTGAGTCAAGACCACATTTTAAATGCACCACTTGTTATGTTTTTTGTGCATAAAAAACATAACAAGTGAAATATTCGAAATAACATAACATTTAGATAAATTTAATTGAAATGTATTCAATAACAAACATTTTGTTTTTTCTTTATGTAGTAATTACATAAAGAAAAATAATTTTAAAAAAAAGCTTTTATTGCCTGACCGCACATATTAGTCCCACTTCAGTTTCCATGGTACCAATCACCTTTATATATTGAAAAAATGTGTATTGTCTATTACTGGACCCTAATTAGTATATTTCAATTGTATATTTTATTTAACACTAGCGATTTCCACCTTCTGACCTTAGAGGGTTAATCTTATCTTCCGAAAATTTTTTTTTTTAAGTATGTAATTAATTTTTAGCTTCTGAATTTTTTAACATCGGGAAAATATAACTTTTTAGGGTAGTTCACTCGATACTAATTTTAGTGGTATCGCATCCTCCATTTTTTAAAAGGTCGATAAAATATATCACTATTTCCATTGTTCTTAATCTCCAAATGTACTATTAGGGTACTAGAATGGGCCAAGAAGATACATCAAGCAAAACAATTAAATTTTGTGATGAAGGAAAAAAAGTTATATTTTTAAAATGCAAATCCATACAAGTTTTAATAATAGTTTTAGTATCACTATGATGATGTTGCACCAACATTGGATTTATAAAATTTTTGTAATATTTTTTTGATATGCAAAGTTACCATCCTTTTCAGTTAATTGCCAATTAATTTTTTGTAGTTAAATAAAATAGTATACATTTTGTCCATTACATTAGTCAAGATTATTCAAAGTTTTGCCATTGTACAATTAAATTGCTGTACCCTATGGACTCTTTTGACTAAAACGTGTAAATCTTGGTAGAATGCAATCCTTTAGCGTCTCAATCGAGCCAAAATGTCTAAATAAACAGACATATGGATCACAAAAGACTTTTTTTCCACCATTTAAAAAACTCTTCTAATTCAGCTCATTTTAAAGTCTGAGAATCTGTATGACTGAGAGATTCTATATGCCTAATATATGCGACATATTCGATTCAATGGGTTCCATTTATGGTCAAGCCAACATGTACTGTATGATTTCGTTAGCATGGGAACTGATGTTCCCCAAGCTTCTGATATAAGTTTTAATTCTCTTAAACATTTTGGAGAGTTCATAAAGAGAATGTATATTTAACAAGAAGGTTTTGCAATTTTCAAATGCTGCAATCTTTTAAAAGAATTTTTAAGGCAAGCTCAAGACAGTGGTTAAAACAATGGATTACTTGAAGCCACGGAGAGTCTAACTTTAATAAAGCTCCTAAACCTAAATGAACACCAAGATTTACACTTGCTCCATACTATATTATATGATTAGTTACAAAATTATTAGGAAAATATTTTAAATTCTTTGAAAATATTCTCTGATCATTTTTTTTTTTATTTAATGATTTGTTTCTTCAGTCATTGTAAAATATCAAAAATTTATGTTAAAGACAATGATTATATTAATCAAGTTCAAGTTTCTTGGTCTACAATACCAAATCAAACTTTAAATTTAATAAAAAAGTTTTTTTCCCAGACCTTTTTTTACTTTTTTTTTTTTTCATTACTGTTATGTATTGTTATTTAATCATCCCCTTGAGTTTTACCGTTTTTGTAGTTTTTAATAATTTATGAAATTTATAAAAATAAAAACAAATAAAACAAAAAAAATTAATTTTGCTTTATTTGTAAAATTTATTTTAAGCTTTATTTCTTGGAAGAAAATTTTTTTCCATTTTATTGTTTTTCCTATTTAAAAATTATTTTGCCCTTGTAAAAGTAACTGAAAATAAAAGTAAAAGAATTAATGATAAATAATAATTAGTTAAAGGTTAAAAGGAAAGTATAATAAAGAAATCTTGTTTAACATTGTAGTCAACTACATTACTATCATTGTTGCAAGTATTCAATGGGCAACTTTAAAGATTTGAAGGAGATTTCAGTCAAGATTAAATACTTACATAATCAAAGTTATAAATTATGGTAACTATCATGGTACAGTAACATAACTTCATTTTAAACTCTAAAAACAAATTTTAAAATGTTTTAGCTTCATTGACTTTAAAAATCATTTCATTCAGGAATTATCTTTTTCATATTTCTTTCAACTTTTAGCTATTCCAGATTTCCATTTATTGTAAATAAAAATTTAAATATATTTTTGCAATATATTTGTTTATTAACTTTTTCAGTCAATGCCATAGCGTTCTCTACTACAGGCCTCTTCATCACGCAACCAGATTTTTTTGTGGAGGCCTACTTTTTTACGGCAAAAAAATTATTTGTCCACGTTCAGACCAGATACAATGTCATGTCGTTTATGATGTATAATTAAATAATGGAGTATAATACAATGTTAATAAACTTATATAATTTAAACATGGAGGTGCAGGTTTAATTGAAAGCGAATAATATATTTATAAAATTTAGATTAAATCGTCATGCCAAATAAATGTTGTGTGTATGCTTGTCACACCAACTATCAAGGTGAAAAAAACAAAATATCTAGTAAAGTTAATAAAATAGCAGTATATCAGTTTCCAAGTGATAACATTGAGCGTGAAAAATGGATAAAAGCTATTCCAAACTCTAATTTGGTTGTTACCAAGTATACTGTTATCTGTGAGTTACACTGGCCTCCAAATTTTGATACAGTTATAGTGCATAGAGGAAAATGTCGACAAAAAATCATCCTTCTGTTTGGCTGGGAATACTTTTATCTCAAATTCCAACTGCTAATCCAACTGAAAAAACTACTAAAAGTTCTTTAAGTGGCATTAAAAGTACATTAGATGATGAGCTAGATACATTTTTTAAAAGGGATAAAGCTACTTTTTGTGACATTAAAAACAAATTTAGAAGCAGTGATCACTAATATCCAGTTATATCGTTTATGGTTGATGGCTATGTTGTTATACAATCTTTGCAATTTTTTAATGGAATACCTTTTTTTGTACTTAAAATTTATGAAAATCTTCCCTTTGAAACATTTCGTTATGGGATTAAGTGTCACATTTCTAGCTTAACAGTAAATCGAATCATAATTGTTGACACCTGGTCTAAGTTTGAGATTTTTTCTTCGTTTTTTAAGCTCTTTAAAAATTAATAAAAAAAAAGATGTAGTTATGCAACATGTTTCAGTTATGGGATCAAATAATTAGTTGGAGATAAACTTTATACACCTGAAATACTTAAAAACCTTAAATCCTTAAAAAATAAAAACCTCCTTAAATGTCCTAAAATAACCTTTAAAAAAGTTAAAATTTGACTGTACTCCTTAATTTCTCCTTTTTTTTTTTTTTTTTTTTTTTTTTTTTTTTTTTTTTTTTTTTTTTTTAATCACCTAGGAATTTTTATTAAAGTGAATGAATTATATTTATTAATAAAGAAGAAAATATATAGTTCTTTGATAGTTTGCAAACCTATATTTTTATTAGAGATTTTAACTTATTTATAAAAATTATCATAAAAAAATTTAAAAAATGCATTTTTTTTCATTTTTTGTTAAAAAATGTACTTTTTTAAGTAATAAAACCAAAAGTAACAATTTTTTTCAAAATGAATATTATTTTTGAAATTTTTATATAATTTCGCTTCATTTGAGTACCAGGTTGACATATTTTTGGAAAAAATTTTTTTGAAAATATTAGGGACCCATTAAATGTTTAAGAGTCTTGAGGGTCCCCTCAAAATAATTTTTTATTCAAAAAAAATTATAAACCAAGTGTTTTTGTATTAGATAGAACATATTTAGAGGGTGGGAGCAGGTTTTTCTCAAAAAAGTTGTTTTAAGGGCCACCCAAATATATATATATATATATATATATATATATATATATATATATATATATATATATATATATACACACACACACACACACACACACACACACACACACACACACACACAGTACTGGACAAAAGTCTAAGACCAAGGGTTGAAAAAGACTAAAAACTGATTTTAACCATAAAATTTTATTCAATGAACAACCATGTCAATTTTTTCCAATATAATTCATATTACTAGGAATAAGTACAACATACTTTGTGAAATAAAACACAAAATGTCCATGTCATGTCAGTATTTTATGGGCATTCCTTTAGCCGCTAGCACAGCAGTAATTCTCCTGGGCATAGAATTGATCAAATTTTCGCAATAAGCAGGAGTGATTTCATTGGACCAAACCAACATTATCTTTTTTTTCAAATCATCATATGATGATGGCTTTAAAGCAGCTACCTTTTTCTTTAACAAATGCCAGCAATTCTCTATTGGATTTAAGTCAGGCGAGGATCCCGGCCAAGGAGAAAGTACCTGAATATTTTTCTCAGCAAGCCATTTAGTAATCACCTTTGCCCAGTGACATGGTGCACCATCATGCTGGAAGATTGTACAACCAGAAAGAGGCAGCCACTGAAGCAAATTGCTTTTGAAATTTTTCAGATATTCATTGGCATTTATGGTTGTTTTAGGAGGCATGAACCAAATACCTGCTTGTCCTCTGGTTGAAATTGAAGCCCAGACCATGATTGATTGGCACTGTTTAACATTGCATTTGGTGTACTTGGGATTCAGTCGCTGATTAACAGGTCTATAAACAAAAGAATGAAGAGGAGCAAACTGCTTTATTTGAATTTCATCTGAAAACATTACTCGCGCCCAATCCAACTCTGTCCAGTCTTTGTGCTTTTGACAAAAGGCAATCCGATCCTTGATGTTCTTGGCAGAAAGCCTAGGTTTAATAGAAGGACGCCGGGCATGCAGGTTGAAATCAGAGGATAGTCTTTGTCTGATAGTTCTGGAGGAAACAGTAACAGAGGATGGCAAGTTGTGTTGTATTACTGTGGATGATGACATCGGAGAATTAGTACAAGTGCGATGAATCAAGCGGTCAGTCTGCATAGAGGTACAATTTGGTCTACCAGATCTTTTTCAGGAAGTTAAGCTGCCAGTCTGCTGCAATTGAGTTATTGTGTTATGAACTGCAGTTTTAGAAACAGACTAACGTTCAGCAATGCTTCTTTCGGTGTATCCCTCCTCTTTTAAAATACTGATCTGTGCTCGAACTGATATTTGTAACTCACACATTTCAGTGAAAGAAAATTAATGCTAAAATCAAAAATGAAAATTGGAAGCACAAACAGCAAATGCCAGATTCATTAAACAATAACTATATAAATATGCAATACAGTATGTATGTATGTATGTAATGCATGTATATAACAACATAGTACCACAACAGCGCTAATATGCGTCAATCCTAGGACACTTTCAAGTTTATTATCTGCTATAAACTGTTACTTTATCTATAATTTGCCATCACGCAGTAATAAACTAACGCAAATATCAATGCGAAACCGAATAATATAGTGCATGATTCATATAAAGTTCAAAGAAGTTATGCATGCAACATACTACATATATGACAATTGTATTACTCATCAGTTTTCCTCACATCATCAGTGATGCTGACAATAAATTGTTGTGTTCTAAATTATGTTGAATTACTAATATGAATTGTATTGGAAAAAATTGACATGGTTGTTCATTAAATAAAATTTTATGGTTAAAATCAGTTTTTAGTCTTTTTCAACCCTTGCTCTCAGACTTTTGTCCAGTACTGTATATATATATATAGTAAGTAATATATTACTTTATAATAAATTCTGTTAATATTTAAAATTTATTGAAAAAAATAAGATTCTGTTTTTAATATAATCATTTTCTCCTTAATTATCCTTATTTTTTCTTTCAAAAAATTGTTGTTCGTGACAAAATCTCTTGAAAATTAGGAAAATAGCTCGTTAAATTTCCTTAAAATCCTTAAATTTAACCTCAGTTTTAATAGTGGGAACCCTGTATACGCTATTTTGTATATTTTTTAACATCAAAAGCATTATATAATTGATTAGGAAATGATTATCAACTTCTATCTATTTCAACGCTGACTTGAATTACTTCAAAAATTTCTAATATTATTGAAAACAAATTTATTTATTCAGTTTTTAACTCTCTTCCAAATAAGCTGAAATTATGTATCATATTACATGATGAAATATATGTTAAAAAAAGTTTGCTTTACCATGGTGGAATTATTTTTGCTAGATCGGAGGATAACCCAGTGGAATTGTCCAAATCATTATTAGGGGTTATGGCTGTTTAAATGGGGGTCCAAAGGTATTAATTAAAATGATACCAATATCAAAATTACGATCTGATTTTCTGTTTGAACACATTAATTTAACTAGTCAAATAATTTACTCAGTCAGTGCAAATGTAAAAACTATTATATGTGATGGGAATCGTGTCAATCAGGCTTTTTTTAAATTTACACATTTGTTCCGGGAAAACCATGGTTAACTGTAGATGGAAAGTATTTACTTTACGTTTTTGTACACCTCATAAAAAATATTCGTAATCTTCGGTTAATTGAAAAAACTCAGGAATTGATATTTGACGATAACGGAGTAACCAGGATTACAAAATGGACTCATTTAAAGCAGCTTTACAATGCAGAATCCAGAAGCTTTCTAAAGTTATCTGACCTGAATGAAGCTTCCATTTCTCCTAAACCTGTTGAATGACAGTGTGTATTAATAGTTTTAAGAATTTTTTCTAAAAAAACTTACACTGCTCTTTTGCAACATCCTGACATGATTCATATTGATATTAACAACACTGCTATATTTATCAATAAAGTTGTTATTGGGTGGAAAATTTTAAATGTCAAAGCCATTAGTGCTGATACAAGGCATAATGATCCTTTGCAGGCTGTTATCAATAATCCTGATGACAACTGTTTAAATTTAATACTACAATTTGGTGATACGGCTTATATTTTATACAATTTGGTGATATGGCACTTACATCCTGATGACAACTGTTTAAATTTGATACTACAGTTTAGTGATATGGCTTATATTTTATACAATTTGGTGATATGGCACTTATATACACTTACATTATACAATTTGGTGATATAGCACTTACATTGGCAGGTCCTAAAGGTAAACGTATTAAACAGCTTTCTAAAGATTCTGCAATCTGTATACATCAAACTTGTTATGGACTAGAAGATTTATGTAGATATATTGCAAACTTCATGGTCAATTTATTTCAGATCACCTGGAAAAAGAATATAGTATACTTCGTCAAGGTTTTGGTGGTACATATTTTCTTAGTATTCAACAAGTTATTGAAAAATTAGGTATCAAACATGCATCTTTACTTTTGAAGATAAATGTAGACATTGACAATTTTAATGTGAAGTCTGGTCATCAATGTGCATTTTGTGATTTCAAATTGTTTGAAGACTGCTAGTTTTCTAAATTTTTGGATCGTGGTGGATTAAAAATTCCAAGTGAAAATTGGTGCCAATGGACATTTTTTTGTTTTGTAGTTTTTCAAATAGTTAAAGATCATGTATGCAGAAAATCTTTAAGTAGTATTTTTATGATTATATCAGACTATTATTTATTGGATATGGAAGAACGTCAATGTGTAATATTGAGTAACATTTAAAAAAAAAAACTTATGTACAACTGTCAATCCAAGATCTGGCAAAGAACCTGCACTAAAATTATTAAAAATCTTTTAAAAGTCTACTTAACTGTCTACTATTTATAATATATATAGTATACTATCTTATAAAAGATTTATAAAAGTTTCATATAGTAGTTGTTTTTTTTTCAGATTTTGTTACCAATTTTAATCAAAATTTATTTAGTATTTTTTGTTTGGTTTAATAACATTTCTACTCAATATAAGAAAATATCAATTTTGTATTTAGCTGTTAAAGCCAAAATTAAAGGTGAAATAATATAATTATGTAAATGTGTGAAATTTGAAATTAGAAAAAATTTCTTTGCCTTTTTATTTACATTGTTTATTACTTAAGATTAATTTTCTTTTTTCATCAAAAAAATTATTAAAAAAAAAAAAATTATTAGGCTATACAGAGCCTAATTAAAATTACTTTTTAGTTTTAAAATTACGAAGTTATTATCTTTTTTGCCGTATAAAAGTAGGCCTTCACAAAAAAATCCGGTTGCGCGATGAATAGGTCTGTAGTAGAGAACGCTATGGTCAATACCCATACAAAAAATTAGAAAATTTTTTAAACAGTTAAAAAAGCCATTAACTTTAAGCTTAATTGTGATAAATGTAAGACAAATAAATTTCGGTAATTTTTTGAAAAATGTTTTTACGGATTTTTATAATATAATCTGGATAATAATTGTTGATTTAAGAAATTTATATTTAGAATCATCATTATGACAATATTAATTGTCAACCAACACATTAAAAATTGTTTTAAAAACATTTATAATAAGTGGCAAGGCTTAATTTACTACTACCCTCAGAAGACAAACTTTATGTTAAGTTATTTAGACTAGAGTAAAAAAGTTTTGGCTTTGAATTTTTATCTATCAAAGACAAACAAAAGTTAAAGGAATGAATTTAAAAAAAAAGTAAAAAAAAAATTAAATAATATCTTATAATACTAGTATATAACTTATAATAATAATAATATATAACAATAATAATAATGGTAGCAAAAGGAATAGTAAGAGATTGTGAAATAGATAAAATCTTTTCTGAGTAATCTCAGAAAAGATTTTATTTTTAAGTTTATTTTTTTAAGTTTATTTTTTAAGTTTGAGTTAAATTTAAAATTGTTTCACAATGCATTTATATTTTTAAATCAGAAATGTATAAAAGGTAATGTAAAGCAATAGAGTTTTTAATAATTTTTAAATAATTTTTTCTCTTTAAAGTGATTTCTTTGGTAGTAAAAAATTTTTTAAAAAATAAAAATCCTATCAGTTGGTGGCTCATAAGTTTTAATCACTTAAAAAAGTTATTTTAAAAATTAAAATTTACTCTTTTTATTAGTATTATAATTTTTCCAAACTTTAACTAAAAAATTGTTTGTTTATATAAAACAATAGTGAAACAATAAAACAAGTGATTAGTGATAATCTATGTCAAGCTTGAATTGAGTCTTTCTAGATGTATCTGTACATTGATTTATTTTAAAGGTACTTATATGAGGTAGCTGAATTTACTTAAAATGATTTTATATATCAGGGGTTATCTTTTTTCGGATATTTCCAGAATTCCAGATATTTTCCTCAACTTTTAGTTTTTCCAGATATCCAAGTTAAGGTATATATATTTTTGTAATATACTTCTTTATTAACCTTTTTCACTAAAAAACAATTTAAATTAAGAAAAGTTTGAAAAAAAAAATTTGAAAAATTTCAGCTAAAAGCAAAATTAAGAGGAAAACATACTCCAGATTTTTTCTGTATATTTTACTAAAATAATTTTTCGGATTTTTAAAATATGGTCTAGTTGATCTATAATATATACATACTCCACAATGCCAACTTTAATCTGCTATCTTATGAAATATATCCTATATTATATTACTTTTTTATCTTTTTAGTTACTGAGATGCTTGTTAATGTATTGAACATATGCACAGATGATGAACTTGATGATGAAGATGGTGAAGATTCCGCTAAAAGGAAAGAAGTTATTAAGAATAAAATCAGAGCTATTGGAAAAATGGCTCGGGTTTTCACGATTCTCAGGTATACGCTTTTTAATTTGATTCAAATAAAAATTTTTTTGCCAATTGCATCATTTCAATAAATTTTAATTATAGTAAAGTTCTGTCATGAAAAATCATGTCCTCAAACTTTATTAAAAAATTTAGGCTTTTTTTATAAATTAGCTTTTTATTTTATAAATTATAAATTATTGTTGAGCTAACTCATAAATGTAGATTGTTAAATAAATAGAAAAGCCCAAATCTGGGACTGCATAAGTCTTGATTTGTAAAAACAGGTCAACACCAGAAATGACATTTGTTTTTTTTGTTTTTTTAAATTGCTTCAACTTTTCCATGTCACTTTAAAAAATGGCAGTATGGAAACCTGTCCAAAATATAAAAATATGGATACCTTTTACATACTTTTTTTTATTATTTATATTTTAGGTGTTGGGTTATAGTACTTATGTTGTAAAATTTTTTTATTTTAAGTTGAAATTGTTTTTGAAACTTATTTATGGAAAAATTTTTCTAAAATACACTACCGATCAAAAATGTAGATTCACTTGATAAATTAATTTGCACCAAAAAAAAAAATTTTTCTCATTGTATTGTTTACAATAATTTATTGATCGTAATAAAATAATAGAAACATATGAGATTATTTTGATGATCGTGTAGTATTTTTTTTTTTTTTATTTTTTTTTTTTTAAACATTTTTCCAATAATTTTTAATTACTCATATTATTTGCAATAAAATAATTATTTAACAAAATAAGATGACATATAATGTCATCTTATTTTGTTAAAAAATTATTTTATCTTTCATCTTTTTTTTTTCTTTTCATGATTTTTCAAAGTATCCTTCTTTCGCTTTTATAACAGTAGCACATACTCTGTGCATTCTTAAAATAAATTTCTGCAATGATTCAGTTGATGTTTGATTCCAGCATCTTTTTATGAATAACCAAAGGTATTTTTGATTGGTTGGTTGTATTTTTCTTACATTTCTATCTAACTCGTCACACAATGACTCAACCTGGTTTAAATCAGACGACTGAGGAAGCCATAACATATATTTTAGTTTTTTTTATGTGTTTTTTTTGGCTGCAATATTTACATGTGTGTTTGTTTACATATGTGTTATCCTGTTGAAAAATAAATCCCCAATTTACAATTCTTTTTCCGCACAGAAATGCATAGTTTTTGTATTTATTTTATCCATAATGCCCTTAAATCGCACAAGGTTGAAAAAAAAAATTTCACTAATGTATCCCCAGACCATGACTGACCCTCCACCATGCTTGACTGTTGGGATCACACATTGTTTTATCTTGTGTTCTCCATTTAACCATAAAACATATAGTCAACATTTTCTTTCAAAAATTACAAATTTTGATTCATTGGAGATCAAGGCTTAAGAACATTGTTGAATTGTCCAATCTATATGTATTTTTGCCCATCTTAATCTTTTAACTTTATTTAGTTTTTGTAGTTATAGTTTTTTTGGTAAGAACACATCCTTTTAAGCTGCAATCGCAAAAACATTGTTTTACCATTGAAACAGATACTAGTGTTTCCCAGATGGAAGTAAGTTCTTAGCAAATTTTAAAAGCAGTTCACATACAATTTCTTTTATATTGAGCACAGATAAATTTGTCTTGGTGATTCAGAGTTGTTCTAGACCTCTCCAAACAATGATGACTCTGGTTACAGCTGATTTCACGCTTTCTTTGCTATGCTCTCATGGCTGCATTTTAAGAAGCATTGGTTTTTGAAGCAATTTTTTGTGTTAAATAACTTTCCTTGTGTAATGCCACAATAACAATAACACAATAACAGCTCATTTTTCTCACTTCTGCTTTTTTTTACTCTCCTTTAATCAAAACAAATTATATTTTTTTCTTCAAATTTTAATACTAGGACAAAGTTTTTTAAATTATTTCAACGTGCATAACAATTACTCTATAGATGTAATTTAGTTACTATGGTTTCCTGAATTGAAGCTGTGCTGATAGACTTTCATTTAACATTTATTTTTAAGTCACAAATCTTTAACACCCACCAATAGTGATACCAACACCCAATAGTGATACACCCGTCATTAGTGTAATCTGGCTACACCAATAGTACATACACAAGTTTTTAAAATTTTTATATTTTATTCATGATAAATTTTAAAATAAAGTTTTCTTTTTCTATTAGGGAAGAAAGTGAGAGTGTATTAGAGTTAAAGGGGCTGACTCCATCAGGTGCACTACCTGTAGGTATTCTATCAGGAGGAAAAGATTCCCTAAACTCAGGTAATTGTCTGTTTTTGTTTTAAATAAAATGTAATGTATTTATTATATTATTTTATTTGAAGTAAAATATGCAAAATAAATATATAAAAATTTATTGCATTTTTTGCATTTGTGTAGAGCAAAAAATGCAATAAATTTAAGAAGAAATATTAGGATAAAATGTATTTTATTGCATTTTAACTTTTAGAAATATAAAAGAAATCCTCTCAAAATTTTACTTAAATAGTATATATTTTATTCAATATTTTTACCTGGTCTTTTATTCTTCTTTTAAGCATCAGATTTCAGATGAACTAGATATTGATTTTGCTTTTTTCTTCTTTATTGTTTGACCTTCACCTGTATTCTTTTTTTTTTTTTTTTTTTTTTTTTTTTTTTTTTTTTTTTTTTTTTTTTCTCTCTCTTTTTTTTATTTTATCTTAAGTTTGATTTCTTATTCATACAGTTCTAAAACTTTTTTATTTAAAATTTATAACAGAAAATATTTAAAAATATTTTATAACAGAAGTTTATAACAGAAAAAGTTTATAACAGAAAATATTTAAAAATATTTTCTGTTATAAACTTTTCTTAATTTTTTGTATATAATCTACTTGCTTTGCACCTAATAAATATATTATTAAATTTTTATAAACTATCTTGTCAACCTTCTTGAACCATTTTTATTTTTCTGTTTATTACTCCCTTCTATTCTAATTTGTTTCTTCCTTTTATCCTAATTTGGCTAGTCCAATAAATGATTTATTATTCGTTTTCAGAATGTGAATGCAATTTTGAGGAAATGAAGCAATGTGAATGTGCAGGGTTTAAATACATAAACATTAATGTGACATGTGGCATTAACATGTGACATGATTGAATGATTGTTTAAGAATAAGCAAACAGCACATGCAACATCTTTCAGTTCATTCTCCATTTGAATATAGTCTTTAAAAGAGTTCATTTTGCCATCCAGATTTAGTTTAGGCAAATAACAAATTGCTATGAATATTTCATATGCACATATATCTTATTTTCTATCCAAGTAAACTTTTTTTTTCAAAATAACATGGATTTTTAACAATAACATCCATTAACTCCAAAGCATAGCAAACAATAATGTTTGACATTTTATATATATATATATATATATATATATATATATATATATATATATATATATATATATATATATATATATATATATATATATATACATTTTTATTTCTTCGCTGGCTAGAGCCATGTTTTTAGATTGTTTCTTTAAGTTTTGACTAATCGTTTGTTCTCGTTTTTTATATTTTTTGGTGGCAGTATAAACTGGTAATTATGAATATTTTGCAGTAGTTTTTGTAAATAAAAAACTTTATACTTCTTTCTATTTTTTTATTGGAGATACAGTCGAAATTTTTGCTTCCACTTCTTCAATAATATCACGATTTTCCTAGATTACTATACAAACATCGTTAATTGTGAGATGGCTTTAAAAAATTTCAATGAAAAGTTTAAACTTTTCCATTAGACCAATTTAATTACATAGTTGATGAATGTTCAAACTTTTAATTATAATAGTTTTTGGAATGGCTGATGACAATAGTTTATAAAAAATTTTATATGGTTAGTGAGACATTCAGAACATGCTGAGTACTCCAAAGCTTTTTTCCTTAAAAATAATCCTGCGAAAACAAATCTTTACCCTATATTAATTACCCTGGTTTAATGGAAAAGTGCTGTTTTTTTTTTCTTTTTTTTTTTCTCATATTTAAGTTAAAGTAATATTTTGATATAGGGTGGCCACAGCTCCTTTAAAGTCCTCTTTTTCCAGAAATCTTCTCTAAAATTCTTTATTATCCTATAAGTGCATCGGATTGTAAAAAATTGCTTTAGCAAAACCCCGTGTCATTTAACATAAAAAATGACATTATTGACCCCTGTTCAAATCCCATAAGTGTAGAAACATGGGCGTTAAATCTATTTTTTTTTTTTTAAATCCTTCTATTTTTATTTTGTAGTGTTACAGAAAAAATGCACTAAATTAGATGCTAAGTCTCTTCTATAATCTTCTAATATCCTCTTTTTCCTATGAAAATTATACGTGGCCACTCTGATATTTAAAATCAAGTTATTGATAGTATTAAAGTTATTTTTATATGGTCACTTAAACAAAGCCGATTTATTCTTATGTGGTCATTTAATTTTACTTTAAATAGTTCGTTAAATATATAAATTTATAATTATGATGTTAAAATGGAGTTTTGTTTTTAGCTTTGTCTGATCTATCAGTTGATGGTGGTCAACGTAATAAAATACAAGGCTTCGCCGATGCAAAAAGCTTAGATCGAATGAATGAACGCATGCCACCACGTAAAACAGATAAGTTAACGGGAAAAAAATGATAGTCGACTATATGCTAAACTGAATTTTATGCGACCCCAGACTGGTGGTTTTTTATTTAAAGGGAGGATTAGAATATTGAGCATTAGCTTCCATATTGGCGAATATAGCGACTTAGATACATGTTAAAGTACCTTGTGGGGTTTGGTTTAACATTATAATTAAGTTATTTTTATTATTATTAAATTTTTTTTATGTAAAGCTTTTTTTGACT
This sequence comes from Hydra vulgaris, assembly GCF_022113875.1. Classification (NCBI taxonomy): domain Eukaryota; kingdom Metazoa; phylum Cnidaria; class Hydrozoa; order Anthoathecata; family Hydridae; genus Hydra; species Hydra vulgaris. The sequence goes on along the minus strand of NC_061167.1, from coordinate 34,319,129 downwards.
GTACAATCTGTTAATATTTTTATGGTTTTCTGGCTGTACAATGGTGTGTTAATATATTTTATAGTTCATTGATTTTATCTAAATAAGCTTCCTCAATACCCAACGCAACTATAGATAGTAGCTATTTATTTTTAAATCGTTTTCATTGTTTTGAAAAATGGGTATTTTATGTCTCTAACTCTGTTTGATATCTGCTGAACTTGTTAAGCGACTATTTTTTCGCTTAAATTGAAGTAATCTATTGTATAATATTTAATGAATTTTGTTTTTTGCTTTAAGATTTTATATACGACTTCAAAGATAACAACATACTGCAATGGTTATTCCCAACCTTTTGGTTTTTGAGCTTCAAATATAATATGTATTCTTATGACGGTCTCGACTTTTCAAAGTTTAATATTCCTTTTTGTTAATTTTTTAATACTAATCAAATGTTACTAAGTAAATCGCATTTTGTCGAATTTTTATATTTGTGTTTTGCGGGCTATATGAAAGCATAAAAGTTTAAATTACGTGTTTTAAAAGTCTAAAATCCTTTCTTTTTTTTTTTATCCGAGTAAATTAAATATTTAAGTTTTTTTGACATATTAGCTTTTATTACTTTTTTTTTTTTATTTATTTATGCGTTTCGTTAAATACGTAATATAAAAGCTTCACCGTTATTCAAGTAATTATTATATTCTCTTCTCTTTTTTTGCCTCCCTTTCCAATGTTGTATATGTGATCAAAGTCGGCTTCGAACCTCGGACATTAAGTTCTGAAGCCAGAACTTTAACCACTACATCACGACTGCTTTTAAACAGATAAAGTGAAAGCACATGCTAGTAGAATTCAAGAAATAAAATGTTTTTATTTTTAGGGCTTGGGAAGGATAAAAATCAAACCTATTGATTCTAATCCGTATATGATATAAAGTTGTAAATAAGCCATATTCAATTAGCCATCATATTCAATCGTTTTTGTTATTATTATTCAGAGTATTATCGACTGCATCTAATTAAAAAAAAAGTGAATTAAAAGCCATCTATCGGTTGGACCCTTTAATCGTTAATTAAAAATTACAAATTTTTTTTATTTGCACGTGGAAGCTAATATGTTGTTGCTTGATTGTAATAGTAATAAGTATTGGTTACGATTGTTATCTTATTAAAAAGAATAAACAAATATTAACTCAAAAAAAAAGTTGTAATTTTTCATCGAAATCCTTCATTGTCACAAGTTTACATTTCAAACTGGATCGGTGCTTCTTAATTTTTTTTTTTTTTTTTTTTTTTTTACAATCAATAAACTTTCACATTGTTACGTTACAACTACATAACATAATATAATGCAACGTAAAAAATGTAACATAATACCACGCATAATAAAAGTGGTTTAACAAGTATAACGTAAATTAATAGTGTTTCTTACCATAAAAACTACGCGTATTTTTGAACAAAAAAAATTTTTTTTTTTTTGTTTCTTCAGATCATTAGGGCAGGCCATAGTCCCGCATAAATTTTTCAAAAAATTAATTTTACTGGTGGCTGCATAAAATATTGTTCCTTTTACTATAAAAATCATTTTTTGTTATGAAAGTGTTTATGTAGCACATCTCTAAGTACTGCAGCATTTCATTTTTAATGTGAATTGGAAATTTAAACGAAAAACACAATTCCTCCATTACATCTGTTCCGTTATTTAATTTATTCGGTTAAATACATACCAAGCGTATTTTTGTAGCGTTTTTTTGTAAACAAACCATGGCCCTCTGTACACGGTCGTTTAGATGTGGATTTAGTTATTATACGCAAGCGCAGTGTCAAATTCAAATATTATAATTTTAAAGATGGTGACGGCCTTTAGATACCAAAATTTTTTCTAAGTAGCAACAATATTTTTAAAGTTTTACTTAGTAGTTATTATTTGCATATTTTTGATAGAATGAAATAATAATAAAGATAATTGAATTGTTGATTCAAAAATGATAAAAACAATATAAAGATGTTTACATATATAAAAAACTGTGATTCTCTGCTACATTTATCTGACTGTTAAAAGCGTGATTTGTTTACATTTTCAAAACTGTTTTTCTAAAAATCTGAGCGATACAATTTAATAATTTTTACTTTTTTATTTCGAATAGTCTTATCTTGATTTTAAGTTGTTTTCAGATCTGAGTATTCAATTTTTTTCTGAACAAAAATAGAATTCACCCAACACTACTTTTGTAGATGTATGATACATTTATATTAAGGTATATAGCTAATATATATATATATATATATATATATATATATATATATATATATATATATATATATATATATATATATATATATATATATATATATATATATATATATATATATAATTATATGTGAATGATTATAATATAAATTATAATATATAATTATATGTGAATGACTATACTATAAATGCAAAAAAAAAAAGGTTAAAAAGTTCACAAGTTACTTATAAAGTATGTAAGATAAAATATTTATATATAAGTTAAATATAAATGTATTATGTTACATAGTTTATATAGCATTTAATTTTTTTTTTTTTTTTATAATATAGGTAATATAAACTATAAAATATAGTTTTTATAATATATCATAATCATTTAACTATATATTATATACAATTTGTATCCAATAAATTTGTGTGCATATTAAATTACAACACGATTACAACAATTGTATGCAAACACAATTAATGCATACAAATCAAACTCTGAAAAATAATAAAATATTAAAAATAATAATATATGTCCAAGCATAGTATACTATGTAATACAATACAATATATATATATATATATATATATATATATATATATATATATATATATATATATATATATATATATATATATATATATATATATATGAAACATACACCATTGGCCATTAATTAGAGCATTCTTACTTATATATCCTGTTTACTTAAAATTACTTTAAAAACTAGTTAGCTTTTTAAATATTTTATTATTTCTAATTAATAAGTATCGTGTTTTTTATTTAATAGACAAGTTGTTACCATAAAATTTCATTTATATCCCTAATTATATGTAACTTTATAACATTGACTATATTTTTTTTGTTCGTTAAAAAATTAATGCTTACTGCTTTATTTTTAAAATTAATGTAATATATTTTTTAATAATTTAATTTGATTTTCATTAGCATTTATTAACTCTAAATTTCTAATTTTGAAATACTACTGATGAAAACACAAAGAAATTAGATATTGAAAAAACCTCATAACGAGTGAAGTAATACAGCATGAAACTCGAAAATCATGGTTGAGATTCTCTGAAAAAACATGTTACAAATCTATTTTTATTTAAAACCAAGTATTATCTCCTCGTCAAATAGCCAATAAGTTAAATATTGAATATTCACATATTTGAAAACCTTATACTGAAACAGATGACATTATGGATCTGGATAATCTGGTGGGCAACACAATGAGATAAACGTTTTTAATTAATAAAATTAATTTGCTTGATGAAACACGACAGCAAGTGGTGAAATGTTATATTCTCAGACAAAATGAATGTTGAG
>NC_061167.1:34300582-34313082 GCF_022113875.1 Hydra vulgaris | reverse complement strand
TCAACATTAAAAAAAAAATAAAAGATTACATTTTATTCGTTTTTAGAGGTTTTATATTTAAATTGAAACATTTTATCGTGTACTAGAAGTTACTTTTATTATAATTTCCTTTTAATAAACGGCTAAATGCATATTTAATTGCTAAAAATTAGAAAAATAGCTCGTTGTCAATGAGAATTTTTTTTATATTCGTTATCCGTAGCCATTTTTAAAACTTTTAAAATATGCAAACTTTACTGCGCTTGCGTATAATAACTTTCCACTTATTTAGTAAGTCTGAACGACCGTGTGTATTAACCTCGTAAACGCGTAAATCGGAGCCTGGAGCAGGGGGCCATTGAACTTCAAAACTTTGATAACTGTTAGCGACAACAAAGTTTTTTTAATATAGTACAATTGTTATCTAGTTTTCAGACTAAAAAGTGTTGCGTGACAAACTGTAATGGTAATTACAACAAACAAAATAAAGAAAAAGTTTTCCGGCTTCCTTTTGATAAAGAAGAATATAATCGTTGGATAAATGTTATTTCACGTGATAATATACCTGAAAGTCCAGATACAGTTGTGTGCGAAAGACACTTTTCATTGGGATATCCTACATTTAGAAAGTTTGGTCATAAAAGGCCACGTGATCCTCCATCAGTTTTTACATGTGTAAAACCTAGTTTGATACCTAGTGTTCTATCGCCATTAAGAACAACCTTTAAAGCTTCTTCATCTGTTCGTAATATTATACCCGATGAACTTGATATGTTTATAGCTGCTGATCAGATTACATGTTTTAAATCATTACATCAGAAGTTACAAAATAAAGAAATTAATTTTGAATTAGTTGATGTAACTTGGTATTTTGCTGGTGAACATTTGCTAATAATTCAATCAACAGACTTTGAAGAAAACACTTCCATTGCCAGATTTATGCTCAAAATAAAAAATGATTTTTCATTCGAGGGATACTTTTGTGGAATTAAGCATACAATTGCATCTCTATCTGAAAACAGGATTTTCATATTAAATTCTTCCTCAAAGTTACAAGAAGCTATAAATTTTCTAAATAACCTAACAAAAAGCATTAAACTTATTATTCTTTTACAACACATCAGTGGCATAAGCCCAATTACTATTGGGAAAAAAAATTACAGTACAGAAACTATTGTAAGATCATTTGAATACTTTGCAATTTCGAGATCGTTATATGGAAGGTTAAGGGAAGATTATGAACTTCCAAGTATTTCCCTATTAACAAAGCTAACTTCTAAACTGGATTCTGCAATGAACGACACAGAGTTTTTTAAATCAGTTTATTTTAAGCTTGAAAATGAAATGCAAAAAAATTGTATGATTTTAATCAACGAAGTTTATGTCAAATCATCTCTTACTTATCATGCTGGCTCAGTCCGTAGAAAAACGTATGGGTGGAAATTTATCTTAAACACATTTCTTAAATGAGTTTTTAAAAGCAATAAAAATAGATATGACACTAGAGAAGTAGGAAACTTTAATGTACCGTTCAGAAAAACAAAACTGTCGCGTTTCACAATTTCATATCGCGGTCCCTATCTCTATAATAAACTGATATCTAAAAATGCCATAATTACAAAATTAGATAACATAAATTGTTTGAAAATCTTACTAAAAAAGTTCATTTTAAATATCAGCAATTATTTGAACTTACACTAAACTAAAACTGAAAGTAAAACCAAAATTATAATTGAAAACAAAATCCAAAAAAACTTCAATAATATATATTAATATAAAAATCCATATAAGTCAATAATAATTATATTTATGCTTAATAATATATTTATGTGTATTATGTGTACTACAAACAGTATTTACCAACTTTTTTATTTCTGCATTTTATTATATGTGAACCTAATATAAAATGAAGTATTTTGTGAAACTAGATACATTGTAAAACAAAAATACAAAAAATATTACAAGTACAAGCGGTTTCTTGATGACAAGACCACCTGGTCTTCTGCAAGTTTCCCGCGTTCTTTTAATATTAATGATACCCTACAATCATATTTTTTGTATTCTATAAAATTGTGATATATTTTTAGTATTATATATTTTAAAAACATTATAACTTTGTACCAATCATGTAGAATCACAACATTATAAAGATAAAAGAACAAAAAAAAAAAAAGAAAAAAAAATTGCTCATTGGAAAAAAGTACGCGTGCTCACATGAAACAACTACGCGTGCTCACGTGATTGTTTTTTCCTACCCTTTCCCATTTCGTAGAAAAACGTATGGGTGGAAATTTATCTTAAACGATTGTTGTATGGAAAGTAATACCGATTTATTTGAATTATTATAATTACTTTATTATTATTGTTATTATTATTGCTATTATTATTATTATTATTATTATTATTATTATTATTATTATTATTATTGTTATTATTATTATTATTATTATTGCTATTATTATTATATTATATATATTTATCATTAATATGAAGGGTAGAGCGGGGCTAGTTGAGCAATTTTTATTAAATCTAACAGATCTCATGAACGGTGGTTGGATTTACATAACTTTTCAATATTTGAAATACAATTTCACTTGCTAAAAGTTTGTTAAGAAAAAAGTATAGTTTTTGATTTTTTTGAGAAGATATTGTCTAAATTTGCGGAGCTGCTCAACCTGACCCAGCGAGGTAAGCTGCGCAATTGTGTGTGGTTAGTTGAGCAATCAACAAATAAATGAATATGCATGGTACAAAACTTGGGTGAATCATCAATAAAACTTTCACTAACGTAAGCGTGAGTTTAATTCATAAACTTTTTATTTTATACACTTTAATGACGTAAATATGAGTAAAAATAAGATAAAAAATTAAATAGTAAAAAAGCGTCATAAAATTATTATTTTCTACATAATTCGACAATTATCTTAAACTTTGAAGCCCGATTTAAAAATTATTAATTTAAAAAAATATATAAATAATGTATCTTAAATTATTTTTTAATAAAGTTAGTTCTTTGTGTTCGAAATTTTATTTATTTTTTTCAAGGCTGCTCAACTTACCCCTACTAGATAAATAAAGCAGTAAATAAACCAGAGTCTTTAGCAACTACTGTTTTAAGTTTTATGTTAGTATCACTTTACGGAGGACCACAATATCTTTGCAGAATTTTACCAGTCTGTGAGCTTGATTCTAAATTTCTGTTTGAACAAACTCAATTTGTTTTAGAGGGAATAAAGAGTGCAGGAGGAATACCGGCAGCCTTAGTATGCGACAATAACCGTGTAAATCAAGCACTATTTAAAATGTTTGATTGTGTTGAGCCATGGTTAACTAAAGACAATATGTTCTTGTTATATGACTTTGTCCATCTTCTTAAATCTGTCCGTAATAACTGGGTTACAGAAAAAAGTCAAAAGCTATGTTATGAACATGAAGGGAAAACTAAATATGCATGCTGGTCTAATATCTTAAGTTTGTTCAAGAAAATAACATCGACATTGATTCTTTATCTGCAGAAAGTGGACATAGCTGTCAAAAATGTGGATACTTACTTAGCAGTAATGCTATTGATATATTTGATAATTTGCCTGAACTTGAAAATAGTGTTCAAATAGATATCAAAGCAGGATTGGTATATATAGCTGGATATATTGTGCGAAATGATGTTGAAGGACAAGAAGATGCTAAATTTTATTATGCAGAATTTGGTGATTATACTGAAGAAATAAATCATGGAGGTTTGAAAATACCAAATGACAATGTTTGTCAATGGACAATTTTCTCTTACATATTATTTCATGAAATTGTTAATCAAGTCTGCCGAAAGTCACTCTGCAATGTGCTAATGCTAATATCAGAGTCTTATAACTTTAACATGGAAAGAAAACATGCTGTTTCACTTTCAAATATATATTTTAAAAACTATGTTAGTTTATATACACCAAGGTCGTATAAAGAGCCACAACAAAAGATTTTAAAACTTTCAAATTAATATATCGCTTTTTTAATTATGACAACTTTAATTTTACGTATATATTTCTTTAAATTCTTTTTTTTTTTTGTTATTTTTATACACATTTTACCACTTCAATATTATATTGTATAGCGTGGAAATATTTTAAAAATGTCATTACAATTTTGTTGTTTTAACTAAAAATGTTTAATTTCTAGTTTTACATTTTAAAACATAGTTTTTGTGTGGCTTCATTGTTATGTTTCTTATATTTCCTATGTATTTGTTTTCATTATGATGACTTTTATGATTATTACTATTTCCTGTGTATTTGTTTAATTAATGATTGAGTATTTTGTAAAATCTCTCTAGCTTGGTAATTTTTTTCTAGATTTAGCCTTATTACAAATAAACCTTTATGGCTAGGAAATGTTTTTTTTTTAATCTTTGTTATTATATAAACAGGTTTTATTAAAATAAACATTTAAACGTTTTTTACGACCAAAAGTTAATGTTATCCGTCGTTGTTGTTTTAATGGCCCCTAGCCCCAGGCTCCGATTTACGCGTTTACGAGACCTGTTAGTATAGACGGCCATGAAACAAACTGAATATGCGCTAATTTTATAATGTGAAATACTTAAATCGGACTTGATATGCCAATGCAAAAAGTGCTGAGAGTTAAGCAAATAATACTTTTTTTTTTCAATTTAACAGCCTAAGTCTTTCTTATAAGATATCTATATTTTAATCCTTTTCTTATAAAACAAAACAAAACAAAAATCTTTTGTTCTGATATTTATAGATTTTTATTTTACAACACAATAACTTTATTTAGTGGTTTTCATAGAATAAATAAGCACCTGTAAGAGTTGCGGTATTCGTTGAATTGTGTTCAAAGATATGTGTAATTTTTAGGTTAAAACTCGGTATGTTTATCTTATGTTTATTTTTTTACAGATCGTAGGCCTATATGTTTACATAATATTTTTCAATAAGCATATAGTAACAGATTCAACACCAACGTACTGACTATTTATTATTATCAGCCAGGTTATTGTCTGATCGTAATATAGCAAATTTATTAAAATCTGGCACGCCGCTGTCATTTATCTTATGTTTATGTTATTAACAATACAAAATAATTAAGTGGTTAATACTATATGCTCATTTTGTTTTCAAATCCAGTTTATATGTAATTCAAAGTAAATATTTGATAAAGAAAATGTCACTAATTAAACCAAAGAAAAAAAACATTGAACCAACAAAATTAAAAAAGTCGGTTAAAAAGAAATATTTGAAAGTATTGAAGTCAACAAACAAAATATGGTTGGTCGGATATCCTTCGGGAGATTTAAAAACAAGCTCTTTGCCCACTACCAGAAATGTTTATAAATTTTTCAGGTTATTCTTAAAACTATATTAAGACTGAAGAAGGCTCTACTAAAAAAACTAAACAGGTTTCTAGATTTTGAAAATTCTTTTCTTAAAACGAAAGCAGACGAAACTGCATTCTTAGAGAAACAAGTAAAATGTAAGCATCACCGAGGTGATTACAAGGAAGGTGCAGAGTTAGCACTTAATCTTAGGCGGACCCAGAACCTAAAGTATGAAAAACCTGTGGAGCAAATCATCATGCCAGATGGATGTCACACTTGTTGTATGCCCAGAAGATGTTCATCTTTAAAGAAGATTTCCTCGATTCTGATATAGCAAAGTTAAAAATCTTTTTGACTTTCAGCTCAGTTTTATATGTTAAAGCTTGGCTAGAAGCAACAAAAGACTCTGATGCACCAATTAACGATATTCATTTATACAATGATCTAGGCGCTCTAGGGCAGATCTCAGGCTTCTCTAATGCAGCTCAGAAAGCTCAAGAAGTTCTTAACAGGAATTCATGGTATCTAACTGAGGAGGTCTCAGTCTTCAGTCTCTTTTAAAATAAGGTTTCTACAAAAGAAAAGGCTAACATTGCGTTAAAGTTGATAGATGTAGGAAAGCCACTTGCTATCAACTCTGGAAAATATAATCTTCCATCTATTCACAAGAACTTAGAGATATTGCCGTATATTGGGAAAAGATCTTGGTTGCTCTTTCATAACTTAAACGATAAAGGTAAATGGCTCAAACTTTCTCCTTCAGAATGGGAGGAAGATGGAAATTTTTTAAAGATGAAACATTTTATCAAAACAGTCAAGGCTACAAACGATGTTGCAGAGCGAGGAATCAAGTTATGTTTGGATTATCTTCAGATACTCACAAAGGTGAGAGAAAGGTATTTTTAAAAAGTATTTTCAGATTTTTTATTCAGATTTTTTTTACAAAATGTTTCGCTAATTTTAGGATGAGGCAGTACGAAACGAAATAATAGGTCGATGAAAATCATAGAAAACTTGTTGGTAATTTCAATAAGAAGCAATTATTCTCTGACTTTGTTCAATTCAAATAACAATTTCCGTTTTACCATTCATCACTGCACGAGATAGCATCTTAGTTATATAGAATAATAGATTCGTTTTTTAAAGTTAAAATATATTTTGTGTGATAGTTAAAGCATTTTAAACATTTGGAATAGATGCTAAATATGTCCCAATCCCACATCACCTAAGTTTTTGTAGTGATATTTTTGCGTATATATGCAGCCACGTATAATTTTTAAAATTTTTAGATTTTGGCCTGCCCTAATATACATGTTGTTGTAAAGGAAAACTCGTAGAAGTCTATGAAGACTTATCATTGAATACCTCTTTAAATTGTTAAATAAAGTCTATTTCATTTTATAGTCAAAAGTGATTAAATATACAGTCAAACGATGCACATATATATTTTAGTACAAAGTTTTAATGTTAAGTTTAATACATGTCGATATAGTTGTTGATATTAAGTATGAGGTGTTTTAAATTATTTTTCAAGTTGGCACACTCTAAGAAAAAATCCGTTGTATACAACGAATTGTATGTCGCTATTGCACTAACGGGAAATCCGTTAAGTTAACGAATTAAAATTTTAACGAATTGAAGTCCGTTAGGAATAGTCCGTTGAATTTACGGATTTATTTCGTTAGTGCTACGAATAATCCGTTAAAATTAAGGAGTTATTACACTAGGCAGCAAATTTTCCAGGGTTTTTATTCCTATGAAATAAATGTGTTAATAAGTTATTTTAGTGAAAATCACTAAAATCTAAAATTAGAGAGGCCAGAATTGTGACTTCATAACCAAATAATCCATATATTTATTCATGTTTGCATTTTTATTTAATTGGATTATTTTATTTCGATATTCTACATTAAAACTTTTTAACCAAAGATTGAAAACTAATCAAATATTTAAAATATTTAATCCAATATTCATTAAATTACAATAAAAACACTTAAAAATTTTTTTAATACACTATACTCAAGCTAGTACATTTATATAAAAAACATACATATATATAATAGATGGCTAAAATAAACCAATGCTAAGATAGTTTTTGGTCGCTAGTTTTGGTTTGGTTGGTTTAAATAGGTTTTGGTTTTGAATACTGTTGTTACTCGTACACAGGTTCGTACTTTAAATCGGACACCATGCTGTCAACTCCTTAAATATTAATATAAAATAAAATAAGGAAAATAGGGAAAATTAATAACATACCTAGTATAGAACCAAAATAAAATGTTACTGATAGCACTATAGAAAATGTTTTTGGTAATTCATTATATATAAATTTCTATTCTAAATTTTGTTATTTTAATTATCTCTGATATCGTTTTTTAAAGATAAAGTTAAATGGAACAAGTAAATTATATCTTTATTAAAATGTAAATTAAAAAAAAAGTATAAGATTACCTTGACATTATTTGATAACTAAAAGACTCTATACATTTCACATACATCAATACCTATCAGGAGCAAAAAATAAAGTCTCTAACCTTTTAAAAACTATGATAAATCAAAACAAGATTAAATATGCAGACCAAAAAAACGCAAGTAACTATATAAAAAAAATAATTTTACAACTTATTTAAACTTACAGAGTCATACCGCTTGTCACATGTTTAAAATAGCTAATTCTAAAATAATAGTGAATATAGAACAAAGTAGAATAATAGTTAAAAAAGTGTGATATAAACTTAGTCTTAACTAAACTAAAAAAATATGCACGCGAAAAGAAATGCAAGTTAAAATACAATTTTTTTAAATTTACTAATTCAAACTTACAGTGGGATACCACATGCCACGTGTCTAAAACAGTAAATTCTAAAATAATACAAACACATCAGATATAAACTTAGATTAAACTCAACTAAATAAATATGCAAGTTATATCAAAGATGTTAACATTTTTAATTTTACAACTGATTTAAACTAATATGGTATGTTACTACATGTCATATGTCTAAAATATAAAGTTAAACAAGACTATAAATAATCCATTTAGTCTATATTATAGAAATAATTGTTCAACTAACCCTTTACTACTAGTAAAGGTTTAGTTGAACTTTTATTTCTATAATATAGACTATATGGATTGCATATATTCTTACATAATTTTCTAGATTTAGACATGTAGTAACTTACCATATATTATATGTATTAACTTACCATATATGTTATTATATATTATTTAGTAATACTAACGGCTTTTAATTTAAAATAAAATAAACCTTATTGTTAAATTTTCTGTATAAAGCTTTATATAGAAAATTTAAAATAAGTTAAATAACCTTCGAAATAACATAGCGTAATTTAAATTATATTTATCCATTTGCTTTGTCTACTAAATGTAAAGCTTTTTAAAAAATGGCATATTACACTTACTGCAACCAACTTTTATCTACGATGTAAATGTAAATGTGAGAAAAACGCATTCAAAACTTTATCATTTTCAAAATAAAAAGATATAATAGACTGAAAATTTTTTTTTGACCGATAACAATATTTAATCCGTTGAATTAACGAAATTTCAAAGAATCCGTAAATAGATAATTTTACTCCGTTAATTTTCTGGTTTTTGGCAACGAATTAATCCGTTAGTTTGACAAAAAAGCGCAATCTGTTACTTTTTTTAACGGACTGTTTTTAGAGTGTAGTACTCAATTTGGATTTGTTTATACTTGACCATGTAATATTAGCGTACGTAAGATAACTTTGGATGTAAGAAAAATCAAGCAATTTAAAATTATGTTGGGACAACATAGATTTAACTTTGCAGAGTATCCCAATATTTTTTGAAATTTTGGTGTTTATTGTACTTATATGGGCTCCAAGGTTTCTCCAAGGTTTATTTTTGTCAATAAATATCCCAAGAAATTTAGTTGTTTCTGTTCTTTTAATGTTTACCTTATCTATTTTTAGTGAGGAAAGGATAGTTGATATATAATTTTTTTGTTTTTTGGAATGAAACAATATTTATTTTGTTTTTTCTGTATTTAGTGATAACTTATTTAATTTCAACCATATATTTAATCTTTTAAGCTCATTGTTCATACATTCATAAAGGTCTTTGATTGAGTTCGAGGAATAAAATAAGTTTGTGTCATCGGCAAACATAATTACATCAAGTTTTTCCGAGACTTTTGTAAGGTCGTTAATATATAGAAGAAACAGAAGAGGTCCAAGAATGGAACCTTGGGGGACACCGCACTTAACTCTTAGTAGTTTTGAGTGTTTACATATCTGAAAAAACACATTGTTGTCTGTTGCTTAGATTTTAAACCAGTCAATGGTTATATTTTTTATCCCACAGCTTTCGATTTTTTTTAAGTAAGATATGATTTACAGTATCAAACGCTTTTGCAGGTCTATAAAGATACCTAGAACATACTGTTTTTTATCAAAAGAATCACTTATATTTTTAACTAGATCTTGAATTACGTGTTCAGTTGAATATTGTTCTTGGAAACCAAATTGCTTTTTATTTAGGATTTTATTTTGGATTAAATACTCATACAATCTGTTATAGATTCTTTCGAGAAGCTTAGAAAAGGTAGAGAGTACCAAGATTGGTCTATAGTTGAATCGGTGAATCTTAAAAGGGCGGAAGTCCAACAATGTAAACTTTTGGGAAACTAAAAAAAAACAGTACTCAGAAAATTTTTATTAATGGTTTAACAATTTTTTTTTGAAGGGGATAGCGTTTTTTATCTTAAAAGTAAACATATATTCTTTTATATATATTTATAAAGAACCTATAAACCAATTAACACTGTAGACTTCAGCTTTTTTAATATTTAATAAGTAATTACTGCTTATTTTATTATGATTTTAATTTGGGGCTATAGAAAATAATGTCATAAACTGCAATAAATCTTCACAAAGTGTATATTTATGAATTGTTTACACATTTTAACAAAAAATGTAAGGAAAAAAAGGTCTATTACATAAATTTTATCAGCTATGCTTAATATTTTCCCCAACATCTTCTGCTTCTCCATCGTTTCTTTCTGCTTTAGGCAGTAGTTCATTATAAAAGTCAATATAATCATGAGGGATATACTTTATACACTTTATTAAGTCATTCAATTTAACAGATCTTGTTGGAACTTTTCCGTTTGGGCTGTTATGGCAGGTTCACTTTGTTTACAAGGTTTATTTTTTCTCATCATAAAAGTATGTTTGACACTACCATTGATTATTTTACTGGCTTTACTTTGATCTATTTTGTCACAATCGTATTAAAAATAGTAAAATTTGTTCATTGCAAACTAAGTTTGTTTGTTTCTGGGTTTACCCAGTGTTTTGATTGAGGTAACGTTTTTTTTATATATGGACTGGCCACCAACTTTGAACATCTTAAACTTGAGATGAACTCTCTCATCTTATCATCATCTCTCATTGAACGCTGTACACTCAGTCATGCCTTCTTAACTCTCTTTTTATAACCGAAAAGTCACAACAAAAAGCTGTGCCTTCTGATTGGGAAAAATTTATTGGCCTTTTTAATCCATTTATTGCCAGTAAGCGCTGTAATAAATTAATAATAATAAATTTTGAAAAGCAATGGTCTTAATTTTTCCCCCCACAATTATGAGCATAAAAGTTAAGTTCATTTTTCACTCTTAAGGACAGGTAGACAGGTAGTACAAAAGAAAGGAGCAAGTTTCATTTGGAGACTTTCTAGTCTGCCTTCGTGATGAAGGTAAATTGTTGCAACGTTTCTCTTCACATCATGAATAGAAAATACACTAACGTTTTGCATATAATCTACTGCTAGGGACAAACATTTACATTTTTATCTTTTCAAGCGTCCAGTACATCTTGTTTATGGCTTGGTAAAATTTTTTCGCGCGTACTGTTAACTCAGTTACTACTGTTTTCTGTTTGCAACTTCATTAAAGTGAGGTGATTTTATCTTTAGCTTTAACTCTTCGCAATTCAATAGGTGTCTGTCAGGTGTCCGAAACGTAAATGAAAACGTTCTTTGTAGTAGTTATAATATGACTTATAACTAAACTTTACCCCTTCATTTTTTTCATGAATAGTTTATACATTAATTTAATAGATGTCTGTCAGGTGTCCGAAACGTAAATGAAAACGTTCTTTGTAGTAGTTATAATATGACTTATAACTAAACTTTACCCCTTCATTTTTTTCATGAATAGTTCATACATTAATTTAACATTCAAATCTTCAATCAAAAATATTTTACCTTTCCGTGAGAGTGTATCAGTTTTTATGGAAAGGAGTCTATGTGAGCGTATACCTTAGCTAGTAAATCATGACTGGTAATGTAACTCGTATAAACTCTTCTAAAATCTTTAACTGCTTTTCCATCCATTTTTAAACCCCTTACTATTTAAACTCTCTTTTCTGAAACAGAAAATATTGATAAAAATACCACAACACATACTTGTACTAGCTCATCTCCGATTAAAACGTGATACTTTAGTTCAATTTTTTTCCGCCGTTACTTTTTCTTTTTTGTACATTATCTTCATTGGCAGCACAACTTTTTCCCTTGCTATCTCTTGAACCAGGCCTCTTCTTCTCAATGTCCGTAATATTAATCAGGCCGTGAAAAATAAATCCTGCTCATCTTTTGTATTGAACTGACTGTAAAAGTTCATAAATGCATAATCAACCTGCATTTGATGCATTTGTCTTGAGGTTGAGGATCATCTTTGCCAATAGATTCAAAACACTTTCTTGAACAACTGAAAAAAACACTATGTTGTAATTTTACTTTGTAAAAAAAATTATAGGTAGCCTAGTCTATGAAACAAAATAGAGTTTAAGTTAATATAAGATAAGTAATTGAAGACTACCCTAAAAATGTCATTATATTGTCTTAGGCCTACAAATATTTACAACCTAAACAGGCAAATAACAACCTAGGTCTATAGGCCAGTTATAAATTACAAAGTAATTTATAACTGGCTTATAGACCTAGGTTAATTAAATCTGACCAAAATTTTTTAGAATTATTGCAATTTGGAATAAGCTTATTATTAAATTAAGAATTATTGTGTATTATCTCTTACCTGCTTGGATCTCCGATAGACTTTGCATCAACTTTTTGTCCCTGTGGTTTTCATATGCCGCACCAGTAAGCCTAGATATCTTAATCTTTTTCTTTTTATAACCACCT
>NC_061167.1:34095582-34295582 GCF_022113875.1 Hydra vulgaris | reverse complement strand
GTCCATTTTTGGATATTGATATTGGAATGGTCACTCAATTTCCGCATGATTATATGCATTTAGTTTGTTTGGGAGTTCAAAAAAAAATGATTAAGTTGTGGTTGTCGGGACCATTGTTTTGTCGATTACGCTCATCTTCTGTTGAAAGCATATCAAATGCTTTAATTTTTTTAGGCAAATGGCTTCCCACTGAATTTGCGCGAAAACCTCGTTCACTCAAAGAAGTTTCACGATGGAAGGCAACCGAATTTCGCCAATTTTTGTTGTATACAGGTGCTGTTGTTTTACATAATGTGCTTCCAATTTTTTTAAATAGTCCACTGTTCAACCTTAAATGTGTTCTCTATAATAAAATTTTATTATAGAGAACACATATTAGGTTGAACAGTGGACTATTTAAAAAAAAGTCGTTTTTGAATCACGATAATTTACACAAATATGTTTATATGTATAGTAATATATATATATATATATATATATATATATATATATATATATATATATATATATATATATATATATATATATACATTTATATATATATATATATATCAACTATTTTATATATATATGTATATATATATATATATATATATATATATATATATATATATATATATATATATATATATATATATATATATATATATATATATATGTATATATATATGTATATATATATATATATATATATATATATATATATATATATATATGTATATATATATGTTTAATTATTTACTAATGTATACATAAATATATTCCATATATACAATGTAGTCACACTGTTTAGATGCTGTTAAAATAAATCCTTCGACTTCAGGAGCAGTGTCTGAAGAGGTTGAACGTTGGATAAAAAGATACTTTCAACTTTCCGGTGATCGAAATGGCGGCCGTAAAGCTCGGGAAGATCTTAAAAATTCGTTGCAAAAATAAATATTTGATTCATTCAACGTTTTTGTTTTTATTATTTCATTATTAATTAAAACACTTTTGGTTTACAATAAATTTCAAATATACTTATTTGTTTGAATTTTATGGAATAACACATTTTCACGGAAACGGCTAATAATAACGTGCTAGTGTATGTAGTAAAAGTATCTAGTAAAAAGTAACGCTTTAGAGCTGACACGCAAACACGAAAGATTGTTGGAAAATGATCACGGATCAGTACTGTCAACAGATGCTGGCAAGCGATCGCGGGCCAGTGCTGGCAAATAATCGCAGGCTAGTGCTGGCGAACGATTGCGGGCCAATACTGGCCCATGGCTAGCGGGCCAGTGCTGGCCCAATGGCCGTTTTGATGCAGGCCCGTGATCGACGGCCGTCATCGCGCCGTAGTCGCAAGCGGAACTGGGCCAGCATTGGGCCGCTAGCGGGAGGCTGTCTGGGTAGGGAACGCACTCTTGTCAAACCCCTATGTCCTTTGTGTCCGCGAACTCGTATTTCTAGGAAATATGCAAAATGGGGTATATAGGGATTTGCGCAGCGGTGTGCACATATACCGACTGATTTTTAAAGAGAACTTGCAGCAGAGTTTACAAACAACGACTGAGGGTTTAGGGTTGGCAGGTTCTCTTTTAAATAAAAAAGTCGTTTTTTCATATTTTTGGAGCTTAAGGACAGCGTCGGAATAAGGGTTTGACAAGAGAACCTTCTAGATATTAGTTTGTAATTCGAAATTAATAGGTTTAAACTTATTCTGGTTGATTCGTCAGAACACCAAGTTTTTGTTAAACAAATCATACTGAACAGATAATTACATTCTATCAGAAAATGTTTTAGTTTGTCAATATTGTTAATTATACTTCCTATCTTTATGTGACTTTATTACTTTATTATGTGACTTTATTAAAGTTATTATTTAATCTTTATGTGACTTTATTACCGTAAAGTTCTAAAAGTTTCTCATTCAAAAAACCCCGAGTTAAATTTATTTTCATTAAAAAAATGCAAATCTGGATCGTAAGAGTTATTAAGAAAAAAGTTATTAGCCGATTTGAAAATATTAAAGTTTTGCGTTTCGTAATCTATTGTTTGTTTAGGAGAATTAACTTTGCTTCGATCGTTTAAACTTATGTAAATCTTTTTCTTAATTTTACGCAAAAATTTCTTATTTTCTAAAATCGCCACTAAAAACTTTATTAAATTTTATCGTTGCGTATTTACCTTGGTTGCGAAGATATTTAACTTCTTCCCAAAGTTTCTTTCTCTTTTTACAAGGCCGTGGACAACTTTATTTGATGTTTGAGCTAAGCCACTTTGAAACATAAAGAAAACTCCACTTTTTGAAGTAAGCCTAGGTTTTCTAATTTAGTATTTTTATAATTTATATTTTTAATTTCAAGATCATATTTTTTTTCTTATTTTTGTTAATTCTTCCTTTATTTTTTCTTCTTAAAAGTTGAGACTTTCTTTCACACCGTTCAAGTCTTTTTCAATATTTTACATATTTACTTTTACGTTAATATTTAATTCATTTTCTATTTGTCGAGACTAGCAGTAATTTTTTTTATATTTCCACTCACTATGAAGTTCTTTACTTGGTCTTTTAATAATCTTTCTGTTTCTTTAAGCAAAGTTCTTTTTTGTTCTTCAAACTTGTTTGTAATATTTTTTTCAATATTTTTGATCGTTATTTCCATTTTTTTAATTAATATTCTTGAAGAGCATTCAAAAACACGCGCGTTTGCGGCAAAAACACGCGCGTTCGCGGCAAAAACCTTTTGAGAAAAAAATCCTCAGATTTTTTTTTGCGTCAAACTCAAACTGATAAAAAAGTAGTTAAATGAGAATTTTTTTAGTTTTACTTTTTATCTTGACGATGCGTTATTTTGCGTGGTCTTCGTAGTTGTTTTTGATTCTTTGTACATTCAGTAAGTTCATATCTCTTCATAATTTGTTCAATAGCAGACTTACCGATAAAGCTGTACTGTCTTTTGAAACAAATTTCCGTTTTGAACTACTTATAAATAAAAATTTTAAATAATTTTCACAAAGTATTTGATTACAATATCAATAAACTAAAAATTTTGTGGATAAAATGTAAGCAAAATATAGGTGAATGCACCAAAACTTGTTATTTTGTAAATCAAATAAGCCTAAATCAATTAAATCAATTAAATTAATCAATTAAATCAAATAATCAATTAAATCAAATAAATTAATCCATTAAATCAAATAATCAATATTCGTTTAAAACATAATAGTAAACATAATAAAATTTTTATTGGAATTTAATTTGTTGGCTTTAGTGATATAGGGTAGATTAGGGTAATATGAGCACCTTAAGCGAAAATAGGAATATTTTCAAAAATAAGTATGCTGGATCCAAAATTTTTGCCAATAAACAATTAAAGGGATCCCTACTCATGATCCATTTAGATATTTGGACACCAGACATTTTTTTCTTAAAAATACAGAGGTTTTAAAAAAGTAGCAAAAGTGCTCGTATTACCCTGACCCCTTGGTAATATGAGCACTTTAAATTAGCTCAAAAAAATAGCATTAATTAAGTAAAAAAAGACCAACCTGACTAAAAGAACTAATTTTATGGAATATAAGGATTCATGATTAACAAAACTTATCATTAAAAGATCAAATTTTAAGCTACATTTTGTTGAAACAATACTAATATGTTTTCCGCAAAAAAAAAAAAAACAAAAAAAAAAAACGTTATTTTTTCAATTTTATTAACTCAAGCCTTTGAACAATAAAAATTCAAATTTTTTAAATTTAAGTTACAGAAAAATATTTAGTATTGTTAAAATATTAAAATTTTTTACTATGTTTTGTTTTTTTATTCAAGAAGCAATTAAAAACCACTGCTATTTTAGGTCTTTAAACTAATAAAAAAACACTGGGTTATTTGAGCATGCTCATATTACACAAAAACGGCATCTTTGAATAAAGTCAAAAATAAATGTTTCTATGCATTATTTTTCAAACCAAAATGAATTGGATTTTTAGCTAATATATTTTTCTTTATGAAAAAAGTAATTTCATTATTTTAGCACCAAAATTTTGCGCCACAGAATTATTCACGCTTGAAGATATTATTTTAACAAAGCAAAAAATTTAAAAGCGTTTTAATTAGATGATGTCCGCTAATTACTGCATTAAAATTTACGCTAATTGTACTGATTCCTGTTATCACCACATAAAGTCGATTCGAAAAACACAAAGCAACTTTAACTTCACTGCTTATATCTAATAAATCTTTAAGTATGCTCATACTACCAAGGTGCCCATATTACCCTAATCTACCCTATATACGTCATTTTCATTTTAGAATCAATTTTAAACTTTTAAATCTATATAATTTTTGCGAAAAATTATTTTGCAAAAAAAATTATTTTTCTAGTTTAATTGCAATAATTTTCATTTTTCAGCTTTCTTTTTCAAATAAGTATTTTTCGGACATTTTTTCCCAAAATAACGACTTTAAGTGTTTTTATATAAAAAAAAAGCTATAATATCAACCCTGCAAGAGCATTAGAACTAGTATAGATTAAAAATACTTTTTTGATGTTGATGACAAAGTGTAATTTTTGCAAACATTGCCCATACTGATGAAACAAAATTGTGTGTACAATAGGTATTTATTGCAAGTAAAGCGTTAGTTATGAGTAAAAGTTTTTTCATATTGAAACAGGTATTTATTGCAAGAAGCAGCGCCGCTCCAAAGCTGGATGGGGCCTAAGGAAAATTTTGATTTTTGAACTCTTTTCTTCTAAAAATTTCTTAAATAATTTTCTGTAATATTAACTTTATTATATTTACTTTTCTGATGATTAAGAATTTAAATAATAAAATTAATATTAAAAATTGTTTTTTTTTTTGTTATTTAGGTGTCCCAAGAAGACCCAACGGTCTTGTCACAGAAGTGAATTTTACCAGGAAGTTCACGCCTCCTTCCTTAACGTGACGCAAAAATATGTTCAGAGCTCGTTTCAAATCTCAAACCCTCCTGCTTAAAAAGCAAGCGCTGTAACCACTGCACCACGGCCGCTCTAATATTTATGCTTAATCTAAATTTTTAATTTAATATCTATATTTCAATATCTTGCGGTTATTAATTATATAAATTGTTTTAGGTTAAATGCAGAGAATAGCGAAATAAATTAACTTTAAAACAATCTTTCAAGAGATACTAAGAAATAAAAAAACAAGATAAACTTTAAATTAAAGTACGACGTCTGTTTATCTTTTTTTTCAGAATCAATGATTTAATGAAATGTGTCGACAAGCTCTCGATTGTAGGGAAAAGTATCATTAAAATCAGTATTGGAAGTAAAATTTCAAAATACTTAAAGATCTCTGTACTTCGCCATCAAGATGTCAGAGCCAACTACATCGGGGGTGAAGGGGTGGGGGTGGGGGGGGTGGGGGGGTGGGGTTGGGGAAGGGGCACGTCTACCCCCACTTTTTTTCTATAAGACTTTTTTTTTTTTTTTTTAAAGAAAACTTTAGCTATAGACAACTTTTTTTAAAAATCGACGATTGTGGCCCTCCACATTGAAACTCGTGTTGTCGGCCCTAGATGCAAAATTTTAAATTATATAGAATCTGAATTTCACCTTTTATATCATTCTTCCGGGTTTTTCCAATTTTAAACAGGTCAAACATCTAAGTAATATTTAATTCTAAGGAAAATGCCTAGTTTTTTTTTTAGTTTAGGAATAAAATTATGATAAATATTTTTGTTTTTTTTTGATCGTGACGTGAATGACCTCAAAAGATAACTGTATTTTAATTTTTATATATAATTAATGTTATTGAAAACTTGCATTCCAAATAAAAAATTTATGATCATTAATATATTCAAAAAGAAAAATAATTTGACTATGTTTAAAAGACTTTTTTTAATTGTCTCTAACCTTTCCTTCTTTTTGCCAAAGATCGAAATAAATGCAGAAAAATACAAACAAACGAACTCGTATCTCCCGCTTGATTTGTAATAAAAAATTTATATTTATAACTGCTTTTATAACCTTTTGATTTGATATTTTGGGGTCTTTTTTTTAAAACATTACTTAATTTTTTTAAACTAGATACGAATTTTGAGCTTGCTTGAATTTTGAGTTAAATAATTAATAAAATAATTAACTTTTCTCTTCATTCTTCTCTTTTAACAATTTCAAAGCATTTTTTTTTTTTTTTTTTTAATGTTGATTTAGGCGCCCCAAGAGGTCCTTACGGCCTTATCACAGAGCACCGCGGAAAAGCATTTAATAGGAAGTGGACGCCTCCTTCCGATGCCACATAACTTGCCCAAAGGTGGGCTTTGAACCAAGGATCTTACGTTTCTAAGGCAAGTGCGCTACCACTGCGCCACGGCTGCTGTATTTTAAGAAGACAGAGCGTTATTTGCTAAATATGTGGGCAAAAATCTAATTGTTTACATTAGATAAGGCTGATTGGCGACCTCTTAAATTAAAATTTTGGAGATGTCCCGCTTCTCCCGCGTCTCACTTCTACATACTCTATTCTATATAATTGACTCAAATAGTATAATAGAAATTCTCAAGGGTTGTATGTTATCACATCATACTTATCATTTAATATTTCAAATAGTATCGCAACAACAATTTAATTTCTTATCTGATATCGTTATTTTAATTTGATTGATTGTGTGATATTGCTTCCGTATTTTAATTTCTCATCTGGTATTGTTACTTTAATTAAACCTCATGTGGTATCCTAGTTCTTTTCTGGCATTTTACTAGTATTATTTTAATAATAAATTCAAAAAATCACATTTTAATATTTTTTCTTCTAATTCTGACAATGTGACCATACAATACCATACCATACTTTTTATTATCGTTATAGTGTGGTATCGAACCGATACTGATGGTATCGACATTAGTATACAAGCGATACCACACGATACGAGACTGACCTTCTCGGTCTCGACTTATACAATATCAATCATTTAGTGTCTAATGCCTATTAGTTAATTCCAAATATTATTCACATTCTTTAAATTTTGTTGTTGTTTTTTTTTAACTTAATATTTAGGTGCCCCAAGAAGTCCTAACGGCCTTGTCACAAAGCACCGCGAAAGTGCATTTGACCAGGAAGTTTACGCCTTCTTCCTTACCGTGACGCAAAATATATTCAAAGCTCGTTTTGATATGTGCGCCACGGTCGCACAGGGTGCGGCCACTTCTGGGTGCTAGCTGGGTGGGCACTTCTGAGTGTGCCGAGCGCTTTTCTGGGTGGTAACGTTTTTGTATATTAAGAAGAGAGGTCTGATTCCATCAAACTTTAAATCAATTATTTGATTTGAATTCAAATACAAAATATGCTATTTTAGTTTATAAAGCTCAAAAGTCTCAAAAGTCAAAACTTTAAAAATGTGGCTCTGCCGTTTTTTCCAGTGGAGAAAACGACAGGGCTACATTTTGAAAAAATATATATATCTAGTTAAAATTCTTGAGTTATTTTATTTATTTAAAGTTTTTTTATTCGCGATATGTACGCTAAATTCACGTGTGTATTAAAATTAGATGCACACTTCTTACGAAAGTCATAGTTGTATTTGGTTACTATGGATATCTAATTTTTGAAGTTATTTTTTGCACAACAACGGCATTGATTGCTGTTTTATTATATTTTAACATTTAAAAGGTAGTACTAAGCCACAAATATGGATGCTAATGTGATTTTGAGCTGTAATAAATGAAACTTACATGCTCAGATAAAAGAAGGTCACACATTCTAAGATAAAAGAGGTTCATACTTTTCATATTGATTAATATATTAATAATCGTCTAAAACAATCACCAATATCTTGATTTCAATCAGAAAAATGCTAAACCACATTCATATATTTAATTAATTATAATTAATAATTTAATTATTATTATTAATAATTCATTTTAACCACATTCATATATTTAACTACATTCATATGTATAAACCTAACCCTAACCCTGACCCTAACCCTAACATAAAACTAGATAATAGTTAAAATAGTATGTTATGAAATGAACAAACAAAAATTAAAGATTAAAAGTCAAATTGATTGAAAAGTTAAATCAAAAATATACAAGGATTTTAAAACTTTGACTCAACTAAATCGACTTTTTGTCGATTAGCAGGAAGTCCATAGTCGATTAAATCGACTATTAGATATTATAAAATCTACTAACTTTGACTTTTTACTAGTTGAATTTTAGTTGTTTTAGTCAAAGCCGATAACAACACTATTTTAAAGTTATGTAGAGGAAGTGATTTATTTTGGTAAACATTTAAAAAGTTCAACTTAATTTAAAAAAAAATATATTTTTTCATAGAATATTTAATTTAACAAAAAAAGAATAAGTTTATATTGTTATATTGTTTGAAAAAAAAGGAAACTTTAGAAACAAAGCTTTTTCTTAACTTTACAACGAAAGTATTTTTGCTTTTTTTACTTGAAATATTTTTTTTACATAATCAACGTGCAAAAGCAATATCATTTTAGGAGGTTATTAAACTTTATTTTTAATTTAAAAAAAAATAACACTTTATTAAGTTATTGTTTTTCATAACAAATTAAAAACAAACACTTAAGTCATGAATACAATAATTTATTGTAACGTTTTTAACAAAGTGCCTTTAAAACACAGTCTGTCTCCTCTCTGTTTAAAACACAGTCTGTCTCCTCTCTGTTTAAAACACAGTCTGTCTCCTCTCTGTTTAAAACACAGTCTGTCTCCTCTCTGTTTAAAACACAGTCTGTCTCCTCTCTGTTTAAAACACAGTCTGCCTCCTCTCTGTTTAAAACACAGTCTGTCTCCTCTCTGTTTAAAACACAGTCTGTCTCCTCTCTGTTTAAAACACAGTCTGTCTCCTCTCTGTTTAAACAAAAGTTTATTAATAAAGAAGAGCACTCTTTGAGCAAAATTGGAACACTCTGTTGTTACTAAGCAACTTACTTACAACTTACAAAATTGGAACACTCTGTTGTTACTAAGCTCTTATTTTTTTTTTTTTGGTACCATAATTGATAATGACCATGTTTAAGAAACGTTTTACGAGCCCCTAATTTATAAACGCAATAATAAATATGTAAAATAATGCTCCCCTTTATAAATACATATTAATTTATATTTACATATTCTAAAACAATAATAAATATGTAAAATAATGCATTTGTAGTTTAAAATGATTTTTTTTTTTTTTTAAGGGACTGGTAAGTTATACTTGGCTTTCCTTCTTTGGTGCTTGCTGTTATTAAAAATAATCTAATATCTTAAGTTATGTGATCTTTACTAAATCTCAAGACCAATAAATGGGAGCAAAACTAAAAAGATTATATTATATAGATAAGGCTGCCATTATCCTGATTTTTACAGAAGAGAGCGCATCGCTAAACTAATTAAAACTTTTATAGAAACCAAGACAATGGTAGCCCTAAATAGAGTTGAATTTGTAATTTATATTTTTCAGATAATATATCAAGTTAAGTTGTTATTTATCATTACTAACCCATAATACTAGTTGCTTACTGCTAGAAAGTCAGTAATTGTTTCACCATCAGTAGGTTCATCAGGCTTCCTGATGAATCTACTGATGGTGAAACAATTTGTCGAAGATAAAACTAGATAAGTGTTTTTACTAATTTATTATTGCTTTGTTCTTTAGGAACATATATATATATATATATAAAACATAACAATATCTTTTATACCATAAAAATGGTATATATAAATATATGATTCAATTCAAAACATAATTATATTTCCAATCCCAATATGAAAATAAAATCCATTCAAAACATATATATACAGTGAACTTCCGATATCTCGAACCTCCAAGGGACCTAGAAAATAGTTCGAGTTAGTGAATGTTCGAGTTATCTGGACATTCTATAACACGAGCTTCGGCCGATAAGTAAAAAACATGTCCAGTTATTAAAAATTTTGATCTCAAAAGTAAAAATAATACATTGTAAATTGAAAAATGTTCTTATGTCACTTGTTTTAGTTTTGAAGATACGTCTTTATTGAATATAATCGTGACACTAATCGAGACACTAATCGAGACATTAATCGAGACAGCATTGAGCTTTTGTTGCAAATCTTCACCCATAAGACTGAAGGGCATATAGTCATATAACACTCGCAGTGTCTCCCGAACATCACTAACTTTTAGGCAAACTAAATCGATTGCATTATCATCATCATTATCTTCCTCGTCATTATCATCATGTTTATTGGCTGCATTTTTAACTTCTTCTACCAACTGTTCATCTGTAAGTAAAGGTTAAGTGCTAATTAAGCTTTCATCTGCAAAAACAACATCTTCAGCTGTTGTACCTGGAGGGTAAAAATTTTCAAGTTTTTCTATCTGATTTTGAACCTCTTTAAAGAGGTCGTTGTCTTCATCCGAATATGCAGATTTCTGCTGATCTTCAGAAATTCCTGCTTTTGCAAAACAATTAATGATGGTGGAGGTTTTCACTTTTTGCCATGCAAGATCAAGCATTTTCATTGCATCTAAAATTGAGAAAACAGTAAGATCTTTTTTTTTAATCAATAGCTACGACCAGCCTTTGCAATGCCAAAGATCTCTAATGAACTTCAAAAGAGCGTATAACTCACTGATCCATTGGTTGAAGTTTAGATGTGGTATTCGGTGGTAAAAAAATGAGCTCAATAGATTTTAGATTATCAACCGTCGGGTGTACTGGGCAGTTATATATTATGAAAACTACTTTCTTCTTTCCTTTTGTAAACTTTGTATCCGTTTCTCATATACACTCTTCAAACAGTACGCTATCCATCCAGCTTTTATTTTGATTTCTGTATCTGCAAGTTAAGTGCTTAATTCCTTTGAAACAGCGAGATGATTTTGATTTTCCTATTACAAACATAGAAATTTTATCACCCGCTAGCGGGTGCAGCGCGCCAGCAAGTGCAGCGCTGCTAGCGGGTGGACCCGCTAGCAAGGGCAGCGCGCTGCACTTGCCTCAACTATTCCTGTAAGACGAATTTTACTGTGCATTCCCCCTATATATATCTCAGAATGTGTATATATATATATATATATATATATATTATATTATATTATATTATATATATATATATATATATATATATATATATATATATTATATTATATTATATTATATTATATTATATATATATATATATATATATATATATATATATATATATATATATATATATATATATATATATATATATATATATATATATATATATGTATATATATATATATATATATATATATATATATATATATATATATATATATATATATATATATATGTATATATATATATACATATATATATATATATATATATATATATATACATATATATATATGTATATATATATATATATATATATATATATATATATATGTATATATATATATACATATATATATATATATATATATATATATATATATATACTGTAAAACTTTACTGTGAAATTCACGGTACTATACCGTGAATTATACGGTATTGCACCCTTAATGCGTTTTACGGTACAATACCGTTAATATTACGGTACCTTGGCCGTGAACACTAATTTACAGCGTTGTTTAACTACTTTACGGTATTCTACCGTGAAATTTTGGAGAGATTTTATGCGAAGTATGGAGAGATTATATAGAGAAGTATGGGTTGCCATATTTTTTTTTCAATGTTTAGTTCTTAATTTCTATTTGTAATATTTTTACATGTTTTAATAATTGATCCTGCAATTAATAAAATAATATTTTTTCCAATATTTTTTCCAATTTTTTCCAATAATTTTTTCCAATGAAATTTCCTGTCGCACTTTATTTATAATATAAAGATATAAGATTAAATATATAAAACCTGTGGTTTGATATCTTCGAAAATATTGTCTGAAGCTTCAGGCTATATTTAAGATATTTCTAAAATATAGCTGTTCAGCTCTATCTTAGATATATCTAAGCTATCATAATTATATTCAGCTATATGATATAGTATATATACTATATCATATAGCTTAAGAACCTAGCTAGGTTCTTAAGCTAGTTGTGATATAAATATTATTTATATCACAACTAGTGATATAGATAATATCTATATCACAGCTAGTTGTGATATAGATATTATTTATACCACAGCTAGGATATCTAGCTGTGATATAGATAATATCTATATGATGTGATATAGATAATATCTATTTCACAACTAGATATAGATATCTATATCTATCTGTTATATACACATGATATTCATATATATATTTCTTTTTTTTAAATAATGTTTGCTATTAAGAGTAATATTTTAAAAACACTGCCAAATATTGATAAATGTGTTTTGAACCAGGTTGTCAAAAATTTATTGGAAATAGATGTTGAAAAAATATCAAAAAAGGAAATGAGTTGGGGAAAAAAAGTACAACTATTTATTTCTAATAAATTTTATTTACATCTTATTCTCAATTATTCAAATATAGTTTAACAATTAAAGTTTATACAGAACTCCTTGAACAAATTCGTTATAAAACACTACAATTTTTAAATTTTGAATAAACCTTTACATGTATTACTTTAAATAATTACTTATTTCTGCATTGCTTTATAAAAAATCTGAAACATATAAAGTAAAAGTTGTAGACTTTTCTGTTTTTACAAATAAAAACTAATGCAAATATTGTTGAATTAAGATGACACAACGCCATTGCCCAGTTTAGTAACAATAACATTGTATTAGTCATAAAATATTTTTTTTCCTTCATAACTATTCCAAAAGCATACTCGGTTATAACTAATGGAAGATGAAGAATAACTAACGACATAGAAATCAGTAAAATAGTTCTAGAAACCTCTTTTTCTAATAAAACATTTCTCTGAATTTGAACGTCGTTGCTTTTCAGTAACTTTTTAGATTTATACAATAGTGAAATATTGATTCCAGTGACGATTGATAAAACTATAGTTCTATGGCCTCCTATAGTAAAGAAGAGAACTGATTGTTGAAACGTGTCTATTGAAGTTTCTATAAAACTATACCACAAACCAAAAGCAAGGCTTGTAAAAGCGCAACCAATTAAGCAAGGTAATAAGTAACCACGACGACCATGCCACGATATTTTTTTGTTAAACACAATAATAAAACGGTTGATTGATATCAGTAAGATGAAAGAACTTGAAATACCATTTAGAAATATGTTCCAAAACCAAATTATAGACAAATGGAAGCAAACTACTTGCTCGAAAATGTTTATTATCAATACAGGGGTAAGAAATTGTACAAAAGCTACTAATAAATCAACAAGAGATAAAGATATTACCAACTTTTCGTACGTTGTGTACTTCTTTACAGACCTAGCTCTATATAGGCCTATTACAAGTATAAAATTTAAAACAAATCCAATCACCGCATTAATCACAAGCCCTATAGCAAGAGTTGTGCTGGCTACTCCTTTGGCCGATAGTGAATACTTATAACGACAGAACGTACTGTTGTATGTAATCATTTTTGTAACAATTATAAAGTTGTTATCTGGTATTAGTAAGATCATCAATATACTCTAGAGGTTATAACCTTCAACTTTAGAGGTTATGATCATTCATCTGGAGTTTGTTAAAATTTACGCAATAATTTGTGCCAAAATTTAATTCAAAGATTGTGTAAAATTTACGTGCTACTTTTTGAATTTTATATTTATTTGTTACATAACGAGATTTTTAAGATTTTTAAGAGCAGATCACAATTAATTTTTATTGTGATTATCTTATCGTGATCAGAATCTCATAAATAATTGAAAATAAAATTAATTATTAAATTTACTGTTTTTTTTTCTTAATATCTAGACTCCAATGTTATGCCTATAGATTTAATCATATTCTGAGCATGAAAACAATTGTTTATACTGGGTCTCATAAGCTCTGAGGAATTTTTTAAAGATTTTTATCTCTTTTTTTTTAAACTGGACTCAAATATGGTAATCAGTTGATATAGATTATGTGTTATTTCTAACCTGCGTGCATCCACAGATGTTTTACTTAGTTAAACTTATAGTTTAATATTAAATATAACATTTCAATCATCATCATGGAACAGATTAAAGTTTTTATTTACAGGTTGTAACCTTGAATTTATAT
This sequence comes from Hydra vulgaris, assembly GCF_022113875.1. Taxonomy (NCBI): domain Eukaryota; kingdom Metazoa; phylum Cnidaria; class Hydrozoa; order Anthoathecata; family Hydridae; genus Hydra; species Hydra vulgaris. The sequence continues at coordinate 34,281,473 of NC_061167.1, read as the reverse complement.
TCCTGATCTTACAATATAAAATTTGAACTTTAATTAACTATAACTTTCGAGTATATATAATATTATACATTAACTTATAATTTATAAACATAATTTTATACATTAACTTTTGAAATACTTACACACATTTTTTCCGACAATAAATGAAAAAAAAAATTTTTTTTTTCCCTCTGTAATAAATGTCCTTTATCTGCGTATACCGCATGTAATCTATAGTTATGTATTAATGCCCAGACAAGTGACTATTTCAGTATGACGCTATCAATGGTCACCTTAATTCTAATTTAGTTTGGCAACGTTAGGCTTATGATAGTTTAAATGATATAGTCATAGCTGTGCTAAGACTTGATAATTGAAATACAATGTTTCTAAATTTTTTAATACCTGGTCATACATACAAAATCATTCTGAAAACTTTAGCTCAATGATTCGTATATTTCGCTTTTTAATATCATTTCAGTAAATCAATACTATTTATATACAATATAACTGCAAGAATATTTTAACCACATAACATCAAATTCTTTAATATTTTTTTATCAATAAATAAAAGTTCGCTTAGAGTTATAAAAAAAAAAAATTCAGAAAAAAAAAAATTTGAAATATCAATTCTTGGAAACGTCGCGAAATTTAAATTTCTACAAAATTTCTGAAAATATCGTGATAATTTTTTGAAAATTTTTTAAAAAGCTTAAGATTTAAAAAAAATTAAAATCAAAAAATCAAAATCAAAAATTTCTTCTTGTATTTAAGCAAGATAGCAAAAAAAAAATAAAAAAAAAAAAAAAAATTATAAAACCGTTTTTTCTAAAAAAAAATTATAAAACCGTGTGACATAGAGGGCACGCGACTAGGTTGATTATCTCTCCCTCAAAAGCTCTGTGCTTGCATACTCTACACATCCAGAATTGATACTCTAATAACGGACGACCACTAGCTATACATACACTAAATTTCACATCACAAGCGGGGCATGTAGAACACCTTTAGTATTGAAAAAAATAAATTACAAAACTAAAAAGTGTAAAGTGCTCTACATACACTAAATTTCACATCACAAGCGAACACCTTTACTATAAAAAAAAATTAATTACAAAACAAAAAAGTGTAAAGTGCTCTACTTAACATGAATAAATCAAAAAATTTTCTAACCAATCAGGTATTCGAGTACTACAACTTGTACATTCCATTTGATTTGATCGTCCGTCTTTTGGATTGTGCCTAAAAAAAAGTTGAAAAAAACATTTGCATACAGATTTAAACAATTCGTTACTTTTTTATCTTCTCTAAAACTATTTTTAGTAAAAAGTGCCTCGTAAAAATCTTTAAAGCAAGCTCTTCGTATTGATTCCTTTGTTCTTCGGTGAGGCTTTCTAGCAATTCTAGCTTGATAAATGACTAAAAATTAAATAAAAAGTAATTTTAAATTTACAGACCTAGTAATAAAATTCACCTAAACACAATTTACACACAAAGTGTATAAATTCATCTATACGGTCAAAAAGCTTATTTATAAAATTACCTTGGAGCATACATCAAAAGCTTCATTGGCACAAGCAATTAACGCTATTAATGAATAAGCATCCACAGGATCAATAATGTCGTCATAATCACGCAAATGCATCACCTAGAGTTTTAAACATTTTTAGACGTAACTAAATTTGTTGAAAACCTACCCGAACGAAACTACAATTATAAATACATTGTTTATATATCAAATAAAAAAGAAAGGATCGTAAATATATTTAATACATTTACGATCCCTTTAAAAAAAATATAATATACCGTTTTAAGTGCACTTGATGGATAACCTTCATAAAGTTGTCGTTGTGCAAGCAAGTAAAAATGGAAAGCCTAAAAATAGTTAAAAAAAAACTATTTTTCGAGAAAAAGAATGGGGAGAATGGGCATACAGGTAGAGACAACAGCGGATGGGAATTTTTAAAAACATAAAAAAACTTCAAAGTTTAAATTTACACTCGACAGTTACCCTATTATATTTAGAAGTACACATACTTTTACAAAAACTTTTTCAGTTTTTTTTGATAATAATTTAAATGATTATCAAATTCATTATTTTAATTTATTCTATATTTTTTAGATTACATAAACATTTGCAAATGAAATACTAATAGATATTTAATCGAACAAAAACTAAAATATTAATTACAGATTATTCAAAAGTAGATTTAAAAACACCTGTACAGGTATCAACATTTAAAGTTGTATCAGTTAGCTATACAACATTTAACCTTAACCAATTTCATGCACAACTTGCTTTTGATAACCAATTTTTTTACATTTACTCACTGTATACAGATATACATCAGTTAAAAAAATATATGCATATCCAACAAGTTAATGCCATAATCAAGGCCAGTTGATGTTATATGCTAAAAACTAAAATTGTAGCTGTAATTTTTCTCCTAACTAGAATCAAATAGTTTTGATGGTATGCAATGTTACAATGTTCTCACTGAACCAGTGAGAAATTTATTTCATCAAATGATATACTGCACTGCGTATTTCTAGCTTTTGCTATAAAAAAATGTTTGATAGAAGATTTTAGTTGATCCTCTATTGGATTTTAATATGTCAAAACTTGTTTTTACATATTAGGTTAATATATGTAATATGCAATGGTTAATATATGCAATATGCAATGGTTAATATATGCAATATGCAATGGTTAATACATGCAATATGCAATAACCTAATATGCAAAACATAATACATAATATGTAAAAAAATGGTAAAAAATTATATAATCAATTTTTTGCATCAAAACATCCTAAAAGGTGATTTGTTACAAAATCTTGTGAATAATTTACTGCTGAACTGCTCATCCCAACTTAACTTGATCCGTCACTAAAAGAATTATCATTTTAAGACAGAATAAGAATAATACAGAAATTGTTTTTTAAATCAGCTGGCTGATGGTGTGGCAAAATCACTCACTCATTCTATGAGAAAAATGCATAACCGAAACCTAATGCATAATTACAGCTTTCAGCTGAACAACAATGTAAATCATATTATGGAATGCATCAATTGTAATCACATCCATTATATCAGAGAATTTAACTACTTGATTGTGAAGAAAGATTTTAAAAAGAGTTTTATTAAAGAATTTAACTACTTGATTGTGAAGAAAGATTTTAATAAGAGAATTATTTCTTATTTTATTTTCAATAAAATAATAAGTAATTTGTTCATCAATAACATACTTTGCTTCCTGCATTTCAGTACAAGAAGTCGTATTAACATGAAAAATAAGGCACCAAATGTAAAATGAATGAAATGAGGTTAAAAAAAAGATTGTGGTAATAAGAAACAGATAATTTTCATTATTTAGAGGTAAAATCGAAAGATAAAAATAAGTAAAAATTAATAGCAAAAAAAAGAAGTGTCAGTGTGGTGTTTCAATTTTTTTAAACAAATTTAAAATATTTCAAATATTAATATCACTAATAATAAAAATATTAAACTACTATTTTGAAGTTTTAATGTTGGAGTATAAAACTCATGGCATACTAATTATTAAATTTTTTCGCTGCAAAGCAAAAGTCAGGTGTTTCAACATAATAATACTATACTTTTGAATTTTTGATAATTACTTGTAGAGAAATTTATCTGTTTATTGAAATCAAATATATCATACAAAAACTTCTTGAACTTGATACCAAATTAATTGGAGTATTTAGTTATTAAAAAGCTAAAAAGATTTTTTTTTGAAAAAGCTAGTTTTAATAATAATAAAAAAAAAAAAATTAAAAACCTCAGCTCCTCTCCAAGCATTATCAACTAATAAAGAATCTCCTTTTGACATAAAATCTTCTTCTAAGAGACCAGCTAGAGCTGAATATGATTTCCCTTTTTCCAACGCATCTTTGGACGCATTCTCCTTCATTAGGTTATGGTAAGACTCTACCTAAATATATGTCAAAATATTTAAACAAAAAACTTAAAGTCATAAAAAAAAATTTTTTTTGGATAAAATACTCACAAGTAATCCTCCCAGAACATACAGCTTTTTTGCTCTCATAGGATGAGTGCGTGATTTTGCCACGCCATCAGCTAGCTTGAATATAAAAAACAATTTTTGTATAATTTTAAAAAACAATTTCTGTATTATTCTTATTAAAGCACTGCAATTCAAAAAAAGAACTTTATGGAAGTTGTTAAATTAATTGTTGTAATAAAAGTTAGGCTTGTATTTAAATGGTCAGTATACTTAATTAAATGGTAGGTAATTTAATTAAAATGGTCTAATTTTTGGTCTTTTATTTAAGTGGTTAAAAGCTTACCCTTATTTATTTTTGACCATTTTACCAAATTTATAGTTAATATATTATATAATATATTGTTTACATTATATAAATATATTGCTAGTAAATTATAATTTGATTATTATTAATTACAATATTGATGTTGATGTTACTAATAAACTTATTAACAAATATTTTATTGATAATCATGGCAATGAGTAAGCTACAATCAACCAGTTGATCACTCAAACTCAGGTTTTTAATAACCAAAAAAAGTATTGAATCCTGACTCAAGAAGAGAATTCTCCACATTTGATATCTACTTTACACTTGTAATGTCTTGATTCTAGTTTCTAAAATACAAATTATTTTTTTGCCTACCCATTGCCATTTATAATACATGCCAGCTCTGAAATGTTCCAGGGTATACATAAACTATTGCTTGACTTTCGAAAGTTTTTTTAGATGTTTAGACTAATTTTTTTATAGAAACTTTTTTTTAAAGTTACTATAAATAAATTTTGATAATAAATAAAATTCACTTTATTAAATAGTAGTGTCATTTTAGTATTATTGGTGTTGTTGTTACTCTAAACTTGATTTCAAAAATTAAAATAAAATTAATACAAAAATACCAGTAATTAGAAAATCTGTACAGAGTATTATTTATTTTTCAATACTCATATTGATTACTTTTAATAAAATGATACTTCACTTGATAAATAATTTTATAGAATTTTTCAGTTCCAATTTGCCTACCCCAGCAGCTATTGTTAGAGCAGTGGCATAAAAATCAAGCATTAAAAATCAACACTGTTTAGGAAGAAATGAAAACTTCCACATTAAATCCATTGTGCCATGACAAAGATTTTATGTCTGCTTGGAGCACGTTAATGACCAGAAAAAAAAAATGTTTTCAAACAAATTTTGATAGCTAAGTTTTATATTGTAATTGTGCTATTGTTTATTGAATACAATTTGAGTATTGAATGCAATTTGAGTATTGAATGCCAGTATTTCTACAATTTTTACCTTTTTTTTTAGTTGAACACTGTTATAGTGGAATAATCTGATGAATGTAAAAAACAAAACAAAAGATAATAAAATAACCTGAAAAAGAAGTTTGGCAGCATCCACAAAATGATTTGCTTTTCTGTATAGTTCGATTGCATCTAATATTCTGTTTTTTTCAAGTAAGTGAGTAGCATACTTTGAAAGAAGACCACTGATTTCATTGTGTTTGTGTTCTTTGGCTAGTTTAACTGCAAGATCCCATTGATTTAGAATGACACATGTCTCTATTGCCAGATTAATTTGGTTGCATTTCATATATGCCATAACAGCATCTTCACATAAGCCAACAGCACCAAGTTTGTCCCCAATTAACTATAAAAGTTATAACCAATTACTTAAGTTTTTTAAAATGAGATTTTAAACACTTGAGTAATTGGTAATTGATAAATTAATAGTGCAGTAGTAAAACACTTGCTTCATAAGTAGTATAAGTTCTAACCCTATCACATCCCTAGTAGAAGCAAGTTCAACCAGGGATATTTTCTCTTTGTACTACAGATTTGTTTGTTATGTACGATTTAAAAATCCAAAATATCTGATTTTAATTTTTTCTATTTAAAACTAGCATTTATTAGATAAATTTAAAAGACCGTTACTTTATAGCAATTGATATCTTAGAAACAAAATAAAAAAACTTATATATACCTTTAGTAGTTTATGATTATCTGGCAGCTGCTTTGCAAAATTAGACATGCCCTTATAATCTTCAAGCATATAATAACATTCAATAATTCTGTCTTCATTTCTTCCTTCTGTATAGTACTGGATGGCATTTGCCCATTTTTGTCTATCACAATAGTAATCTCCTATGGCATTCCAAGCTTTCTCCAGCAAAGTATCATCTTTATATATATAAAAATTATACAATGTATAAACTATATATATATATATATATATATATATATATATATATATATATATATATATATATATATATATATATATATATATATATATATATATATATATATATATATATATATATATATATAATTTATACATTATATAATTTTTATATACATATATATATATATATATATATACATACATAAATATATATATATATATATATATATATATATATATATATATATATATATATATATATATATATATATATATATATATATATGTATATATATATATATGAGTGCCACTAAAAACAACTTTTTTTGAAATTGTTTGCTGCCACCCCCTAAATGTGTTCTACGTAATAAATTAACACTAAATTAGAAAAATTTTTGAATAAAAAAATATTTTAGGGGTCAAACATCAAATGGATCCCTAATATTTTGAAAAAAAAAGTTTTTTAAAAGTATATCATGTTGGGTCTCAAAAGAAGTGAAATTTGAAAATAATTTAAAAATTTGAAATATGAAAATTTCAAAAATAATTTAAAAATTTAAAAAAACAATTTATGGAAACACAAATTAAAAAAGTTTATAAAAAAAAACTTTGAAAATCTGTACTTTTATAAAATTTCACTTCTTTTGAGACCCAACATGATATACTTTTGAAGAACTTTTTTTTTCAAAATATTAGGGACTCGTTTGATGTTTAAGGGTCTTGAGCAACCCCTAAAAAAAATTTTTATTTAAATTTTTTTTAAATTTAGTGTTAACTTATTACATAGAACACATTTAGGGGGTGGCAGCAAACAATTTCAAAAAAAGTTGTTTTTAGTGGCACTCTAATATATATATATATATATATATATATATATATATATATATATATATATATATATATATATATATATATATATATATATATATATTAATATACTTTTTAAATCATTTTTTGATAAAGTATTATATATAAATAAATATTTAAGTATAATTTCTTATAATTATATAAAGTATAATTTCTTAAATTATACTTTATGTATAATTTCTAAAAATAAGAATTTCCTTCATGGGATATTTATACTTTAAAATTTTTACATATATATATATATATATATATATATATATATATATATATATATATATATATATATATATATATATATTTATATTTATCAGTGGTGTTAGATTTGGATTGGTCGCCCGCCGAGTGACTCAAAATATTGATGCTCAAAACACTCAAAACACGAACAACGTCATTTTGAGTCATTCGACACCTTTTTTTTTTAATTTCGTACTCAGTGTATTTCATGTACAGTTAAGTCAATTTTGAATTAATACTTGAATTAATTCAATGAAAAACTATTGATAATATTTGCTATTCTAAATCTAGAAAAAGCATGAGTGACTTTTTTTACTTGCTTTAAGGGCTTTAACAAATACTTTTTTTAAACACAATAAACAAGCAAAACAAGCCTTTGTAAAAATGAATGAAGTTCACAAGAATAGTTATGATTTTAAGGCAAATAAAAAAAAATTTAAAAATGGTTATCATTATTATTATAGTTTTATCATTATCATTGTTGCTCTTTGAAAAAATTTTAATTCATTTCGGTTTTTAAATGCTAAATTATATGCACAAAATTTTATTTAGATCTGAATTAAATTTTTAATTTAATCTAATTTGTTCTTTTAAATACATTTTAATGAATGATTAAACTTATTGTTTACCGTATATCGTTAAACAGTATTTAATAATGATTCAAAATATAAATAGTGTAAAAGTTATAACTTTATATAGTATTAATATACGTATATTAAACATTTGAATTAATTAAATAATGAAATTTCTAACTAAAAAAAAACAAATTAAAAATAAATCAGATATAACTAAATAATTAGATTAAAAACAAACTATATCATTAAATTAATATAATTAAAGAAAAAATGAAAAAAAATAATTGAGTTGCTCGTTTGAGCGACTCAATTATTTTTATTTTTCAAAATATCTAAATATATTTTTTATTTAGATTAAAAATATATTTTAATCAAATTTACTCCCAACAAATCTGTATGTTTCAAGTGATCAAGTATAAATTTGAGTCGTCAGCAAATAGAGCCACTTTAGATGCAAGATTTTCAGGTAGGTCATTAATGTATATAAGAAACAATACAAGACCAAGTATAGAACTTTGTGATACCCCAGAAGTTACTGGAAATGAAGAAAAGTGTTGGCCTTCAAAGATTACTTTAATAAAGCAGTTAGAAAGAAAATCTGAAAATCTAGATCACCAGATGAAGCAAGCTTATGGAGACGATCAGCATGCCAAACTATATCGAAAACATTAGATATGTCAAAATTTTATAAAATTGCTTTTTTTTCTATCAAAATAACATTACAGTTTCTTTATAAAGTTTTATCCAATAATTAAGTCATGTGATGGGGACCTTTAAAATCAACTCGGAAAGCCAACTTTCTTCCATATGGTATATTTTGGACTAGTTACTATTAGGTAGGATAAAAAAAAAAATGTTGGTTTTTATTCCACATGATTTGGAGTAAGTGTCAAAAAAAAGGGATTTTAACGTAAAATCAGTGGTTTTACGTAAAAATCCCTTTAAGTTTGAAATATAATTTCTATTTCAGTTTCGATTCAGTTTTTGTGGCATTGAATTAAATTCTAATTCTAATTTTACTTATAAAATTATTCTTATTTCAGTTATAAATTAGTTCTCCTAAGATTAATTTCAGTTCAGTTCTTCTGATTTCAACAATTCTCCTTCTTATTTCAGTCCTTAATTCAGTTAATATTTCACTTCTATCAAGTTTTTTTGGAAACTTTAACAGGATATTAACTTATTAAGTATCACTATCAAAGTTTCAAGACAACAATATTAAGGTAATTTCTTAATATAACATAGTACAATATAAATAATAAATATCAAACAATAATTATTAAACAATTGAATTGAATTGAGATTTTTTTGAAACTGCAAGAAAATATATACATAAATTTCAATCACATATTCTTGTTTAGTTTCATAAAAGCTCTAACCACTAATGATGCTTTCATCATCTCATTCATTTTATCAATTTTTTAGTGTCTTGAAATATTTATATTTTTTTGTAACAAAAGAATAAATTTATCATTGACGTAAGAGTTTGATTCTTGTCAGACATGTGCAACAACAACAAAGGAAGTGTAAGTAAATTGTCATGAAAATTTTTTGTGTTAAATTTTACTTTTGAATTCAATAATTTTCATTCAGTAATAAATAATTTAACTGTTTTTGTTTATGATGTTGATATTCAATTCTCTTTCAGTTTTCGTTCTTTAAATAATTCCTAATTTCAATTTTTATTTACATTAACGAAAGGGGGGACGCACCCAACATTATGGAAATTTCATTATAAATCAGATTATTTGAAATCACTTTATTTTGTATATATAAAAAATACATCACCTGGCAATTTAAATATTGAAATCAAGATGTGTAAATATAATATAATGTCATACATAAATCTATTATAAATCATGTTATTTATTTCTCTGCTTGCCTATTCCTTCATAGGCTAGCTGCAACTGTTCCTTGGATTCTGACCCACATAGCTGATCTTTCTTTGCTGCACAGCTAGTTTCTACTAGCTAGCAGCAAAGAAAGATTCTTTGATGATTATCCTCATTTCACAATGAGGATGCCCTTTCAAAACCATCACTCACTACTTCGAGTTTACTTACAAAATTGGAAAATTCTTTTGAACTGATCAATATAGCACCACATAGGAGCAGGGCAGTTTAACTAAAGTTGTCCTCCATTCTAATCAGGTTAAATAAACTAAAGATGAACCAAGAGTTCTTTCCAATTAATGGAGCAAGTCCTGGTGGCTCTTCTTGTTTAAAGTTCATCTCTTTTATCAAGTTTGACTTCTCTGAATGCTGAAACTGATGAGGAACTGGTTTGGAGAATAATGTTTTTGCAATGTTTTTTCTCTCCGCATCAAGAAGTTCAATTTTTACGAGAGTAAGTGGAACTAAGGTTTGTCTTGTCTAGGTACCAGGTGTGTCTCTGCATTGATATCATTGTTCTTTCAATTCCATTTAGAACTCTTATGGAACCAGAGTCATGTTTTTTTACGTGTTTTTTGTATTGTACCATTTGCCAATAGGCTTTTACATCCAGGAGTGGTGCAGCTAAAGGCAAAAACACAGCCTGGAGCTCGAATTCTGAAAACAATTTCAGGACACAGATATATCTGGGTAAGTTCTAATAACTTCCTATAATCCCTTCTGGGAAAATGTCAGTGTTCAGTGCATCCTTGCAAAACTGGATAGTTTTCTGAACCCGGGTTGTCAAGAAAGTATTGCTGATGGAATTGGTACCAAACCTTATCAAGTTGGATAACTCAACAGTTTCCTTTGTGTCATTATAGTTTGACTGAAACCGTTTTTTCTGGAGCTGCTGTTTTGCCTGAGTTAATTTGCTCCCAGAAATGTTTGAGAAGTAGCTCATATATATGCCTCCTGCAAGCAAGCTCTAATAAAATTGATTCTTGTCTTTAACTGAACCTAATATTGGTTCCTAAATGCCTTCAGTATTTGTGGCAATTGTATCAAAACATAATCCCTTCACATTATCACTTATTCCATAGTTTTCCAGTGCATTATCCAAAACTTCATACTGAGCAGTTCCATGTTCCATAGTTGGAATTCCTAGAAGCTTAATTTCTCCATCAATATTAGCTGAAACACCAAACCTGTCTCTTTTTTCTTTCCTCCCATCAGTGATATCTTTCATAATTTTTCTATCAAAGTGAGCTATTATAGGGAAAAGTGCTTTCTCAGCAGCTTTTTTAACCCACCCCCCTTCTCCCCTATTCGTGCTGTGCAGCATTTAGCTAGATGGTTTTCTTTTGTGCTAGCCAAATAGTTGATTGAGACAGTGAAAAGTCAACAACATTTCTACACTAACTAACAACCAAATCAGTACACACATGCAGCAAATCTGTGAAAGAAATATTTTTGAAAACTGAAGTTATGGCAATACCTTACATAAAATTCTTGGCTAACTGTGGTGTGTCATTAATCAGACCTGGCTGGACGAAATGTACAGCCAGGTCTAAGTAATGACACACCACTATGATGGTCTATGATGGTGTTTATATCACTGGTTTCTGAGGAAAACTGAAGCTCTGTGGTCAAATCATTTCTTTGAGCAACTGTTCAGCACTAACTGTACATAATTCAATCTTCTTTGTTCCCTCTTCTCAATTCTCTAATTACATAGTTTGTCTTTTTTACCCAGAGTCATTTTACGACTGGCCTTTTGATCTCTCAAAAATTTCATATATGCATTATACAAGTCATTATTAAGGCTAGTCTTCTTTAAAATATTTTGAACATTTGGTTTATCCAGAAAACTTTCTTTTCTTTTTGAAATCTTATCTTACACTTTACTTTAAATTCTTATAGCTGTTGATCAGATCACCCTTTCTAATAATATGTAAAAGATTTATAAAATATTATATTATACTAAATTTTTGTAGTGTATTTTATAACAACTTATCTCTTTAATATGAACTAAATTTTAGTTAGTACAACTTATAAATGGATAAGTGAGTATCGCATCCTTGTATCCTATGTCTATCCAACATTTCTTAACTGCAAATAGAATACCGTTTTCAGGACAGCTATCAAGACTTGAACACTTTGCTGTTTGATGTCCACTAGTACAAACAACCAGTTTGGTTGTTAGGTTTTCTTTAAGATCCTCTTTTTCAAAAAGATATCTTCTTTTTTTAAGCCTTGTCGATCTCTGCACCTTGGTTTCTGAAAATTTTAGTCTAAGCAGTATTTTGATTAAAAATAACAAAAAGAATAGATATTCTTTGTTTAAATCACTTGTATTTTACATTAATAATTTTGTATATAACCACAGACAGTATACCTGTTAAAAATTGTTATGGAAACATCAGATATATATACCCCATAACACCGAATCTAGAATGGAATTAAAAGGCAAATACAGCAATATGACTGTCCATAAAATTTGCACAAAAACAAATGAATATTCCAAAACATTTAAGAATCAAAATGTTATCATGATTTCAATATTTTTTTGTTTTTTGTTTTCTAAAGAAAATAAAATAATTTTAAATATGATAATCAAGTTTAAATAATTTTGGGGGACATCGCCCTCCAATAAAAAAAAAAAGGGGGGGGAATCCCAAACAATCAGGTGAGGAGGGAGAGGAGCCAATGACGTGCTTCCTTCTATATAAAGGTTAATGATGCTTAGTTATAACATCAATTTTTAGAATTTGGTCTAAATATGAAGAATAAACCAGCATCAATTATACATAGTAATACCTCATTTTATCTAAAAACCCTTCCATCCCCCCTGTTGTACCTTGTACATTTTTATACCCCACCCTATGCGCACATATGCTTGGTGGTCTTACCCCTTGCCCCAATCAGTAGTCTTACCTCTCCTCCTCTTCTAAAAAAGAGTGCTGCTACATCGACTATCTTGTAGCTTGCTACTACAAGGAAGTGCCGCTACATTGACCGAGGGTTTGGTCATTCATATTTTTACCTAAAATTTTCTTAACACTTTCTCCAGATCATGTGGAATAAAAAACACCATGTTTCTTTTTGGTCCTACTCTACTAATAATAACTAGTCCAAATTATACCATATAAAAGAAAAGTTGGCTTTGTGAGTTGATTTTATGTCTTTTTTCAGACCACTGAAGTCTAATGTTTTTATACACAAATTGGACTGGTAGGAGCCTCTAAAACCATCTAACATCAGAATTTTTGGGCTTGAAATTATTTTTATTGGTGACTATAAGATAGTCGATGTATAAGATAGTTGTAGCAACACTCCCTTGTAGCAGCAGGCTATAAGATCGTCGATGCTACAAGGGAGTTAAGTTAAAAACATTCAGAATGCTTTTAAAAACATTTTAGTCTTTAATTTGCATTTGTGTGTCTTTTAAAAAAACATGAAATTCAATTAGTCTTCTCAATTAAATTAATGTGTTTTGTTATAATCTAATCTTAATTATGTCAGTTTAAACACCATAGACAAGCTAAAAGCTGTTTTTTTACCACAAACTGTATATTTAACCCCTTTACTATAAGTACATACATTATCATGGCTGTCCAGATTACAAAATTTTTTCATAGTCTATTTTTTATGTTTCTTTCTTTGCGCCAATTTTTACAAAACTTTTTACTGAATATAGAAGCAAGAGATGGAAAAGTTACCCTAAGCCGATTTTAAAATTTAAAGTGCGCATAATATATTAGGACAGTACCAAACTATATCCACCTAAGTATGTGTGTGTGTTTGTGTGTGTGTGTGTGTGTGTGTGTGTGTGTGTGTGTGTGTGTGTGTGTGTGTGTGTGTGTGTACATATATATATATATATATATATATATATATATATATATATATATATATATATATATATATATATATATATATATATATGTGTATTTACACATCATTCTATAAACTAACTAAAAATACTTTAGAAAATTTTAAACAATATAAATTAAAACTTTTTTTAACCTCCTCCTCCACCCCATTTTAGTAACTGAACAACTCTGAACCAATCACCTAGTTTAGAACGTAACTCAACAGCTAAATCCCTAAAAAATAATAAATATTAATATACAAATAACATAAAAAATGATTATAATAAATAAAATGTTATTTTGTATTTTAAAAAGTTTTTATTCTTTTTTGAATACTTTCTGTAATTCAAAAAATTAATAAAAACAAAATAAACAAAACAAATTGAAATAAATAAAAGAATTGTGTAAAAGATTTTCACAAAAACAATTATACAACTACTAACTTGTACTAACTTACAACAATAATGTTTTTCAATCAATTGCATTAATGCAATAAGTTGTAGATTGCATGCATTATTTATTGCATTAGTGCAAAATTATTGCATTAATATAATATTGTAAAGACTCTCTGAGGACTAAAAGTTAATAATACAATAATTTTTAAATTGAAAAAAACAACATAGACAAGCATGAATTGCTCGAAAATTGTGTAAAAAAAGCAGTTGTTATTCATCAAATGCCACTTTTTTTTTTATATATTTACTAATTATATTTAATGATATTTAATATATCTATTAAATGATATTTAATTTATATATTTAATAACTTTTGCTACTTATATTGCAATCATCTGAAAAAAAATAGCTTTATAATCAATATAACCAATTATTTTTGCTGTGAATGGTGTGTTTCTAGGCACCATGCTACCTAAGTCTCTAGATATCTTGGCCATTAATCTAATTTTGCTTAATAAAAATGTAGGGAATAAGTATTGGCTACATTTTCTGGAAACATATTTTTACCCTTTGGAAACAATAATTTCCAACTTAGTATAACAATATTTCCAACTTAGTATAAACAATAATTTCCAATTTAGTAAGTATCTCTGGTAACTCTGATAATTTAGTTTTTAGTAAAATTACCATACATACCAATTTTAACTATGTACATACATACATACATACATACATACATACATACATACATACATACATACATACATACATACATACATACATACATACATACATACATACATACATACATATATACATACATATATGACCTATTTTTACTATATACATACATACATGACCTATTTTTAACTATGTACATTAGAGATGTGACTTTTTAGTAAATTTTTAGTATCTCCAATATATTGGTATTCCCAATATAAAAAACAGATGAACTTTGGTTTGGAAGTAACTGAAAAGTCATTGGATTTATTTAATTTTTGAAAAAGGTCACCTACCATGACTCTGGCTTGCATGATTACACACTGTCTCCCATATATCAGTGAATTTTTTTTTTTTTTCAAAAGTATATCAACCTGGTCTCAAAAGAACCAGAATTTTATTGTGATTTCAAAATTTATAAACTTTTTTACTAAAACATTTAAAAAATATATATATTGCTAACAAAATATCATAAAAAATAACTTCTTTAATTTTTAGCTCAAAATTGTTTTTTTTTGTATATAAAATTTAAGCAATATTTCTTTATTTGAAACCATTATTATTTCTGAAATCTCTATGAAATTCTGGTTCTTTTGATACCCAAGTTGATAAACTTTTGAAGAAAAAAAATTCACTGATATATGGGAGCCAGTGTGTAATCAAGGGTCATGGTGGGTGACCTTTTTCAAAAATTAAATAAAATCAATGACTTTTCAGTTACTTTCAAACCAAAGTTCATCTGTTTTTTATATTGGAAACTGGAGGTACCAAAAATCTTTTAAAAAATCTTTTTTAAAACTACGTCATTCTAGTACATTAGTATTTTTAACAAATCTATGCTGTTAATTAGCTCTGAAGCTATTTTTACAAAGATACAACTCAAATTTGTGTTTTTTAATACTTTAAATTTTTATCTTCAAGTAATACAAGGTAGTACCAAAAGCCTGTAAATACCAGAAACCTTTTTTTAAACATACCAGAATCATGTTGCCCCTTTTATATAGTGCAAAACCATTATCACTTTGTTTTGATTTTTACAACTATTTATTACATTTATATTTACATACATTAATTATACATATAAACGCATTGAATATTTTTGGTTGTTAAATTAAATTGTTCTCGATAGGCAGCACTCTTCTTCATATCTTGTAACTTCAGGGGTTCCTCTAGGTTTTATTCTTGACCCTATACTTTTTTAAATTTACGTTAACTATCTCCCAGAAATTCTCACATCTAAGGTGGCATTGTTTGCTGATGATACTACCATTTATTCTTGCCTTGATAAGAAACACTATCTGATTGCTTGGAGGGGCATTTGAGCTTGAAAATGATTCAATTCTGTTACAGCATGGGGCTCTCAGTGGTTGGTGAACTTTAACTTAGATAAAACTTTTTGCTATATTTATGAGCGGTAATGTAATCAATGAATCTACCCTTAGTCGCCTATGATTAACTTTCACTTCTGATCTGGAAACCATATACCAAATCCATTGCAAAATTGCACCACTTTCTTATTCCGGATTCAATTCTTTATCTCTATAAACCTCAAATCCGTCTTTGTATGGAATACTGTTGCCATATTTGGAGCAAATCTTCAAATGATGTCCTTTTAGACAAGGTGCAAAAATTCATTGTAAACATTGTTGGACCTGCTCTTGCAGCTAACCTTCAACCATTGTTACGTCATGTTGCTTCTTTTTTTATAAATACTATAATGGGCGCTGCTCTAAAGAGCTAGTATCTCTTGTGCCATCTACTAAAATTCATTCTTGTGTTACTCATCATTCAATTAAATCTCATCCTTTACTGTAACTGTTCCTAAGTAAAACAAAAATTCTTATTTTAGTTTTTTTCCTAGAACATTAGCTCTTTGGAATTCGCTCCTTACTTCTTGTTTTGCTGATTTGTATAACTTCCAATTTTTCAAGTCATCTTTTAATCATTTACTTGCTTTATAAACTTTATCTTTTCTCTTCCACTAACTTTCAACTCTAATTATGGTTACTTACAGCCTCATTGGATGTAATGATCTGATGGAATAAATCCAACCTATTAAATACAACCTTCTACTCTATAGATACACCTACAAAAAATTATTTCTGAAACTGTACAAACTGAGCACCATATTTACTCAATATTTTCGTTATGTAAATAACTCAGTCAAATTAAAATAACTGATGCTTTCATGACTATAAATATATATTCCATGTCCCCATCAGTCTGTTTTCTTTAATCAGTCTGTTTTCTTTAATCAGTCTGTTTTCTTTAGAAAAGGAAAAACTCGGAATATTTGTTGTTGATGATATGAATCTAAAAAATAAGATAAGCAATAAACTTAGACTGAGATTAGAAATAATAAGTGTATCTAATAGAAGATTCGATGATCTTAGATTGATTTTAGATTGGAAATAATAAGTGCATCTAATAGAAGACATAAGGAAATATTGAGGTCATTAAGGAGAGAGGCTTGGGCATGAAGAGTTTAAAAATACATTTCTGTAGTCACAATATATACATATAACGTAAAAATATTTTTCAAATTGTTAATCAGTGTTACAACTAGTATAACAACTATTTTTTTAATTTTATATTCTTGAAACCAAAATTATGTCTAAAACTAATAAAAAAGTACTTAATAACCATCACAAATATTTCAAATATTTAAAAAAAAAAAGTATTTAAAAAATAAAAAAAAATTAATCACCAACGATCCATATCCAGATACATTTTCTCTGCTTCATCATATCGTTGAAAGTAGACAGCAAGTTCAGCATGTTTAATATTTTCATTCTTAAAATAAAAATGATAAGTAAAGCCATTATTGAAACTTAAAAACTTTTTAATTAAACAAAAAAAATAACTTTAACCTTATACTGCCTGAACTAATACTTAGTATTTTAAAAATATACTTAAAACACTGACTATTTATGACACTAATTTCTAATTCCTGGTGTTAAAAATTTTTAAGCTTGGATCATAAACCTATAAGGTACCAAACGACAATCCCTTGTTGTTAAAATTTAATAGTTAGGGCTGATTTACTTCAGGATTATATTCAGTAACCCTAACCTTTTGTTGCATCTTAATCCTAAATAACAAGAAGAAAGAAAGAACTGTTGCTACCTTATTTTAAGTTTTCAAGAAACCCACAGTTTTTTGCAAATTAACTATTTAACATGGTCCTTTTTTATTTAATAAAAATAAGCTATTGATATTCAAACTAAAAATGAAAATACACAATTATGAAAATAGGAGTTAATATAAGTTAATTTAAATATTATTTACACTGCTTAAGGCTCCCATTAAGCGGTAAAAAATAAAAATAAACATTAAGCAATGAAAGGTTAAACAAAAAGAACTTCAAAACTTAAATTTTTCTATTTGTTATTTATTATGTTTATTATAAAATAGGTTTATTTTATTCATATATAAAATGCACATACTGGATTGCTTTAAGACAAAGCATGCTTCAATAATGATGAAAAAATCTTACATCCTTGTGATGCTTTGAGAGCTGTTTTACAAATTTGATACCGTAATAATCCTGACAACGAACAAAAGCCTTCTCTGCAACTTCTAAATCCAGCTTTTCAAGTGCTGCTTCTGCTAAAAGTCTCCTATAAAGATTAACTTTATCTAAAGATTATCAGCTTTAAAAAGCTTTAAAAAATTAATAGTAGAAAACCAACAGAGTAACAATGACTTTATAAATTTTTACAAAACACCTTATGCCAAAATAGTTTCATTAAAAAAGTTATGGTTTTACTTAACAAGTTAATATCCCTAAATTAATCTTTTAACTTTATAGAAATGACTTAAATACGCATAATTAAGTTGGTCAGTTTTAATATGCATAATTAAGTTGGTCAGTTTTAATAGATGTAATAAAGCTTTGTTATTCATTTCAATCAAAAACAAACATTAAGAACAATATTTGCCAAAGCTTCTCACTTGTTTTCTTTTCTTTTACAGTAACATTGCACACAGGGTTGGGTGGGGTAATATGGATAGGTGGAATAATATAGATATATTGAATTAGTACACATGAAACAAGTTTCTTTTCGCAATGCTAAAATATACCAACAGTTTATTTACATAACTAACTTTTTTTTTTTGCATTAACATATTTAATGCAAAAAAAATAAGCTATTGTATCTATTGTATCTATTTGTTTTAAATGAATATTTAAACAATAACATATGTAATTTATTAAAAAACATAAAATCATGATGTAAATTTTATATTAAGACTACGATGTAACAACATGCGTAATTTAATTAATAATTTCTCGCACCCATATTGAAAATATGGCAAAAATCTAAAATGGAGTAAAATGGATATATAGGTGAAATGATTGTGGGGTAAAATGGGGTAAAATGTTTATATAGGTGAAATGATTGTGGTGTAAAATATGGTAAAATGGATATATAGGTCAAATGATTGTGGGGTAAATGGAGAGGTATAACATTTTTAAAATACAAATAAAACTATTTTGATATATTTATGCTCACAGGTATATATAACAGTTGTATAAAATGCTATTGATAGATTTAAGATTAGAATCATAGAACAATTTTTCCTTCGATTTTTACCTTAGTCATTTAAGGAAGAAAAGTCTTCCAAAAAATGGACCAAAAATGCTATGTATGGTGTAACAAAATCAGGTTGGATGGAGGACTATCTTTTTGGAAGACAGTTGATGAAAGTTGGATTGACAGATTTATTATATATGTAAAGGATTTAGAAAAGCCTATTTTACTGGTGTGTGATGGATATAATAGCCATTTAACATATTTCACTATACAACATGTTTTATTTTATCATTTTCTTCATGACATGAACATAAAATAAAGTTTGTTTATTCTAGTCATGCCAAAGTGTAAATTTTTTTTTTGATATGGAAATAAATATAATTTTTTTTTTGATTTTTGTATCAAGACATTTTTTTCGTTTGAAAAATCACAAACTTTTCAAAGTTTACTTTCATGCTTGCTCAACTTAACAAACTGAAACAATTTCATATTTTTCTGTCAAAGTTGAAAACTTTTTAAATGACTTTTTATTTTCAATTGACAAGTTGAAGTAGTAAACTTACTGGATTTTTTTTTTTTTTTTTTTTATCAGGCTATTTGATAACATTTCTAAAAATGGATACATTGACCATATTTCATTTAAAGTTCCTGTGTAACATGCTATATTATAATTTCAAATAACTTAAAGGTTACTTCAAATGAAAAAAATATTTTCCACTAATCGGCGAAATTACTGTCAATACTAAATGTCAATACTATTGGCCAATAAATGGCAAGGAAAGATAATAACTTATAAATAATTTAGAAAACTTTTCCTAATACAATGCATAAGGAGAGTAACTAGGTGATGGAATTAACACTACCTAGGTAGTGTTAATTCCTAAGTATGTAACTATTAAAGGCTTTGCAAAAAATGTAATATTTATTAACAACATAATACAAAAAAAATTAAACAGTTTTTGATTAAATTTTCTAGCATTCCCTTAACTACAAACCTTAAGACAAAAAAAAGTTTTAAAGTCAACTTTTCCTTTATTTTCAGATGCAACAAAGAAAATGCAGCAGGTCATTTTAGATTACATAACCTGATTCTAGCCACATAAAACTATATCTTTTCTGATTAAATGATATCCTTAATTAATGACCTTAATTTATTGTTGATCATGTAAGTTAATGTGAGTAAAACACAACAGAAGCTTCCTTGAAATTATTTTTGTGCTTATATCTAAAACTACATAGGAACCTTATTCTAACAATATGGTTTAATATTAAATGTAGAATTATTGCAATTTAATAACTCCTACATCTTCCAACTTTAAAATTAATTGTCATACCATAATCTTGGATGAGGATTGTCAACAATAAATTGATAAGCATCATCGATTCCAACTTTTTCAAGTAAATCCCGACTATCGCGTAGGGACTGGGAAAAAATTACAAAACTAATAATGTTAATTATTGAAAACATACCTAACATAATACTTATTGTAAACCAGAATATCATAATATTTCTGGTATTGTAAACCAGTTTGAAATTTAGTTTTAATTCAAACAATATCATGTACCTTTGTCTCCATTTCTACAATATGATCTTTGGATGGATTATCTGGGTTCTTAAGACATAAAACAATATATTTTTATTATTCTGCATTATATTATATGATTATATTGGTACAATAAATTTAAGTAAACTAAGTATTTGTTTTATTTTGTGTACCTTCATTAACTCATCCAATAAAACAGCTTTTATTTGCAAATCACTGAACCTACATATGTATCCAGAAGATGTAACAGGTTCCTAAAATACACAATAATCTTTAAAAGGGATAAAGCAAAAAATTTCAACACAAAATTATTGCACATTTATTAAATTGACTTTTATTTTAAGAAGTAGCTATTTATAACCTTTATCCAGGTTCTACGAAGAAAAAAAAAGTATAAAAGTATAAAAGTAGAAATAAAGAAGGAAACAGAGTTTAGATGGACATAAAAAAACCCATTTAATTGTGCCAAAATAATAACCTTTCATGAGTGAAATATTTTAGTTTAATAATTTGAGTGAAATCCAAGTTTTTAACAATACACATTATATAAAAAAAAAGTTTTAAATTTTTGAAAGAAAAAAAGGATGTTTATGTAATGTGAGAGCTTGGCTTTGACAGAGAAACTCATATAAATGTAATATCTATAATGCAATGTGAGAGGGGTTTTGAAAGGCGGTTTTGAAAGACTTGCATCGAAGATTTAGTTTTATTGGTCATTGAGGTGAGGATAACTGCATTGTAAGTAAAGTGGCTAAGGCAATAAGCGCAGTAGGCAGATATAAGCATAGGTTGAGACCATCCACCAAATATTTGGAGCTGCTATTTATGTAGACTAGACCATTGCTTGTCAAAATTGAGACTTGGGTTGAGGTTGATGCCAAGATATTTGTATGAGTTTACAACTTCAAGATTTTTGTTTTTTAATATTATGACTGGCTTTTCACCTCTGCCAATATAAATAACTTTGAGAAGCATTTTATTATCTTTGTAGACTATTTGCCACTTCTTGTGGAAGGGAAAAGTTATTACCAGTTATGTAAGCTAGGATATCATCTGCATATTTCTTGTGTGTTATGCCTTTTGGGAGGTAGTCAACTATGTCTAGTACATAGACTAAAAAGAGGATCGGGCTAAGGACGCTTCCTTGTATTACTCCTGATAAAACATCTTTCCATTCAGTAGGATATATATATATATATATATATATATATATATATATATTTATATATATATATATATATTTATGTATATATATATATATATATATATATATATATATATATATATATATATATATATGTATATATATATATATATATATATATATATATATATATATATATATATATATATATATATATATATAATCACACTAAAAATAATATTATAGCTGTCGCTACAAATAAAAATATATAAAAAATCAGAGAATTGATTGTCAATTAATCTGTATACCCATCACTATAGAGATATAGATGATAATGACTCAAATGGGCTCCAAAAAGTTTGCAGTTAAATTTATGCTATTTGATTTTTCAAAGATTCAACAAGTTAATTAAAGATAAAGAAATGTAAACTTTACAACCAAGATCATTTAGCACCTATTACATATAACATGTTATAATGGCATCTCCAAAAGTAATTAAAAAATAAAGATAGAAACTTTCACATACTAAAAATACCCTATAAACTGAAAAACGCAATATGCTTTCTACACAAAGATAATAATTAACTACGCCATTTGAAGTAAAGCATTACTTATAGCTAAGCAACCACTTGTAAAATAACTAACATGTTAACTTTTTAAAGAGCTGTAGACTTTTACTTTAACAAAATAAACAGCCAAATAAACTTATATACAACTATATTACTAATAGAACTTGTTATATTAAATTGTTAGAGATCAGCATCAAGTCAGCTTAAAAAATTTTGATACTAAGGTTTTACTATAAAACATAAAAAAGTAGTAGTAGGTTTTTTTTTCTACTTCAAATACTTTTAGGTCAGCATTTAGGTTAGCAGTTATGCTGACTGTAATTCTGCAGGCTGTATATATATATATATATATATATATATATATATATATATATATATATATATATATATATATATATATATATATATATATATATATATATATATATATATATATATACATATATATATATATATATATATATATATATATATATATATATATATATATGTATATATATATATATAACATATATATATATATACAACATATATATATATATATTTAAAAACTATATATATATATATATACATATATATATATATATATATATATATATATATATATATATATATATATATATATATATATATATATATATACATATATATACATATATATATATATATATATATATATATATATATATATATATATATATATATATATATATATATATATATATATATATATATACATATATAAGTTATATATATAAAAAATTCTATAATAAAAAAATACCTCAGGTTCAAGATTTCTAAATATGTACATTCGATTTTTTTCCATCATAGCAAATAATTCTGGATTATCCTAAACAAAAATTTAATTTAAAAATCTTTTTATAATTAAAGATTTATTAACGACAAAACAATTATCAACATTAAACATAGCAAATATAACAAAACAAAAATAATATACATCAGCCCATTTCATATCCCACACATCTTTTCTTTCAAGCTTTAACTGTTCTCCAACTTCATCATGACCTGTTTCTAAATCTGTACGTTTTGTTTCCTAAAACAAACTCTTTTAAATGAAAATTTTGAACAAATTTTATACAAAATAGCAAAGTTTAGAAATAAAAAATTCATTTCAAAGCAACAAAAATTAGAACAAAATACTCAAACTTACAAAATCAAAAAACGTAAGAACTCCTAAAATATCAATAATTGCCATTCGCCTAATAAAAGTATCACTATTAGTATTCATTAACACTATGATTAGTATCATTATTATTTTTATCACCATTATAGTTTTAATAATAATTAAATTATTAAAAAGATCTATTTCAAGAAATATAACAACCATTAAGCATATTTAAAAAATTGAATTTGGTACTTGGAGATTACACTCAATCAAATAGTAATTATTCAAAAAATTTATCATTAAATCTTTTTTTTTAAATAATTGATTGATTGTAATTATTTAATTGTTATTTATTTGTAATAATAAAATTGTCTATTATTGTTCTAGTCTAATATTCATAAAATATAAGTAAAAGAAATAAAAACAGAAAACTAATGGTCTGAATAAACACCATAAAACTTAAAAAATCATACATATTACTAATTTTACTTACGTAGAATTAGAGTTAAGTGACATTTGAAAAGGTCGACAATTTATTAGATGTTTATTCTCTAAACTCACTCTTGGAAGAGAATACTTATGAATTGTACCTGATACTCTACCCTAAAAAAATTATATATATGTATATATGCTTATATATATATATATATATATATATATATATATATATATATATATATATATATACATATATATATATATATATATATATATATATATATATATATATATATATATATATATATATATAAATGTTGCCATAAATTGCCAACCTCGTTTCTATGTTCTATGGTCAGACCTTTGTAGCAAATAATTTTTGCCGACCTAATGCCAACCTCAAAAAGTTTGAGGTTGGCAACCTCATTTTTTCTAATTCCGAGGGTTGTATATATATATATATATATATATATATATATAATATAAATATACAAAATATATATAGGTTATAAAAGTTATATTATGCATATATATATATATATATATATATATATATATATATATATATATATACACATATATATATATATATATATATATATATATATATATATATATATATATATATACACATATATATATATATATATATATATAAATATATATATATATATATATATATATATATATATATATATATATATATATATATATATATATATATATATATATATATATATATATATATATATATGAGGGACAATATGTGTCAACAAAATTCTGGACACCATTTCTAATGCACTTACGTCAGAAAAAGACGAAACCATTCCATTGACATATAATAAAATTGCTGTTTAAAAATAACATATAAACTAAAACAAACAAAATCTTTTAAGCTGAAGACGCTGGTCACAACAATCCAGCGAAAATTTCTTTTAAAAAATAAAAAATAAATTTTGTATCGAAAGAAAATTGTATATATTGATGTTTATAAAATAATAATATAAATATATATATATAGCCCTCAGAATTGGGGTCAACATTCAACAACGCCAACCTAACTGCTAATCTAAAAGTGTTTGAGGTTTGTAAAAAATTGCCAACCTCATTTCTATGCTTTATGGTTAGACTTTATGAATTTTTTTTTGCCAACCTCTAAAAGATTAGGGTCTGCAATTTATTGCCGACTTCAACTTTCCTAATTCCAAGGGTTGTATATATATATCAATTCTAGTGCTTGAAAAAGCATTGATCAAAAGATCATTATTAGACTGGCATGCGCAAATTTATTTTTATTTCTTATTTGAATTTTAAAAAATGGCAAAAAAATGCTTTAGATAAATTCTAAATACAATAATTAAAACAAAAACAATTTATTTAAATTATCAACAAAAAAAATAAAAATAAAAAAAGCAAAACAAAGGTTTTATTTAAATTCCAAATAAAATAATAAAAATAAAAACAACAAAAGAAACACTTTATTTAAACTCTAAATAAAATAACTTGCACATGAAAGTATTATTATGATTTTTTATCAAAGTATTTAATTAGCAACAAAGATTTGTTGCTATTTAAAAAAAAAAAATATTTTTTTGAAAAGTGCTTTTATAAGAGCTTGCCAAAGTATGTGTGCATGTAGGGAAGCGCAAAATCGCAAAGACTGATGTGTGAATGTGTGTATGAGTGTGCATATGTATAAAATGAAATTTACCTTATAGGGAAGAATTGACTTAATTGAAACAGCCCCCTTAATTGAAATACTACATTTTATTTTGGAAAAAAATCACTAAATTTTGCATTTTATTTTTGCAATTTAAAAATATGTAATTACAAATATAAACCTTAAAAATAAAAATTTTTGTAGTAAATTTTTACATAGTAACAAACAAACAAAAAACTACAATAGTTAGAGATGTGCAATAATTAAAGATGAGCAAAACAACAATTATCATAAAAAACAAGGTTTACATTTTGTTATGATAATTTTTACACTTTATGAGAAACTTTTTTCTCTATGGTAACAAAAGATAAAAATCATTAAAGTCAGGTCTTTAATTTGTTCAATCTTATAAAGCCTCATTTTTTTATGATTTAGATGTAAAAAAAAAACTATTTCATTTTCTTTGACCCTTAACTGTTGTGAAAGTATAAATAAATACTTTTCGAAAAGTGGATTTTTTAATTCAGTTTATGAAAAATTAACTTTAAGTTGTTATTTTTTATTTAAACAAGTTTGTAATAACAAAGATAAAAATGATTTTTAATCATCTTTTGTTAATGTTAATGTATTTCAAAAAAGGGATATGTTCTAATTAAGGAATTAATGTGTTCCAATTAAGTAAACAGATCGTCTTGATGGAACAAAAGGAAAAAACCTTGAAAAAAGTTTATTTACAATAACAATCCAATCAATTACATCAAATGGTTAAAGGTATATTAGGGTTAAACATCTATACTAATCAATTCTTAAATGTTTTCCTACTTAAGCCATTAATTGAAAAATATTTATTCTTTAAGTGTTCCAACTTTAGCAACTCTCGGTTATAATAATTTACAAGCCAAGTGTCATAAATTTTTGGTTTGTTTGTAAACCACATACTGTAGTAATAAAATTTTAAATAAAATAAATTTGTGATATGTAAAATTTTATGTTAAATATTCAACTAAATGTGTGAGTATGGTGATGCATATATTTTTATTAAATACTTGCTAAAATTTTCTTAAAAATCAGAAATTTGCTTACACACATCTCATAAAAGAAAAAAAATTGTCATTTTAAATAAATTAAAATTTTTACATGTTATAAAAGAAATTGTTTATTTCTAAACACACCTGATAATGTTTACACTAATTCAATTTAAAATTAAGACCACAACCATTAAAATTAAGAGCACGGTCAATAAAATTAAAACCATGATCATCAAAATTAAAACCAGGATCATTAAAATTAAGACCACGACCATTAAAATTAAGACCATAATCATTAAAATTAAGACCACGATCGATTAAAATTAAGACTAGGATCGATTAAAGAAGAACAGAAATTACTTTTCTAAAAAAAAATTCTCTCTTTTGTTTGTTCGTTTAAAAAAAAAAATTTTAACAATTATTTATTTTTTAACAATTTTATTTTTTTTAGAACTAAAACTTATTTGACACTGTCACAAAAATTACAAATAGTTACAAATTTTTTAAATCAATGACAATCAAAACAACTATTTTCAAAATTTAATGTTTAAATAATTGCAATAAAAGAAGTTAAGAAATTTAAAACTAGCAACAGCTTATTAACATTAGTTTTTCTTCTCTTTTTTGTTTTTTAGTTTTTTAATATTATTATTACTATTATTATTATTATTATTATTATTATTATTATTATTATTATTATTATTATTATTATTATTATCATTATTATTTTGAATTTTGATTACTAAATCTATAAAGTGAAAATTTTTCAAATACCTAACAAAAATTAGCAATAGTGTAACTACGTTATATTTTTTTCTTAAAGTTTTAATAAATTTTTTTAAAGCAGTACAACATAGTCAGATGTGTGTTTTGTGTGAGTGTAAAGAGAAACATTGAAGAAAACGACCTAACTTACAATAATCAGTAACTTGTCAGAAACACAAATGCTGCAAACAGGATCTGATGTTGCCTAACAAATAAAGATGATCAAGCTCTTACATAGTACATAATAAATAAAATAATTAAATTATAAATAATATATAACAGTAAAATTAACTAATTATGTATAATACTTTTAACATCAAGTATTAAAAATATTATACATAACAAAATAAATAAAAATAACTCATAAAAATATATAACTCTTTACAATTACTATAAAAGTAGGTTGAAGAAAAAAATTTAAAATATTTGTAAATGTTGTGCACATTTAATTTTGTAAAAGAATTTTCATAAAATATATAAAACAATTTTTACTCACAGCTTTGGCTTTTTTCAAGTCTGTAATTCCATCACCAGCACCAGATGGTACATCATCAATGTGAAAATATCTTCAAACAAAAAAATCAAGTTAAATAATAGAAGAAAAAAATTATAGGCATTATAAAATACCCCTTCTCCCTACTGTATCTACCCATCCCAAAATATAGTTTAAACAAGACAAAACATTTACTTCTCACTACCATCTTTTTTTCGATTAACATTTTGAGCTATGTCAGTGTTAAACTTTTTAACTGCTTTATAGTTCCATGTATAAAACGCTTCTTTTGATGCAGCCACAACATGAGTTGATGTGATACAAATAAAACGCGGTTCTAAAGAATAATATTAAAAATAATGTAAACTGCAAAAATAAAATAAAAATAAATAATAAATTAAAATTAGGATTCAAATTATTTTGATTGCTTTTAATAAAAAGTTTGATCCCCACCACGTCTCTGGTAGTACCGCGCTCAACTTGTTTCTCAGCGCAGCAGCTTTGTTCACCAAGGTTCGTGTTTTGGAGTTATAGAGTTAAGAGAGGGTTTTTAATTATAACTAAATTAGTCTTCTCGACTGTAGTGGCATTGATGGTCTTGGGGAGGTGAATTAAAATAAAATAAAAAAGTAAAAAAAGCTATACAACTCTTTTTGTTATCTCCTAATGAGGGAGATAACAAAAAGAAATATTCAGCTTAATGGTTGTGAGATCAATTAGTAATAACTATCTCCGATTGAGTCAAATTTTCTAATAAACTTAATAAATGACTAAAGTACTTAAAAATAATAAACATAAAAAATAATCTCCACCTAGTTGTTTCAAAGTATCTTTTACAAACATTTGTGGTATTTGAAGTAACTTTTCTTTGACTGAACTTTATCTCCTGCAAAATTTATCTTCTAAGCTCTTTTTGAGAATAATTTGAATTCCGCTGTTTTATTTTCAGATCTCAGTTTTGATAGATATTATGTTTGACATACATACGCATCAACTCACCTATCTGCGGTGAAATTGGCTTCGAGTCCTCTGACTATTTTTTAATGTGCTTCCATTTAGCATCTCTTTATTCAACTTTCTTTTTGTTTTATTTCTTCTCAAGACTCTATTTGATGTTTTTCGTCTCAAGATTGAACTTTATTTGATGTTCCACCAAACCTTTTCTCTTTATCAGCCAATATTGCTGCTTATGGTGACTTTAGTTCTCATCACACAGAATAGGATGTCTCTAATACCACTGGCATTAAAGCTAAAACTTTTGTATTTTTTAATATCTTACTCAGATAACTTTGTAACTTGTTTTCCTGATCACTTACCACCCTAGTTTATGTTTTTCCTTGTTTTTCTTTGTGGTTTAATTCTAATTTTGCTTAATTTTTGCATAATCAAGCCATAATTTTGCTTAAGTTTTCTATAATAAAGTCATAATTTTGCTAAAACCTTTCCTCTTTTCAGACTCACTCTATCATCCCACTTATTACTATCTTAAAACTGGAATTTCTATCCTAAACACTAAACTCCATTATTCTCAGATTATTAAATCTTGTATTTTATTTCAGAAGTTAGGATCTAGATACTTTAGGAAAATCTTTAACAGATTTTTTACCAAGGTAAATCTAAAATTCCATCTCAGATTCATAAGTCTGATCTTATTACCTTCTCCAAGGTAACAGAAGAGCTCATATCTACTGAATCTTATCTAATCATGCACTTCCTTTCATCCCAGAGTAGAGTTCTCTCTTAAACCCTTCTACTGTTTGTGGTTCAGAAAACATTTTAGCTTTATAAATTTGTTTCCTTGTGGTCTAGACAACATTCTAGTTAAAGCCTTACAAACATACAAAACTCTCAATACTCTGTAATTTAATTAAGTGCTTAACTGAACTTTTTCTGCCAGCTGGAAAATGGTATTTGTGGTTCCAATCTTTTAAAAAATTCTTAAAAAAATATTGTTCAATCAGTTTTCCCTCTATTATTAGGAAGATCTTTTCTTCTTTAATCTACAAATTTCTAAAATCTTATCTTGAGCCTAATAACTTACTCCCTGACAATCAATTTAATCATTTTTTGATCACCTCATTCTACAACTGACTTATTAACTGTCACAACAGAAGGGCTATTGTTCTCAACAATTAAAAACTTTCAATTAAATCTGGTAGGTTGAATTTCTTGTTAAGATTTCTTTATATGGTGTATCTAGGAGAATTTTTAAAATCATTGAATCATTTTTTTTTTAACTTGAGTATTAGTTACCCCTGAAGAACAACACTATTTCCAGTAACTTCTAAGGTACCACAAGGTTTGATCATTGGTCCTGTATTATTTCTTATCATTGTTAACAATCTTCCTGACATTCTTACATGAGTTATGCCTTTTTGCATAACTATATAATCCAATTTTGACAAAATTAATCACTTTTTGAGCTACTAACCTCTCATCAAAACTTTATATACAATCCATTATGATGTTAGCATCTGCTAAGGTCGCCTCACTTTAACGCTTTAATGCTTGCCATTTTTTTAATACTGATTTCATTCTCTCCTCCACAAACTCTGATTGCACAAAATACTATTGTCATATTTAGATTGATTCTTCTAATGATTCTCATTTTCTTTTCTAGACAAGGTATGAAAGATTGTAAATGTAAAAAAAGTATCCATTTCAAGAAATTTACTCTTTGGTTTCTTATAACTCACAACTTATATCATTGCTTTCAGCATTGTTGGGAGTGAATTAGTTAAAAAAAAAAAGTAACATTACTAAAGTTGTTACCTATATCAATATACCTTGAATCGAGCGGTGTTCCAATAGCATTGCACAACACCAAAATAAACTTAAAAAATTAATTTTAACTTATAGCTAATTTTAATTTAACATTACCATTAAAAACTAAATTAAAAAAATTTCTTAACAAATAACAGTAAGAAAGTCAAATAAATGTATGTGAAAAACCCATTAACTTGTCAATAATACCTGATGACTAGAATCCTCAGCTTTTGTCATTAACACACAATGATCTGCAGCAGTCACAATATTGACTAGATTTCGAACATATTTTATGTATCTCTATTTTAAAATTATAAAACATAAAAATGTTTACAATTTATTATTTTTATTATGACATAAATTGCTTTATAAATTATAGCTAATTTAACTAAAATTTTATAGCTAACTTGACCAATTATTCAATTTATAGCTAACTTAACCAACCAATCAATCAAACTATAGCCAACTCAACCAACCAATCAATCAAACTATAGCTAATTCAACTAACCAATTGATTAAGCTATAGTTAATTCAACCTAAATAAAAATAAAAAAATGTGTATTTACCTCACTTCCTTTAGTATCCCAAAATATTACACACCATTCTCGCCTATTCGGTCTCGTAAAAGCATAAACTAATGTGTCAGCAAAGTAACCCCACTATAAAAAGTACAAGTAAAAAAAAATGTATAGTACAAGTAACCCACCAAAAAGTAAATACAAAATAAAAATAAAAATTACCTTGTAGTTTGGTCTGATATTTGCAAAATAAATAAATGTATCAACAGTCAAAGCAATTCTCAGACTTCCACCTTCCCATGTTAAAGATGTCAAATCTTTACCAGGAACCTTTAAAGTACGCAGATGCTCACCAAATGGAGTATAAAACTGAACACAATTGACATCTTTGTCTTGATTAGCAACAGAGCCAGCCACAGCAAACATCGATCCATTATGGCACCACTTAAAAGATACAACTCTCATGTTTGTGTTGATTAATACTGGCAGCTCATCAAGCTCATCTCTCATTATTTGACACTTTCCATTTTCATACGAAATAGCTAGACAAGGACAACTTTCTTCTAAATAACCAGCATTGCCATTATACCTAACAGAATTTAACTTCACTATATCTGTTAATTGCATTAATAAAAAATAGATTAACAACTTATTCACCAGGACTTACCATTCTATAGCAACTAGATTGGATGAGCCTCCATCTAGACAAAATAACTCAATAACACTCTAAAAATAAAAATATAATTTAATTAAGTAATAAATTATTCTTTAATAAAGCTTTGCTTTTTAAAGATTTTATTGCCTAAATCATGTTAGTTACTTCACATTTTTATTGTGTTAAATTTTCCTGTAGTCAGCTTCAATAAATAATTAAATTACGATTATGTTAGTTACCAATAAAAAAAAAATTATTTGCTACAAAAAATCTGATTGAACATTAGTCATTAGTTGAATAAATATTTGCTTTAATGTTATTTGTTTAAAAAAAAAAATAGATATAAAAAATATATACAAATATAATAAATTTTTTATAAACAAAATTAATACATAATAAAATAAATATTTTATAACATAAGTATTTAAAAATTGTAATAATAAATCATTAAAAAAAAAAAAAAAAAAAAAAAAACAATGAAAGCGAATCTATGCTAAACAAGTCATTTGTCAGAATATATACAAAAACTTTTTTTTAATGTCATTTCCTTTTTTTATTTATTCATTAAAATGATATTTATACAGGATATATACTTTCAGTTATAAAAACTGTTATAAACATGTGTCCTGTTTAAAAACTAAAACTCAAAACAGAAATTATAATTATCCAAAAATAACAAAAAGTATAAAAAGTATTATAATTAGTAAAGTGTACATTAATGCTGCTTTAAAAAAAAGTTGGTTGTTTAGTGTTTTTTTAAATGTTAGTTCTGTCATATTTCAAATATCTGAAGGTAACTTATTAAAAAGTTTTGCTCCTGCAAAGTAAACAGAGTTTTTTGTTCATTTTCCGAAGTCTCAACAATATTCCTTGTCTACATTTCTTATGTTTAATGGTTTTGAAGTAATAAGTAAAATGTTTATAAAGTATTTAAACACTTTTTTACAAATAAGCATGAGTCTCTTGATGATTTTCTCAATTTCCTTAAGATTGTGATAGCTACCAAATATATCTTTTGCTCTTCTGTCAAATGAACTTAGTTTGGCTTAGTGGGTTGCTGCAAAATTAAGATTGATGCTATAATTGTATGTTAATATTGGAACAATCGTTGATGAAGTTGGAGAGCATTCTTTACAGGAAGGATCTTTAATATACTCAGCAATTTAAACGACTGCATGCTTTTTTATAACTACCCTGAAAATAATTTTTTAAAGAAAGTATTGGATCCAATTTACATCCATGGTATTTATATGATTTCACAAAGTACATTCTTGTTACATTTGTTTGTGGATCCAAATAGCATTGTTTCCATTTTTCCCACATTCAGATTAATTATTAGTTCATTATTATTAAAGTACTTTACTATACTGTTTAATTCCGATATTAGACACTCTTAAATAGTCTTGAGATGTTTATGACTATAGTATATCACAGTATC
Source organism: Hydra vulgaris (assembly GCF_022113875.1). Classification (NCBI taxonomy): domain Eukaryota; kingdom Metazoa; phylum Cnidaria; class Hydrozoa; order Anthoathecata; family Hydridae; genus Hydra; species Hydra vulgaris. The sequence goes on along the minus strand of NC_061167.1, from coordinate 34,248,069 downwards.
ATCTGCATATAATATCATTTTTGCTGACATAAGACATGGAAGATCAGGCAAATCATTTATAAATAAAAAAAACAATAATAATCCCAGGATACACTCCTGAAGTACTCCGCTAGTTAAATAAAACTCTTTAGAATATTTATACTCATTACCTGATATTCCATATGATTTCATTTTACTAAGAAGAAGATTATGGCTTATAGTGTCGAACGCCTTTGTTAAATCAACAAATACACTGCCGAAAAGATTTCCTTTGTCAATATTTTTCTTATATCATCAGTTAGCACTGTAACTGCAGATTATGTTGATTTTAATTTGCAATATCCAAACTGAGAACTAGTCAACATAGTATTACTTTCAAGGTATTCTTTTAGCTGATAATGAACAGCTTTTTCCATAATTTTAGATAAAATTGGTAAGATTTGATATAGGATGATAAATTTCTTCTTTATCAGTTGGCCCAGATTTATGAATTGGCATTATTTTTGCATTTTTCCACGATTTCGTTACTGTTGCTGTTTTAAGTGAAAGATTGACTAAGTGTATAACTTGTTTGGAGATTGCTGTTGCAGTCTTTAAGTAAACAAGAAAAAAGACCGTCAGTACCTGTGGCTTTATTCTTTTTAAGTAATTTTAATAAACATTCTACAAAGATGCGTGAAACGTAGGAAAAATGAAAAGTTTTGGTTGTCCTTGATTGAAAATCATGAGGACATTTTGTTTAGTTTTTTTAATAGTTAAAAAACACAAACTTTTACTTTTATTTGGAAACGGCGTCAAGACTGATATTGCTATTTGCTGAATATTATTCTTTTATGTATTTCCAGAATTCGTCAAGTTTAAAGTTATTTTCATCTATTATATTTTTGTGGTATTTAGATTTTGCGAGTACAATTGTTTTAGCAGTTGCATCATCATTTGTTTTTCAACCTATCTTTTTCATTTTTAGTTTTGGGGGCTATCTCAAGTAAAATATTTCTCTCTCCTAACAGTTTTTCAATGTTTGCATTCAATGATGGGCACTTTCTACCTCGTGTTTATTTAAGCATGGGTAGGGCATGTCTATTAAACATGACCAATTTTTTAAGTAAAAAATTCCAGAGCTGAACTTGCACTAATAATATTGTATAATGGTCTCCAGTCTCCAATTTGTTAAGTTTTTCTAAAAGACCATCTTTGTTGTAATTTTTGTAATTTCCGCGTTAAACTAATTTATTATAAGAACAAATTTTTCTGAGACAACATATCATATCGTGATCACCTATACTTTTTGGAACCACTGCATTAAAAGCAAGTTTGGCAGGCTCATTGTGGCAATTATATCAGTTATTGATGAAGATTATGGGGTGATTCTAGTTGATTTTTTAATAATTTGTGTAAAACCCTATAGCTTTAAAATATCTGAAAATTTCTGTATTATCATAATTTTTAAGGAAATCCATATTTAAATCACCAATAATTATCACCTCTTTATATGAATTTGTCATAATAGATAACCAATTATTAAATAAGTCATTAAAATTCTTATGTCAATGTTTTGAAGTGTTTTGCAGTTTATAAAAAGTATATATACAAAAAAGATTTTTCATTTGTTTACAAAATTTCAATCGATATTTGTTCAAGGTCCTTTTCTTCAAAATTAAAACACTACTAAACTTTATCCCATTTTTTATGTATATTGCCATTCCATCACCTAAACTAGATTTACAATTTTTGAATAAACTTGCGTAGCTACTTATATTAAATATTGAAATTGGTACATCTTCTATAATATGTGTTTCAGATAAAGAAAGAACATCTAGACTGTTTAAACTTAACAACTGTTGCACTAAGTGAAACTTAATAATCTAAGTAAAAGTTAATAAACCTCTAACATTTCGTGTGCAATTTTGAAACCTTTTTTGATTAAAAAAGTCATAGGTTAGGCTGGAACAAACAGGAATATCTCCACATACAAGAAGTAATAAATAAAAATAGTTGTGGGACAATTTACAAACGAAAATCAAATATTTTGATTTTTAGGTTCACAAAATAAGATCTTACATCTTTTTCTTGTATAATCAAAATCAAAATAAGTGTCATAAAAAATACACCTGCAATTCTGTACGCCATCTTTTTTTTTTTAATAAATAAAAAACTTAAGAAAAATATATAAAAAATATATTTTTTTTAATTTTAAAAAGTTTTAAAAAAAAATTAAAATTAAATTTACACTTGACATAATAAAAAATATCAAACATTATACTTTAAGATATACTTTAAGATATAATTTTTTTACAAAGCCAGTGATAATATACAAAATTTTTATATGCTAAAATAACTTTACAGAATGTTGTTCTACATTTTCGATACTTAATCACCTTATAAAGCTTCTAATCACAATGTTTAACTTGTTAAAAATAATTATCAATATTATCTTAATTTTTTGAATATCTTAATCTTTGTTTTAATTTTTTTTTTTTTACATTTATAGTTCTAAAAGGAAGCTTTATTTTTGCATAACTTGGTTTAAAAAAAAAAATTTTAATTATAATGTTTTGGCTTAATTGTTAATTTATACTTCAGAAGAGTGAACCTGCTGATATATATATACCATGACTTCGGTTTTTGTTATGACACAAATTTACTTTATTAAAATGAAATATAATTTAAAATAATAAATATTTATTGTGAAAATTTATCATTCAAGTTAAAATGTAAATATGTAATTTATATTATTGAAATAAAAATTATTAATAAGCATAAGAAATAAACATAGTAAATTGCTTACAATTTGATTTCCTAAATTATCATAAACATGGACTTCGCCACTTTTAAGTCCAAAAAGTATGATCTTTCCATCAGGTGACCACTGCAAAAAAAAAAAAAAGAAGTAAAAAAGTACAACCTTTTTGTTAGGTGACCACTAAAAAAAAAAAGTATGATCTTTCCATTAGGTGACCACTGTAAAAAAAAAAAAAAACCTACCAAATAGCTGTAAGTACTACCAATAATATCTTTTTTTTTTTATAGTTTTAAGATAAATTACCATTAAGCGTCACTTAGTTGTTAGGAAAAACAACATTACTTCATATTTTATTAAGTTGTTATTACAATAAACTCAATTAACAACTGAAAAGTATTTAAAACAAAAGCTAGGATTTTTTTTTATTTTAGGATTTTTTATATGAGTGGGTCAGAAGCCAAGGGGTACAAGTGACATTTTCATAGTTTTGAGATACAGCTGTTTAAAGTTAAAGTATTTTTGTTAAATATACTCAGCTGTTGTTATGTTTTTCCAGTAGAAAGCAGCACAGGGCAGAGATTCACTTGTATCCCTTGGCCACCAACAATTTTGTTTAGTTCTTCTATCAAATTCTATACTTAACTTAATTTTGGTAAAATTGTCACTTGTACCCCTTGGCTTCTGACCCACTCATATGTTATATTCTATATATTAACTAAATGCATTGATAATGACATAATTGCTTAACTGACCTTTTAACACAAACTAAAAAAAAAAAAATTTTTTTTTGTTGCTGTTTTTCAAAATTTTAAATGAAATTTTTTGAATTTAAGAAAACTCATTTTAGAACCATGGTCTACTTGAATACACAGCCGGACTTGTTGCTTACAAGTCCGATAATTAGTAGGCCAGTTTTTAGTCAAGTTCTTTATTTGCTTAAAGTGGTTCTCAAAAGAATTACAACTATTGTTATTAGAATAAAAACAAACTTTCATTTTATCTTTTTATATTATTTATTTGTCTTATAAAATGCCTAAAAAAGTGCTGTGTAGTTGCTTGCAGAAGCGGTTACAAAAAGAAAAAAAATGACAATACTGTAGAGGGTTTTATTACTAAAACAGTATTTAATTTTCCCTCGGACATAAATTTATGCTCCCGGTGGATCAAGTTTATAAACAGAATTAACTGGAAACCATCTAAATTCTCAGGAATACATATCAATCATTTCGAAAAAAAAATTATTAAACGAGGCAAAAGAAATACACTAGACTTTACAAAGAAACCTATTCCAACAATTCATACAAATAAAGATTGTTTTTTAAAGCCATCTTTACTTCCTACACCTATAACTTTAAGAAAGACTCCTACAAAAAGACCTTATTCTCATTCATTGCTAGATGAAACAGTGGTTTTCAACAAACTAGATAAGATTTGTTCAATCAATGACTTGACAGAACAAGTTTGTCCTCAAAATTTTTTATTTAAAAAAATATATGGTGGCGTTATTTATTATCTTGTTATCATTGAAAATGTAACATCATCAACTAACATTGAAAACATTAATGTTGATAACAATCTGCATGTAAAATTGTACCATAAGGGAAATTTGATACCTCTTCCCCAGTGGTTTCATCAAAACAATAAGTGTACACTAACAAGTGTCAGCATGTTAGAAAATTTAGTTTCTTATATGAGAAATCGGGTTGAAGAAAAAGAAAAAAATAATTTAAGGGAACTTTATAGTTTTATGTATTATGAATCACATGGTAGAGAGTTATATAGTAATGAACTTATTCGATTTGCTTTGGTTCTATGATATTCCTCTAGACAAGCCTATAACTTGCTTTTAGATGAATTTCCTTTTCCTTCATTTTCGTATTTAAAAGCATAAACTCAAGGTGGAATCAAACCAATTAAACCATTAAAATATTTATTAAAAGAAGAAAAAATAAGCTCAGATTCAGTTTTGTTAATTGATGAAATGTACTTGCAAAAAATTGTTCAATATCATGGTGGTAAATTTGTTGGAAAAAATGAGAATGGAGAACTTTATTCAGGAGTTGTAGTTTTTATGTTAGTTGGTATTAAACGTTCTATACCTTTTGTTGTTAAAGCACGTCCTGAAACAAGTATTTCTGGAAATTGGTTGATGACTGAAATTGAAGAGTGTCTAACAAATCTTTTTGATGCTAATTTTAAAATTTGTGCTATCATCACAGACAACCATTCAACTAATACACTTTCATTTAAAAAACTCATAAAAAAGTTTAATTCTACTGAAAACTTTTTTTTTTATTATGGAAAAAATAAAATTTATACATTATTTGATAGTGTACATATTTTAAAAAACATCAGAAATAATTTATTACATTCAAAGAGATTTATTTTTCCAAAATTCAATTTTGATAAATTTGAGGATTCAATTAATGTTGAAGCTGGAGATATTCATTGGCAGTTATTTCACCAAGTTAATGAAAAAGATAACTTACTGCCTGCCAATTTAAAGAAAGCTTACAAACTTACTCCAACTGGTTTACGTCCAGAAAAAAATAAATAAAGTGTTAAACTGGCTTTGTAAATTTTCCACGAGTCAACATATTCTGCCATCAAAAGTTATTTTCCGAAAGAGTTAAGTGCTGCTAATTTTCTATATTTGATAAATACTTGGTGGACAATTTCAAATTCAAAGAATATATATAATATTAATAATAAAATAGGAAATGCTGTTGTTGCAAATGATCAAAAACCTGAATTTTTAAATGCTTTTGCTCAATATGTAAGTGAATGGTATAATACGAATTTACAGGGGTGTCACAAATTGTCACTTTCAGATCAGACATCAAATGCACTAATAGTCACATTAAAAGGAACTGTATCTTTAATCAAAGATTTACTTTCAGAAGGATATGATTACATTTTAACCAGTATATTTCAAACTGATCCTCTTGAAAAACATTTTGGGAAACTTAGGCAGATGAAAGGCGGAAGGTTTCTGGTTAGTTTGCGTGAAGTTGAAAGTTCTGAAAAAATAATTAGTATAAAATCTCTAATTAATGAAACTCCGGCATTGAATACATGGTTTAATAATGAAGTACCAGTCAATAAGGATGCAAAAGAACTTGAAAGATCTTTACTTCTATTACAAAATGAAATAGAAGAATATGATTAATGTGAAAGTTCAAAGGAAGTTGTTATTTATGTTGCTGGCTATATAACAAAAAAAAATTAAATCCAAATTTAAATGTTCTTAGTGTCAAGATCTTCTTCAAACTAAAAAAATATCTTCACCTTACATGGAAATACTATCAAGGGGAATGTTAACTGAACCTAGTGAAAACATGGTAGAATATGTTTGCTCCTTATTTTGCATATTAGACATCACTAAAGAATTGTTATTAACTAAATATTCCAACAAATTGAAAAATTCAGCTCTAGCTGCACTTGAACTGTTCAAAGATAACATTTGTTTAATGTGTTCTGACCATTTAGAAACAGGAAGACAGTATATTCACACAACTGTTATTAATATATTTTATAATAATGAACAATCACTTCAAAATGGAAAGATTCGATAAGATGAAGTAGTAGCCTTTAAAAATCAACACAACAAGAAACAAACTTAATTTATTATACTTATTTTTGCTATAGATATACTTTTGTTTGGACTCTGTATATTTAATTTTTGTTTTGATTTGCTTATCCATAGCTTCATCATCATCTTTTTCTAAGGCTAATTTATGGTGGCTAAGTTTGGCTTTTGTATTTTTTTGTTAAAACTATTTTATTTTATGATAAGTTATGTTTTTCTATAGCTGTATTTTTTTGGCTTATATTTTTTTCTCAAGTTATATATTTTGTTGAAATATATTTGACATTTGAAATATATTTTTAGATATTATTTTAATAAACAATAAATAATAAGTTTAATAAATTTTTAAAACTGGCCTACTATTTTTCAGACTTGTAAATAACAAGTCCGGCCGTGTATTTAAGCAGGCCATGTTAGAACGTAGTGTTAGTTTATTAGTTTTGGCACAAAAGAAAATTATAATAATAAAGTCATTTTATATAATAATACTTTAATTAAACAAATATTTTACTGTTAAATTTTTTGTATTAAATGTTTAAAGGCTACAAAGCCTATGGAAATGATAATTATGAATAAAAAATAACAATATGAAATCTAAGAAAAAAAAAAAAAAATTTATTAAGGACTTATATATTTTATTCTTTATTTTTTTAAAGAAAAAATGTTTTCTTATTAAATATAAATAATTTTATTTAACATTTTGACTTATTTATATATTTTACAAACTTAAAAGTATAATCTGAAGTGCTGAAACAAAAAAAAATTACCTCTACTTTGCTTAGACTCATGTTTTTGAAGTCTTTTCCCCAAACTCTATTTCCATCAACTGATCCCATTATAACAGCACCTATATTTATAAAAAAAACATTTTCTCTTAAACCAGTTACAGTTAGACGAAAAAAAATTTTCTCTTAAACAAATTTTCTCTTAAAAAAATTTCTCTTAAAAAAATTTTCTTATAAACCAGTTACAGTTAGACGACAAAAAAACACAATTAATTTATATATCAAATTTAAACTTGAAGTGAATTTTATTATATATATTTAGTGAAACTTATTTACAACTAAATGTTACATTAACATTTTTTTAAAAATTATTCTTAAAGAAGACCTATTTAAATAAAATAAAATAAAAAATTAACCCATATTTGAAAAAAATATAAATACAATAAAAAGTAATATAAAAACTTGATAAAAAAAAAAAAGCCTAAAAAAAATAAGAAATTATTTTCAAGTCATTCTTGACCTTGGAGAGGTAAAGAAATATTTTTAAAAAAATATTACCATCTTCATAAGTGATGCATATCTTTTGACCATCTGCATTCCATTTCATGTCACATACAACACTTTTGTTGCGATTGTTTATCATCTCTTCATACCAAGCTCCTGTGATTCAAAAAATAAAAAACATAAGTATTTATGCTTTCATACATAATCAAGATTATGTATTTAATCATAATTAAGTAGCTGTGTAAAATATTATATAACGGCATTTCTGTTAATTTTTTTATTTTTAATGATATTAATAACTATATATTATCTGTACTTATATGGGTTTATATTATCTGTACTTATATGGGTTATATCTCTTTTTTACTGTAAATTTATTATGAAAATAAATTCTGCAAGAAATGCAACCATGTAAAATTTTTAAAAAAATGCTAACCTTTATAAAGAATCCACACAATAATAAGTCCTGCTTGGTCACTTGTTGTAAGTTTTTGAAACTGCTCATTCCAAGTAATTATCTGAACAGTACCTATATATTTTTGAGACTTTAATTAATTTAAATTATAGATATAACAATACTCTTGCATAAAACAAAAAGCAAATTTAAAAGGATTTAATAAAACTTCATCAAGTACAAAAAATGTTCCAGGCTACATTTGTAAATAAATAGTAATGTACTAAATGATGTTTAAAAAAATTCTGCCTCTATTATATACTAAGAGAAAATGCCTATTCTTAAGCTGATTGTACTTGACCAATAATTGTTAAACTAAATGTTTGGTAAAAAGTAAATTGTAAGCACCTTTACAATTTGTTTTTAAAATAAATCACAAGTCAATTATTATTACTTTATTGATCGGCCTTTATTGGCACACAGCAGTGTTTATACAGCAGTCTTCACACAGCAGTGTTTATTTGAAGTGTCAAAACAAACTGTTGTTAAAACATAATGTCAAATAATCCAAGTATATATTGTGTCTTGGATGTAAATATATTAGTGTACATTGACTCACCCAAAACTTATGAGAAAACTTGCAATGTATGGTATAAGAACCTCCTTAATTGGATCTTAGCAATTTTATCCAACAGATACGAACAAGTTTTTGTTGGAAATTCACTGTCAAAACCATCTAGCATTATTAGTAGAGTACCTCAGGGTAGCGTTTTGGGCCTAACCTTATTCTTATTATGTGAACCATTTATCAACTATAATCAAAAATCTTAATTGTTCTCTTATGCTATATGCTGACAATATCAAACTATATAGCTCATTTAAGGATAGGGATCATAGCCACAAACTAACTGTTGCCATCAACAAAATTTTTCCCTAGTCAGTTAAAAATTAGCAGTTAAAAATTGCCAGCAGTAAGTGTTTTATACTTAGAATAACACCTGGTTCATTTTGTAAAAATATTAATTTCAATTATAAATTAGGAGTTCATAATTTAACTTGGTTTAAAAACTCAAAAAACCTTGGTGTGACTATGGACTCTTTTCTAAACTACAAAAATAGTGTTTCAAATGTTGTCTGTGCAGCAAACATTCAAGCATATATTTAATACGTAAGTCTTTTAAAAGTTGTGATCCATGTGTTCTCGTAAAAGCCTTTATTCCTTACATAAAACCTATTTTAGAATATTGCTCTCCAGTCTGGTCACCACATTGTACTGAATTGATAAAAGCAGTCAAATAAATTATAAGAAGTTTTACTAGGAAACTAGCCAACTTAAGTAAATTTTCCTAACAGACTTTAATATTTGATTTAGAACTACTCAAAATTTTTTGTCTAAAGCAAGATTTAATTTTATGTTACAAAACTCTGAGCAACTTAGTTTGTCTTCATGTACCACATTTCTTTTTAGTGATCAATTATATTTATACTTGAGGTCAAACTTAAATTAAAAACTTAAATTTCACAGATACAATTAAAGTGTCAACTTAAGTTAAGTTACAATAAAACTTAATTTTTGTAAATATTCTTTCTCTCTCAGAGTTGATAATTATGGAATAACTTGCCATCTGATGTTGTAAATGTCATTAATATCAAGAGCTTTAAAACAAAAATCAACTCCATCAATTTTGAAAAATACTGCTCCCGCTATCTGCATCTCATAAAACAGCTTTTTTGTCATAGTTGTATTTCTCAATTTTGTAACCTTTTTAGTATATCTATTTTATTGTTGTGGGGCATGCTATCAAAGTCATATTTTTTTTTTGGACTTGCATGTCCTCGGAATTAGGAAAAATAAGGTTGGAAATAATTTGCCGACCTTAATCTGTGTGAGGTCGGCAGAAAAAATGTAAAACAAAGGTTTGACCATAAAAATAAGAAACAAGGTTGGCAATTTTTTGCTGATCTTAAACACTTCTAAGTCGGCAGTTAGGTCGGCATTGCCAAATGCCAACCTTAATTCCAAGGGTTGGTATATATATAAATATATATATATATATATATATATATATATATATATATATATATATATATATATATATATATATATATATATACATATATATACATATATATATATATATATACATATATATATATATATATATATATATATATATATATATATATATATATATATATATATATATATATATACATACATATATATATATATATATATATATACATATATATACATGTATATATATACATGTATATATATACATGTATATATATATATATATATATATATATATATATATATATATACATATATATATATATATATATATATATATATATATATATATATATATATATATATATATATATATATATATATATATATATATATATATCAACCCTCTGAATTAAGGTCAGCATTCAGCAGACCTGACTGCCAAGCTAAAACTGTTTGAGGTCGGTAAAAAATCGCTGTCCTTGTTTCTATGTTTTATAGTAAGACCTCTGTGTATAAATTTTTTTGCCAACCTCATGCCAACCTCTAACAGTTTAAGGTTGGCAATTTATTGCCGACCTCATTTTTCCTAATTCTGAGGGCTGTATATTATTTTTTAGAAAATAATAAAAAATACTAAATGTAAAAATAAATATATCTTAATTTCAAAAATAAAAAAGTTTTTGTTGTTGTTTTTTATTCTAAAAAGCAAATATTAACCTACCTGAATGTCCTTCGAGAGTTTGATTCATAGACAAATTACTTTGGGCAGCTGTGCCCTTGACCTTTTGATCTAAAAAAAAAACTAAATAATAAATAGAAGTTTGCAAAAACTTTAAAAGAGTTCTGAAAAAATATGTTTTGAAAATACATAAACAGATATAAATTATTTGTGCAATATACTACTAATAAAATAAATACTTTTGTCAACACATTTTTATTTTGTTGATAATAAACTGTGATTAATAAGTTTTCAATAACTGTTAATCAAAAACTTCTATGACAACATTAATTCCATTTTAATAAATCTGACCTGGCGATTCTAAACACAAAACTTTAAGCATGCCATCATTTCCACCGCATGCAATATAACCTTGGTCGCGACTCCATCCAATACTGCATAGTTTGGTATTGTTAGGAATGGCAATCTAAAGAAAAAATATCAGTATGATTAACATGGTAGATTTTTAAAACTTAAATAACCTTTCAATAATTTTAAATTCAAATTATTTATCTTTATTTAATCTATAAAACAAAATCAGTGGAGATTTATAAACCAAAATCAGGGAGGCAAGAAATGATGTAAAATCAGTAGGAGTGATGAGGGATATTATAAGACCAAGAAGATAAAAACTTCAGTGAAATTAGGGAGATGTTTCAGAGTTAAAGATATTTTTTATTCAATACTTTTGTATGCAGTTATATTATATATTGTGCATAATTAGTATTTAATTGAAGTGCATAATTAAAAAAAACATATATGTATACATATATAATCATAAGTAACAAAAATTTTTGATACATTGACCTGATTGAAGCTTGTTGCAAGTAAATGACTTGTATTTTCAGATTTATGTAAACTAATTTGATGGATGCCTTCTCATAAACTTATTCATCCAGTCTCCTGTAAGATGATTATTTGATTATTACTCCTGTAAGATGATTGTTTGATCAAGATTTGTCAATTTCAATACTAATAGTCAAACTATAGTTGTAGGACAACTTTCACAGTTGTTTATATGTAAGACCATACTGATTCTTACTACTTTTAATCAAATATTCAAATAGGAGTTCTTTTAATATTGAGCATATTTAAAAAAAAGTATTGAATTCGCCATAATAGCAAAATGTGAAAAAAATCAACATAGTGAAAAAATGAATAACAATAACAACTGCAAAAAACCATATTTTTTTAAATAAAAGTACTTATAAAAAACAATTGGTAACTGCATTCAAAAGTAGACACTAGATAATTGGTATCAAGTCTCAGTTTATTGTCTGGTATTGGTGTGATACCTCACAGTATCGATATAGAGACCACAGAATAATGGTATCAAAAGTATGGGTTATGTTGGTATCGATAGTATCATTTGGTATTGCAGTTGGGTCTTCATGAAAGTTTATATATTTTTTTATAAATGATTAGTAATTTAAAAAAGTAAATTTATATAATCACTGAAATGTTGGGGAGAGTGGGGAAAAGTGGAACAATAGAATATATTTCTAGATTACTTTGAGTTTTTTTTTTATCACTTTTCTCATTTTACTCCATGGTTTCCACCTTCTTGTGCAGCTGCTATATATAATCGTAATCATTTTTTTCATCTTTTTCAAAAGAACAACTCTCTTGAAAACAAACGGCTATTTATTAGTGCAAGAAATCAATGTAAAAAAGTGTTGTCTGTTGCTAAGCTCCATTATTCTCCAAGTTCACTAAATTTATCTCAGAATTTAAGCTCTAGATACTTTTGGAAAATCTTCAACAGCGCCATTAACAAGGGTAAGTCTAACATTCCATCTCTCATTCATTAGACTGATCTTATTAGCTTTCCCAAGGATAAGGCAGAACTACTTGCAAATATTTTTTCTTCTAATTCAACTCTTGAATCTTATAAACATTTTCTTCTTTCCATTCCAATTAAACAAGTTAACCAATTTTAAGACATTCAAATCACTCAAGCTTTCGCTGCTAAAGTCGTATCTCAATTAAATTCTTCTATCGCTTCCAGACAACATTCCTGTCATAGTCTTTCAAAATTGTTCTCCAGAACCCTCTTCACTCTCTTTTTGTTTTCCTGCCTGCTGGAAAATGGCATCTGTTGTTCCAATTTTAAACTCCCAAGAACATTCTGACCCCTTCAATTATTGCCCAGTTAATCTCCTTTCTGTTATTAGCAAGGTCTTTATAAGTCTTTGATCAATAAATGTTTCACATCCCATCTTAAGTCAAATAACTGACTGTCAGACAATCTTAAGTCTGACTGACTGTCAGACAATCAATACCATTTTTGATCCTCTTGCTCTACAGCTGACTTGCTGACTGCTGTGTCTAAAAGATTTTATTGTGCATTAATTAGAGGCGGAGAGGCTAGGGCTATTACTCTTGACATATCTAAAGATTAGGACAAAGTTTGGCAAGCTGATCTTCTCTATATGCTTGCTTCATATTGTGTATCTAGGAAAGTTTTTAAGATTATTTCTAACCATTTATTAAATTCATCTTCGAAGAATAACACTCTTCTTCATTTCCTCTTACTTCTAGGATACCTCAAGGTTCTACCATTAGTCCTGGTTTTTTTTTTTATATAAATTAATGATCATCAGGACAACCTTACATCTAAAGTAACTCTTTTCGCTAATGACTAAACTTTATGCTCCAGTCTTGATAAAAAATCTTCTCTTTTTGATTCCTTAGAATAAGCAGTTGATCTTAAATCTGATCTATAACAATTTGGGGCTTGCAGTTGTAAAATCCAACAAAACTCAGTTATTTACTGTAAACAACTATTGCAATACTGTTAATATTTAAATATTAATGAATGGCTACCATCTCACTGAGTCCTCTGCTATATGTCTTTTTATATTATCGTTTACTACTGACCTTTTATAGAAACCATATATACAATCAATTGCTAAATTAGCATCCGCCAAGGTTGCTTTTCTTTATTGTGCTCACCATTTTCTTACTCTTGATTCCATTTGCTACTTCTAAAAAACTCTTATTTGTCCCTGTATGAAATACTGTTGTCATATTTGGGCTGATTCTTCTAATGATGCTCTTTCTCTTCTTGACAAGGTCCAAAAATGCATTGTAATCATAGATGGACCCGCTCTATCTGCTGAACTTGAGCCTCTTTCCAAACAACATAAAGTTGCATCTCTTTCTTTTTTCTACAAATACTATCATGCTTGCTGCTCAAAGGGCTATCATCTCTAGTTCCATCAACTAAAACTCATTCTCGATTGACTCACCATTCAGCAAAGTCTCATTCTTTTACTGTATCTGTCCCTGCATGCTCTAAAAACTTTTATTTATCTAGTTTTTTTCACTGCACCTCAACCCTTTGAAACTCTAACCCATCTTCATGTTTTCCTGACTTATACAACCTTCAATTTTTTAAGTCTTCTGTCAACTATTTCCTTGCTTTATAGCTCTATTATTTTTTTATTTTTTTTTTGTAGAAACTCCCAACTTAATATTAGTTGCTTGCAGCCTTGCTGTGATTGAATCAGAATTAAAAAAATAATAATAAAAAAAATAAATGTGTATCAATAAAACTGAGTTTTTAGTCAAAACTCACTTTCTCTATTTTTGGATTTTTTTAAAGATATCGAAGATATCTTTGAAAAAATTTAAAATAACATCATATCTTATACTGGATTTTTTAAAAGATATCGATATTATTTGTATAATTTTTTACTAAATTCTAAAAGATGTTGTAATACAACTAAAAATAAAACAATGTATTTGGTTTATTAATCAACATTATTATTTTTAAATTAATATATCTTTTATAAAAGAAGATAAAGAAATTTATAGAAGATAAAAAAAAAAAAATTATAATAATATATAAACTTATATTTGCTTGTTTAATGTTTTTTTTTAAAGAGGCGTTTTTTGTTGATCATATTAAATATGATTAGTGTAGTGCAGTGTATGCTATATTGCTCTAATATGAGCCACGGCTGTCTAGGTTGTGGGTTCCAACCTTCCTTCAGAAACTATTTTATTCAATTTTAAATGTTTTATTCAAAAAAGGTTTTATCTTTTTTAACTAATATTGTTGTTTATATATGTTTACATTATATCATTTGTTGCTAATTATACACTGACTTAAAGAGGGATATGTGTAAATAATAATTAAAAAGTAAAACAAAATCTTTAAGTAGATAAAATAAACTACACAAATTTTAGAAAATAAATTGATATAATAGTTTTTTACACATACAAATAATATAAATTTCATTAAGATGTAAAAGTGCACTTAAGATGTGAAAGTATACTTTTTGATATAAAAATCTAGATAAAAGGATTATACTTACAAAAGATATATACTTACAATTGTTAAAAAAGTTGTGCTACTGAAATCTCAAAACCAAGTATATTATTTTATTTTTAATTGCATTACAAACATTTTTGTGATTTAATAAAAAATTATAAAAATATGTTTTCCTGACAAATTTTGTGGCAAAAAAAAACAAACTTTGATATCTTTAAAAAAATCTACAATGACCTCATTTACTAAAACTGTTATGAATTAAAAGTGCATGAAATAATGTATGTAGTCAGATTGCGACGTATATTATAAAGACTCAGAGAACCAAGAAAAAATGGAAAAAGGTAACTTTCAACTAAAACAACAACTTTTGTTTTATTGATATACAACCCTCGGAATTAGGAAAAATAAGGTCAGAAATTGTTTGCCGATCTCAATCTTTTAGAGGTTGACATCAGGTTGGCAAAAATTATTTGATACAAAGGTCTGACCACAAAATATAGAAACAAGGTTGGCAATTTTTTGCCGACCTTAAACACTTTCAGGTCGGCAGTTAGGTCGGGTAAAATCCGAGGGCTGGATTCGCATTTAATATTTAGTTTTAATCAAAAAAAAATTTAGTTCATTCATTTTTCTTAAACATTTTCTTTAGTATGAACACAACTTGTCTCGGCACATGAGGATCCCTTTAAAGCAATATGCATACTAATTTCTTTAAAGAACAATTATAACAAAAATATTTTTTATCATATTTTAGACTGCCTGAATGAATTAAATATTTTTATCACTATTTTTATCACTTTTTTTTTTTTTGTGAGTTTATGTTGCAATAGTTTGAAAAATATACAACACTTTTCAAAACGCTTTACTCAAGCTAGAAATATTTAATGACTGCTGTTTCTCATAGAAAATATATTAACATGAGTTGTAGATATATAATATTTCAATTGAAATACTCACAAGCAAGTTATTTTCGTAAAATAAAAATAACCACATGAAATCAATTAATAGGCAACTTCCATGTATGACTTCCAAGCATAATTATACATGAACTGCATTTAAAAAATTACATTCTCCGATGAAGAAAAAGGCAATATCAAAACCTTCAGGTCGTTGCGATTATCAAACAGCGCAATTGCTTGCAAACTAAGATGCTCACCAAGTTTGATCAACAATTTTGTAAATGATCCAACAAATTATTGCACAAAGAATTTGAAGTGGTAGAAAACCTATACTTACAGCTCGCTAACAGAGACAAATTGTGCATGCTTCTAGTAACTTTACAATCTTTGCGAGACAAATAGGCACTGATTTGGGATTGAAATGCTCAAGATGGATGGTGAATTGTACAATTAACATGTCAGGTATTCTTGGATATACCAAAAAAAACGTGCACCTCCAGCACTAACTGAAGCACACAAATGTATTTGTCTTTGCATGGGCCAAGGACCACATGACTTCGGAAAAAGAATGGAAAAAAATTGTGTGGTCCGATGAAAAAAAATTTAATCTTGATGGTCCAGATGGCTTCAATTACTACTGGCATGACATTAGAAAAGAAAATATTTTCAAAAAGAAGGGCTATGGGAGGTTGAGGAGTAATGTTTAAAGTGCATTCGGTTATTTTGGAAAAACTTCGATTGGCTTTATTACTACTAAATTAAATGTTGAAGGATATAGAAATTTGTTGAATGGTCATTTGAATTATATTTCACAAAAATTTTGTAACACCAATTTTATTTTTCAGCAATAATGCTCCAACTCATAGAGCTAAGTTAAATATCTCATGGTTTACTAACAAGAAAATTAAATTATTAGAATGGCCAGCGTTCTCACCTAATTTAAACCCCATAAAAAATGTATGGGCATTTTAGCAAGACGTGTTTATGCAGAAGAGAAACAATATTCAAATATCGGTAAATTGAAAAGGCCAATTGTACATGTTTGGAAGAACATATCTCTTACAGATCTTAGAAAACATTTAGAAAGTATGCCAAATCAAATATTTGAAGTTATTCAGAATGTCGGGAATAAAACAAAGTATTAATAATAAATTCAAAATGCAATACAAAACATTATGGAATTTTGTAGAGTAAAATTGAAATGAGGCTATAATTTTGCATCATTTTTCTAAAATTTTCAAGTCAATTAACAAAATGAAACCAGACTCTATAACAAATTAAATATTAATCAAGTAAGATATTAGGCAACTAAATAATTTAAATTATTTGTGAGATCTTTTTTTCGATGAGGTTTTATATTTGCACTTCACTGTACATTTTACAGTTATATATAATTATTAAAAAAAAATTTTTACTATAGAATGCTTTAATGCCTCTGATATAAAAAGGCTTTAAAAAGCATATTGTGAATTTTTGAAGATTTTAAGACTTCAGACTTTTTAATTATGTTCATTATGATAAAGTATCAAACTTGAAAAATAATGCGGGGCTCAAAATACTTATTACCCTTTTATTTGTTTTCCTTTCCAGTATAAAGAACAGATTAGAAAAAATCTGAAAATCAGAAAGTGTTTTTTTTTTTTAACTATAAAAATAGTTTAAAACCTTTTTTTTTTACATCAACTGAATTAAATAGGTATATGCAAGTAGTGTACAAACATTAACATTTAAATAGGAAGAACATGCACAGAGTATACATATATTGAATCAAGGTTTTAGTTTGAGCAGGCAATCTTAATTACAACTCTTACCCCAGTATATGAACACTTCTTGCATATTTTCTTTATCTAAGTCATTCTATGTATGCACTCATTCATTCAATTGTAAAACATCAATTAAAAATCATTTACAGTGTAAAATGTTATTCATGATGCAAAATAAAAAAAATCATTACAATTATATAAAATTATCAAAACATTGACAATAGACTTGTTGAAAGTTCTTCTCAAAATTTATTATGTACCTTACTATCTCTAGTGTTATTAAATAAAAGCAATTTTTTTCTAACATTATGGATAAGGATATCTGCCATTAATCCGACTAAGGATATATGCTATCTATTAAAGCTATACACATTTTTAAAAAACTATAGTTATATATTTTATAACCTATTGTTAGGGCAATTAAAAACAAAATTTCGTTTTGATCACAAAATATATTATTTAAAAAATAAATTAAAATTATAAAATCAAATCAGGCAATTTATTTTATTTATATTTTACCTTTTTACTTAGATAAACAAACATCTTGGCATTAGATAAAGTATTTATAATAACATTCCATTTGCATTGCTAAATAAAAAGAGATTTTGAATACCATTTTAATATATATTTCTTTTGTTTATTTTACGACACATTCCTCGCATCTAAGGACGCCTCTCGACTATACAAGTTTTATGTTAGCAAACTTTATAAATTACTTTTGGGAAGTGGAGTCCCGAAAAAAATTTAATCATTTTTGTTTGTTAATTAAAAAAAATTTAAAACTAAATTTACAATTTGAATTCTTGGTTCTATAACTTTGTTATTAAATAATTTCTTAAAATCGGATTATATAAGCAGCTTCCATTGCAACTAAATCTCTTCGAGATTTAGTTGCAACGGAAACTGCTTTTATAATCCGATATTTGCGATTTCTTAAGACTACAAACTGAAAAAGTAGGTAATGTTCGTCCAATGGTATTTTTATTTTTCTATTCCATTTTATAAAAGCTTTAACAAGTTAGTATCTATTAATGCAGAAATATTTCCCCCAATTATATTACTACCGCGTTGCATACGGTTACTAATTAGGGGTCCCAGCACTTATCATTGCTAATATATCGTCGGTTTCAGCAACATTTAATAATCTATTCAATTTACACACTTTTGACATTTTTGGCAAACAACATTTTTAGCAATACAAGCACTACCTTGATGGCGATTGTTTTGACAAAAGCAACGAAGTTTTTTAGTCGGTGGTAAAGCTTATTGTTAATCGGTATATTTTCTGAGTGTTATTTCACAAATTCTAATGAGCTTGGTCGAATTTTGATGTTTGTGTGAGATACTTTTTTTCTAGTAGTCTCTGGCGTATCATATTTGATTTTAAACCAGTAATAAATGCATCTTTGATAGGATTGTCACAGTATATATCAACTGTTACTGCATTAAAATTACAAATTGTTAGGTTTCGTCAGCGTCATGTCAGTTTTTACTGATATCCCGTGTATATTTTGTTTTCGGTTTAACGTACGGCGATATGAAAAATTCAACAATTGCATTTTCAAAAGTTAGCGAATCAGATATGCATTTATAAACAGTCGGCGATCAGATCGAAGTCAGATGTAGATTCCGAGGGCAAAAGTCTCGAAAAAAGTTTCGAGAGTTTTGAACCAGTGAAGCTATTTTATGTTTGACATTAAAGATTTTGAGTTAGGGTTAAATCTTCCGGGACGCAGATATTTCTGATAAGAATAATTTCAATTAAAACTTTTTTTTGAATTTGAATAAAAATACATATATGATTGATTTAATCATAAATAACATATATTGAATTAACAACACCTTTTAACTACTAAGTTATTGTCTATTGTACGTCACAAGTAGTTAAAAAAAACAATAGAAAATTTGAATGATAATTAAAAGCCCAAACAATTATGATAAAGGAGGTATAAAGTCATAATACGTTATGATGCCTAATAATATGGAAAGTTAGAAATGTTTAATCACGTGAGCATGCGCAGTATTGTTTCAAGCAAAATAAAATTTATACTACGCACAGGGGCGGATCCAGCATTTTTTGGTGTTTGAGATAGCTTACTTCCAGACATGGAGCAAACTCCAAACATTTACATCTTTATACTTATATCGAGTAAGGATGGTTTGCAAAAAAATGCTATGATTGGAGCCTGGGAACAAAAAAGCCCCAAAATTTGAGACGTACCTGCCCCAAACGTGAGAGCAACAAGTTGATAAAATATTTTTTGTACTATTCTCAACAAGACTTATATTTATCAATAAATTTTAAATTTCATAGTAAAATATTTTAGCGCTCAAAAATTATGACCATATAAAAATTGTGACCCCCTCGTATTGAGGGGGATTCAAACTTTACATGGTCATAATTTTTGAACGCTGAAATATTTTACAATGAAATTTAAAATTTATGGATAAATATAAGTCTTGTTGAGAATAGTACAAAAAATATTATATCATCTTGTTGCTCTCACGTTTGGGGCAGGTACGTCTCAAATTTTAGGGCTTTTTTGTTCCCAGGCTCCAATCATCGCATTTTTTTGCAAACCATTCTTATTTGATATAAGTATAAACATATGAATGTCTGGAGTTTGCTCCATGTCTGGAAGATAGCTGTCTCAAACACCAAAAAATGCTGGATCCGCCCCTGACGCATACTCATGTGATAACTTTTCCTTTTACCTTTTTGTTCTCGTCAAAAATGAATAGGTGGAAAATGACGTTTATACAAATTGAGAAGTCTTTTAAATAAGCATTTATTAATTTATCTATGTTATTCGTTTATTTTTTGTTATATCAATTATGTTAATATCACTAAGTTAATAAAAATGAATATAATATTAATGTTCTAATAAATGTATATTAGAACTTTTTCATCATCAACAAAAGCATACAGTACGTCTAATACGTATGCATATGTGCATGTATGTATGTATGTATGTATGTATGTATGTATGTATGTATGTATGTATGTATGTATGTATGTATGTATGTATGTATGTATGTATGTATGTATGTATGTATGTATGTATGTATGTATATATGTATGTATGTATGTGTGTATGTATGCATGTATGTATGTATGTATGTATGTATGTATTAGGGTTAGAACTATTGTTATTGTTATTGTAAAAATTAAATACAATAACAATTACAATACAATAATATTGTATTATAATACTAGAGATGTAATTAAAACATTATTTATGGTTATTGTATTGCTGTGAATAAAAACAGTTACAATAACTATTGTATTGTTTTTTTTTCTAACAATACATTGAAGCTCTAAAATTATTGTATTGTTTTGCTGTGATGTAATACAATGACATTAACTATTGTATTGTTTTGCTGTGATGTAATACACATTAACTATTGTATGCTGTGATATAAAACAATTACAATAAGTACATATTACTATTTCAAAGTCTAATAGCTCGTGTATTTTATAGTATTTAGACTCTTTTTTCATGCATTTATTATTATTTGGGCACTAGATAATTTAGGGGTGCCCGTGACGCTCGTTTTCAGCAGTCATTTATATATATAAATTTTATTTATTTTGAGAAGTGAAGTGAAGCCAGGGAAGCAAAAGAAGTATATACTACGTATACTTAATAAATATTAGGTTTCTAGAAACCATTTACATATATAAATTTTATTTATTTTTGAGTTCAATAATATAACTGTTTCAATAACAATTTATTTAGAATTAACATTAATAATATTCATTCAATCTCATACAAATATATAATTTATCGTATGCTTGTAATTAAATAATTATTTACTTTAAGAAGTAAAATTATATATTTTTTAATAATTTTGTCTAAACTGATATTGACATGTTTTACCGGATGATGACGTCTAAACTAATTGATTAACTACATTAAGCGCTTTTTTTTTTCAATATATCTAACCGCTAATGTGTATTCAATTACATCGTTATGGAATCAAAGAACCATTAACCTGAGTAATTATCGATTAAATTGTCTGAAAATGTGAACTACTTTTGTTTTGTTAAAAAATTTTCTACATTTTTAGATTGTTCATCACCTATCAGACCGTACCAATAAATTTTGCGTGGATCATTTTTGAAAAATGAGGCAGTTTAGAACACCAAATAAATATTGGTTCTTGATTTATGTAACAAAAATCTTTTATAACTTTGCAACTAGATGTCCAGTTACTTTATGAAACACATACAGCCATAAAGCCGAAGGGAAACAAAAAACAAAGTCTTTTGTTTCAAGGTCACTTATCTCAGAGTCTGGACTGTTAAAACATTTATTAAATTTTGACTCTAAAATATTTTTTTTTATTACAATAACAATATATTGTTATTGTATTATAAAGACGAACTACAATACAATATTTATTGTTATTGTAGTGGTTCATTACAATACATTTTTTTTTCAGTTATTAATATTGTTTTGTAAAGATGAGTTGCAAACAATATTTATTGTTATTGCATTACATTATTACAATAGTTGTAAATCACAAGTATTGTTATTGTTTCTAAATTAAGTTAATACAATAACAATAGTTATTGTTACTGTTTTTGTTTTTATTACAATTACAATACTCCTAACCCTAATATGTATGTATGTATGTATGTATGTATGTATGTATGTATGTATGTATGTATGTATGTATGTATGTATGTATGTATGTATGTATGTATGTATGTATGTATGTATGTATGTATGTATGTATGTATGTATGTATGTATGTATGTATGTATGTATGTATGTATGTATGTATGTATGTATGTATGTATGTATGTATGTATGTATGTATGTATGTATGTATGTATGTATGTATGTATGTATGTATGTATGTATGTATGTATGTATGTATGTATGTATGTATGTTGTATGTATGTATGTATGTATGTATGTATGTATGTATGTATGTATGTATGTATGTATGTACAGTATCGGACAAAACAAGTGCAACCAAATAATGCTAATTTAGTTTCTTTATAAAACAACCCATAGGTTCTTGATAGGGTTGTATGTATGTATGTATGTATGTATGTATGTATGTATGTATGTATGTATGTATGTATGTATGTATGTATGTATGTATGTATGTATGTATGTATGTATGTATGTATGTATGTATGTATGTATGTATGTATGTATGTATGTATGTATGATATGTATGTATGTATGTATGTATGTATGTATGTATGTATGTATGTATGTATGTATGTATGTATGTATGTATGTATGTATGTATGTATGTATGAATGTATGTATGTATGTATGTATGTATGTATGTATGTATGTATGTATGTATGTATGTATGTATGTATGTATGTATGTTTGTTATAATTAATAATAAAAACGTAGCTTTTTTCAACTAAATTACTAAAGTTATTATTTTTAAACAAGAAATGTTAAAAATAGCGCAGTATTAGCTATAGACATTCTATATATAATGTATGTAAAAATGTAGACTAAATTGCATTATTAAAAGGAAAACAGTTGAATATAGATTACTTAACTATCAATTTTGAATTTAAATAGAAAGTTCTTTTTAAGATCGCTGAAATGGTAGCGACACTAGGGATAATATTTATTAAGAAAACTATGTCTAATATTCGCCCAATGCCCCAAATTCACCAACCAAAGAAAAATTTACTTACGATTTTAAATAAAAGTAATACAATTTAAAATAATATAATTTTTAATTTTTAACCAAATATTTTAGCGATTTTCGGTGACAACGCCTAATTGTCTTAGATTTTCCTTATTTTTTAATCTTTATTCTTCATTTCTTAACAATATCTTTGTTTGTACTTTTTTTCTTTTTTATATATTTGTATAAAGTTTTTAATAAAGAACAAATGATAATTTAAAAAAATAAAGAAGTTAGCAACTCGATTTTTTTTAAGATCCAGACTGCTCATAAAAAAATATGAGCAAAAAGCATCAACCCATTAAGTTGTGTGTAATAAAATAATGTTATTCAACTTGGTCCATTCAGCAATATTTGTGATCCTTGGCTTACTTAGCTTCTGTTGGAAACCTTGATACTCTTTTGCTCTAAAGTGTCTCAAAGACATTTTAAAGCAAAAGAATTTCAAGATTTCTCTCTCTCTCTCTCTCTCTCTCTCTCTCTATATATATATATATATATATATATATATATATATATATATATATATATATATATATATATATATATATATATATATATATATATATATATATATATATATATATATATATATATATATATTTCAGCTTATTAATCTAATTAATAAGCTGAAAAAATAAATAAATAATAAGCATCTTATTTTATTATTATATATTATTATTATTATTTGTTTTTTTGTTTTATCCCCATTATCTTTAATATTAAAGGTATACTGCCCTCTTCCCTACTATTTGATTCAAATAAACTAGTTAGAAATATTTTTGTTCTTTATATATTTACATCATCACAATCCTGATTTAGTCAAGCACTTTACTAAAGCTAGAAAAAAGAAAAAGAAAGGTAACTCCTGAGAAAGATCAGATTTAGCAAAGGCTCTGTGATAGAAAGTAAAATTTCCCAAAGAAATACAGTTTGTAAAATATTACTGAAAACTCTCAAAAAAACAACTCTGTGTTGGATCATTTAGCGATATCAGATAGAAAAGGTTTAATAATACTAGAAGATGATTTGATAATTATAGTAAATGGTTTGTGTGATCCATACTTAGATAAGTTTAAAATAATGATAAACTTTACTAGTATTGCTAATAACTAATTTTTCACTTAATTAGAATCACTAAAATAAAAATAAAAATCACTAAAAAAAAAAAACAATTTTAGTTTTCAGGTAAAAATAACTAATGACCTACTCCGGTTATATAGTAATAACAAATATGGTTCACTCCTACTCGTGTATGGAAAAGAATGGGTAAGCAGAAACATGTGCATTATTGTATAAGAGAATAAAAATTTGCTGATATAATATTATTATTTCATATTATTATTATTTTATTAGATGTTTTATTATTATTATTAGAAACACTAAGCTTTATCTTAGGCTTTTTATCCTATCTTTTAGTTACATCTCCTTGATATAATTAATAATAAAAACGTAGCTTTTTTCAACTAAATTACTAAAGTTATTATTTTTAAACAAGAAATGTTAAAATTAGCGCAGTATTAGCTATAGACATTCTATATACAATGTTGAATATTTCCTTATAATTTCAATTAGTTTGGATAAGTATTCTTTATGTTTTCTTTATTTAACTTTAATTAAACCAATTGTTCCTGATGCACTCATTTCCATTACACCTCCAACGAGTGGTTATTTAAAATTTTTATCTAATACATATTGTTAAGACATTGATTGTTGTTGTCGTTACCGTGCAGGAATTTCTCAATAAGTGTAATCGCTAAAATTAAAATAAATTGGCTTGATAATTTTTTTAACTTTTGAAGGAAAGCTTTTTATATATACATATTTTTTTTAGCAACAAGTACTAACACAACAAGTTCTTACCCACCAGGTACATTTCATGTTGCTTTTTATTTAGTTTAAATCCTGTTCAAGCCTTGTTGAAGTTACTTAAATCAATGAAATGTGCAAACACTGTTAAACTAAAAGGTTAGTTTAAGGCTCATATGCATAAAGAAATAGTTTTTGACTTAACACCTAAAGTTCTGCATAGAGTTGTTTACCAATTTGCTCATCAGTATTCATAAAAGGTTTAGTTTAGAATGTGAAATAGCTTGCACTAATTTCCTTTATGGATTTTTGATTTGTCACTTAAGTTTATCTTTGAGAATGCCAGAGTCAACTTCTTCAGTTAAAGCACGAGATTTTAATCATGTTAATATTGAAATTTTTTTTATTTATTGCAAGCATTTCAGAAAAGCACCACTATTTTTAGATCGAAACTATAATGGGACGAAAAAAACCGTAAAAAAGTCACAAAAAAACGTAAAAAAACCGTTTCAAAAAAACCGTAAAAAGTGTTATTCATGGAATGAAACAGTTTGAATGCCTTCAGCTAAGCGAGGGCAGTTACTTACAGTAAAAATCTGTATAAGCGCATTTAAAAATTTTGTTGCACTCTTTTTTTTTTTTATTAGTTTGCATATTATCTGATGTAATGGATGCTGTACCGCACAGCTCAATAACTATTTTTTATGAAATCTTTAGTAATCTATTATACACAGGAGGTTAAAAATTGATTGGAAAATCATCTTGGGCAAGTTGATTATACTCCAATAGTAGTTTTTTTTTACTCAGTTACTGGCATATATATATATATATATATATATATATATATATATATATATATATATATATATATATATATATATATATATATATATATATATATATATATATATATATATATATATATATATATATATATATATGCGTGTATATAACATGAATTCAATCGTGACGGAATCACCGATTTGAGCTTATTTTCCACATTTATGTTATAAAAATAAAAAAACTGTAATGTGCATATTGTTATTCTATATGATATATGTATTTGTCACACTTTGTTCTGAAATACTTCTAATACCAAAAAACTTTAAATACATAATAATCATATAATATTAATATAATAATATGCGTGACGGAATCACCAATTTATGGACAAGCATTTTATGGTATACTATTATAGTAACACATTTCTGCTCTCCTATTTAAATTTACTTAACTTTGCAAGTGCGTGTGTTAAAATACATACCATTTGCAAATAATTAGAAACAATTATAAATTATTTAGTAGATAATACTATATTTATATTAAAGTATGTGTGCCGGAATCACATAAATGGTGTGACGGAATCACCTATTAGCCATACTAACAAATACCTACTGTCTACTCACAGTAATATTTCAAAAGGCGAGTCAATAACTTGGCTACAGAACAGTTAATCATTCTAAATCAAACTAGACACTTAGCATTCATTCAATTAATTAATTAACTATTTTATTGTAAATATACGATTAATTAAATCTAGATGGAATTCTTCTTGTACGCTTTAAACTATAGTTACATAGTGTTATGGATAGGAGGCATGTAATCTTAAAGATACATCAACAAAAATAAAAAAATAGGGAATCTTTATTTAAGACATATGCCTTATTCATACTTATTACACGTACAAAGTTTATTTCAAATCAAAAACTACCTCTATATTAAATAATTATTTAATAATTATAAAATCTGCCTTGGAACACACAATCTACAAAGTTCTTTCCAGATAAAAATTTTTGTTTTTTATATCTATGAGTACTTGTTAATGCGACTTTAAATTAAGGCGATGAAATTACTAAAAAATATAACTACATTTTACTATATTACTAGTTAGTGAATTACCGGAAATATTGTCTTGAAATCGAAGCTTTAGAAATAATACTGACAACATCCACAGTTGGTGGTGTAGAAATACAATCCATGCTAGGTGTTATAGAAGTTGAAGATGGAATGATAGTTTCTGTTGTAGTTTTAATCATAACATGCTGTTTTACATTCACAGTATTTGTGTACATCTTGCACTTAACGCTGTTCTGTTGCGGAATTACACAATGAACAGTTTGTGTACATGGAACAGCTGGTACATCACTCCACAAAAGATCAGCATTCAGCTCATTGCATTTGGTTTCAATTTCATTAGGTTAAATGACAGTAACATTTATATTGCTCTGTACTGATTTAACAGCAGCAGCAAATGATAAAGCATCTCGTATTACGAACTTTCTGGATAACACTTGACGATGGGCAATTTGTTTCACATTGCCACCTAGCGCATCATCCGAGTTCGATCCCCACCACGTCCCTGGTAGTACCGCGCTCAACTCGTTTCTCCGCGCAGCGGCCTTGCTCGTCAAGGTTCGTGTTTCGGAGTTATAGAGTTGAGAGAGAGTTATAACCACAAATAAGTAGCCTCCTCGTCTGTAGTGGCCTTCTCGGCCTTGAGAAGGTGAATTAAAAAAAAAAAAAAAAAAAAAATTTGGCCCTTTGCTATGACTGGTGGCAAAGTAATTCCACTGTTGCTGCAGATCAGAAACTTCCTTCAATTTTATAGACAGAATAAAAACAAATTTACTTTTGTACTGACTACTTGGTCCATCGGTCTATATCTGCACAGTATCAACTGTGGGTAAAAATTTTTGCAGTATATGCGGCGACAGAATTTTTTTCATGATCACGACAGTCTGAGACAAAAAATTTTGAAATTATTTCAGAGCAATGCCAAATCATAATCGTGTACACAGTTATTTGTTTTTGATTCCAGTGTACTGACTGGATCTCGCCCTGAAAAGTCGCATTATAGTTTTCTGCAAAATCCATCTGCAAGATACAAGATGTACTGTCAGGCAACCGTGCGTCAGCTTTCTGTGATTCGTAAGATATCTCTTGTTGACGTTTTATGTAAACATGTTGTAAAAAGCAATAAGCTGAGATGAGATCAAACCAATTGCATCTTGAGCACTACCTTCCTGCAACTCTTTTACTAAATAGCTATCATTGTCCTGATTCCACTGATACCAGGTCACTGAATTATCTGTATTTTCAAGTTTACTAGTGAAATTTTCACTAAAAAGACGAAAATCTTTGCACATACCGCATTTGTTAAACATGCAAGCTTCTTGCTGTGAATTACATACACAATTTGATACAAATTCATCTGAATACGTCGGAAATATTTGTGGATATTGACAATGTAAACAGTCCAATAACAAAATAATGTTGCTATGGTATTTGCATCCGCATACGTTTTGTGGTGTATCACTGGTTAAAAGTACGTTTTTTGGACGCATCGAGGCAAACTTTTCCGATAATGTAATTTGGAAAGATTTTAATTCAGATTTAAAAGTCTGGTATGCTTCAGCAACCGTCATTACAAGATACCGTTTTTACACTTTAATTTTGCCGTTATTCGAATAAACTGTAACGACGTCGGCTTTTCCGGGCATGAATCGTGATATAGTATCATTATTATAAAAGTTAGTAACGCATGAGTAATCTGCTGTTGTCACTGATGAAGGACGCTTTACTTCAATATTCAAAATATCACAGGCCAATTTTCGAACTACGGCTGCTTTTTTTCGAGGACTTTTGGGAATAGCGTTTTCGACTCTCCTTCTTGCTCTTCCAAAGGACGATAACAACTTGTAAGGAAGTTCATTTTCGATTGCAGAGGTGTATTTGAGGTGTAGCCAAGGAACGAGATTTATTAACACACCATTTATGAGTGGCCAGCTTTGCTCGCTTTTTAAAATCAGCTGCCTCTTCATCGTCCATTTCTGAGCGCCCTCTCTTCTTTCGTACACAATCCTTTGCTCTAGCGGCTTCGAGCATAGCAGAATTTTCTTTAACTTTTGCACGGTGCATTTGCTGTTATTCGGCAGCACTCTTTTGTGGCATAATGTTTTAATTAATAATTAATAAGTTATATCTACAATAGAAAATTGATGCAGCATAGTGTTAAAGAACAATCCTAATAGTAGATATATTTATTGGAAAATAAAACAAAGGTAAAACATTAGGAAACTCTATACAAATTAAGCATGTAAAATTGAAGTTAAAAGTGTGTGATTCCATCACAATATTCCGTGATTCCGTCGTGATTCCGTTACAATATTGTAAGATTCTGTCGCGCATATTAAACATTCATTCACATAAACAATATATCCAATACTCATACAATTTATTCCAAATTTTAAATATTAAGATAATATGTTGTTATTTACTTTGATATTTGCCAGAAACAATAATAAAATAACATTTTGTAATTATTTCGTGACGGAATCACAGAAAATCAATGAAATACAATATCGATTTAAATTTAATAAAATTATTAAAATTATCTAATAGTTTCTAAAAACTAATTTTACATATTTACTGTACAACATTTCTTCTTTAAAATGATACCATTCTTACCTGATGATGTATTTTATAACATTAAACAATCAAAGATATGTTGTAGTTGCATTTTCCACAAAAAATTCCCAGGCAATTTTCAAACATACATCGGTTTCATTAATTACCATAAACATTAATTAACGAACTTATTTACTTTAATTTACTGTAAAAAATTAGTTTATAAAATCAAGTTAAGGTTACGATTTTCATATATATATATATATATATATATATATATATATATATATATATATATATATATATATATATATATATATATATATATATATATATATATATATATATATATATATATATATATATATATATATATATATATATATTATTAATATATATATATATATTAGGTATAATTATGTATAATAAAAAACTAAAAAGTGATACTAAAAAATAACAGTAATAATAAAAAGTGACAGTAAACATAAAAAGGGAATAAAAATAATTGTAATAATTATAAACGAATCTCGGTGATAAGGCAATATACGTCTTTATTTTGCAAATATAATAAATGACTATGGCCATTTATTATATTTGCACGATCTCTCTAATTGTAAATTTTATTAAACGGCAAAGAAAATAAATAAATAAAAAATAATAATAATAAAATAAGATGCATAGAATTTTTTTTTATAGGAACTATAGTAAAACCTTTTTTTTTAAAATCAAATATGTCATTAAGATTTGAACATATTTTAAACTTAGTAACAAAATTTATTTGAGAGAAAATATGAGAATAAACGAATATATTAGAAGTGGTTCATAAAAAACAAACTAAAAAATTAAGTATGATAAAACCTCAAGAACTAAAGTATGTTCAACAAAATTTTTCTCTCGAATGAATTTTATTACAATAAAGAACAAAATGTCAAAACTTCTTTTAGATAATTATTTCAAAAACAAAGTTGACTTGAACATGATTAAAACTTTACTTTTGTACTCTATTTTTTCACATAATATGTCTGAATGCTGTTACGTTTCTCAGCTCAAATCTGTTAAAATTAAATGAATAAACGGGGGATTTTGAAAAAAAAGTTGTTTTCTTTTTTACGAATTTCTAATTTAAATATTCACTTCTAATACAAAGAAAGAGTACTATAGTGAGACTGATGAAAATACGTTTATTTATGAAAAAACATTACTTTGCACTTTTTTAATTAACTATTTTATCTGTATAGATTTATTTACTATAAACAAGTTATATATGGTATAGTTGTATTATACATTGTGGTCACACTATTGTTATGATATCCCTTAAAAATAATTGATATTTTTATTACTGTTCTATATATTATACTGTCTACCCTAGCATTAATGTAAAGCCATGTGGTGGGATAGCTTAGATGGTTAGAGCGTTAAAGGAAAAGTTAAAATCCAGACTGTTGAACAACTGTCTACACTAGCATTAATATAAAGCTACGTGGCGGGATAGTTCAGATGGTTAGAGCGTTAAAGGAAAATTTAAAAGCCGGACTGTTGAACGATACGAGTTCAAATCCCGCCACCGCTAACTCAGCGCTTGAGTAGTACTTCGGTTCGCAAACATGTTGGTCAATAACGGACGCTACTTTGGATTAGTCTTAATGACTATTTGTGGCTGCTCCTATGCTAAGCCAACAATATCTTCGGATATAAAAACATTGTATAGAAAAATATAGCATGAAAACTCAATAAATAAAAATATGCAACCTTACAAACGTTTTTAAGGTTATATTTTTTTATATTGATTTAATTAATTATTATCCTACTTTTTATTAAAAAGTGGCTGAATAGCTCAGTTATTTAGAGCTTCAAACGAAAAGTTAAAGCCAGGACTGTTGCACGATACGAGTTTAAATCCTGCCACCGCCAACTCAGCGCTTGAATAGTACTTCTGTACGCAAATGTTTATCAATAACGGGCGCTACTTTGGATTAGTCTTAATGACTATTTGTGGCTGTTCTTATGCTAAGCCAACAATATCTTCGGATAAAAACATTTTATAAAATAATATAGCATGAAAATTCAAATAAATTAAAAAGATAATAATAAAGTTTTTTTTGTTTCAAGAAAAAGGCTCAGATAGTCTACCGAAACATTTTTTAAATTATTTTAATTTATTTATTAGAAAACAGACAAAATATATTTATTTAACAAAATGAAACCGAAAAAAAATCAATTCATAAAACTTGTTTTTCTTCTATGTCTTATTAAAAAAGGTAAAAAAAGTTGTTTCTCTACCCAAATACGAAAGTAAGAACCATTTAAAAAGTGAAAAAAAATTATATATTTAGTATCAGATAAATATTACATTATAATAACCTTGTAATATATTACATTATAATAACCTACATAATTGTAACCTATATAAAGCTCAATAAAGTAGTTTTAAAGTTTTATTTTTAGAATTTAACACTAGAGATATGAGAGGAGCCAGATGCGAACGTTTTATTTGTAAAAAAGGTCGCCAAACTATTAACAGTAAAGAAAACAAAACTCTCCTAGTGGCATGTTCCTCACAACTTAATAAAGAAGTAGAAATAAATTTGGAAATGAAACCACCAGAAAGTCAGACCAACCTGTATATACTGCTTTAAAGAAACAGGAAAAGGACTACGTCATCCCTTCAATAATACACACTGACAGAAAAATTTATCAAAGTTATTACAGGCTGCTTCACCTAAAACTAAAGATATAACAATTTTATACTTTTTGAATTTAATTTTACGCTATTTAGAAAATGAATTTTTAATTTATTTTTTTGAAAGTTAAAATATTGTTTTTACAATGTAAGAATTTTTTTCAGAAGCAATTCTATCTTTTGCTATAAAATATATGGCTGGTAATAGTCCAAATAAGCTCTAACTAACAACTTATGGACCGAATAAATGTTTGGTCTATTTTAACAATATAGAAATAAGAAAACCACATCTGGTTTAGAAAAACTAAAAATGCTGCAAAATAAGCTTCATGTTAGGCAAGAATTTAGTATATAGTTTTTATCTTATAATTATAAACCTATATAATTTATTAAAATTTATAGCAATAAAAATTATTTGAAAAATATTTTTAACAACAAAAAGATGTTGGAGATTACTAAGTTTCTTAGGTACGAGACTGGGCACGAGACTGGTGATAGAAACTCTGTAGCAAGGAACCATAAAACAGCAAGAGTTACAAAAAAATCATTGCTAATTCCCTATTTCAATTCTGAACGTTTAAATACTTTTCACAAAAGAATAAGTAGGAAATTCCCATGAGGTATTCAAATGTTTTATGAAAAACTATTGGTAAATTTCATAGTTTAGATTATTTATTTTAACTTAAATAAACAAGGATTTCTTTCGCATATTAAAGAAAAGTTTCTTGGGGTAAAATGATGTAGAGAAGTTGATATCTATAGTAATTAACCATAGGAAACTACTAGCAAATGAGATTGGTATTAAAGTGGGAATAGATGGTGGACATGGTTTTTCAAACTGTACTGTCTCTAAAACATTCAAGTCTGAGGAAAGAGATCAGGAAATCTCTCGAAAAGGAACAAGATATTTGAAAGGCTATGAGAAAAAAGAATTTAAAGATTCCAGTGCTTTTAAAACCAATATTCTAGCAATTGTAACTTACATGGATGAAAATTATGTAAACTTGAGAATGCTTATTGGAAAACTTAATATCTCTAGACTGCTTGTTTTCAGAAGACATTAAAGTTTAATTAAAAATAGTTGGAAAGCATTGTGCATCTTCTGAACAGCTTTATCTACTTGCGAAACTGAGAAACCTTTATTGTCAAAAGCTAAGGCAAACACAATCAGTTCTTTGCATCAATGGCACCAAAAATGGTTAGAAAATGGTTCTAAACTTAATGAGGCTGGAAAATTTCAATATAGCGTTTATCCTTCTCTTCTTACTGGAGATCCTGAGAAAAAAACTATTGAGATTATAAACATTCCTGGATTACATATTCTACTTGGTAGAGTTAAAAAAATTATTTCTGAAATTGAAAAAAAATTGTTTGAGAACAAAGAAGAAGATTTTAACTTCATGTCGGCTTTTTTAAAGTCGATCAACCTTTTAGATAAGTATCTTACCAAAAACTTCACAGACTTTTATATTTAAACAAAGTTTAAATATAAATTTCAATATTTTAATATTTCAAAATTTCAAATAAAAGTATTGTACTGAACAGGCTTTGGAAGCAGTACACTAGGATTTCAAGCAACTTTGGAACCAAACAAAAATTGGACAGTATCATCCCAATTACTTAAAAACATTAAAAAATGTTGTTGCAGCATATAATATTGCTCAGTTTTAAAATATATTGTAGAGTTATTTTTGTAAATTATTTAATAAGTACTCAAAAAATCATTTTGTGTAGTGGATACTACAGTATTTTGAAAAAACATAAACTTAATAAAAAAGAAAATGAGATTTAATTTAAAATATTTCTATAACTCTACAGATTTTAGTAAATACACAAAATATTGCTATATATCTGTAATGCATAAATGTTTAGTTATAACATATTTTTAATTTATTTTTCACCTTTTCCAATCTTTCAGTTATTATCAATAAATGAAAAATATTGTTATGGACATTGCATTTATCGTAAATCAATGTTTTTTTTATTGGAATTTAAAATATTTCTTTATATCTAAACATTTATAAAGTAGTAAAGACAACTTAAGCTGCGATTCATGTAAGTTTTTTGATTTTTTTACGAAGAAATTCGTAAAAAGAAAAGTAACAGCTTTCAATAACAGCTTTATAAGTAAATTCTTGATTACATTCAAGCCCACTGTGAAAAGTAATGGTTACTTTTGAAAAACAAATAATCGTTTTGCAAACTTATTACAAATGTATTTTAATATATCGGTTGCTAAGGTGTTACGTGGAAAAAGTATTGATTTAGTAGACATAAAAACAAATTCATAAAACTTAATTTTAAAACGTTAAATCAAAAGTTTTTTTAATCTGCGAACAAAAGAATGAGCGAAATTTAGTTAATTTTTTTTTTCAATATTGACTTTCATTTTTTGGGGTACCACGCCATAAAAATATGATAAATTAAAATGATATACTAATGATATGATATTCTAAAACAATAGGCATTATGTATAAAACAAAACACCTACTAAGTAAAAAATGTTTAAAAGATATATACTACTCTCTTATTCATAGTTACATTAGCTACTGTAACATTGCTTGGGCCAGTACTTGTTCATCAGCATTAAAGAAAATATATATAAAACAAAAACAAGCCAGTAGAGTTATATGTAATATGCATAAATGTGCCCACGCCAATCCGTTACTCCGTGAAATCAAAGCTCTAAATGTCTATGAGTTAAATTTGTACCAAAACCTATTATTTATGTTTAAATATCAAAACGACATGCTTCCTAAATTCTTTAACAATCATTTTTCAATTATTTCTCATAAACACTTAACGAGGTGCTCTATTCACAATTTTAACTTACCTAAGTCAACATTAAAAAAAACAGATTACTCAATTTCATATAGAAGACCTCGTCTATGGAACAGAATTCTTGACAATAAAATGAAAAGTATAACCTTAATACAATCTTTTAAGAATGTAGTTAAACAGAATTTGGTCGACTTAACAGATACAAACATACTTTTATGTTTTTAGTTTTAAAATTTAATTTTTTTTACGTTACTTATTTGTTTTTCTTGTTGTTTTTTTTGTTTGTTTTTTTTTTTGCTTTTTACTTTACTTTTGAAGTATTTTTATTTTATTACAATAAAGTTTATACTTATTTGCTTTATATAATGAGTATTTGTATATAATGAGATAATGACACAAAAAAAAATGTAAATAAATATTATATATATTTTATTTCTATATTCTACTTTAGAAGTCTTATTATAGTATAGCTATTTTTAACTTACTATATAAAATGATTATTTATTTTTTTGTTGAAAAAAAAAGCTAATCTTTTAAATTTCTTTACTTTATTTATTTAATTTAGCAAATTTTATTTTATTATTGTTATTTTAACTTGCTTTATATAGTGAATATAAATTATTATATTTTATATATTATGGATACTTTGTAAAAAATATATCACGCAAGTTGTATGGGGCTTGACGACAAGACTTATGTCTTCTACTTGCTCCTGTCATTCTTTATATTTTGATTTATTTTATTAAACTTGGAAACGAGAACATTGTAAAATGCTTATATATGACGAAATAAATAAATAAATATGCAAAAATATGATTAAAGGAGGAACACCAAAGTTTTATTAACAATAAAATAATATGAAACTAAAAAATTATAAATATCACTTTATCAAATAAAAAAACTTTAATTGTTATTTTATTTTTGATCTGAATTTTACGTTATACGTAAAGATTTTACGTATAACGTAAAGATTTTACGAGCGTACTCGCGTAATACCCAAAATAAATTATTTAAAACGTTAACAACGTCTAGAAAGAATTATAACCATCTCCAATAATGTCTCGTGGGAATTGCTTGTTTAAAAATTGTTGAAAAAAAAAAATTAGGTTTTAGGCTGATCATATGGAGAAAAAACATCCCGCCTAACCGAGGCACTTGGATAGGCGGAGTGAATTTTAGCTTCTGTTTTACTCATATAAATAGGGTTGAAAATTTCCCGTAAATTTTTAACTTGGGAAAATTTTCTCGAAATTTTGGAAATTTTCAAAAACAGATACGTTATTTTATAATTAATGGGTAAAATTTTATGTCTTTTTTGGGCAGTTGTTATGAACAATTTTATTGTAAAATATTGTGAAGTAGATTATAAAATTTTTAGAAAACTCCCATTGAAAAATGGGAGTTTTCTAAAACTGAAAACTGTAAAATTATGTTATTGAAAACTGTAAAGTTATGTATAAAAAGATTTGATTGAATATTTACAGTATTTTACAATTTTTTCTTGATTTTAAGGTGTTATTGATTAATGAAAGGCAAAAAGTAAAGAAAATTTTTTTCCTAAATTTGAACTATTTAAAAATATAGTTAACAATAAAAATGAAGAATTAATGATTTCGTGGCTATGTTCATATAAGTGCTTTTAAGTTATAAGGACAATTTTGACTTTATAAAACAATAAATTATATACAATTTTATAAATTTATACTATCTCAGGTTACAATTACAATCAAGAAGTTTTACAAATGTTTTTCTGAGTATATAATATAGAAAGTTTACAAGTGTTTTTATTTATTTACATTTTATTTTTATCTTTATTTATTTACATTTTGTTTTTAAATTTTATTTTATTTTATTTTTTTTATTATTTTTTTTATTTTATTTTTTTTTGTGTGTTTTTTGGTTATATATTTTATTTTCAGCTATTATGCGGAGAGATGTCAAAAACTTGATGAGGTTTAAAAAATATATATATATTAAAGGTTAATGTTTAAAATTAGATTAGAGTATTTTGAAAATAAAGTCTTTATTACAGAGAAAATAAATAGGTAATAAAGAAATTTACCGGACTTTTAAACAAATGCCACTATATAATCTCTAAATATAACACATATTTGGTATATAATATTTCATAAAATAAGGGCTGGCAGTGATTGCCTAATCATAAATAACAATATTTTTGTTGTAAATAAAGCTTTGCAGGGAACAGGAGGTCTTTATTAAACATTCAGTTCTGAATTATGAGCCAGGGTATTACTTTAGCTCATATGTTTAGTATTAGTTTCCCATTCTCTACTTGGCAAAATACATTATTAATACAAAAAAGTTGACAGAAAGTGTCCGCAGTGTTTCTACGGACATGATAATTATATTTTAAAGTAATAATATTTCTGATGTTCCTGATTATTGTGTCAAGGTGTGTCAAGGAGTTATATACATGTTTAAAATACTCCCATATTTGAACTGAAGGAGGACAGTAGGTAAGTATGTGGATGTTGTCCTCAATTTTGCCGCTAGTTTTGCATTCGTTGTTTTTTACAATCTGTTGCCTTGTGCTTTTGGCTAGCAAGGTCGCAGAAGGTAGACTGTTGTGTAGAAATTGAAAGAAGATATTTGAGTCGGTCTGCATGCGTTGGAGGTGAAGTTTTTTTTCCAAATTTGGGCCCACGGCATTGTCGTTTTTAATGAACCGTTTCAGAAAAGTTCTGCTGGCACGACTTTCTTTTTTTTTTTTGCCACTTTTAAATAAAAGCTTTTTGTTGATTTTAGGGGGATGTTAAAAAGAGACCCGTTTTTGCCTAATATTTCAATAGTTGTTTTCTAGTACTGAGACACTTTGTTGTCTCAATGTTTTGGAAATTTGTTCTGTTTCAAAATGTTCCAGCTTTGGTTTTGGTTGGTAAACTTTATAAGTGAACTTGCTAACCAGTACTTTGAAAAGTAGTAATAATCGTAAGTGTTATCCTCTCCGCATTCTTTT
This sequence comes from Hydra vulgaris, assembly GCF_022113875.1. Classification (NCBI taxonomy): domain Eukaryota; kingdom Metazoa; phylum Cnidaria; class Hydrozoa; order Anthoathecata; family Hydridae; genus Hydra; species Hydra vulgaris. Next base: position 34,210,129 of record NC_061167.1, on the reverse strand, counting down.
AGTTGAAAGAGTGTTTTGAGGCGAAGTGCAAGGCTTTGCTCTTTCGGCGATAAAATTCCGAGACCCCCGTTTTTGACGGGTAAGAAAAGTGTCACTCTTTTGACCGGATTGAAATTGGTCTATTGACACAGATTTTCGAATATGGTACTGTGTAAACGTTCTATTACCCATTCGGGAACGGGCAGCACGTTTGCCAGAAACCACACTTTTGACATTGCTAACGTATTTATCAACATAGTCTTTCCCCTAAGTGAAAAAGTGAGTAGTTCCAGAAACTTGAGTTTTTTCTCTATTTTGTTTAGAGTTACTAGCCAATTGAAATTGGTCGTATTACTCAAGGTGTTAACAAAGAATACAAAAGTGTCTCTGAGATAAAAATTTTGGAGATCGTGCGTTTCTGCTGCAGAAAAGCACGATCGACTTTGTCAAACGCCTTTTCTTGATCTATTGACAAAATGAAACTAGGTAGATTTTTAAATTCCGCGTCATCTATTAGATCACGGACTAAATGTAAATTTGAAAAAATTGTTCTACCTGGAATTTTGCAAGTTCGACTTGGTTCTATAATTATCCCCATTACTTTTTCAAGTCTTAGGGCCAGCGCGTTTGTGATTATTTTGTAATCAGCGCTTATTAAGAATATGGGCCTCCAATTTTTACATTCAGTAAGATCTCTTTGTTTCGGAATCAGTGAAATTATTGATATTTCATAGAGTGGCTGGTATTTTTTTCTACAAAAAGTATTTAGTAAGCAAGTTCTTCAAAATCTTTTTCTAAAATGTGGCGATGAGCTAAAAATATTTTAGCTCATCGCCGGTTAAGCGGGTATTTAAAATTTGGTTTTCATCACCAATTTTGATGATGTGTGACAAGACATAGTTTTGGCTGTCTTTGCATAAATTCGTTTTGGTGTAAATGTTTTTATAATATGAAACGAGGGAGGTAAGTATTTCACCAGGTTCACTCGTCAATGTGCCGTCATTCTTGCGAATTTCGGTAATTGACTTGTTACGCTGTTGAACTTTTTCCAAATTATACAAAAGTTTTAAAGGTTTTTCCCCTTCTTTGATTAGATTTGCTTCGTCCAAATAAACGCTCCCGGAAACTGGAGCAAGAAAAAAGCATCCCGTTTTTCTTTGATGCTATCTAAATTCGGGTTAGCGTTTTGTCGCTACCGATGGATTTTGTTTTCAATCCTTTTGATGTGTTTTTTGTTTTTTGTACTTTCCTGTATCGAAATATGTTTTAATTCAACCCTAACAAAAAGTTTGCAGTCGTCCCACCATTTTAAAGTTGACTAATAGGAACGTTTTTTAGGTTGCCAATCTTGAATTAAGAGTTAAAAATTATATAATAACTATATAGTTAAAAATTATATAATAACTATATATATATATATATATATATATATATATATATATATATATATATATATATATATATATATATATATATATATATATATATATATATATATATATATATATATATATATATATATATATATATATATATATATATATATATTAGTGGAAATATATATTAGACATTATTAGTGGAAACTTAAAAATATTTAATGGCAGATTGAAAAAGTTGAAAAAGATATAGAAGAATTGAAGCATAGTTTACATTTTTATGAAGAACTAATCGATGAAAAAGTTAAAAAAAGCAAATGTTTTCAGTGAAGAAGACAATTTAGAAATTACACGCATACAAAAAAAGTTAAGGGAGATAAAAGATCGATCGAGACGTAATAACTTAAGAGTGAATGGAATTAATAAAAATGAAGGTGAAGCTGGGAGGAAAGCAAACTTAAGATAAAAAAAGTTTTTGAAGAATTACTATCTGTTAAGAATGTCCAAATTGAACGGGCCCATAGAACTGGGAAAAAAGAATCAAGTAAGCCGAGAACAATAGTGATAAAACTTTTGGATTTTAAAGATAAAGTTGCAATTTTGAGCAAGTCGAGTAATCTGAAAGGGAAAAACATCAATATAAACGAGGATTTCTGTTCTGAAACAACGCAAATCCGGAAAGGTTTGAGGGAAAAAATGAAAATCGAACGAGCAGCTGGTAAGTTTGCATACATATCTTATGATAAATTGATAACTTGCGATTGGGTTGCAAAGAAAAGCAAAAATTCATCTTCATAATATTTTTCATTAATTAACGGAATTTTATTTTTACTATTATTTTAAATTAAACTGTTTTTATAATGGAGGAAAATTTCGTAATTAAATTTTCGGATGAAAATGACATTTTCGGTGATTATGACACCGACTCAAATTATCTTAATCACAAAATGTTAGAAAGTAAATATTACTCCGTTGCTGAATGTTCGCAACATCTAAAACAAAATAAAAGCACTTTTTCAATTTTAAAAATCAACATTCAAAGTTTGAATAAAAACATTGAAAATTTGAAAATATTATTAAATGAACTTAAACACGATTTTAAAATTATGTCTGACGGAAACTTGGAGTAAAAGTGGTGAAACAAATTATGAATTTGATCTAGTTAATTACGCATCAATTCACCAACCACAAGAATTTAATGTAGGTGGGGGCGTTAGTATTTTTATCCACGATTAACTTAATTATATTTTACGTAACGACCTCTGTGTTAACGAAACAGATTGTGAATCAATATGCATTGAATTAGTAAATTAAACTGAAAAAAACATAATTATAAATAATATTTATAGACCACCATCTGGTAACATGAAAAAGTTTAAAATTCATCTTAAAACATTTCTAAACAAAATTAAAAATTACAGGAAACATATTTATTTGGTCGGGGATTTTAACATCAACATAATTAACTATGCTACTAATAATAATGCTAAGAATTTTATAAATACTCTTTTAGAAAATAGCTTTATTCCAACAATAAACAAATCAACTAGAGTTACAAAAAAGTCTTCTACTTTACTTGATGACATCATAACTAACAGTTTTTATAATAGTCCTCTTTTCACAGGTATAATTCAGACTGATTTATCGGATCATTTTCCAACATTCTTAGCAACCAATAACATTTTCATTAACAATGTTGCTATAAAATTCACAATGTTTCGGCGACATATCAATGAAAACTCCTTAAAGCATCTTAAATGCTGTTTAAAAAATAATGTTGATTGGAATTTAATTTTGGAATCAAGTGATGCTAACAATGCTTATAACTTGTTTCTTGGTCAATTTTGCAAGCAATATGAAATAGCGTTTCCAGAAAAGAAATAATCATAAATACCAAATCACTTCAAAGTCCCTGGATGTCAATAGGCTTACTAAAATATTCAAAAAAGAAAGAAAAATTATATATAAAGTATCTTAAAAAAAAATCTTATAAAAATGAAATAACTTATAAAAATTACAAAAATATATTCGAAAAAATAAAAAGATCAAAAAAGCTTTATTATGCTCAGTTATTAAAAAAACACAACGGAAACACTAAAAAATTATGGAATGTAATTAAGGATTTAATTGGAAAAAATAATTACAAAAAAAACACTCTGCCAAAAAATCTTTTAATTAATGGAAAATTAGTTTATGATAAATCTAATATAGCTGAAGAACTAAACAACTACTTTGTTAATATTGGTCCAAAATTGGCTGCTAAATTTCCATCTAACTCCACTCCTTTTGATTCATACTTAAAAACTTATGACAAACCTATGGACAAAACTAATTTAAAACTTAGCGAGCTGAGAGCTGCATTTAGCAGTCTCAAAAGTAAAAAAAGTGAAGGTTTTGATAAAATTAGTATTGATATTGTCAAATCAGTATTTGGTATTATTGAACCTTCTTTATTTCATGTTTTTGATCTTTCATTTAAAACAGGTATTGTTCTTGACAAAATAAAAATTGCCTGTATAACACCAATTTTTAAATCTTGAGATAATTCAAATATCTTACAGGCCTATATCCATACTACCTTGCTTTTCAAAATTGCTAGAGAGAATAATGTATAATAGATTATATAATTATCTAACTGAGAACAACATGTTGTATTGCAAGCAATTTGGTTTTAAAAAAAAATTCTACTGAACATGCAATAGTTGAACTTTCTAATCAAATATCTAACGCCTTTGATAATGACTTTTATACATTAGGAGTTTTCATTGATCTGTCAAAAGCTTTTGATACCGTAAATCACAATATTCTAATAAAAAAACTTGAAAACTACGGAGTGAAAAATAAAAACTTACATTGGTTCAAAGGGTATCTGACAAACCGAAAGCAATTTTTATATTATGATCAAAATAATACAACTCCATATTCCATAACTTGCGGGGTTCCTCAGGGCTCAATTTTAGGACCACTCTTATTTCTATTGTACACAAATGACTTATACCTAGCAACAAATCTTTTAGACCTAATTTTGTTTGCTGATGATTCCAATTTTTTTTATTTCCACAGAGATATTAAAACATTTTTTAAAATAGTTAATGAACAGTTATGTAAAGTTAATGAATGGTTCGTAAGTAACAAACTTTCATTAAATGTGGATAAAACAAAATATATACTTTTCGATAAAGTAAATGAATCAGAAAATATTCCTCTAAAGTTATCAAATCTTATAATTAATAATACTTATATTAAAAGGGAAACAAGCGTAAACTTTTTAGGAGTAAAACTGGATGAAAATTTTTCTGTGGTAATCACATATAAATAGTATTGAAACAACACTCTTAAAAAATATCGCAATGATGTTTAAGGCTAAACCTTTTTTAAATGTAGCATCCCTAAAAAAATTATACTTTGCCTTTATTCACAATTCTTTGTCTTACTGTAATATTGTGTGGGCTAGTACTGGCTATACAAAACTTAAGAAAATCAACAACAAACAAAAACATGCATGCAGAATAGTGTTTGGAGCCTACAGAAAAACTCCTTGTGAACCACTTTTACGTACACTCGGTGCTTTAAATGTGTATAAACTCAATTTACACCAAGTTTTATTGTTTATGTTTAAAACAAAAATGGGATGGTCCCCGATAATTTTTCAAACCTATTTTAATAAAGTTAATCATAAATATTCAACGAAGTTTTCTGATAACAACTTTGTTCTTCTCAAGTATAATTTAAAATTAACTTCCTATTCAATTAAATATTGCGGACTTTATCTGTGGAAAAAATTCCCAGATATTGTCAACAAAAACAAGACTACATTAGAGCAATTTAAAAATGAATTACCAAAACAATTATTACTATTCAGATATCTTAATTTATCTGACTTCAAATGTTTATTTTAAAGTTTAATCAAATAAAAAAAAATTTATTTATTTCAATGAGATTTAAGTAATGGTGTTAAAATTTTATTTTGTGATAAAGTTAATTATGAATTTTTTTTTTATTTATTTAAAACTTTTTGTTTAAATGACTTAAATATTTTAGCGGTTGTTAGCATTTCAACAATTCTTAAATTATCTGCTATTTTGAATTTCTTAATTTTCTCATTTATTTTCTGTTTTAATTCTGATCTATAATTTATATATTTGTATTATATATATTTGTATGTTACGGTTATGTAGAGTTTTTTTTTATGCAGAGTTTTTTTTTTATATGTGGGGCTCGGCGATAAGGCAAACAGTGCCTTTTTCTTGCTCCTGACATTAATTTTGATTTATGTATATGCATTGTAAACATTCTTTAACGGCGATATAAATAACACCAAAAAAAAAAAAAAAAAGCTATAAGTTTATTGCAATAAAAAATTTTTTGAAAATTTCCGTTAAAACTACAGGAAAATTTCCGGAAATTTTCAACCGCATTCAAAGGTCACGTGACTTTGTTTAAAAAACTAAAAATGAAAGTTTTAATAAAAACCATTTCGATTTCAAATGAAGAATTTTCACCCAGCCTAACCGGATCCTGGTTGCTCATTGGCAAGATCTTGTATAGGCGGGGTGAATAATTTTACATATGAACGCAATGTTAAAATTGTATCAGTTTTAAAGAAGAGGCGAGATCTCGGTAGTTTTTCTATCTCGCTTAGGCGGGATGATTTTTATCTATAAGAACACCCCCTAAAACTAGATTCTTGAACTTTGAACTAGATTTTAAGGAATAGTGGAACGAATAGCAATACGAATAGTATATTTGTTAACTGAAGTTTTATGGAATTTAATATTCTCGAATAGTACTATTCTTTAAACGTCGTAGCCGAAGTTTAACGAATATTCAGTGTTCGGCTTCGTTTAACTTCGATATGCATAGTTAAACGAACTTTCCCGGTGTCCATATCCTGTAGGCTGTCTTAAGTGGAAAAACCTTTTTGTTTAGACTGATAAAACTAAAAGATTAGGAAACAAAGCTTTATTAAAAAATTTTGGGACAAACGGTTTTACTTACAATACAATTTTTTTACAACATGAGAATACTACAATACAAGAAATTAATTGCTATAACCGGCACTGGTATTTAAACTAAAATTACAAATTTACTAAAATAAATAATACTAATTCGACACATCTTTTTTGTAGAAAAGTATTCTTAATATGTTTTGGAAAAATGCTCAACAAGTAATGACGTCAGAAATTTAACAAAACAGAGTATCTATTTTTGTTATGCATTATTTTATTATGTCATATTTTTACATTTTTTTATATTATTACAATTAAGTAAAAGAACTTTAAAAGAAGTCAATCATAAAATAACTTCAACTTTCTTCAATTACGACAATTAAAATAATTTAGTTTTATTAACTTTTTTGTTTTCAGAATAAAAAAATCAAGATCGACATCGGCTATAACACAATTATTACGTCACTTTTTGCATTGCATTTTTAAAACAAGCTTTAAAAACAACGCAACTTAACACATTTAAAAACGCTTAGTTTCATCATTATTCTAATGCTAGTTATTTTTAATTATAATAAATATCTAAAATCATTTTTCTTTCACAGATGCCGATCTTGGTCGATGAAAACGTTTATCAGTATCATGTTCGTGATTTTCTATCATCCATTGAGCTGTGAAAGTTTTAAAATATTTTTCGCATGAAGCTTCAACGTAAAACTGAGAAGGGGTGCGATCAGGATGATCTGCTTCGCCTTGAATGCGAATGCTGTTGATTTTTACAGGAACTGGAAACTCATAAGCAATCCAATTTAATCCTGGGCTAGAGACTCCGTTTGATACCCATATACTATCAGGATTGTTATCAAATGCGTTGCTAGGATAATAACCTAAAGTAGTTTTTATTAAAATTTATTAAAAAAAAAGAAGGTAATCAAGATTTATATTTATTATACTAAGCTTAAACGCAACTGAATCACAATAAAAACTCAATGAGGAAATATCAACTTACCAGGGCCAAAGTACGTACTTGCATAACCTTTTGTTGGATCATCGTGTATTGGGAAACGGGCATTGACAGAATCAAACATTTGAATAGTTTTCACTGTCCATAAAAAGGGCACGTTATCAGCATTTCTAACTCTCCAAAAAGGATAACTACCGTTTATATAAGGACACTTGTCTTTACAAAAGCCATTTGCAGAATCGCATTCGTGTTTACGAGCTTTAAAAAATAAAATGTGAATTGCATACATACATACATACATACATACATACATACATACATACATACATACATACATACATACATACATACATACATACATACATACATACATACATACATACATACATACATACATACATACATACATACGAACATACGAACATACATACATAGGGGAACATGGGGTAAGATGACGAGTGAGGCAAGATGACGACCTACCGCTATCTTTTAAGAAAAACTAAATATAACAGCTGACTTATGCTGAAAGGGAAATAGATTATATTTACTAAATTTATTACTGCTTTTTTTTTAATTATTATTTTTGTGACGATAGTTAAGTATTAAAAAGGTTTTTTTGACATTGATAAAAAAATTTTTATCCTTGTTTGACTTGATTTATTTCATCACTATATCACCAGCTAAAGGTAAGTAAAAATTTCCAATTAGTTTGATTAATCTGGAAGCCATACTAGAAGTATTAGGCTATAATAACTTGATTATATGTAGTTCTTATTCATTTTAAAGATTGTTTAATATATATATATATATATATATATATATATGTATATATATATATATATATATATATATATATATATATATATATATATATATGTGTATATATATATATATATATATATATATATATATATATATATATATATATATATATATATATATATATATATATATGTATATATAAAGCAAAATCTAAATATATATTTACATCCACTGAGTTCTCTGCAGATTTGTAATCTTTGCTCTTTATATCTTGGATCTGTGTGCCACTCCCATGACTCGCAATAACCAGGTTTGAAGGGTCTTTTCCATGGGGCAACTATTTCATGTGAGTAAGTGCGTGGATCTTGATCAAAACCTTGTTTTCTAATGTGGTACACATCCCCATGAACACCACCTGAATACAATGCTTTAACAATACCAATAAATAAAATCAGTGCAAATATGAAGCAAAAATAAAGTGACATCATGAACTTCGACTTGTAAGCAAAGTCTTCTTATCAGTGTAAAATTTTAAATGATAGAACTTATTAATTATCAAAAAATAAAGTTGAATAATTCTCCTAACAGGAGGTTTATGTTGTAACTACTAAATTTATTTTTTACAGTTTATCTTAACAAATTAATGCGTTTAAAGTTTAATAAACAAAATAAATAAAAAACATTTGTATATAAATTTTATGATAGCAAAAAATAATAAAAATTATTTAGTACTAGTTTTTTAGTCTTGAGATTAAAAAAAAAATTTTCAATATAACCCCCAGTATATAGAATTGTTACTTAGCAAAAAATAAAGTAAAGCAAAAAATTTAACATCTTTTTAATAAACAATAAATTTCGTAAGAATCTATTAAAGTATGTTACTATAGTTTCCGATGCTTTAGTTCATTTTAAGTGAACTAGCTACCTTGAAACGTTATGTTACACCAATATTAGCTTTAAACGCTTCGTTAACCCAAACAAACCTATATTTAAAAATGATGAATTTTAAATATAGATTACTTTAAGTTAAATAAAAAAATTTTGAACTTTTTTAATTCTCATAAAGAAAAATATTTAAATACGACAAAACGACTTTTCCAAATACACAAGGGCTAATAAAGTTTTTTCTGTTTTAGGTAACACTAAATATTTTTTTAAATAACCCTAAAATATTTTGAAAACTTATTAATAGCTTTGATTAATTTTACTTTAAATATAACAATTTTCAATTGAAATTATTCAAATACCTGGATATATTAGTTGACAATTTCTTAGTAAACAATTTCTTATTTATTTATATCTAAATAAACCAAAACAAACTAGATTAATTCATAAATAAAGTAAAATAGATTAATTCATAATAAAGTAAAATAGAATTTAATTAAAATGCATATATGATGTTATAACGTTTTTACGCAAAGTACGATAGTTAAGCCATTTTATTAAAACAATAGGCTGGGTGAATAAAAATGAGCAAGCTTTTACTCAGTAATAGTCAGCTCTACGTGAATAAAAACTTCAGCAATTTTAAGTTTTTACTCACGTAAAGCGTAAAATACTTAACTAGGGTATAATGAAGTACTTAAAAACAAATTATTGGGAAAACTGGGGTATAATGGGGTACTTAAGAAAAACTATAAGGTAAACTAGGGTATAATTGGGCACTTAAAAAAATATATAGAGAGAGGAAACTAGGGTTTAATGGGGTACTTTAAGAAAAGTCATCAAAAAGCTGGCAAAAATAGTTAAACTGTAAACAAAATACAACACAAACAATTATCTAATAAATAAAAAGTTAATCTCATTAAATAAAAAATATTATTTAGCATTTAAAAATCTTTGAAAAAAAACCATTTTACTCTATTCTAGGGACAAAATGGAGGTACACAATCTAACAATAGCATATGTTGTAGACTTTATTCAATATTTAGGCATAGTTAACAAGTAAAACTTAGTCTTTTATCTTCTTCTAAACAAACACACAAGTATTGCACCCAGCTGTGGCAATCACTACAAGAAACCCAACTTTCACCACTAGTCAAGTATTTTTAAGAGGCAGGAAGTGTTTTCCTCTGAATTTTTCACTATTTTCTTCTTTTTAGGTGCAGTGTTTTATCCATCTATTTCAGCATTTTTTTTAATGCATAACCATTTGCTTATTATTTTGAGCCTTTTTTCTTTTTTGATGGATTTCGCTCATTTTTACTCAGGGTATCTAATAGCGACACTCTATATGGAGATTGCTGTTTTTCCTCTTTGCCTTGATAGTCTCCTTTGTAGTGACTGCTTTGGTATTGTAATGATTAACCTTGGAGATTTCAAAATGTTGTGGTATTAATAATACCACAAGATATTGAAATTATGTGGTATTAACATTTAATCACTTCTACAATTTGTAGAAGTGATTAAATGCTGGAAGAAGTGGGTATTACGCTGGTAAAATCAGATGATTGGCTGGTAGAAGCAATTGTATGGACGTTAGAAATATTCAGATTGCTACTCAATGCAGATATTTGGGTTGTAGATACTATTTAATGACTGGTTCTTACAGATGGATAGCTGACAGATGTACAGAGATGGCTAGCAACAGTCATGTCGCATGCATCAGCATTAAGGTTTGTTTCAATGAAGTTAATATTAGTAGTTTCTGCTGACAGAAAGTTTGTTTTGGAAAAAACATTTCTTTTAACTGGCCATTTGCCTGCTTTTTGAAAGCCGTTTATGGCATTTGTCATCGTGGCAGCTTCCGGGTAGGCTGAGCCAAAAAGTAAAGCTAATTGAAATTGAGTGAACACGCGCCCAGAATTTTTTCCAACCATTTCCTAATATTGTGGTCATAGTAAGTGCTCAACCATTTCCTAAAACTAATGTCATAGTAAGGGCTTTATAAAAGTCAAACCCAAGGGCTGCATTAAATGTGTGAAATGAGGAGGCAAACACAGAAGAATAACGCCATTCACTCTCGCAATATTAATCAATTCAATATTTTTAGTAAGAGATTTATATCCATCTAAAATAAGTAGACCTGGAGAGCTTATTTTGGCCCCTGAATATTGAATAAATTTTTTTAACCAAACAATAAAAAATTCTTTTTGTATACACCCGCTTGAGTAACATTCAGCCCAGACACCTTGTGGTGCTCCATTTATTAATTCTGGCTTCATTCGTTTACGAGGAAAGATCATCATGGGTGACATGTACCTCCCCCATGCTGAAAAGTAAAAAACGGCTGTGTCAAGCTGACTCCTATCAGCTGAAGTGAGAGAACCAACTTGTCTCTTCCTTTTCGTTGAAACAATTTTAGAAAGACACTTCGGAACTGAGACACTTTAGAAACAAATGTTTTGTCACATTTCCGGATATTTTCAACATATAGTTGTTTGAATCCACAAAGTTTTTCCAGCAAAGAAAAAAAGAGAACCCACAGCCACTCGGTTAAAACAATTGTTTGGAATGTCTCTCCATGAAACCTTTATACCAGTCATAACCCGCAATGCCAAGGTCGTTATTAAAACTGTGTTTCTCATTGTTTTTAACTGCCAGCTATACTGTAAATAAATAGTTAATTATTTGAACCTACTCTTTTCACACGCTTTTTTAATATTATGATTTTTTAGACAAAATTTTACTCTTCTTTTAAGAGTATTTTGTGGTACATTATATACTTTGGTGGGTTATTTGCATCCTTGATCGTTATTACAAAGAGAATTACTTGTTGCATAGCACTTTTACTCCATGCTTGTTGATTTGACGTTCGTTTATTTGTTACATGTTATTTATCTTAAAAAATTAAAGTACAAACGAACCATAAAGTATACTAGAATAAAAGGTTTTTTAAAAATTTTCTATATAATTCTTACAATTATCTTATCTTATCCCCGATCTCCCCTACCATATATCCTAAAAATCATGAATTTAGCAAACTTGTCAGAAGCTCGTCTAATAGAAGATTTTAGAAAATTTAAAAAGTTTACAAGAAAAACTGCAATGCAAAACATCTTGTTGAGTTGTTCATGAAAAGGCTTAATTAGACTTAATTGACAATATTATAATGTCTATGTTAATGATATGTCTAAAATCCTTTTTATGAATATATTCAAAAATATTTAAATATTGAAAAAATTGCGGTAATATAAGCCTGGATACAAAAATATCCCAAAACTTTTCTCCTCGCCCTCCTGCCTAAATGTGAGTGTAGTGAAATTTTTTGACAGGTTTCAACTGTTTGTTGTTACAGTGCCTAGCTAAGCTTCTGCTTTAAATAATTTAAATAAATTGTGCTTTTCCATAGTTTAAGCCTTAGTTACCCAGTGGGCATTTCGACGTCGAACGAACGTCGAGCGACGTCGGATCTCGACGTCGGATCGACGTTGGGTTTACGTTGGAAATGGAAATGTTATTTGACGTCGGATAAACTGACATCGCGCGACGTCGGCATTCCGATGTAAATCCAACGTGTTTTTTGAAAACTAAAAAAACGTTACCTCAGGCGGGAACCGAGCCTCGATCTGTTAGTAACTAAGTCCTACGCGCTTTCCACTACACCACAGGGACATGTAAGTAAGTTGGTTTATTTAGTAATTTATACTTGTAGCTATTTGGGAATTATTACTTTGATAAGAAATAGTTTTGTTTAAATATTATATAAATATTAAAACGAATAGTTATATATTATAAAAAATGTATACTCGAAAATTTTAATAGTTAAAAAACTATGCTAGTGCATCATACAAAACCTCATGATGTTTTATCAACCATTATTCAAACTTCTTTCCATTAATAAAAAACACGCTTAGTTGGATTAAATTTTCATCAGCGATGTCTTACGACGTTGTTCCGACGTCGTTTTAAGGACGTTGGATTGACGTCGGAAGACGTCAAAAGACATCGGAGTACGTTAATATTATGACGTTGCCCGACGTCTTTTTATCGACGTTGGATCGATGTCAGTACTGCGACGTTTTTTGGACGTCTTTTATAAGATGTCGGAACAACGTCAAAATACATCGAAACGACGTCAGGGGATGTTGAGATAAAGACATCGCCCGACGTCATTTTACTGACATCGGAACAACGTCGGAATAGGTCTTTTGACATCGCTGATGAAAATCGTACGTAAATCCGACGTCGGATTGACGTCGGGTGCCCACTGGGTACGTATGATTTAACTTGATAAGTATGCAAACATTAAACAATATAAAAGTGAACTAAACAACTTAGTTAAAAAATTAACTAAATTTTAAATAATTTAATTACAAAGAAGTATTAGTTGAAAAAAAAATTATGATTTATTGTATCAAAAGCTTTTGACGTTTTTTATGATTTTTCAAATAGTACATCAAAACTTTAAATCGTGTATTCCATTGATTTATTTATCTAAATCAATGTTAATTAATTTATATTATTTATATTTGAAAGAAAACAAATCTATATTATTTTATACAAAAGTATCGCAAATACTTTAACAAGAACTGATATGGAAGAGATTTAGCGGCAATTTGTAACTCTAGATACCGATTATCAATTAATCTCTTTGAATATCTCTTCTACTCTTTTGAACAACTTATGTATAGTTAATCAGAAAAAAATTTGTTGTACAATTTAAAACTTTGTAGAATATACATTTTTTATTACTTAATATGAATTCGTAACTACATTGCTATTAAATCAGAACAAATAAAGAGTAAAAATAAACGAGTTTTAAATGAACGTTCAAATTCTTTTAAAAGATATCTGAAAGACAATCACACAGATTTTAGAAAAAAATGCAAGAATAATTTTGTTCAATAAGTTTATCATGTTTGGAGTTTTTTGAGCCAACTGACTGAAGAAATGTATAATTAAGAGAGGACAAATTTTTTAGGTTATAAGGTAAATTTCTATAAACAGTCTTCTAACTTATGTATTGCTTATATTACAACAAATAAAGATGGATGGCTAAAAATTGAATTGATTGGAGGTTTGAAACAACAAAACCTAAAACCTTATCCCAAAATGAAAGGACATCATTTTAATTCATCTAATAATTTTTTAACATAAATGGTCGTAATTTCCAAACAGAAAAAGATTACTAAATAAAATTAAATGATTGTTTAAAATATATTTAAAGTATATTTGATGTTAAAAAAACCTATTTAAGTTGCGTGTTTAAGGTGAGGTGTTAAACTTAAAAAAAATTGTTGTTTCCAGTCTCCAAGAACTAAAATTTTTTGTTAAGCAAGCTTGAGTTTGCTTTAGGCTTTAGATCTTGTCATCACTCTTGTCAACACCTTTGATAATGAAGGACTGCTTCAAACCTAATAAACTACAAAATAAAAACTTGAAGGAAAAGACTTTTTGGAGCACCTTTAATAACTAATTAAAAAATATACTGTTTTACTTCAACTTAATTTTTTACTAACTTTATATTTTAACTTAACTTATTACTATAATATATAAATATACATTATCAAAAAAATTTGAAATAAAACATCAAAAAAAGACACTAAATGTACAAAAAAACAATAGTAGAATGATTTATACAAAAACATATAAATAGAATTTGTTATATTATCAAGTATTTGCAGAATTATTTATATGAAAAACCATAGATAAAGATCTATAACAAATGTAAATGTATGTATATATATATATATATATATATATATATATATATATATATATATATATATATATATATATATATATATATATATATATATATATATATATATATATATATATATATATATATATATATATATATATATATATATATATATATATATATATATATTTATTATTATTTATTTATTTTTTTTTTTTTTGCCGTGTAAATATATACAATCTGTATGTTAATAACAAGATATATAGGTAGTAGGGAAGGGGGGAGAAGAAGACTAATATGTCTTATCGCCAAGTCCCTTGATAAATTCCGTAAATATAAAGTTTAATTTTAAAATATGCGATTCCGCTAACTATATAAAATAAACAAACGTAAAATCGGTAAAGTAATAAATAAAACATCTATTGTAAAAAATAACAAGAAGCGCTATTTACTTAAACATATTCTTCTAAAATTACGGAAATATTTAATTTTTATTTATTGAAAAATTATGAATTAACTTTTTTTTTTATATTAAACCTCAGAACACAAAACCAAAGTTAATGATCAAAAAATAAAAAGAATAACAACACATATTAAACAACAAAGACATAAATAAACTTGAAAAGTTAACAAGTGCAGTTTGACTTAAGCTTTTCTAAAATTAATATACTTTTCATTTAATTGATAGATCATAACGGTATTTTGCAATTTTAGAAAAATACCCTTATGATTAATCTATCAATTAAATAAAAAATATATTAATTTTAGAGAAGCTTTAATAATTATAACAAGTATAACAATTATAACAAATTAAATTGTTATAATTGTTATAATTGTTATAAGATAATTCTAATTATAACACTTGTTAATTGTTATAATATAATTCTATATTATAACATTTGTTATATATAATTCTACAAATACGTAATAATAATTGTATAAATTTTAAAGTTTTGAAATATTTATATTAAAGGGACTATTTAAAATTTACTTGCACAAGTCATTTGCACTTAATTAAATAGGTTCCTGGGGTGCTGTTGCATGGTAATTTAGGCTTATTTTTAGACGTTAATAGCGTTTTTAGGTTAGCATTTGATTTAAAAACAGTTCTGTAACCAGCTTTTCTGAATATTCTTCTAAGTCTGGGAGATATTATTGGTATCCATGGTAAAGAGATTGTAGGAAGGTTATTAGAGTTTGATGGAATTTCATTTTTGTTCGCAAAACGTTTTTTTCGAACCTGATTAGAAATATCTTTAAGCATTTTTTCATCGTATCCATTTTCAGTAAACACTTGAATTAAAAAATTTATCTCATTTTTTAAATGGTTTTCGCTGCATATTGAGTATGCTCTGTGTATGTATCCTTTGAATATTGCTTTTAAAATTTTAGGATCATGATTAGAATGAGGTTTGATTTGGATATTGGTTATTGCATCCTTCCTGTAAACCTTGAACTCATATTTTCCTTGTATATTAATAATAACAGTTATATCCAAGAAGTTAAGTTTCATATTTTTGTTTTCAACCTCAATAGTATATTTTAAAGAAGGATGTTGTCTGTTAAGAATTGTTTGGAACTGTTCCGCTTGATTTAATTTAGAAAACCTTGCATGGCTATCGTCTACATATCTATGAAAGGATTTAATATCAATTAAAAGAATCATTGTCGTTGCCACTTTTATTGCTTTTTCCTCATGGTATTGTAAAAAAGATTCAGCCAAAACAACCATAAGAGACAATCCAATTGGGGCTGAATTCTCCAACGCATGAATCTCACCATTCCACAAGAAATAACAACGAAATAAACAAAGTTCAATTAGTTGTTTTGTTTCAGTTAAAGTAAGTTTAGTTGAGTTTTTGTTAGAAACGCTTTTATTTAATTGATCCAAAAGTATTAAAGTTGCTTCTTTTAATGGTATTAATGGGTATAAGTTTACGATATACAGGTATCCTTTGATATTGTAAACTTATAATGCCAATAATCCGGCGAAAATTTCAAATAAATTATTTAGTTTTGAGAGTATTCGTATTATCTGATGTTTTAAATTAGTTTATATATACATTTACTCTCGTACAAGATGTCAACATTTAAATCATATATATATATATATATATATATATATATATATATATATATATATATATATATATATATATATATATATATATAAAATAATAATTATATATATATATATAATATATATGTAATAAAATATATATTATATATAATATATTATATTATATTATAATATATAATATATATAATTATATATATATATGTAATAAAATACAGAAAGAAACAGAAAGAAACGGAGTACCATCCACAAGAGTAGTAAATAATCCTTCTAATCCTACTGATGATGACACCATTGATGATGATACCATTGATGATGACACCATTGATTATTCCGCTCTTATTGACAAATTTATTTTAGGATCTCTTACCTCAGTAATGGGTTTTCATTTTGAACTACACACAAGTGTAATTCGAGGTTTTATTTTATTTGCTAATAGCTCAGAGAACCAAGGATGCTTTTATTAATAATCATCTTAAAGTGAATTTTTTTTGTTGTTATTCTTTCTTAGTAAAATCCAGATTCTACAAATTCTACCCATTTTAATAATGAGCATAATTTTATCATTTTTGAGAGTTGCTCCATTGTCTTCACCATTGTCTTCACCGTCGTCTTCACCATTGTTTTCACGATTGTCTTATGAGACAAATTTCAACAAATAATCATGTATACAAACAAATCCTGGAAAAATCCTGGAAACTAAAAGTGATAAAGTTTAATTCCCATAATTCACTTGTGGTGAAACTGGTTTTTTTAAGAAAAAATATTATAATATTTTTAATTAGGTCAATATTCATTGATAGAATTTAAATTTCTTGATAAATGAAAGATGGTAAGAAGGTGGTAAGAAGGTGGTAAGGTGATAGAAGGCGGTAGTGTGATAGAGCAGGCTTAAATGAACTTAGTGAAAAAACATAATAAAAATATTGTAAATCTTGTAATTATAAAAAATATATAACCTAATGCATGTTGGTCATATTTCAGTTAAGCAGCGTAAAGTAAAATTATATCTTTATTTTTTTTTTTATGCGCTGATGACAATTATGTCTGAATATGGGTTGATATATCACTAATATGATTGTCTGGTATAACATATATAATCTTATATAATCTAAACATATATAATCTTACATCAATAATCTTCTGCAGATAAAAAAATATTTATTTTAGCGCCTTAACCGTATTTAAACCAACCATAGCCCTAAATTTGATGACCCTAGTTAAAACCTTCATTATTCTAAGCATAACCTTCATTACCCTAAACATTGCCCTCGCTTAATCTTTTCTTTTATTTTTTTATTTGTAGAAGGTTGTGCGTTGTTTTATACTTTATTCTCAGAAGCGTTGTTTAATACATTGTTTAACAAAGTTTAATACGGTTAATCAAGAGCCAGAAAATAAACGAATGGTTAAGGCCAACAAACTCTTGCTAAACGTAGAAAAAAGCAAATATAGTCTTTTTACAAAACTTTCTGGTTCATACACCCTCCCCTTAAAACTTCCTGAACTGCTTATCAACAAAACTAAACTTAAAAGAGAATACTCGAGCAACTTTTTAGGTGTAATTCTTAATGAAAGAGTTAGCTGGAGTAATCATATGAAAAAAGTGGAAAAGAAAATATCTAAAATTATTGGAATTAGGTATAATTCAAATCATCTTCAGAATACAACTTGTTAAACAATTTTTATTTGACTTTTATTCATAGCTGCATCAATTACTGTAACATAATCTGGGCGAGTACATATCCAACAAAGTTAAATGCAATTTACAAAACAAATACATGCATGTCACTTAATATTAAACGCAAACAGGTACACCAGTGCCAAACCTCTACTAAGAGAACTTGGAGTGCTTAATGTCTCAATTAACAACTTTGTTATACCAAAAACAAGCTGACTTCTCAATATCTCAATATCAATGATTTGTGAACTCGATTCTATCAAGTAATATACTGTAACTTCCACTCTACATTTTAAACGTGCAACGAAACAACACATATTCAATATTGATTATAACCAATTACTAACTTACTTTTAAAACCTTTATTTAACCTCAGTTACTTAATATCTTAATATTGACGCAATACGTTTTTATTTTGTTTTTTCAATAAGTATTTTCTTCAATATGTATGGTTTCAAAGTTATGTTATTATATTGACGTAAAAAAAATAATGATAAAAATAAAAATAAAAAATAAATAAATAAATGAATAAAAAAATGGTATTAATTAAAAAAACGAAAATAATAATAATAATAATAATAAAAAAAGTTTCTGCATGTGTATAATATACAAGATTATATCTAAATTTGTTACAACGGGGCTGGATGATAAGACCATGTCTTCTGCCAGCTCCAGTCAGAATTTTTTTAAACTTTATATTGTTATGTTGTAAAACATTGTAAAACTTATTTCAAAGGACAAAATAAAATAAATAAAAATAAATAAAAGCGCAAAAAAAAGCATGTAAACTATGCTGCTAAACTGTTGGATTACCTACTTGTTTTTTGTGACCAAAAATCTCTAAAAAATTTAAAAAATTAAAAACGCAAAAAAAAGTTGTTTAGATTAAGATTATTTTGGTCACGAACTCCTGAAATATTTTTTTTAGTCAAGTATGGAAAAAAAAGGCAATTTGTCAATTGGGATTCCATCCCATAAAACTTTTCTCTACTCAACCTTTTGACAATCGTACAAGCGCATAAGCGCCGCCAGCATTTTTTGGTCTTTGAGGTAGCTAACTTCCAGACATGGAGCAAACTCCAAACATTTATATGTTTATACTTATGTCAAATAAGGATGCTTACGATGATTGGAGCTTGGGAACAAAAAAGCCCTAATTTTTCCCCCCCCCCCTGCCCTAAACGTGAGAGCAACAAGTTGGTGAAATACCATTTATACTATTTTCAACTAGACTTATATTCATCAATAAATTTAAGCTTCATAGTATTTCATAGAGCTGGCGTCGAACCTCGTACTTCTGGGTACTGAGCCAGAATTCTAACCACTGCGCCACGGCAAACTTTATATGGTCATAATTTTTGAACGCTAAAATATTTTACTATGAAATTTAAAATAGTACAAAAAATATTTCATCAGCTTGTTGCTCTCAAATTTGGGGCAGGGGGGACAAAATTTTGGGGCTTTTTGTTCCTAAGCTCCAATCATTGCAATTTTTGACAAAGCATCCTTATAAGACATAAGTATAAAAATATAAATGTTTGGAGTTTGCTTTATGTCTGGAAGTTAGCTACATCAAAGACCAAAAAATACTGGCGGCGCCCCTGTACAAGCGACCTTGTATTTTTTTTTCTGACGTTTAATAATATTAAATTTCAGTGTATTTTTTTTTTTTTTCCAAAGTTACTTTTTACTTTAAATTTTTTGTTATCTTGTAATGGATTTGCTTTAATGTAAACAAAAATCTGATAAAACTTTTGCTGTATGTAAGAAAAGAAGTAGTGGAAAATTGTTTATTTGAACAAAAATTATATTCTCGAAGCTAACGGCTCTATTTGATTTTGTCTCTGATGTAGAGAACTTTATAGAATAATTAATGCGTAAATAAGCATTTTTAAACGTTTTTATATAAAGCGTCATTTTTATATACAACACGCGTTGAAGGTGATTAAACCTGTAATATGATTTTTTATTATCGTTAAAACTTTTTAAAAATTGTTTAAAAAAGGTTTGAAAAATTTTTAAAAATTTTCACATTTTTTTTTTTACTGAAATGTTTTAATAATATATGATTTTTTACTTATTGTTGTAAATTATGAGTACTTTACTTTTAATGAAGAAATAAAAGAAAAAATAAATCAAGATAATTTAAACGTAAATGAAGCAACATGTTTTTTTATTAACAATATTTCTTGATTTACGTGTTTTGCATGCATTATTATAAATCCCATTTGTTTGTTGTTGTTTTTTTGCTTAAAAATTAATTATTTATCTGTATCTATATCTATTTATTCACAACCGTTTTAATTTTTACATGCCTACAACAATTACTTATTTATTATATTTTGCTTTGTGCGTATACAAAGAAATTTAAAGACGTTGTCTTTTTTTTTCATTATTTTAATATTTCTATTACAGGCGTTTTACTTGTCAGCGTTTTAATTGAATAGCATCACCTCACATCACTTTTAAAATGCTTCTTTCATTGCGGACAAATAAAATATGCTTACAATTAAAATATAATTCTAATTTGCAAAATCAATCAAGTTTCTATGACAACGCTAGTGTTAACTCAGGTGCTGAAACAATTATTCGTGAAGCAACTGAAAGAGATATTACTTTAAGTATAAATAGAATAAATAAATTTGTTCAAAGAAAAAGTAACTATAATAAAGTTTAAAGGAATTTAAAAATTTTTTTGACGTTTTTTATATTACCGCCGGCTACAACCGTTTACGTTGTCAGTGATGTTAGCAAACCCAAATCTACTTTTTTTTTTTGACACTGTTTAAAGTAAAGCAGTATTAAAATAAACTGTTACTTTGAATGTTGTAAATAAATTTGTTATGCTCGATACATTCTTGAAGTAAATTTCTTGATGCATTTTTGATGTAACGTCAAATTCTTATTAAACAAACGGATTGTTATTTTGTCGTATTATTTTTTTATAATTTCCTAGCATGTGCTTCTCATGTAAGCTGCACTTTTTTATAACTTTGTTCTTATTATTTATTATATATATATATATATATTTTTTTTTTAGATTTAAGGAAAAGAATTATTCAGCATATTCGTATAAAATACAAGTTTTTACCCTAGTCAACCAATACAAAGGTAAAATTTAATAAAATTAGGGTCTAGTAACAACGATAAGACATGGATTCTTTAATCAAAGGTTTAGGCGACTCGCATTCGCCAAAAGGTTTATTAGCAACGAGCCAAACTGAAGATGTTCTTTATGAAAAGATTTTGCAGTTATTTTATTTGTGTGATACTGACAATAAAGGCTATGCCACCCGCGACAATCTTTATCAATTACAAGACGAACTAGGCTTGAACATCGATGAAATTGATTATGCATTTGATCAACTTGATACTGACAAAGACAATCATCTCACGCTTGAGGAGTTCACAGCCGGGTTCGGATTGTTTTTAGGGTTGGAGCATTCTATTTGCAGTAAGACAGTTTTTCCTAATGAAGACTTTGCATTTCAGGTGTTTACATTGATCGACAAGCATGATAATGGATATATCACAAAAAATGATTTATATGAATCAGCAGATGTGTTAGAAATCGAAACATCGCAAATAGATAGTTTATTTCACAAGCTGAGTTATGGTAAAAGTGAGCGTGTTTATTTTGAAAATTTTACGAAAAATATGTTTGTTATTGTTTCTTTGTCGCCTCCTTTAAAAGAAATAAAGCGAAAGGAACAGGTTAAGGCTCGTAATATACGGAAGAAAAATCTAGTTGCAAGGTAACAATACATTAAATTCTAATGTTTTTTTTTTAATTTATTAGAAAAGAAAATAAAACTGCTTTTTTTTTTCTTAAAAACTAATTATAACCTTATTAATATATTTTAAAGGTTTCTTATTTCAACAAAGTTAAACATTAGTCTAAAAACTTAACTTAAATTTATTAACCTTTCTCATGTCCAAAACAATAGCCTCGATCCGCAAATGATCCTAGCTTTGCCATCAAATTTTTTAAATTCAAAAACTTAAAGTCAACGTTATTAAATAAAAATATTTTATTTTCGCGAAAAAAAAGTTCAATTTTTTTTGTAACTCAACAAAGAGTGAAGAGACAATTTTCATCGTCAATTGTGACACTGTACCCAGTGACGGATCCGAGGGGAAGGGAGATTGGGGCACACCCTCGTTTCCTAGCAAAATTGATTTTTTTTTTTAATTTAGAGGCCCTTTTGTAAATTTAAGAAACTTTTTTGCAAGTTTACTCAAACTTAAATAATACAGGCTCACCACTTTTTAGTTGACCATTCACTTAATTTATTTTTATAATAAAGTTATTTTTACCAAAAAATTGTTTTACTAAAAACTTATACAAATTGACAATAAAAAATAACAAAATTAATTAGAATTATCATATATCTTAAAACAAAAAGTTTCTTTTATATATATGGAAACTCTAAAAGTGAACTTTCACATGTTCTTTTTTTACGTAAAGGATATATATATATATATATATATATATATATATATATATATATATATATATATATATATATATATATATATATATATACATATATATATATATATATATATATATATATATATATATATATATATATATATATATATATATATATATATATATATATATATATATATATATATATATGTATATATATATATATATATATATATATATATATATATAAACAATTTTTTGGTAAAAATAACTTTATTATAAAAATAAATTAAGTGAATGGTCAACTAAAAAGTGGTGAGCCTGTATTATTTAAGTTTGAGTAAACTTGTATATATATATATATATATATATATATATATATATATATATATATATATATACATACATACATACATACATACATACATATATATATATATATATATATATATATATATATATATATATATATATATATATATATACATACATACATACATACATACATATATATATATATATATATATATATATATATATATATATATATATATATATATATATATATATATATATATATATATATATATATATATATATATATATATATATATATATATATATATATATATATATATATATATATATATATATATATATATACGCTTTTCGATACAGTTTTTAGAAATTTTAAAACCAACTTTAAGCATTTCAGAAAAATTTCGAACTTTCTTACGCGGTTTTTTTAAAACTCGGCGCGGTTGAGTTAACAAGACTTAAAAGATTAGAGCTTTAATTGTTTTTTAATTTTTAATGCAATAGATTTATTAACATTTAAAATTAGAAATTAATCTTCAAAATAAATGAATAAACCAGATTCTTAACTTTTTGTAGATTAAAGAACAGACAACGTCAAATAGACGTTTATAGTACTTAGAGTATACTCTAACTCTGAGCGTCTAGTTAACTGTCTGGGTACTTGGTCAGAGTAGACAGCGTCAACAAGGCAGTGATAAGAAGTCGTTAATCAGGTACAAATACACACTAGCCTCTCTTTTAAAGATACCATTATAAAAATATTATTTATAACTTTTTATATTCTTAATCTTCAAAATCATAACGATAATAGTAAACATGTAAATTAAAAAAGTGACGGGGTGGATTAGATAAATGAAGTATTTTATTAAGCGCATAACAGCGAGACAAGAGGTTAGAAACGATGTAATCGTTTTGACACTTCATGAATATAAAAATTGTGTTTAACAGTAACTATGAGATTAATCTCATAGTTACTGTTAAACACAATTTTTATATTCATGAAGTGTCAATCGTTTTGACACTTCATGAATATAATATCATCTCATAGTTACTGTTAAACACAATTTTTATATTCATGAAGTGTAATCGTTTTGACACTTCATGAATATAAAAATTGTGTTTAACAGTAACTATGAGATTAATATGAGATGTCAAAACGATTACACTTCATGAATATAAAAATATAGATAAAAAGATGATATTATATTATGAGATGATATTATATTCATGAAGTGTCAAAACGAATGACTTTTCATGAATATAAAAATTGTGTTTAACAGTAACTATGAGATTAATCTCATAGTTACTGTTAAACACAATTTTTATATTCATGAAGTGTCAAAACGATTAAAATTTTAAAATAACGAAATTAATTTTAAAAAAGCGAAGTTAATTTATGCCAATAAAAAACGCATTAATCGATTAATGCGTTTTTTATTGGCATAAATTAACTTCCTTATTTATTGGCATAAATTAACTTCGCTATTTTAAAATTAACTTCGTTATTTTATCTTAAATGACGTCTCAATTTATTAAAATATTACATCAGATAAATATTGACAGCAAATGATAGTACTTAACCCCTATGGGATGTTTCAGTTTCGAGTTATAAGATGTAAGTTTCGAAAATGTGTTTAACTATATTTTTACTTTAGTATTATAGTAATGTAATAATTTTGTTTGCGTCTAGAAATCTAGAAATTAAAACTAGAAAAAAAAGTTTAAATTTATTTTGAATAAAAAGACTCTAAGTTTTTTGAACAAAAAGACTCTAAGTGCAGCCAGTGGCGTTTTTTTTTTTTTTTTTTTTGAGGAGGTGGGGAGGCATGGGGTAGTAGCCCCCCCCCTCCTTTAGAACTTTTTTAGAAATATACTCTTTTTTAAAACGATTATTAGACAGAATTGGACTATTATACTGACGAATGACTATTATACGTAATTATACGTATATAAATTTGATTAAAAATTTAAAAAGAAAACTACTTATAAATGAAGATATGTGGTCCTTTTTCATTTTCTTTTTTTTTAAAGACCTTTTTAGTCCCCTCTTTGGCGAGTGATAAAACCCGGTCATTTGGTGCGGTCAACGACAAAATAATAATATTAAGATTTTTAATGCTGTGAAATAAAACTTGCTTATTTTTTTAAATCAATAATAACTCGTCACACGCAATCAAAATGTTGTGGCTTTTTTAATCCCAATAGTCACATAAAAAATCACACTCAAAGCCGTGTCCACGTCAAACCAGGAAATAGGTGTTTCTCATATTTATCGAGTAAATTTATTCCAAAACTTAGTATTTATGTTTCAATCGCAAAATGATTTGCTCCGCAAATACTTGGAAAATTAATTTTCCATGATTGATTACAAATACCCAACTTTTACTTAAATCTTGTTTCGAGGACCACGACAACGAAATCTAATCCTTAATGAGGAAATAAAAAAAATGACATCACTAAATTCTTTTAAAGCGGCAGTCAAACAGTACTTATTTGACTTAACTGACGCCAACATATTCTCATAACATCATTTTTCAACATAAAACTAATATAATCTTAGTAATGAAAACGTTGTATGGTGGTGGTTGTTGTTCCTTATATCAAACTGGTATTTAAAATTAAGTTAACTCATTATTCAAAAAGTAAACCAAATATCTTATTTTAAACGTATAAAACAACTTCTACATGTGTAACAAATAAATAATATCTTGAATTAAAAGATAATATATTTTTTTATAGTTTTTTTTTCAATATACTTTCTTATATAAAGATTTAATATTTTATTTATAACATAAATACATGTGCAGTTAAACACTCTTATCATAATTGTATGTTTACATTTAGTTAAAAAAACAAATACATGTGCTGTTTTAATATTACGCAACCTATAAAGCACAAAAATTTAAGTTTCAAAATTTTTGTATATTTAATTTAAATGTTGCATGATATTTATTTTGTGCTTGAAGGTTGTTGAAAAATATTTTTTTAAACTAGACGAGTTCGAATTAATTTATTCAAAAATTGTTAATTTAATTGATCTTGAAAGTTAACTTAATTAACCATCTCTGCAGATTCCATAAACCAAAGCTTTTTTTTTGTTTTTTGTTATTTCCAAAAGTATTTTTATCCTAAATCATTTTTTAAGTAGTTTAAATTATTTTAAGAAAGTTTTTTTTTATTCAGTATGCATTTCATATGAAAATATGAAAATATTTTTTTTTGTCTTTTTCTCAAAAGAAATTTGAATCTGTTATATAAATAAACAACAAAAAAAAAGTTGTTTTAAAAACGTTTTTAATAATTTAAGAGGTTACAAGTAAAAAATTAAAAATATTGTTTTATAAAGTATTTTGTAACTATAGTTTAATTTTAAAAACATAAAAACACTAAATAATTAATTTTTGTTGGATATAAATGCTTTTTTAAAGTTTTTAAACATGCATTTTAATAAATTTGGATTGCATAATGCATTGAATTGCATAAATAACCATATATATATATATATATATATATATATATATATATATATATATATATATATATATATATATATATATATATATATATATATATATATATATATATATATATATATATATATATATATATATATATATATATATATATATATATATATATATATATATATATATATATATATATATATATATATATATATATATATTATATATATTGTAAAAAATTGTTAATGCTTAATTTTAGGATTTGTCACATGGATTTATCATCCTTTACTGATGAGGATGTTGAAAAAATTCTTCTTGACCAAGCAACAAACATATTTCATAGATGTGACATTGATAAAAAAAACTATGTAACCCTTCATGATTTGCATTCTTTGTCTATAGATTTTGCATTGCCAGAAGAAGTTATTAATGAAGCTTTTAGTCATTTAGATACCAAAAAAGTTGGTTTCTTAACTCTGGATGAGTTTATATATGGTTTTGGATGTTTTTTGGGGATAGAAGATGTTGCTACTGATTATACTGCAAATGAATGCACAATAGATGAAGAATCAAACTTTAAAGCTCAGGAACTTTTTCAAATGTGTGATCAAAACAATAAAGGTTATGTTACAAAGTATGACTTAAATGCACTCACTTCAGAACTAGGGCTGACAGACAAACAAATTTCTGATATATTTATGCAACTAGATCAAGATGGGAATGGTTTTATAACATTAAGCGAGTTTAAACAAGGTTTTATTTCAATAGTAGATAAAAGTATTTCTAAAAGTGCAATACTTGATATGGATGTTGATAATTCCAATATATCTAGTAATAAAGTAAAATATTTAAAAGTTGAAAATAATCATGAAATTGAAATGAAAAATGAGAAATTTTTTACTGAGCGTCAGAAAAGTGTTCAATATGAGTCAGAAGTAAATGGAATTGATGAGATGTTATGCTGTTTAGAAGAACAAGTTGGGAGGTACTAGAGCTCTTTTAATTTAAGTTAAATATAAATTTTTAATTATTTATATTAATGTATATTAACATTATTTAAGGTTTTAAATAATTTTAATATACCTACTTTTAAATTTATTTTAAATTAAATGTGTTTTGAATATTTAATTAAAATTAAATAAATTTTAAATATTAGATATAAATTATTAAATTTTAAGTTAATTTATGTAAATTTATTTTAACTTTTTTATCATGTTAAATATTAAGTAAAATTGCTTAAAAGAATGAATGAATTTTTAAAAGTCTATTATAAAAACAAAATATTCTTCTTTGCTTCATCACTTAAAATATTTTATAATCTAGACAAGTTTTATTTAAATAAATTTTTGCAACAAATGCTTGCAATTTTTATTTATACTATTATAATAAGGCCACCAATATATTTTAACTTTTTTTTGATTATAGTAATTAATATTTTTAATGAGGACTTTTTCTCAGCTCAATATCAAAAGATCAACTGTTGAGGTTATGGAATTCTGTTTCAAGTTCAGGTGATATGATGCTTACAAAAATGTTTGAGACATTTCTTTTGAAAGTTCACAATGAAATAAAATCTGCAAAAAAGGAGGCAAAATATTTAGAAGATGTTCTTGAAAAGTTTGTACTATTATTCTTTTAAATTTTTTACCCTTTATTTTTTTTTCTTTAATTTTTCTAGTTAAAGCCAATAATTTAGATTAACACTTTTTTTTATAGTTGTCAAGATAAGAATACCCATAATAGCCGTATATATAGCTTTATTTAAAGCTATTTTTAGTTACAAACAACTAAAGTTGTTTACAAATTTTTATAAATCTGAAATATTTTGTTTTGTTTTTTCAACAGAAAGTCTGCATACCATTCAGAAGAAATAAGTAGAATCTGTGATGAAATGGAGGCACAGCTGCAATTAGAAAGATCAAAACTAATGCAAAAGGTATTGTTACAAATACGAGTTAAGATCTGCTTCTTTATTTTCTTTCAATTTAAAATCTAAAACCCCAAAATTAAAAACTAACACACTAAGATTTAAAAGATGGTTATGTATCTGAGATATTTTAAACTATGAAAGCTAAGAACTGATTATCTGATATCTTTTTTTTTTTATTTAAGATCACAATTTTATATAACTTAAGTTTGCTGGAAGATAAATTTGGTAGGGGTTTGGCGGATATATTCATGTTATTTATTAATTACTTTTTTTTTTAATTTAAAAATTATACTTAGCTTTAGGTTTCTACCTGGTCAAATTTTGGGTTATTATAAAGATAAAAATTTCAGCAATGTCAATTTAAACCTGGTCAAGAAAATCAAAAAAATTTTATAAAGAATGTTTTTAATGAAGTTCCATATGCATATTAATCATTTTAAAAATTAAAATCTTTTTTTTATGCAATAGGATTAGAACTTTATTATTATGCAAAAAGCAACATATTCCATTTAATAAAAGGTTTTTATTAAAAAAAAAGTTATGTTTAAAAAGGAAATTTAGTTCTTATAAAAAGTAGCATAACACAAGTATTTTTTAAAAGTTTTTATTTATTGTTGTTGTTGTTTCATTTCCATCAAGGCTACAAGTTGCTACAGATTTTTTAAAGTAAATAGAGTTAAAGAGTAAAAAAGAAGACTTAAAAAGCTGAAAGTTGCTAGTAAAACATAATGGTAGGAGATAATTCTAAAGCATTGGTGGAAAAATAAAAGAACAGTTATAGTAAAATGATGCTGCTTTGCTGAATGTGGTGCGCGTGTGTGTGTGTGTGTGTGTGTGTGTGTGTGTGCAACTATAGTATTATTTGCAGAAAAGAAAAAAAGATGAACCATACCCATAACCATGAGGTTATATGGTATATCCTTATGGTAAAAAATTTTTTTTATAATTAAAATCAGCTACTGGGAGCCTCAAGATCTATTAAAAGAGAGCTCATATTCAAGATTGACTGCCTTTTCTGCAATTTGCAAAGAACTATTTTGAGAGTAAGATTTTTAGGAAAATCATTAACATAAATCAGAAACAACACAGGATTAAAGATTGAATCTTGTGGTACCCTTTGAGCTTACTGGAATTGAAGAAGAGTGTTGTCCATCAAGGACAACTTTTATAATACAATTAGAAATGATTCTAAAGTTTTTAAAACTTTTCTAGACACACAATATAAAGAAAGCTTAGGAAAAATCCAGCATGCAAGACTTTATCAAAAGCTTGTGATATCTCAAGATCATTAGCCATTGACTCACTGCTTTTATTTAGTGTATTATAGAACTTTTTTTTAGAGGCACAGTACACAACCTCATTAGTAAATTTATCTGTTGAAAATTTTCTTTTATGTTACTAATCTGTTATCTGCACAAATTATTTGCAGATAATCAATAAACATTGTTTCCACATTACTAATATTGCTGAGTTTTTTTACTATCTTTATTTTATGATTGGTAATCTTGAGGGTGATGGATATTTTTTTAGATATTATTCTGCAAACTATTACACTTTTAAACTATTTGAATCTAATAGCATTACAAGAAAGTTGTTGACATTTAGTCTAATTGTTGATGTTTAAATTATTGTAGGAAACTATGAAGGAACTACAAATCCGTGAGGATTTACAGCAAGAGTTAGTTGAGAAAGAAAAACATATTGAAAAATGTATGCAAAGACAAATTGCTGTAAGTTTTATTTCTGGTATATTGGCTGTGTGTTCTTTTATGTAATTAATTAGGCTGTGTGTTCTTTTATGTAATTTATTAGGCTGTGTGTTCTTTTGTGTAATTTATTCCAACTCAATCAATTTAAAAAAAGAACAATTTATTTATTTAAGCTTGAAAAGAGATTGCAAGAAGTAAAAGATAAAGAACAGTATCTTAAACAACAAAATATTGAACTTTTAAAGGTAAATTAGCTTTTATATCTTGTTTTACTATGATTTTTAAAAGCAATTTTATTAAAAAATTTCATTTTTATTGTGATTTTTTAGGAAAACAATGAACTAGAAGATAAACTAAATAACTCAATAACAAGCTTTGAAGTACTTAAATCTAATTTGTTACACCTTGAAGAACAAACTTCACTTGAAAAAAAAGAAACTCTGAGGTAATAAATAAATTTATAGATATTTTAAAATATTTCCAAGCGCACAGATGTGTTAAGACAAGTAGTCATCCTAAAGACATCCTTAGGACTTTGGACATCCTTAGTTGTCTTAAGGATGTCCTAAGTAGCCTTGATTTTCAAGACTTGTGGTTCAGAGCTAAAGAGTTGAGAGAATGATGTAACAGTTGTTATAAAAAAGTAGTAAAAAAGTGACTGTAGTGAGTCACAGTCAAGAAGACTGAGATCCAATAGGCTCTGATGTAAGTCTGAGCCTCCCATGGGCTTCTGATGTAAGTCTTCTGAGATAAGTCTCTCATGGGCTTCTGACGTAGTGAATGTAAATGTACAAAATGAATTATTAAATTTTTAAAAATTAACTTTAAAAACATTGGTTTACAAGATGTTTTTAAGTTTTCCAAAACGATAGAAAGACTTGATCTAAAAAAAAGAAGTTTTTTAACAGAAAGATATATATATATATATATATATATATATATATATATATATATATATATATATATATATATATATATATATATATATATATATATATATATATATATATATATATATATATATATATATATATATATATATGTAATATTATACTTTAATGCTAGTTTTATTACATTTCTTGACTTTTTTTTTACCATAAAATTTTCTTTTACTTACCATGAAAAGACCTGTAACCAAAGTAAAACAAGGAAAAGTTTGAGATTTTTGTCAAAAATTAAAAAAAAAATAATTTAATATACAATAATAATAAAAATAATTTATATATGTAATAATATGAAAACTAATTATTTATATATTCTAGGCATGATTATAATTTAGATATAATTTATAATTATATCTAGATTACTAGTATAATATACAGTTTTTTTAGATATATATTCAACTTTTTAGTGAGCTGATTTTTGAATAAAAAAACAATTTTTTGACTTTATTAGTTAAAATATTTATTGACTAAAAAAAAACTTTAAATGTGGCATTGCAATTGTTTTTAGAGCAGCATTACGAGCAACACAAGGAATGTCTTATGAGCATGAGGATTTAATACGAAGGCTCGATGCATTAAGGTGTTTTTTTGTGTTCTACTTGTAATTTTTGTTTTTAATTGTTCAGTAATAAATATGTTGTTAGGAATTTTCTCACTTTTTTTTTTTTTTTTTTTTTTTTTTTTTAAATTCATTAAACTTTACTTTTTTTCAAAAGCAGAACTTATGCATATTTGTCATAATAGATGTTGTTTTAACTTATTAGGTAATTATTATTAATAATCATAACTTACTCATCTTTTTCACAAAGAAGAGCTTTAAAATCTTTCTCACGAGAAGAGCTTAAATATCTTTCTCACAAGAAGAGCTTTAATATATTTCTCACAAGAGGAGTATTTGGTTATCTTGACTTATTTTAACTTTTATATTGTGATTGTGGTGTAGTGGTAGAGTTCTATTTTTGTAAGCAAGATGCACACAAATGTATCATGAATTTTGAAATATCATACTCAAATTATTTTTTTGCACAACAGTTTTATTCATAGAGTTTTTTGTCATAGAATTATGGGGTTAGAAAGGGGTTGAAAAAAAAGATGAGTAGCCTCCTCAATAACCCCTCCCCCAAATATATTTAAACAAAAACAAAAACATTTTAATTTTTATGCAACATAGCATATTAATTTTATCTAGTGAGAGTAGTTATCATTATAGCTATTACTGCTATTATAATGTTATTATATATTTTTTAATAATATAATATATTATTAGACATAATATATTTTTAGTGTTGTTATTAGTTTTGATGCTTGTGTTTTTGCACTTGCACATTAACACATTTATTATGATTTCATTCTAGTGTTGTTATTAACTTCAACTAGATTGACTAAAAGTATAAAAATGAGTCACGGCCAAAATGAGTCGACTTTAAAAAGTCAAATAGTGGATTTATTTTACTATGGACCTACTGATCAACTAAAAGTCAATTTAGACAAGTAAAATTCTTAAAATTCATTCATTGTATTCATTCAATTTAACTTTTCAATCTTTAGTTTTTGTTCATTTTTTTAATGACAATAGCATGTAATTTGTCTAATTCATAGCATGTTAGCACTTATTATACCTAATTAAACTTTTGGTTATGTATTTCATGAATTTTTTTCTTCTTTTGTTTACTAGATGCTTGCGGTTTTCATTAATACTCATTCAAGGCCATTTCAACTGGCTTAAGGACCTAGGGACTAAAATTAAGTTGTGAAGCTCCGAATTCTAAATGTCATCTATACATTCACATTGTAAATGTGATTGTATAGAGTTTTTATTATATGTAGTAAGTATTTAAGGTGGTCTCTAAATCATTGGGTTCTGGGAATAAATTATCTCTTTGTTGGAGCTTTTCTGATATTGTTATGCTCCATTATAATTTAAATGGTATAATGTTAAGAAATAAAAAACAAATTTAAATTATTTTTTTATTTTTGTTGAACTTTATTTCAAAAAAAAAATTATTCTTATATTTTGACTAAATCAGCTTTAAGTCAACTTAGTTGATTTACTAGTGACAGTGAGTATTATCACTCTATGACAGCTGCTTGATTGCTACTCATCCAGCATTCAAGATCTGTTTCAAAATTGTTAACTAATTCTGTGTAAACTAAGTTTAAGTTATAACAATTAATAGTAATAATAATATAATAAATAGTTATAATAATTAATTAATGATAATAATAATAATAATAATAATAATAATAATAATAATAATAATAATAATAATAATAATAATAATAATAATAGCAATAATAGTAATAATAATAATAATAATAATAATAATAATAATAATAATAATAATAATAATAGTATTAAGAAGAACAACAAACACAACAACAAGTAACATCAACAAAATTTAATAATAACAAAAAAAAAAACTTTAAAAAATAATTTAAGATTTATGACATTAATACTAGTTCATTTTTTTGAATTAATAATTTGTGTACTTTTTTTATGATATATTTTTTTATTCTCTCAATAGGAAAATGAATCAAAAGCTAAGAGATGATCGTGATGCAATTGAAGCAACTCTGAAAACTGTAGGTGATATATTACTAATGGTCACACTAAGTAAATATTGAACAAATATTGTTGCTGCATCATTATTTAGATAATATTTTTTCAACCATCATTGAACTTGAAATAATCGCAAAAGTAGTTTGCTGAAAAACCCAGAACTCCTAAGAAAATATTAAACATAATGCATTAATACCATGCTGTGCTGTATATACAGTGCTAATACAAGCTCATTTTAATTTTTAAATATTTAAAACTTAATTTAAGTACTTATTTTAAAAATTAAAGTCAACAAAATATATTATTTCCACACATACCTAATTCAGCACTAGTTTATTCAGTATTATATCATCAATCTGATAGCATCATCATCATATAAATTATACTGAGGAGAAGTACTAAATAGAAGCAGAGGGTAAATGTCTATTTGGGTATGTTAGTACTTAACTCCAAAAAAAAAGTAACAAGAAAAAAAAATTGCATTATTTTTTGTTTTATTTTATTTCAAACGATGTTTACATTTAAGATCAGCTTTTTAAAAGTTTAGGTGGGCAGAATATATTAGTATATTGAATCAGCCTAAAAGAAAAATAGAAAAATTTTTTTATATAGAAATTTTGTATAAATAGAAAATAGCAGTACAGTGCATAAGTTTTGAACATTTGCATGCATTTGCATATTCAAGTTGCATACATTTAAAGATCCAACGTATACACATATAAGTTGTTTTATAAATAAATAAATAAATCATTCAAACATGAATAAATTTTTTAAACTTACATGTATATTGATTAATTTGAACTTTAAAAGTTCCTATTTTATGTCCACCTTTTTGTAAATCTTTTAAGACTGTTTTAAAACTGTTCTATGCTGATGAATATCTTTTTTTTATGAGTATGTCAGGAGTTTTTAATCGCTCTACAAATAGTGTTTAATATATTCTAATAAATAATTATTAATTTTAATTTTTAACCATTTATTAAAATAACTATATCTATATAATAACTATAATATATAATATTTTTATGATATGTAATATCTATGTAATATCTATGTACTGTATGATGACTATATATAATGTATAATATTTTTATAATATGTATTATCTATATAATAACTGTATAATATATATTATATATATAATGTATAATATTAGATATTAGATCTTATATAGTATATAGTGTATATAAATATGTATAGTGTTTTATTCTTAAACCATTCGCTCAGGTTCTCAAGTTATTGATTAACAGTGTTAAATAATAGGTTTATGTTTGTGTGGCTAAAGAATAGTATTATTTGATAACCTATTTAGAATTATCTTTATATTGGTATTATCTTTATGTTAAGGTAAGATTTGTTAGAACAAGAATACATATTCTAAGAATCTATTCCACTCAAGGTTCATAAGGAGTTCTTTCTTTCTTAACTATGTTGAAGTTTGGTATTTAAAGATAAAACTTTATATTATTTTGGGGGCAAGTGATATGCAATTGTAGTTATTTTTTTATGATATAAAGTGATATAAAACTTTGGTTCAAAATTTTTATAAACATTTATAAGTAAAAAAAAAATTATTAATTATTATAAATATTGTTAGTTTATAAATATTACTTTACAAAATAATGTAGTAAAATGTGACAGTTTAAATTTGCACTATATTTATCAGAATGATTTGATGTCATTTTTAAAATTAAAAGAAGTTTGATCACATTATTAGAATATAGAGTTGATTATAATCAATAACCATACCAAAATAAGATCTATGTTTGACATCAATATTAACACAGGTTTTATAGTATGTATTTCTGTAGTATCTACATACACAGTATCTCTATTAATTATTTTTTTTTAATATTATAAAGTATTTATTATTTTTATTACTATTGTTGTTATTATTATTGTTATTAAAATTGTTATTATTTAATAGTTCTTATAAAATTTGATATTCAAATACATGTTTATATCAAAAAAATATAGATGAAAAGATTTAAAAAAATTTTTTTTAATACCTAAACAATATTTTAAACAAGTTTTTAAACTTTGATGTATTTTAGATTTTTAGTAATTTAAAATTGATAATTATTTAAAATGATTGTTATTATAAAAAAATCTGTTTTCATGCAGAATGTTGCATTACCAGAATTGTCGCCAATTTTAGAGCAAAAATCACATATGGAAAAAAAAAAATTTTCAAGGTCAATTAATCTTATAATTTTTAGATTTAAATTACTTTATATATAATTTTACAAAAGAAACTTTTTTAATTCACAAAAAAAAATCTTTTTTATTTTTTATCTTTAAATTTAAAACTAATTTTTTTTTAGAATGACTTCATCCCCATCTCATAAACCTTTAACAAAACAAGGATCAGTGATGTCGGCGTATTTTGATTCAAAGTATGTATTAGTAAATAATAATTTTAATCCATATTATTTAGTCTTTGTTTTGCATTAACCATACTAAAATTTTTATTACTTAGGAGTGACATATGTAATCCAGATAATGAGCAGTCACTAGACTTTAGTAGTCGCACTTTTTCGTCAAGCAATGAAAAGCTCAATTTTGGTAAACCAGATTTGATTGAGACTGAAGGTTAATATTTTTTAGTTAATTTTTATTATTCTTAATATTTTATGTCTATTAAATTTATAATAGTAAAAGATTTAAAAAGGAAGTTAAAATAAAAATAAAAACTAAAAAAAAGATTGAATATGATTTAAAAATATATAATAAGTTATAATTTATTTCAAATAGTTAGTGTTATTATTATTTTAGTTTGTATTATATTTTAAAAACTTAATTCTTAAAAACTAGTTTTATTAAAACATTATTTTTCTTTTTTGTTTTCTTTTCTTGCATTCTAAACAATTTATATTTAGTTAACATATTTGTCTTGATTTTGAATTTTACCAATTAGTACTATTGTCATCATTTAGTGAAGCATATTGCAGACCATTTAGGTTTGCATGATGCATATAAATATATTCTATCATCACTCCAGATATTCTAGATTAGTAAATGTTATTAGTAGATAGTTTAATGTTTTTTCTATTTATTTTTTTTATCAATTTATCCAAACTGTTTAAATTTAATAATATAATGTAATAGTAAGAAAATTCTATAAATTTTGGTTTATTCTAATAAATATTTGCTTTCATCAAAATTTCTTTAAAAACATTCACACCCTATCGCTTTGACTAATTTATTATTAACAGAAACTGATTTTGAATGTGAAGACATATCAAAAGCACATCTAGATCAGCCTCCAATATTTAGTACTCCAAAATCTCCTCGTTTGCCACCTGTTGGAAGTAATAGTGAAGATGACCCTGAGGTAATTT
Source organism: Hydra vulgaris (assembly GCF_022113875.1). Classification (NCBI taxonomy): domain Eukaryota; kingdom Metazoa; phylum Cnidaria; class Hydrozoa; order Anthoathecata; family Hydridae; genus Hydra; species Hydra vulgaris. The sequence goes on along the minus strand of NC_061167.1, from coordinate 34,173,057 downwards.
TTATAAGGTATGAAATATATAAATAATCGTTGTTATAGTAACTTATGATTAATGGTTTTTAAACTTTAAATCATTGATTGGTTAATCATTGATGGTTAGCTAATAATAACTTTTATAATTCTTATGATTATTGTTATTTAATATTTATAATTAAGTTTTTATAAATAGATATCTTTAACTATGCTAAAACATCCGCCAGAAAATCCGAATCGTGTGTATAAAATTGTTTTTGTTGGCGACAGTGGTGTTGGTAAAAGTAGCTTTATCTACCGTTTCTGCCACAATGATTTTCGTCCAAATTTTAGTGCAACAATTGGTGTAGACTTTCAAGTAAAGACTTTAGAAATTTGCAATAACTGGATTGCACTTCAACTTTGGGACACTGCTGGTCAAGAAAGGTCTAAATAATTATTTGTCTTTCTGATTTTTTTTTTCTATTTCCAATCTTTTGAAATTTTAACACATACTTAATACAAATTTAATAGGTTTCAAAGTTTGACTAAGCAATACTTTAGACGTGCAGATGGAATAATAATAATGTTTGATTTGACATCAGAGACTTCATTCACTAATGTGAAAGGGTGGATGCTCAGTGTTGAGGTATTAATTTATAAGCTGTTTGTTGAGCTGCTCTTAAAAAAAGAAAAACACATAAAAAAAATTATATACAGTAATATTGTTTAGTTACAAAAAGTTTTAGGAATAAAATAGTTTTTATAGTAGATCTTTTTACATGTATTTCCAAAGTATAAGTAGGGTAAAACATTTGCCAGTGTTGTTTTTAAAAATAATTTTAAATAGTTCTCATGTTTATTTCTTTCCTAGACTGTTCTCTTATGATCACAAACATATTATAAGTTAAACAAGTTTAAATAAATGTAGTGGCATGTAATAAATAAACATAAATATGCATAGTTGCTTTATACAGTATAAACTTTTATGATAATATATATTATATTGTTATACAAGTTTAATCATTAAATTGCAACCATTAATTTAATAAGTTAATGGTTTCAATTTTTTCTTTCAATTTTTTTTTATGATTACTTTTTTTTCCTGATACACTTTTAAAGCAAGTCAATTGTTTTTATAGTAGATAGAAGGTCTTCGCAAATGGCGGTCGCGTTTTTTTAACCGTTAAAAAAGCTAAAGTAAAGATAAAGAATAAAATTAAACTCAAATCAAAAGATAAATTTTGTTTTTAAAAAAGTCACCAATAAATCATAATCAAGCTCTTATGAATTAATTTAAAACAAACAGTTAAATCAAGAGAAAAAATTTACAAAAAGATAAACAGAATTTCGAAATTAATAAAATAACATTAAAAAAAAAAAAAAGAAAGAAAGAAAAAACTTAACAAATAAAAAGAAACAAAAAAAGGAAAAATAAAGAAATTTACAAATGAAGAAAAAGAAGATAAGAGGTTGTTTTATGCTTATTTTTTAACAATTTAGTTTGTAATATTTAAATTTGTAACGGATTTAATTTTATTTTATTTTGTAGAAGTATTTGTGTTTGCCTTTTCGTTTTGTATTCTTTGGGTTTCATCTTGTAGTTTTTGTATTTTGCCTTTTCGTTTGTGTAAGGTTTGTTTTTTATTTGTTCTGTTTTGCTAATTATTTTTATTTTTGTCTGCTGTTGTTATTGAGTGTATTCATATTTGTTGTCTTATTATTTAACTTATTTTAGCTTTATCGTTGCTATTATTATTTTATTTATTTTCTTAGCCATTTTCGGTTCATATTTGTTATTTTTATTATTATTTTATTATTATACTACTTGTTATAATTAATTGGTGTCACTCATTTTGATCTTGAGTGACACTCATGTCATCATATTATTTGTATTATTATAGATAATATTATTATTTTTAATTATTAATGTTATAATTATTTGGTGTCACTCCTTTGATCAGGCTTCTGTTTATGTGACACCTTCCTTTTCTAATAATTATTTATATTTATTCTTATTAGTTATATTTTATTATAATTATATTGCTTGTATTATAGATATTATTATTAATTATTGTTATTATATGATTATATATAAATTTTGAAAAGGAAAATAAATATCTTGTTGTTGTTGTTGTTGTTGTTGTTGTAATTAAATAGGAGATATGTTTGTTGGAGGATTAATCAATAACCATATATATTTCCGAAAAAGATTTGTCCCTAATCTGTTAAATTATTAAATTATTTTTAAGGCATTTTCTTATAAATTTTAATTTGTAAATGGGAGTAAACTTTTGCCATTCTAAACTGTTTATTAATGGAAAAAATACAGTTATGGACTTGTGTGATGTTGGAGATTGGAATTATATCTAGTTATAAACTAAAACAATATAAAATAATATTAATTTTATTAAGACTAATAATAATAGAATATTTACATTAAAATATAAATATTAAAAGGAAAATACTACACAAATATTATTTATGTTTTGTCATAATTCTGTAATTGTCATTGGTCTTGTCTTTTAAGTCTCACTTTCATGTCATTGTTATCCAAAGTTGTTATTTAAAATATAAAATAAAGTTGTTTAAAAGCTGATATATTAGTACAAGTAATAATATTAATTTAATAACAATATTTTAATGGCAATATAATAATTTAATGACAACAGGCTAATAACAGGTTAAAGTCAGCAATGTCAATAATTTAGAAAATAAATAGTATTGAAAATTTTTTATATTAATTTAATATAAATATAACAAAGTAAATAAATTTTGAACAGTTTTGAATAATATTAAATACTTATTTAAGTATTCTATAGTGAAAGTGCTTTTTTTGTTTCAAATGTGGTTTTTATGATTTTTTTTAGGAAGGAGCTGAACCAGATTGTGTCATTGCTCTAATAGGTAGCAAATCTGACATGGTTGTTGGAGAGAATAATAATCAGAGAAAAGTAAATAAAGAGGCTGCAGAAAAAATTGCAAAAGTATTTCTTAAACTATATTATATACATTTAGTTGGATCCGGATCTTACTAGGGTTTTCAGGATTTTATCTGAATCTAAATCCAGATCCAATTTTTAATTTAAAACAAATAAATTATTACATACAAAGGAACTCTAAAACTACAGTTTAATGCAGTGCCGTAGGAAGGTTTTTAAAGTTTGAAATAACCAACTTTTAAACAAAAAGAATATTCTAATTTTTTTTACGTTCATATGCATGAAGAAAAGATTCTCGACAAAAAAAAATTACAGTGATAGGAGAATGGAAACAAAAAACCCTAAAATCTTGCCCACCCCCTACCCTAAACTTGAGGGCAATAAGTTGAATTATTTATTTTTTCATAAATATAAACTAGTTATGCATTCATCAACAGATTTCAAATTTTATGTTTAAATTATTCAGTGTTCACTTTTTATGACCATGTAAAGTTTGTGGTACCGTCAAATTGAGGTGGGTTATTCTTTACATGGTCATAAAAATTGAAGACTGTATAATTTAAACATTTAATTTGAAATCTATTGATGAATACATAACTAGTTTATATTTATAAAAAAATAAATAATTCAATTCATTGCCCTCTCGTTAAGGATAGGGGAGGCTAAGATTTTAGGGTTTCTTGTTCCCATTCTCCTATCACAAAAATTTTTTTTTTGGGAAGAATCTTTACAGCATACTTTTGAATACACAAAAATTTGGAATATTCTTTTTGAATAAAAGTTGGTTATTTCATACATTAAAAAATCTTCCTACGCCACTGGTTTAATGTGTGAAATGATTTCTTTATTTTTATATCATATTAGCAAACTTATATTAGTTTCACTTTTTAGCATTTTTGTTGTAATTTTTTAAAAAGCATTAAGTATCAATAGTGTTATCATTTAACCCTTTTCAAAGTTTTGTTAAAAACAATGCACAGGCACTAAAAGCTTTTACACTCTAAACTGATGTTCGTTGGATAGATTTTAAACACTCTTAACTAATGTTTATTGGATTTTAAAATAGTCTTTAATTTAGAAGTTCTTTTTTTTTTTTTTTTGTAAAATCAAAGATGCAAAATTCTATTGAGTGGTTGTATATTGATATCTTCATTAATTATTTTTTTAGCTCAACACTTTGTAAAGCTTTTTATAGCTTTATTTTGATATCAAAGTTTTCTACTACTGGGTTTTTAAAATCAATTTAACTAAATTCTGTGCTATCTTATACTTTTTTTTTTAAATCTTTACTTCCAACAAGGCTGCAAGCAACCACTATTAGATTTGGAAGTTACTGGAAGAAAAAACATGAAGTTTATAGAGCAAGATAATGATTGACAAACGACTTAAAAGATTGCAAATTATATCAATCATGAAAACAAGATGAAGGAAGCGAATTCTAAAAAAGATGATGTTCAAGGGAAAAAAACTAGACGAATAAGAATTTTTGGAGCACTTAGGAACAGTTGCAATAAAAGGATGAGACTTGATTGAATGGCGAGTAACATGAGAATTAATTTTAGTAGATGGCACAAGAGAGTTTGGCTGCAAGAACAGGTTTAACTATGTTTACAATGCGTTTTTGCACCTTTTCTAAAAGATAAAGGGCAAAAACATTATTGGATCTGCCCCAGATATAACAACAATATTCCATACAAGGACAGACTTGAGATTTATAAAGATAAAGAAAAGAATCCCGAGTAAAAAAGTAGCGAGTACCATAAAGAGATGCAACCTTATCAGATTACAATACAATTATTTGAGGTAAAAGAACTTTAGCTAACAACATTATTGCTGTTTTTTTTAGTTTTACTCCAAAAGCATCTAAGGTGCTAGATAATCGATAACTAGGTCTACTTTAGTGTTCCATAATTAAATTCTTAAATGAAGATTCTTGTTTTTAAAGCTTGATGTGATTCTTTACTTATAAGATTGAATTTAACTTAAAACAAAACTAAATAATTATCTGCTTGAAATAAGTTTTTAACAGTGGGGGTGTATGGACAGTTGGGGTGTACCTGAATTTTGTTAATAAAATTCCAGCCAAAACAAGAATTATGTTTGTTATTTTTTACCTTCAAGATTAGAGTAAAGGTCTGCACCTCAGTATCGTGGCTATATAATATATATTTATAACCTATAATATATATATAACCTAATTAATTAATTTGATACTTGTTTCATTTAAACTAATTTGTTGTTTTTATTTGTTTTGATAATTTTATTTATTTTTAAGAAAGTTTTAACCTGCATAATATTTATTCAAAATTATTGCTTTCTAATTTTCATTTAGGTCATTTCATTAAAATGAAATATTTACTGCAATAAGTATCCTGTATATTTTTAACTATTTAAATAACATTTAAAACCAGTTCTTAGAGCCAGGTAACATTTTTGATGAAAAGAAGTGCTAGTTTGTTGCCCAAAACTGGAGAGCTTTTTGCACCATAATATTTCTAAACTTCCTTTCATAATCAATTTATGCAAATAAAATTGCAGTGTTTGTTTAGAAATTTGTTTTTTTTACCTTGTTTACCTCTAGTTCTTCATTGTGCTATAAGATGATGATTTTTTGGTTTAATTTGCACAGTCTGTGTCACATGCCTTAAAAAATTAAAGGTAAAAGATAAGTTCCTGCATTTCAGCCTAAAATATTCTAATTCCGGCTGGAACCAGAATGAACTAAAAGTCACAAATTCCAGCCCAAATTCCAGTACATCCCTACTTAACAGTAAAATACTTCTACTCCATACTTTACATATTTAAAAGTTTTAAAGATTTTTCAGCTCTGAATCTTATATTGTTTTAATTAATCTTCAATATTAGATGATCTAACATTCAAGACTGCACTTCAGTATTCGTCATTTTTAAAACATTTGCTCAAAAAAAAAACGCTCAACCATATTAAGTAATGAGATCCTAAGTATCTTTCAGTCCAAAAAAGATCATGTCTGAATTTTGACTTTACATGCTTTTGCAATATTTTTTATATTTTAATGCAATAGTAAACTAATGCTAGAAAACTTGGCCTACAATCAAGAGGTTACAGATTTAAATCTACCCTACAATCAAGAGGTTACAGATTTAAATCTACCCTACACCTCTGGTTGTAGTACACCTTTTTTTTTGACCTTTTTTTGTGCTTCGAAGTTTAAGGTTGAGATTTTCAAATAAAATAAAGTAAAAAATTAATGAGTAGCTTCCTTTACTGTTTTAGCCCTCTTTTTGATTTAAATTTATTTCTTCTAAAGTATTTTGATGAAGGTAAAAAACTAGGTTTATAAAATTTTTTTGAGGATGGTGGAACAGTTAAGGTTAAAGGTTGTAACTTTGTTAAATGATGAGTCATGTAAGATTGAGTTTTAAGTAAAACAAAAGTTTTGTGTTAGAAAAAATTGAATTTTTGGGATTGAACAAGATTTGAGATGTTTGAGATGTACATCGCTTGAGAAGTGACCACAATAGTAGTTGTAGATAATAGAAAAAGAGGCAATCGTATGACAGGTTTAAATCTATGCCAGCCTATTGATGAAAAATGATTGCAAGACTGTTCTAGAAAGATTTTCTGCATACCCCTAAATTTTTAACCCAGGAAGTTTTGTACTAGACAGTAGCTGGATGTTAACATCTGCCCAAAACAAAATTTTTTTCAAGACAATATATCTAGTCTAAACTCAACCAAAAACCCCCAAGGCAGAGTGTATTTAAAGTTAGATATACAAGACAGCGAGACATCTGTCAGGTTATACTTGATTGTATGTTTCCAATAGCAGGGTGATCACAATTAAAAGTTAATAGTACCCACATAAAAAAATAGGTGTATTTAATCTGTCTAATATAGATTTCATCTATATTAGGCGGATGTATTTTGTTTACACCTTTTATTGGATATATATTTTTTTAAATGTAAATTCACCTCTACATGGCTGATAAGGCCACTACAGTCAAGGAAGCCTCTTTAGTTATGGTTACAACCCTATCAACTCTAATTTTAAAAAACAAAGAAAAAAATAAGTTAATATAGTTGATATGTTTCTTTTTTTTTTTTTTTTTATTTTAAAGTTATCTAAAAAGATTTTAAAAGTGCTAGTAAGAAGAAAAAATGAATAATTTTTTATTAATAAAATTACATAACTCTTATATTAATGATATTCTTTATAGAAAAAATAAGTGATACAGTGTGATGGATGATGGTTTGGAAATGTTTCTATTCTTAAGACTGGATTATACTCGCATATAATTATGATAATAATATAAAATCACATTTATGGATAATACTACAATATTACAAAAGTATTACCAATATATTGAAAAATGTTATGAAATACTTTTTAAGCAGTCTTGGTACAGTTGTTAGAGATTTTTGATTGATAGGTTATTGGTTTGGTTCCTGCTCCAGCCATGAAAGCCACTTTGTTGCATAAATGGTTGGTGGTTTGGTGGTTGGTTTGGTGCATAAATGGTTTAGTGCTTAGATTGCATAAATCATTTTCAAATTTTGGTTTTCTTGGTGTATTTTTTGAAGAAAAATAAATGCAATATTGTGACATGTTGATAAGTGTGAAAAATAGGATGTGTTAATGAGTGTGATAACAGTATTTGTTAATGTTGGCAGGAATTAATGGTGACAGATTATCTTCATATTCTAACTTGTGTTAGAATTTGATGAGTATGTAACAATTTACACAGAAGGTTAGCAAGAATCTTTTTTAAACTATTTTAGCTATATTTTTTTTGTTTAGGATTACAATGCATTGTATTTCGAAGTTAGCGCACGTTCGGGAGAAAACGTCAATGAAACTATTGTTGTCCTTGCAAAGTAAGCTTTTGATATAACTGTTCATAATTTTTATGCTAGCGTTAATAATGTTTATACTAATAATCAGTGACGGATCCAGGGAGATGTATGCATCCCCACCACCACCACCACCACCAGAATCTGAAAGTCCTAAAATATCTTAGAAATTAAGGACCTATTTTTTTTTAGGAGACGCAAATGTGGTACAAAATACAAAAATATTTCGACATCCACCCCTCCCCCACCAAAAATTCCTGGATCCGTTACTGCTAATATTAATTAATGGTCACATGCTATATATCGCATATTATTTTTTAAATATTCTTCAAATATTCAGAAGTTAATCTTAATTCTGTATTTAATTAATAATTAGTAATTAGCTTATAATTCTCTGAGTAGCTTCAGTTTTTATTCTGTGAATAGCTTCTGATGTTAATCTTTAACTTTTGTGTTTATTTTATAATGATTACATAAGTTTATTAGATGTTTGATAACTATTTAGCTATTGTTTTAAATGTATTTTTATGTACTTATATTTAAACTATTCGTTTGTATTAAGAAAAATGAAAGATAATGAAGATTCGATTTTACAAAACAGCATAATTTCACTAAATTCTAACAGAAATCTTCCATCTCTAAAAGATAAAAAAAAGAAAAACAATTGTTGCAAATAGCTTCAAGATTTTATAGAAGTTAAGTTTGTCGGAATTTTTTATATAACCAAATGGCTTTACTATGATTTTTATTTCTTAAATTTTGACTGTGATGAAGAGCTCCATGGGGAGCTCTTCAACACTGCTCTCTTATAAGGTAAACTCTTCTTCTTTTTTATATAAGGAAGGTCTTAAAGTAAGCGAAAATACATTTTTAGAGAAAGTTTTAGAAATTGCTAGTTTGATTTAAAATCTTCTTATTTGGGTATCCTTTTCTCTATTCCTTGTTTTTCTCTCACTATTTTTAATAGCTCTAATTTAGAATGTTTAAATTCGAATTTTGATATTACGTTATGAAATTTTGTAATTTAATTTTATTCGGCGTGCTTTTTATGGCATTTTTTAAAAATCTGTAAATTTAATATATTTATATTTTTGCGGGCTAAAAATATTTTTGTAAAATTGATAACTTTTTATAGAATTTACTCTGGAGAAGGTTAGTTGTTTTTTCAAAGCTTTCAAACGTATATTTTTGCTGCTGCTAATTTTTTTTTTTTTCTCAATTTGATATTGCATTATGAATTTCATATATCTGAATTACTTTTTTTAATGCAATTTTATTTTTTTAATTTTAATTTAGTTCTTTTTATTTTTATTTCTAATTTTTTTCCTGTTATAAAATTAAAAAAAAATTAGTTTAAAAAAATGAAAAATTATACAAATATAATGCATAATTATAATGTGCAAAATAAATCTATAATGTATTTTTACAGTTTGATGTATTTTATAGTTCCCAGCCTAAATACGACAACAGTATTCCATACAGGGACAAATAAAAGATTTATAGATGTAGACAATGGAATCAGGTGTAAGAAAATGGCAAGCACGATAAAGAAATAATGTTAGCGTATAATAACTTTGCAATAGATTAGGTTTCTATGACATTAGTAATGAAAGATAAAACGAGAGGTCGTAAAGGCGAGGTAACACTCAGTAAGAGTGTTGTCATTCATCAATAACAACAACATTGTAATAAATAATAGCAGTATGTAACTGAGACTTGATTGGGTAAAATTTACCTCAAGCTGCCACAGAAGAAGTGAACAGAATTGCCTCAAGCTGTCACAAAAGAAGGTATTTAAAATTGGCTGCCTGTTCCAAGCTATAAAAAGTGATAACTTTATATCCATAGAGTGTTTAATTGTGTCATTAGCAAATTTAAAAAGTAAGATTTTCAGAATATTATTGATATAGGTTGAAAACAACACACGACGAATAATGGAATTTCGTTTTACCCTAGAACTTACGAGAAATAAAGAAAAGTGTTGTCCATCAATAATGATTTTAATACTGCTGTTGGAAAAGAAGGATTCAACAAATTTAAAACTTTTCAAGATATATAGCCTAAAGAGAGCTTACGGAGGAGACCGACATGCTAGATAGAACCCTCACCTCTACCCTTACATATATATGGTAAAATCTTTTTTGTTATAACAGTTAAAGGTTGGGTTAAGTAAACTGACACTTTTTATATCTTGAATTAAAAAAGATTGGAATGAGCTACAAACTTGATTTTTTTTTTTTTTTATTGAACGCTTATCAAGTCTAGAACAAAAATAAATAAAGAAAAGAATTATATTTCTTCAATACGATAAAATTTTCTACTTTTTCTCTTGATGGAAGTCAAGATTTTGCACTAGGTGCGATCCATACTCTGTGGTAGTTTTATCCCGCTCCTTCTTAAAGTCAGTACTTGATTTTGCTTGCCTATACTTCTTACGTAATTTGGCTTTAATAATCGCCCAATATTGCTTAACTGGACGAAGTTCAGGACAATTTGCACGATTGTGTGGTCTAGGCATAAAATCGATACTATTGGCATTGTAGAAGTTTAACGTGAATTTGGAGTAATGACGAGACGCTAGGTCAGGCCAAAAGATTGCATTACCATCATAGGCGTTCCACATTGGCAATAAACGCTTTTTAAGGCAATCTTTTTGATAGATTTCACTATTTATTGTGGAATTAGTGACAAAACTTTGTGTTTTTAATCCACATTGACATATGGCTTGCCAAACCATAATTTTTTGGAGGAATTTTTTTAGTTTTATTGTTTTAAATTTAGCCTTTACCTTTTTCCTGGAGACTCCCATATAAAAATGATGTCCTGAAATCGTTTTGAAATTTAACTTCACATAAGTTTCATCATTGATAATTATATATTTTTTTCTTCACAATAATTTGTATAATTTTCCTGCACGACTTTTTGCCACTAATTTTTCTTCAATATTGTGATCTGGGGCTTTATACATCTTGAAGGACTTGATTTTATGCTTTTTCTTGATAGTCCGAACCATTTGTCTGCTAGTTTTGCATTTTAGTTCCCAATCTCGCTCGGAAACGTTAGGATTTGCCCTTATTTTCGCCAAAATATTCATCTTCAGTTTTTTGTTAATTTTCAAGTTGTTGCCGTTTCCAGGCTTTCTATTTATTGTATTAAGTGTCAAATGAGAGGCAAGTTAGGATTTTTCATTCAAGTGTGCAAAAATGCATCACGTACTCGTTGCTGTTTTATTGCCATTTTGAATAATAATAAAATTTTTCTAAAAAAAAAAATATTTTAAGTGAAATAGTAATTTATGGATAATTGTTTTTCTGTATGATAACATTTTGTAACATTATGATTTTTTTAACGTTCTTATTATAAGAAATAAAAACTGTCAATTTTACTTAACCCAACCTTTATCAAGTCAGCTGTAGAACGACAAGATCGAAATTAATATCGATATTCAAATATTAGTTACTAGACTCAAAGGTACTAGAGGTTTTGTTAATTAAATACTCAAAGATCTTGCTAATAATGTTAAAAGGCAATAGAGGGATCAGAGCGAACTCATAGATGCCATTTTCCAGCTGATATACAAACAATAGTAAAGCATTTGTTAATAAAAAATTGAAATTAAAAAATATATTAAATAGTTTAAAGAGCATTAAAAAGAGTTCTAAAAAACACTTTTGTAAGACTGACAGGAATATTTTCAAGAACACGAGGCGTGGGGAAATTATAGTGATGATTAACTTTAGTAACGGAAGCATGAGTGATTTGGATGTCTGATGGTAAACCTGTTTCTTTGTTATAACTGGAAGAGTGGTCCTTAGATTAATGAGATCAACTATAGAAAAAGTGTTTTTTAAAATCGTATCTATAAATAAAACATGTAAATGTTTAAATTTTAATTGTTTATAACATTGCTAAGGATTTTTAAAAAATAATAGAACTTAACTTCTGAGATAAATTACAAAGTTAAGTAATTTATTTTGTTATTAAGATATAAAAAAGTTTTTATGACAACATTTTAAGCATACCTCATCTTTTAGTATGTAACTTTTTAGCTAAAGAATTCCATAATTTAATATAATTAAAAAAAAAAAAATTGTTAAAATTCAACATGAAAGCAAAATAACAAATTTTTATCTTTCTAATAAACTTTCAATATTTTTAATGAATGTTTTTTTTTTTTGCTTGGCTTTTTTCTCAAACATCTGTTTTTCTGACTTTTGCTTCAACTTCAAACAATATATCTCATTAAATAATTATGCTATAGCTCAGAAATTTTCATTGTTTGTTTAGTAAAAATATATTCTTATCGTTTATTAAAACCAAGATCAGTACTATTTATCTAAGTTGAATTTTCTTAATTCGATAACCTCCATAATTTGATTAAATGCTAAGTTGTCGTGAAATGTCACTGTAAAAAGTCAACTTCTATAATTCGGAAATCTCTCTGATTCGAACCTTTTTTTTTCCCATTAGGTTTGAACTAGAGAGATTGTACTGGTATCAATAAGGTAATTTATGAAATATGACTCAAAGAAAAACCCTTATGACCTAAAAGCCTTGTTATTAGGAAAAACTCATTTATTAAATGTTGTTAAACGATGATTTAATAATTTTGATTTAGTTTTTTTTAATCTATTAACAATAAGTATTTCGGCCGAATTTCAAAGTATTTTATGACTTGGGAACAAGATGAAATAGCAAATAAATAACTTAGAGGAGCTTGAAATAGCATTAAATAATAACTTGGGAGCAGCTTGAAACTGCATTAAGTTTAGATAACCAAAAGTGGCTAAATTTAGGTACTAAAAGTGTCTCTATTCACTTATTACTCAACTTTATACTCGAAAATCATTTAGAAAAAAAAAATGAAGGCTGTTTGAAAATTTTTTTAAAAAAAATTTATAACAATGAAATTTAATACAAAAAATATAAAACCGTTTAATATAAAAACCAAATAAAAAAAAGGTTATTATTCTAACCTCTTAGAATATTCAAAAGGAAATAGTAGAAAGACATGGGAAGAAATTTAGCGACTGCCACTAATGGTCCATTAAGTAACCAAAGAGAAAAACTACATTAGACTGCTCAAAATGTCAATATAGGCCCACTTTTTTGGGCTATAAAATGTTTCCTGGGTCTTTTATTTATCTTCAATTTTTCAATAACAACGAGTATTTTTCCAAGTCAATTAAAAATGGCATGAGTAGCCTGTATAAAAAAATACAATGATTCTATACCATCTAACTACAGAACTATATCTGTTCTTTCCTGTTTTTCAAAGTTGCTTAAGCGTATTATGTATAACAGGCTATAAAATTATCTTGAAAAACATAATATCTTATTCAGCAAACAGTTTGGTTTTCAAAATGAATGATTTAGCAAGTAAAATTATGGTCGAGTTTGCTAACAAAAAATGTACTCTTTTTATTTTCATCCATTCCAATATAAAAACAAATTTCTCTACAGTAAGTCGTGAGCTGGAAAACCAATATAGTAAGCAGAGTTGCATCACTTAAAATCTTATGACTAATACTTGATGAATATCTTAATTGGAAAAATTATGCAACGCTAATTGAAAACTTATATATACAAAAAAAAAATACATACATATCCATAGTAAAATTGTACATCTTGTCACCAGGCAACGTTTTGAATATAAAATGTAAAATATACAGGATTTGTTAATGATCTTTATTAGATAAATAATTAAACAGACAGGGGCTCAAAGAAGATAAGGATGACAAAACGTCGTCGCAATCGCTTCATAGAGCCCAATGTTCTGAAAGAATTTTTCTTTTTAGACCTCTTTGCGCTTTCCCGCAGATGTTCAAAGTTGCCATTTTTTTAAAGAACAATTATTTAGTGAAAAAGCAATAATTTCGAACTTTTATTTTATTTCTTAAACCGCAACTGTATACTCGTTTTTTCCAATTTCACTTTACTCTCAGTCCGTAGAGCGGGTATGACGCTCCTTCGGGAGCTCAACTAGTCTTTGCGGACTTCTGGTAAAGTGACCTCTGTATGGCAATTAGCCGGAGGAGGTTAAACCACAATACCAAAGTTATGTAAATAAATAATAAAGCACAAATCGTCTTAAAGGAAGTTAAAGAATAAAGTTTTTATTTATATTGTGACTGGTGATGTTATTAAAATGTCGGAATTTTTAAAAAACTTTTTAAACATTCCGGAGAAGAAGAATGTTATGAAAATTGAAGATGCTTAAGAAAAAGAATTAGAAAAAAAGTTATTAACATTAAAAACCACATACAAACTAAAAATGAAGGATGTTCTATACTCCAAGTATAAATTTCATAAAAAGTCAATTTTCTGGTTTGAACATGAATTCTCAAACGTATTAGAAACGCGAGAATTAAAGAAAGGGCGGCATTCATTGCCTTTGAAGACAAAGGAAAACGAGCTAAAAGAATAGCAATTTCTAATCTGTCTGAAAAAGTTGAATATGATATGATACAAAGTAAATACTCGAAACAGCAAGATACACATCCAAACAAATAGGTAATAAGAACTTAGAAAAAGTTATCATGTGCATTCTACAAGATCAACAATTTGCATATGATATCAATAAAAACATTAACAAAGAAATAAATAAAAAAATGTCTCCATAAGAGGGACTTGCTTTTCTATTAAATTATGGTTTTACTATCTCAGTACATGGCAATAAGATTGGAAAGTAAAGAGAGAGGTGCAGATTTTTATCCATATTCTGGAATCTAAAAAAATGTAGACCAAATAATATACACATTTCTGACATGGGGGCAAATGTGCTATTACAAAATCTTCCACAAAATTTTTTGTTGAACGACAAATAAATGAACTTTCTGATATTATAATATGGCTACCAAATGGAAAATATGGCTACCAAATTGAAAATATGGCTACCAAATTGAAAATATGGCTACCAAATGGAAAATATGGCTACCAAATTGAAAAGTTCTTAATATCAAAAGCTCTTTATTTTTAACAGCCATCGATGGAAAAGTTCGGAAATCGCTGAAACACCATCTTATCAATTGTGTCCGCTTTGTAAAGCAACACCTACTGAAATGAGTCCCATTGAAAACTACACAAACAAATTATTCAATACTGAGAAAGCATTTTTATTCTTTGGAATAAGTCCACTTAGTTGCTGGATCCGTTTAATGGAAAATCTCCTTCTTGTGTCGTAGAAATTGGGTATTTGACAATGGCAGGCATAAGGAAAAATAAATAAAGGTTATGTAAAAGCTCAAAAAAGTCTTATAAAAAAAGATTTTGAGAAAAATTAAACTTACACGAAAACAAACCCTATCCAGGTGGCACTGGTTTATCTAATAATGGCAATAGTGCTCGGCGAGCAATATTGTTATCAGAAATTTTGGATACAGATATAAATTTTATTTTCCATTTAGAACAATATTAATATGCTTGTCTCGTCAAACTCCAATTGATCCAATCAAATTAGAAAATTATTGTCTACAAACAGTTTTAATTACCAATAAGAAATATTCATGGTATAAAACTTGAGCTCAAAACATGGTTGAATTAATTTTGCCAGTTAGAACTTTTGGCAAAAATGCTGGAGAAAGTCTTTACAAATGCCATAGAAAAGATCGTATTGATCGTCCGGGAAAATTCTCAAAAATAAACAACTGAACTCAAGTTCTTTTGTCGAGGTTTAGAAAAATCAGATTCTTATATTTCCAGTATTATTTTGAAAAGCCGTTTGAAGTCTCTATCTAATCAGTATACCAGAAGAGGTGTTGCAACTTTCACTGATTGAAAATTCCACAAGAGGTAAGGATATTAATAAAGAGGTTTTACCTGAACTAATTGACATTTCGACTGAACATATCGACAATTATATTGCGTTGATATAGAAGACGATAGCCGTTTATCCGATAGCGAATAAATAAATAGCTATAACTATGAAATTTATTTTTAAATAAAATAATTCGAAACTTTTATGATTAAATGATAATAATTCCTTCTATTTTGCATGTTTTTTCTTATTCCGCAAGTTTTTAATACTTGGAAAGAACCTCTTTTAACCTCAGTAACAGCATAAATACATTTATATTATCAGCATAAACCTAAAAGCAAAAATTTTTAGATTTTCTTTTTAAATTAAATATAGCGGTATCTCGATGGTTTTTAAATTAGATTGGACATGTTGTATATCTAAATATAAGTAACTGCTGTCAGGGAATTCAAATCTGGGCATACTTGGTCTTTAGAAGTGGTCATGACCGCTCAAATGGTCATTTTAGTAGTAGTAGTCAAGGATGTCTCAATGTTTTTCAATTAGATGAGACATGTTGTATGTCTAAATATATGTAATTGCGTTTAGGTGTGGTCGTGGGATGTCAAGATAGTTTGTGATTCTATTTATTTTTTACATCTTTATTTAATATCTTTTAAAATTTAAAAATTTACAATTAAAAACACTGGCGGGGCAAGTAGAAGACATTATTTTGTCTCACCGAGCCCCAATAGTTCGTATTTACAATAACCGTATAATATATTTATACTTAACAAGTTATTTATTGAAAATTATAAATTTAAAAATAAATACCAATTAGTTTAAGAAATACTTTAAGAACAATATTTATGTTAAGAGAAATAATCAAGTAAACAAGTAAAATCGAAAATAAAGAAAAAAAGAAAAACAAAAAATAAAAAAATTAAAGAGCACGTATATACAAGAACCATACTATACACGTATATTATATAAAGTATTTATTGAAAAATATAAAAATAAAATGTATAACAGTTTGTAATAAAGTAATACTTTAATAAAGAACGAACAACTAAATATAAAAGAATACTTAATTTATAAAAACCGTAATATTTATCTATATATTTTAAAACCAATTTGTATAAAAGTAAAATAAATAACAATTCATTGATAGTTAAAAAAAGAAAAAATATTCAAGAACTCAGATTTGATTTCAACAATAACCTATATGACTAGAGGAAACACCATAACTGAATTAATGATAAAAAGTTGATACATTGTGAGACTTATTTTATATAATTGAATTTAAGTTTAAAAGAAGCATTTAAAATTGAATGTGTTAAAATCCATAAGTAATAACACCTGTTTCGATTCATTTTTAAACTGTTGTATAGTAACTTATTTCGTATTTGCAATATTAGGAAACTTTTTCCACAACAAGTTCCAGGATATTGAATTGAATATGTAATTTCTTTTGGGTTATATTTTGAGACAACGTAGTTATTATAAGAAAAAATTTGTCGGATATTTATGGAATACTTTTTCAAAATAGAACTGAAATATTTTAGGAAATTTAGTCTAATCTTTATTTTATACATGAACATTAAAACTTGGTGTAAGTTAATTTTATAAATGTTTAATGCGCCAAGTATAATCCAGAAGAGGTTTGTATGGTACATTTTTATCAGCGTGTAAAATATTATCCAAATAATATTTTACACGCATATTTTTGTTTACTGTACAATTTTGTATGATTTGTACTTGCCCATGTAATATTACAATAAAATGAAAATAACAATGAACGAAAGAAAAATATAGACTTTTTAAAGATTTATTATTTAGAAATGGTTTAGCCCTACATATCATGGCAGTATTTTTTGATACTTTTTTCTTAATGCTTTTTATATGATCACTCCAACGTAAATGTTACTACATCATACATGGTACATCATGAGCCCCTTGGTCTCAACAGGTTAATTGGAGTCTTTGACTTTTCCCTGATTACTTTTTATTATGGGTACCTAAGTAACGTAGCTGCAAAGCATTTTTATCATAAGATTATAATTTGTTTGAGGCATGGAGAATTTCATTGTGTGGTGTTCTTTGTTGTTTAAGTCTAAAACACTAATATTAGGGTGCATGAAATGACTATTTTTCATAATTGAATTACTGTTTTTCCATTTTATGGGCGTTATTTAAACAAACAAAACACATTTGAAACATTTAAAGTACAATTTTCTAGATGAAAACGGCATTTTAGAAAAGTTATTTAGACGACATTAAAACTAAAAGTACTAAATGATGAAGTTTTTTCGCTTTCAACACAACAAAAAATTAAAAATCTTTTTTTTCGAAAACAAACTAATTTCATTTTACTAAACTAAACTCTTTTTAATAAATAAATATATAATAAAATACATAACTAAAAACTTTTTGCTTTCATAAATACAAATAATAAATATTCTCTTCAGTGACGGATCCAGTATTTTTTGGTGCTTGAGATAGCTAACTTCCAGACATGGAGCAAACTCCAAACATTTGTATATTTATAGTACTTGTATCAAATAATGATGCTTAGCAAAAAATTAAAATGATTGGAGGCTAGGAACAAGTAAGCACCAAAATTTTATCACCCCCCCCCCCCCCCAAACGTAAAGTTTGTACAAAATATATTTTATCAAAAAAAAGTACAAAAATATTTTTTCAAACAAGTTGATAAAATATTTTTTGTACTATTCTCAACAAGACTTATACTCATCGATAAACTTTAAGTTTTATAGTATTATCTCTCAGCGTTCAAAAATTATGACCATATAAAATCTGTATCCCATAAAATTTAGGGGATGTATTTATTAGGGGGGGGGGGATTTATTTGTTCCAAACCTTCAAATTCTTATTTATTCTCTCCTCCTTCATAAAATGTTCCATAATTTTTTACATTAAAAGTTCTATTTAATTTTTTTACATTAATTTCTATTTAAAAAAGATTTTAAAAAGATTTAAATGATTGAAACAGTTCTTCTTCAATTTTTTAAAGCAAAATCTACAATTGTATATTATTTATAATCAAAAGCCTAGCACCTAATGCGCTCAGCTAAGCTTAGAAAATTTGGTTGTAAATTTTTATCTATATATGAGAGTGTAATTTAAAGTAGATCACTTGTGCACTTGTGTTTTTCTGCTTGTGTAAAAGTAAGTGCGAAAAAAAAAAAAGTTGCGCACTTTAAGGGTTTTTATTGAAAAACACTTTAAAAAAAAGCAAGCATAAAAAATAAATTTTCATATTTCTTCTTATTCCAATATATGACTTTAACTGGACTAATATAAACCATTAAGAAATTAAAATTTTGAAAAATTGTCTTGCTGACCTTATATTTCATTATTATATGATTTTTTACATTTTCACCAATATTTAAAAAATAATATACTTCCATTTTTGAGGTAATATTGATATACTGGACTCGAAAATGACAGTAGGGAAAAAATTATATCAGTTTTTGAGTGCTGGCTGTCTCTAGATTACATTTAAAAAAATAATTACTCCAATATAAAAGTTGGTTTCGTAGGATTTTGCTCATCTCTTGCCAACTGTGCAATTGATCCACCTTTGAGCACATACGTATGTGCTTAAAGGTGGATCAACTGCACAGTATAAATGTACACGTATATACGTGTCCACACATTTTCCGGTACTATTTTGAGAGTACTTCCTCGAGCGTTCGTAGTCGACTTTATACGTTGTTTGAATCAAAACAATCATAATGGCCATCATTTTAACGTGTTTATATAAAGATTTCATTTTCAACATTTTTTTTTCTTTTATTACAAGCTTTTTATTTTGAAGAAAAATATATAATTATGCAAACCAATATAAAATAAAAATGTAACATAAGTTCAATTTCCAGAATACATACGTATTTACATATATATTTTTTGGATTCTTTTAAATGATTTAATAAAGTGTTTATTTATTGTTTGTTATTACTCTCTGACAACAATTTTGATATGAGTGAAACAAATTGCTCGTTTTTTAAAATCTTACGTATTAAAATATAAAACTCTTTTCTTGCTTATTCTAGTACTGATTTGGTTTTGGTCTTGTATTATTTGTGTATACTTTTGTTTAAGTTTTTTTTTTTATTTATTTAAAAAAAAAAATTATAATGCACAATTAAAAAAAAATAGAACAATAATATAGCAACCAAGTTAATTGTTTATAAAATAACATAAGAAGTAAACATAGAAATAAAAGAAATAAACAAAACATTTAAAAATAAAAAAATAATTGCGACTAATTTTTGAAAAATTTAAATTTTTATCATAGGTTTATTTTCATAAACAGGAGGTTTGTTAAAACTAATATTTAGCAACTGGTACTTAAGTATTACGAATTTATTTTATTTTTTTCAATTTCATAAATACTTTTAAAAATTTACACTATTTATGTGTTCTGATTAGGATTGTAAAAAAAGAAGGTTACTTAATTTCGTAGAAAAACTTCTTTCTTAGAGGAGCATTTATAAAATCTCACTAACTTTGTTAGTGAGATTTTATAAATGCTCCTTTGTTAAAATTATAAATTTATAAAATCTCACTAACTTTAATTGTTAGTGAGATTTTATAAATTTATGATTTTTTAATAATGAGTAAGTATCAAATAGTATTAAAAAATTTGCAATAGTTTAATAATGTAACTGAAGTAAGCAATAATTTATATAAAGAATATTAAAATCATAAAAGTATAACAATATTTTTCATTCAGTTTAGTGAATATTAAAAAAATGGAATATTTATCACGTGGATTTAAATCAGTTCTTGGTAAAGTTGAAAACGAAGGTCCATCTGGAGCTGAAACTGTAAATTACTTAAATATGCATTATTAGTAGACTGTTTATATCATATGTATATGGGTAGTATTATTAATTGCTAAAGCATACAATTTTTGGTAAAAACCAAATTATGCAGAATTTCAAAGTTAAAGTTAACTAATTTAATCCAATTAGGTATGACAACCTAACTTGAGAGCAGTATTCTGAAATTAGTCTTATAGAGATAGTTAGTGATCATACTAGAATACTTTATTAATAGCTCTATCAAAAGCAACAGTTAAATTATAGCTATGATTTGTATTTGGGTTAAAGTCATATAACCTTATTTCATAAGCAAAAAGTTCTATTGAACAATCTAAATATATATATATATATATATATATATATATATATATATATATATATATATATATATATATATATATATATATATATATATATATATATATATATATATATATATATATATATATATATATATATATATATATATACAAAAACTTTGTGAATTTGAATGGATAATAAACTTATAACTTTAAATAGTTGAAACAATTAATAAAAAAATTCTTTTTTTCCATAATCCAACAACAAATCAGTGTTATCGAGATTGATTGATAGTTGTTAAGATCTAATTCTAATTGTTATGATCTTTTTTAAATGTTTGAAAGATAAAGATTTACTGCAATTGATTTGTTAGCATGCCTAATATAAGACTGACCTCAAGCATATATGAATATAGAATACATTAAATTAAAATATTATTTATTCAGCCATTTATTTACATATAAAATAAATCTTTCAACTCAAATATCATGGTTTTAAGTTGAAAATTACAAAACATAAAAAAAAGTTTAAAATTTTTATTTGAAAATCAAAATCAAATCAATATATTTTCACTTAAATAATACTGCATAAATATACAATCATGCGAAACATTTACAAACAGTTATAAACCGATGATGTGTAGAGACCTATGATGGTATAAAATATAGCATCATTATATTAATAATAATAATGGTAATAATAATAATAATAATAATAATAATAATAATAATAATAATAATAATAATAATAATAACACAGTGTGTGTGTGTATATATATATTTTTTAGTTTTTTAAAATATTATATTATTATTTATAATTTATGAGTTTTATATTTATACTTATCAGTTTTATACTTTTATTTTGTTAAAAAATTTAGTTATAGAGAATAACTAAAAGGTAAATGATAGTTCATTGATTATTTTTATTAAGGATAAACTTTTTTACGTGGGTAATGAAAGCATTTTTATTTTTCATTTTGGAGAATAATTTTTTTAAGTTTCAACAGGAAAAGAATATCAATAGTAAATTGATTGATACTTGATTGACCTAATGTCATACTTATGTGTTTGTTTTAAAGGCATAGAGATATCATTTGTGAATTTAAAGTAGCTAGTGAAGCAGCTGGACATTTTATTATGGATAATGTCCCATACAAGTACACAGTTTAATAAATATTTAAGTTTGTCAAGCTTTAAAATATTAGAAAGATTAAATAGTATGGCAGAACTAACACTGTTTGGTTGAAAATAAATTATTCTTAATGATTTATTCTGGAGATAAATAAGTTTTTTTTATAAATCTGAAAACCATAGCGTAGATGGGAATTAAACACAAAAATATATAGCATATCCTACTATGTTATCTACTATCAGAGTGCACAGAGAAATGACATTATAATTGATTTTAATTAACATTAGTTTTGAAACCACTAGTTGGATTAAAGATATGGTATAGTAGCTGTATATTGAGAGTGTGTTCCTTTGTGAATCTAAAGTTGCCTTTAGTTTTGAAAGCAGTAAAAAGTTTTTTTCTTAAATAAATTTTCCTTGATACTTTGAAACTGATGAATATATCATTGTTATTTTGAATCTTTTCCTTATTATGTTTTATTACATTTTCTTACCTTTATTCTTTTTAATTTTTTTTAGATAATGTAATTACTATCAGTATTATAATTTAAAGAATTAGAAAAATTAAAGATTGTTAATTAAATAATCTTTTTGTTTTTCTGTTTTCCGATTTTTTTACTTCAATGAAAGTAAGTTGCGCATTATAGGTCGAGGAGGTACATATTTACTGTTAATAGTCTCCTATTTTTTTGCCATCTTTCCATTATAAACACATTATAAACACAATAGTTTTTGGAATGTCAATTTTATCTTTTGCAAGCTGTTGATCAATAACTTGATACACTTATCTGCAGGCATTGATTATGTTAAAAAAATATATATGAATTTCTAAAACTGATGGTTCTAAAAGTGAATTAATTTAGTGCATAAATTTATTTTATAAAATTAGACAAAATTTATAATATAAATTTATATAAATTTATATTATATATAAATTTATATAAATTTATATTATATATAAATTTATATAAATTTATATTATAAATAATTTTGGCATAAATTTATATTTAAGTAAACAACTGTCACATAATGATTTTTATTAAAAAAGAAAAGATAATAACAACTTTTTTCTATACTGAGTTCAAGGTTTTTTTTGTTTACTATTTCAGTAAAAAGAGAGTTGCTTATTATTTTACATTTTGGTAGAAATAAGAAGACACAAAATAGGAAGAAAAAAAGAATAGCAATCTAAAAAACAAAAATAAATATTTTTCTTAATATCTAGACTTTCCCTAAACCCTTAGCTGATATATTTAATGCAGTCTCTGCTGATGACTGCAAGTGATTCAGTACATTCATTCATAACAGTGATGTATTACATACAACATAATTTGGAAAACATAATTTGGAAAATTATTGGTACATGCCCTCAGAATTAAGGCAGGCCCTTGACAATGCTGGCCTAACTGCTGACCTAAATTGTCTCAAGTCAGCAGTTTTTGTCGATCTCGTTATGGTGAAGTCTCATTTTTTCTAATTCTGAGGGCTGAACTTAATATTAGCATATTTTATGCAAATTTTTAAAATAAATAATTTTATTGTTGAAACTTTTTCAGAAAAGGAAGAAAAACGACAATAATTATTTTATAATATGTTTATGCTTCTTGTAATTCAATGTTATCTAGAATCTATTAAAATTACATACTAAATGTATCCTCCTCAACTATAGTGGGCTGTGGTTTTTTATTTATTCACATCCCTAGGACTTAGAAAGGTGATTAATTGAAAAAAAAAATGAATAGATACTAAATAGAGTTTCTTTAATATTAATAATAATAATCTCTTACACCTTTTTTTAAGTGCATTGTTTATACAATGAATATTATAGTTAATGCATACAAATCTATTTTTTAAAGGTTGATAGGCTTGTAGATCGCATATCTTCAGCAACATTATTAGATGACAGACGAGATGCTGTGCGTGCCATTAAATCACTTTCAAAAGTAAGTCTCTATAATAGTTTTTTTTTAGGACAAATATATTTATAGTTTTTATTTTTTAATTTAAAAAATTTAAAAAAAGAAAAAAACTAAAATTATAAAAATTTTTTTTAAAATATCTTGATATTGTTTTAACGTGTGTGTATATATATATATATATATATATATATATATATATATATATATATATATATATATATATATATATATATATATATATATATATATATATATATATATATATATATTGAAATAACAGAAAGTGTTTTAGACTTCTGTTAAAACAGTCTTTTGTTTTGGTAATTTCTTGATCAATATACTTTGCCGTAAGTCTAAACTGCCTCTGAATAGTCATCCAGGAGTGTACCAACTTGATTGCCCATGTGGTGCATGTTATCTTGATGAAAAAAAGAAATAAGATTTCCACACGAATTCAACAACATAAAAATGTTACAAAAGCCGACTGGAATACACCTGGAGTAGTAGAACATTCACAGCATTGTAATGGTAAAATAAACTAGAAGAACCCTAAAACGCTTTCTGTTGTTTCAAACAACTACACAAGAAAAGTTTGTGAGGCCATTAAAATATAATGTGTGCATTGTTCAAAATCTAAACAAAACATTTTAAATTGTGAAAATGGCTGTTTAAAAGACCTTAAGATCTACTTCTTTTAAGGTAAGCAATCTGACGTCATACGGAATTAGCCTGCTGCTGGGTGCTTCAGTACATACATCAACTAACAAATAGCCTGACTCGCAGTGGAGTGCTGCTACATCGACTGAGGGTTTGGGATAGGGCAGCAATCGTTTCATTCATCATTCTTCTTTTTTTTTTTCTTTTTTCTCAAAAAGCCGTATGGGTTAAAGTAAGCAAAAAAAGTAAGCAAATGCTTATAAAAATACACTTTAGTATATATATATATATATATATATATATATATATATATATATATATATATATATATATATATATATATATATATATAGCCCTCAAAATTAACTAAAATAAAGTGGGCAAAAAATAGTATAAGTTGGAAATTATTTGCCAACCTTAAACTATTTTTGGTCTGGTTTACATCTGCACAGTGGGCCAAACATAGAACATTGCTCAAAAGTTATTGTTACCAACATAAATATAAGTTAGTTGTTATTGAAAGCCAAATAAATTTCGAGTTCATTAAAAAAAATTAATTCAAAAGCATGATTTGTTCAAAAAATATACTAGTTTGAATACCGTAAATTCGTTGCAAAAGATAAGTAATAGATATAAATAATACTTAAAAGTCATTTTTAGCATTATATAAGAAAAAATGTCACTATATAAGCAGTGCTTATGTGATAACTGTATGTAAATACAATCTATGACTGCAGTTTATAAAAATGTGAATGTTAACTTCATAGATTATTGCAAAAAAAGATTTTTTACATGTTATGCCTAATGAAACAACTAAAATTTAGCAAAATTTTAATATTTTTTAACTAATTTTTTATCAGAAAAAATAATTTATCTTAAAAAGTGCACTAGTAATATAGCCATATATTTTTAATATGGGTATATTACTAGTGCTATAGGAGTTTAAAAATGTAGCCATATATTTTTAAACTCCTATAACAAAAAGGGATAAGATGCCTTTTAACTAAATTCTGCCAACTTAACACTTTTAAACAAAAATAGTAAAAGAATGAACCCCTTTAATTTAAGTTTTTGTAAAATATATTAAAAAATATTAATGCAAATAGTTTTTCATTATTTTGTACATATTTTTATAAAGGGAAAATGCGTTTAGTAAAGTATATGTCTAGAAGGTAAAAAAAGGATTAAGACCAATTTTTGATCTACACCTCCACCCCCTTACCCTCTTTTTCATTAAACTTTTTTTTGACCAAATTTAATTTAGTTAGTACAACCATTAATAAAAAAAAATATTGCAGCATTAAAATTTGTTTTTGCAAGAGTTAAAATCAAAACTGAGGGTTTTATGGTGTATATAGTAATAATATAATATTTTTACTCATCATGTTTATATTTTGAATTTTTACTTGTTTATATTTTGAGTTATATTTTTTAAGTTTAAATCATTTTGTTTAAAAAATTATTAGATAATGAATCAACAAAAATATTTATAGATTTAGTTTAATAACAATGATGCTCACTGAATTTGACTTATTTGAAATTTTTATTGCTGAGGAAAACAAACAACCCAAAACTATTTCTGAAAATATAACAGGTTGTATACTGATAATTGCAAAGAGACACTTGTCTCTCATGAATTGACATTTGCACAAAAAACATTAATTCAGAATAGCTGGTAAAGATCTGCATCTAAAGAAAAACAAACAAAAAAACAGACTATGCTGTCATACAATTTAAGGCTTTTTACAAAACTTTGTTTGAAGAGTATGTTAAAGAATAACACTTTCAATGAGTTTCCAATAGAAACAATGTCAATTTAAACAAATTGTGCTCTTGGTAGGTATTCATATACAAAAAAAAAAATTTCTCAACTGCTGGTTTTAATATATTGCTTATTTGGAAACATCTCAAAACAAAGCAAATCTGAAGTAACAGTAATTATTATGAATTATCTTGAACTTCATTCTGGTGTTTACTTCAGTCTATTTCAAGCTATTAAACTGACGATGCAAAGGATATTGGAGAACATCTTTTTAGATATAAACATTGAAAATATACTAATGAAAAAAAAGTTTGGATTTGATGGTAGTGGAAACAATGCAATATTTAATTAAAAAGATAATATTAACTCTAGCAAAATTATACTGACAATGTCCATTTTCACCTGAAACAGAAGCAGGTTTGTTAATATGATTGCAAAAGTCACAAAATGCCCCACTGAGTCACAAAGCGCTGAGTCTTCAAATGGGAAAAGAATCAAGAGAAACTCTTCAATCCTTGTCTGTCTTTATTTCTGGCATTGAAGAGTTAAAAAAAAAAAGGTTTCCTTATGTATAAAGAGGAAAAACAATTTTATATAAAGGTGATAGTGCAGTCATATATGATGGGTATGAAAACAGCGAATCTTTTTTTAGGAGTTGGAGGTGCATATTGTGATCTGTACCTATGCTCAATAGATCAGTGTTTGAATATTGAAAGAATTGAAAATTGTTTTATAATCAATTGAGCACTATAACTATGAATGAATTATTTAACCAACTTTAACAAGAAAACAATTTTTTACTTAAAAAAACCTGATTATATCACAAATGCCAGACAAATCTTTAAACCAACTCCAACCTGTGATGTAAAGCCAATACAAGTAAATTGGTATCTTGTAATAGTGTTTATATTATTCTATATTTTTAATATGTGGACATTCTTGATATTAAAAATTATTACATTTAAAAATTACTGATATTTTTATAGATTCTTCATGCTTTAATGGGTACATTTAACCATTTCATGAAGACTGCTGTACATGTGAAAGCTGGTGCACATCAGTTTGATTTTTTGAGCTATTGCACAAAAAATCAAACTGGGATTTAATTATTGCACAGTTGCCTGTTTAATATCATGCAACATTTCAAAAGTTTGAAATGATGCTCTCAGTAATTCTTTAAGTATTTTCCTCAAAAAGAAAAATTTATGTAGATCAATATAAAAGCTATTGCACAGATTTTTATTTATTCCTATTTAATGAGTTTCCACCTGTTATCATTGTAATACCATCACTTTACAAATTGATTGGTCATTCTTGAGAGCTAATTTCGAATAATGAGGAAAGTGGTTTGGGAAATCTTTATGATTCAGGCTTAAAAGGTAATAGCAAATATTAAGATTGATCCTTACTAGACTCTCAAGAAAAAAACTCCAATGAAAAAAACTCTGTTGATGTCAGTTTAACAAACACCATTAACTGATATTTGTTAAATTGACTATGCAAATATTATCTTATAAAATTTTTTTTGACAAGAGATAGAAGTCAAAACTTTTATGCAAATTTTGGTATTAATAAGGATATTCTGATAAATATTCTCATAAACAAAATGTCTCTAATAATATTTTATCTAATGATGAAGTCCTTAAGCAACCCCATAGCTTTTCCGTTCAAAAGTTATAAACCAATCTTTTTGAAAACAGCTGTTTGGCCCACTGTGATCTGGTTATATTTTATATCTATTATTTATTTAACAAATAAATAATAGATATAAAATATTAGGTTATATTTTATATCTATTATTATTTATGTTCTTTGAATATTCAACAAACAGTATTTTTATTCAATTTATTTCACAAGTTTCATTCTTTCACAAATTAAATTCTTTAATTATCTGATTTAAAGCATTAAACCTTGAGCCCTAATATATTAGTATTTTGATTAATAAAATGCAAACATTATCTAACATCTACCTCAAAAATAATTGCAAAAAATGATTATTATTATTATGTCACAATGATTTATTATTTATTATGTCATTATTATGTAGTAATAATGACATAATAAATTTTACTTCACACTTAAAAAAACTTTTCATTTGCTAATTATTATAAAAAAGTGGGTTACTCAAGGTAACTAAAATTGCACAATTGCAATTTGACTTATGTCATTTTTATTATGTCATTATTACTACGTCATAAATTTATTATACTCACTCAGGTTATGTTAGGTTTAGGATCACCATGGTTGCTCTGTTACTGGTAGCGAGTAAGTTCAACATTTTTTTTGTCCTGCTGTCATGTACAATTTAAGTGTAAGTCAATTAAAGCTAAGAACATTTAAGTCTTTAAAAATGCGCTAAACAACAAGATTTTACAATGCAATGAAAATATAAAACAATGCAACTGCATAGAAAAAAATATCTGGCCATTAATATACCAAGCCACTGTAAGTTCTGGAGATCCTGAATTCAAAGATAAGGTTTATTTTGATATAAGTGAAACTTCATTTAAGTTAAGATATGCCAACCATCTTAAATCTTCCAATGCATCAAATTATAAAAATGAACTTTTTAAAGAAATATAACTAAACTAAATTTTAAAAATATAAAACCTCTGATTACATTGAAAATAATAGTACAATATAGGCCTTACAATCAAGCATCAAAAGTTAGTAATCTTTATCTCCATGAGCAGTATTGGCAGAGGATAAATTTGCTTAATAAAAGAAATGAAATAATATCAAAGTGCCAGCATTCAAATAAATTTTTTTTTTCCTTATTCTACATCGGTGACTAAAAAATTTAAACTAAAATCTGTTTTTGTTTTATTTTTATAATATCAGAACTCGCTCCAATGTTATTTTAATTTTAATTTTTGAAATGGTTTTTATGTTATGAATCATACACAATGGCTGATGATTGTCGACAGACATGAAACGCAGAGTTCCATAGAAAGTTGTTTTTGTTCATTTTATATAATTAAATAAATAATATATATATATATATATATATATATATATATATATATATATATATATATATATATATATATATATATATATATAATAAAACAATGCAACTGTATAAACAAAAAAATCTGTCCATTAATATACCAAGCCACTGTAAGTTTTGTAGATCCTGAATCCTAAAATATATTATTATTATTATTATTATTATTATTATTATATATATATATATATATATATATATATATATATATATATATATATATATATATATATATATATATATATATATATATATATATATATATATATACTCTAATATTATTCTAGACCATTTTCAACAGTGTCGACAAACGCCGCCAAAATTAATATTTTCAACGCCGCCAAAATTAATATTTAAGGACCTTTTGTTTTTTTTAACTTTTTTATGGCAAATATTGTTATTTTCGCAAAAAACCTGCCAATTTTCTCCTAAAGTTCGCTGGAATAAAGGGGTATTGTTGCAAAAAATTTTCTCCTAGAATAGACCCTGATATATATATATATATATATATATATATCTATATATATATATATATATCTATATGTATATATATATATATATATGTATATATATATATATATATATATATATATATATATATATATATATATATATATATATATATATATATATATATATATATATATGTATATATATATATATATATATATATATATATATATATATATATATATATATATATATATATATATATATATATATATATATTGTTTCATAACGGAAAAGCGCAACGTGAATATATGTAACTATATTAAGTAAAGATATTTACATCGTTAAAAATTTAATTGTGCCAGTTATTTATTTTAAAATACCTCATTGTAATCAAATTCAAAAACATCAGAAATTATTGTAAGTCTTTAAAATGTTTAAAAAATTTTAATTTAAAATTATATCTTTAAATTAAACAATATTGTGATAAAAAAAAGTTATAAATTAAATTTAAATGTTGATTAAAAAAAATTTCCTTATTTTAAAATCTTATACTTATTTAAACTTAATTTTTTTTCTTTAAAAATTTATTTTTATAGTTATTTATTTAAAATGAAAGGACACTTGTTTATGGTTGATTTTCTTAAATGGATTTAAGTGTACACAATTAGAATGGGTTTTCTCTTTTTTAAAAAAACCTTTGCGCTAACTGGCTTTCAATAAAATAAAAATAGTATTTAAATGAAGATTACTGCTTTTTGTCTTTGTTTTTTTTTCATTTCTATTAAAATATTTTATTTTTATGTACCGTGAAACCTAATGTGTTTTTACTATTTCTTCCAAAAAAAAATAGTTTTTTCGGTTTTAAGATGTTATTACCAGAACTTGTTTTTAACAAATATCAGTATAATTTTGAAATTTACCTATCTTATATTTATAGCAAAAGTATTAATTATTTTTTTTAATAAAATAAATATAAGTTAGGCTTTTAAATAGTTTATTTATTGATCACGTTCTTTTTAATCAGTTGAAAGTTTACTTCGTTTTATAAAAAAATTCTTTTATATAAAATTTAACGGAAAAAAGAAAACCCAAACATAACATTTAAACTTGAGTTAGAAAAATCTTTTTTGTATTGACGTCATTTATAAATTTATAAAAGCACATTATTCAGACTAGTATTTGAAACTTAACTGAAATTAAAATGAAGTTATATGTAATGCGAACATTTTAAAGTAACTTGAATTAAATTTATTAAATTTTTTTAATAAAATTAATTTAAATTTATTAAAATAAATTAAAAATGTATTTTTTTTCAAAAATGAAAATAGAAAGAGGATATCTATCTGTTTTTATTCCACTAATGTTATTTACGACAATTAATTACATTTAATGTTTTCTGCATAATCTGAGAGTCAGGCTATAAGATAGTTGATGTAGCAATACTTCGCAAATGTTTTACAGTTTAAAAATAAAAAATTAAAACATTCAAAATGTTTTCATTTTTAAAAAATAAAATAAAAACATTCAGAATGTTTTTAAAAGCATTCAAAATGTTTTTAAAAGCATTCTAGTTTTTTAATTTTTTTTTTTTTTTTTTGTGGTTTTCTAAATTTAATTACTTCCTGCAATTAAATTAATGCCTTTTGACATAATGTATCCTTAATTTTGTCAGCTTTAATACCACAAACAAGCTGAGAGCCATTTTTTACCACAAATTGTATATCTAAGCCCTTTACTATAGGTATATATATATGTATATATAATACATAAACTTTATATATATATATATATATATATATATATATATATATATATATATATATATATATATATATCAACCCTCAGAATTTGGGTCGGCAATTCGGCAATGCTAACCTAACTGGCGACCTGAAAGTGTTAGAGGTCTGCAAAAATTTGCCAACCTCGTTTCTATGTTTTATGGTTAGACCTTTGTATCAAATAATTTTTGCTGACCTGATGCCAACCTCAGAAAGATTGAGGTCTGCAAATTATTGCCAACCTCATTTTTCCAAATTCCGAGGGTTGATATATATATATATATATATATATATATATATATATATATATATATATATATATATATATATATATATATATATATATATATATATTTATATATATATATATGTGTATATATATATGTATATATATGTGTAGTATTTTTATAGAAATTTCGTGTAGAAGTTGGTACAAGCGCTATGAATGTGTTAATAAAAGTTCTCCATAATGACAGGTAAAGAATATTCAAAAAAATTTTACTTATCTGTTATGATAAGATTTTTACATGTCGTTTTATTCAGATGAATATTTCATAGCTGTTTCAACCGAGCTTTACGGCTTCTTGTTATTTTTTGAAAATATTCACGTAAGGGGTGTTACTAAAACTTTTATAACTTTTGAAACATTAGAGATAATTTTGTTCTGTAAAAAGAATAAAAACACCAATAAAATGTTTTATTTGATGATGTTTCACAGATATATTAAAAAACTTCTTTAATTTTAGAATAAACGTGGCAAATGTTGAACTTGGCTAAATATTAGTAATTTGATGTTACTTTTTATCAAAAAAAACTCAGAAAGAATATATTTTCGATATTTATTATTAAATGTACACATTGTTGGACTATTATAAAAACAAAAAAATCTTACTTAAATGTTTAAGGTTAACTAATACAGACGTTATTTTATGCCAGTAAAGCAAATCGAATTTTCGCAAAATGTTGTTAAAATTACGAAAATGTCGATAAACTGTTAAATGACTAGTTTTTAAAAATTGATTCCATTAAATAAAAACAGATTTACATTTTAGAATATTTAACCTAAAAATTTCTCCCTAAAAATATCTCTCTTTCACTAGAATGCATAGTGATAAATAAACTTCTCAATACAAATATAATACAAACAAATAAAATCAAATAATAATTATTGACAAATAACAAGTATGCAATAGATATCAGAGGATTAAACAACTTATCTGTTTGTAGATAAGCCACGAAAGAAAAAAAACCGCCAAAGTTTTTTTTATTTATACACTAAAATTTGTCTTGCTAAAAAAGCTGTTTTAATAAATTTAATTACATAGTGAATTGGGAAATAACGCATTTAAAGTTACGTCATTGCTTTAAAATATAAACAAAAATTTTACGCATGTAACTACAAATTTTAGCTAAAAACAACAAAATTTGCCAAGGTTGAAGATGTTTTAGTTAGAAGTACAGAAAGTATTTTTTTGATTTTCATGTGCATAGAGGGTTAAAATTTCAATAATTTGGAGGGCATAACAAAAATTGAACGTTTTTCATATAAAAAAAGTAAAAACAAAAATAATAATGCTCAAAAAACTAACTTAAACTATTTTTTTTATCTATGCCCTCCAAAAATCTGATAAAATTGACATTCATTTACAAGTATGTAAAATTTCAATTATTAAGCATGTAGCTTAAAATATCAAATCTTGATTAGCCCAAGACAGGTTTTCCGTAAAATACGCAAAAAATAGAAAAATGATCCAAAATCATTTAAAATATTTTAACAATGTTTATTTTTATTTCGTTTTATGTAAATATTTATTAAATGAAGAAAGATAGTTCTTTTATATTTTTTTAATTCGAAGATTAAAGCGTTTATAGAAAAAAAATACTATTATTTCAAAGTTAGTGAATTTATACTTTTTATACGGAAATTCTTTTTTTTTTTTAAACACAAAAATTTTTGTGACATCAAACTCGCTTTTATATTGATTGAAACAGCCGTAATTTTGTTATAAATTTTGTTATAATATTTGTTGAGTTCATTTTTGAGTTCATTGCTTCATTAACTGGAATAAGGTTTATTTACTGTTTTGTCGCTAAAAATTTCCATTTTGTTAATGCATTCATGGCTGGAGCAATCTCAGGAGAAACAGCAGATGCAATTCATTTTGCACAGATTTTTTGGCCTCTGACAAATTGTCTGTTTTTGCATATTCTCTGATTTGTGTATGCTCAGTATCTTACAGAGCTATTGCATTCGTATGGTCAAAGAAACAGCAACACTTGGTATTGAATTAAAATTAGAATCATTTGGCTGCAAAAGTACTGCAAACCAACGGCGTAGATATCCAGGCATTTTAATTGCTACATCTTTAGCATCTTCAAATTGCTCAAGGTGGCATTTTAAATTAAGTATGGAAGGTATAACACTGGATAGAGAAAATGCATTTATAATGAGATTTACAGTTTCATTAGCAAAAGGTTCTAAAAGATTGGTAAAATCCTGAAGTTTCATCTATTCGCTATTGGGAAGTGAATCAATGTTAAGGTCACCAAACACTTCTTCAATATATATCTTTATTTTCAGAAGTCTCTGAATCACAAAGTAAGTGGTGTTCCATCTTGTGCAAAAGTTGCTGCTCACAGTCATACCATATTTGTTGACAATCCAATGCCACATAAGGTTTTCTGCCTTTTGCCAGAAATTTTTCTCACTAATTCGCGTATCTTTAAAAGTAATTTATGATGTTTACCATCATATTCAAGTTTATTCAAAGTTTGTGTTCTTTCTAGGGTGAGAGTAGAGTGGGCACTCCTTCATACACTACTTTTCTCTTTATATCCGTATGCTTTTTTTCACTTAATTTCTTCATTTCCAACTCTTTCAGCTCAATGTCTACAAATTTATGGTTTCTCGCTAAATGAAGCAAAAAAGATTAACAATTTTATAGAGACAATTTTACATATCTTTATACAATTTTATATATCTTTATACAATTTTATATATCTTTATACTTATACTTTTATATATCTTTATACAGTTTTATATATCTTTATACAGTTTTATATATCTTTATACAGTTTTATATATCTTTATACAGTTTTATATATCTTTATACAGTTTTATATATCTTTATACAGTTTTATATATCTTTATACAGTTTTATATATCTTTATACAGTTTTTGTTGAGTGCAAAAAAAAAATAAATAAATAAATCATAACTTTTTTTAATTATCTTCGCTTCCAACAAGGCTGCAAGCAACCACTAATTAGTGTTGGAAGTTACTGGAAGAGAAAAGATGAAGATTGTAGAGCAAGATAACGATTGACAGACGACTTAAAAGATTGCAAATTGTATGAATCAGGAAAGCAAGATGAAGGAAGCGAATTCCAAAGAACTGATGTTCGAGGAAAAAAACTAGACGAATAAGAGTTTTTGGAGCACTTAGGAACAGTAACAGAAAAAGGATGAGACTTAATTGAAAGACGAGTAACACAAAAATGAATTTAAGTAGATGGTACAAGAGACGCTAGCTCTATAGAGCAGTGCCCATTATAGTATTTGTAGAAAAGAGAAAGAGAAGCAACATTACGACGATGTGACAGAGGTTGAAGGTTGGCTGCAAGAGCAGGTCCAACTATGTTTACAATGCGTTTTTGCACCTTGTCGAAAAGAGAAAGGGCATCATTAGAAGATCCGCCCCAGATATGGCAACAGTATTCCATACAAGGCCGGATTTGAGATTTTATTATGTAAATGAGAAAAAAAGTTTTAAAAAGGGAGGAAGATGGGGTTAAAAGTTTGTTGCAGAATTTATTAATTTTTTTTGTGAGGAGGGGGGAAGGAGAGAATAGGGGCCAATAGAGCAGGGGCCAATTTATTATATTATACAAACAGTTTATTATAGGGGTGGGGAGGAGGGAGAAAGAGGGTAGGGAATGGGTTCATAAGTTGTATGACAATTTATGGATGACCCCTAATTGATGTAATTCATCCTCCAGAGCTCTTTGAACATATTATTATTCAAATCTGTCACGTTTTAATGAAAAACAATGTTATAAAAGAAAAAACTTAAATAAACTTAAAAGGTTCAATTGGTATCACCAGGCATGGCAGAGGCAGACATGGCTACAATGGACCAAACTGCAACAAAGTTCTTAACTCTGTTGGTCATTTAATATTGATTGTACCTATACCATTCTTAGATTCTTATGTCTCAACATCCTAAAAGCATTCGTACCAGGTCAGGGATATTTTTTTTAATAAAATATCTAATGAATAATAAAAAATGTCAAAATAAACATATTTTAACATATTTTTCAGTTGTCAAAAGTTGTTTTGGAGATATTCTGTATAATTCATATGTAAAGAATATTATATTGAACCAATTGCATCTAAGATGAAATAATTATAACTGTATACCAGAGACTTGAGTGCCTCCTTAAACCATTCCCCCCCCTCCAATTTTGTTGACCCTTGAAAAAACAAAACATTTAAATGAAAAGTGTAGCTAAAGGACAAAAACAGTTGTTTCTCTATGTTTTTCTCAAAGATGACTTTGGTTGTGGTTGTTGTGGTTGTGATTATGAAATTTCTCTGATTCTCAAAAAATATAGGACATACCAAAAAAAAAATGAATCTCCCAAAAAGAAGCAAATAGAATTTTGTTGTCAATATGGATCACTGCTTTTAGAAGTTAATGAATTAAAAAAATTTAAATTCTAGAATTAAAATGTTATACAACAAAATCCTCTATATGACCACAGTGGTCTTAAAGTAAATCCTCTATATGACCACAGTGGTCTTAAAGTAAATCCTCTATATGACCACAGTGGTCTTAAAGTAAATCCTCTATATGACCACAGTGGTCTTAAAGTAAATCCTCTATATGACCACAGTGGTCTTAAAGTAAATCCTCTATATGACCACAGTGGTCTTAAAGTAAATCCTCTATATGACCACAGTGGTCTTAAAGTAAATCCTCTATATGACCACAGTGGTCTTAAAGTAAATCCTCTATATGACCACAGTGGTCTTAAAGTAAATCCTCTATATGACCACAGTGGTCTTAAAGTAAATCCTCTATATGACCACAATGGTCTTAAAGTAAAACTTTTAAATTGAAACAATTGATCCAGACAAATAATGATGACACAATAATATAAAATTAAGTGTTCAGCAGAAAAGTTCATTGATAATTATTATTTTTTAACTCAATTGGTTTTTTATACTTATTTGCATGATCATTTTAAAGTATTAATAAATTTAAACTAATATTTTTTAATCAAATTTTAATTGCTAGACTAATTATAACTTAAGTTTATAATAATAATGGTTGAAAATAATAAGATTACATTACATGGGTGTACATTCAATGGTTGATACATAGTTTACATTTAATGGTTGATACAAAGTGTATATTCAATAATTGATGAAAAACTTTTAAATAAAATTTGAATGTTTTATCAATGTTTTTTTATTATTTTGTTTTTAAAAACTCTTTATAAAAATTCTTAATACTTATTTTTTTAAGATTAAAACATTACAAAGTGATACTTAGATGGCTGGCATTACATGATTGATTAATATATGATTACTTTTGCTTTTGATTACATATTTGGAAAATGATTTATATTTGATTCAAGTTTACACTTTACACAGATTTATATTTTATATTGGTTTATAGTAGTTGCTTAGTAACAGTCTCCATAGGCACAGATTTAGATTTATATTCAATTCTGCTAATTAAAGTATTTAAAACAAAATAATTCAGTTAACATAAATAGGTTAATGAAAAGCAAAGCTAGCTGTTGAGAGAGGGTTAAAATCCAACCCCTACCCCCTCTCTCTACTATTTCCAATCATCAACTCCTTAAAAAAAAAGAAAGATAAAAACAATGAAAAAGTTTCTTGAAATGAAAAAGAAAATACTGGTAGTCAAAGTAGCAAGCATTAAATTATTATTTAAAAGTAACAACATCTATTATTATATTTTCAGAACTGATTCAGAAATATGTGGGTTAGCTTTAGAGGCTCTTGTTACCATTATGTCCAATGATGTCGATGAGCAAAGTGAAGTGCTCAATAACGACCTACCTGTGCAGTTTACAGAGATTTTTCTTAAAGATTCTGATAATGTTACTTGTTTGCTTGGTTTGCTTGAGGTAAAATAAAATAAGTTTTTATCATAAATTTTATCATTTTCATATTGATAATGAATCAGTAGAGGTTTGAAATTTAAAAATTTAAATCTTCAATAGTTAAGTTTAAATTTTTAGTTAATTTTAGTATATTATATTGTTTTGAAATTATATTTGGGGTTATGTGTGTGTGTATATATATATATATATATATATATATATATATATATATATATATATATATATATATATATATATATATATATATATATAAATATATATATAAATATATATATATATATATATATTTATTGTTTTTTAGGAGTATGAGTTTCGTATACGATGGGCTACTGTTCGTCTTCTAATAGCTCTTTTGAACAACCGAACTATTCAGATACAGCAATGTGTCTTGGTTAGTCCGCTTGGTGTGTCCAGGTTAATGGATCTTTTATCTGACAGTAGAGAAGTTATAAGAAATGATGTAAGTAACTTTTTTGACTTATTTTATTGCTATATTTATTAAGTTTATTATACATATTGTTATTCAACAAGTTATTAAATAATATTGTTAGACATAATTAAACGCTGATTAACACTGATTATCAAACACTAATTAAATACTGATAAAATAGAAATAATTGACATTTATATAGTTAAAATAAATATTTTTTTCAAATAACAAGTAAACAAATATTTGTATAAAGAGATTGTATCTTTAATATAACAACAATATAACATAAAATTGTTTTAAATGTAGTAAGTTATATTTTAGGGACTCACTTTGTTGATTTTACTTACAAAAGGAAATGCAGCAATTCAGGTTTTTTATTTTATTACATAATTTTTATAAAACTAATGTAATAATGATTAACTTCAAGTTTTAAAGTTTTTTTAAAAATTTCCTCAAATTATGTTTACCTTATAAAAACAGTAACATGTATTTAAAAGTTTAAAAGATGTTATTTTTTACTATGGTTATGTAATGTTGGCCTTATCACCATGCCTTTGAAAGTTTAAAACTTTCTAAGAAACATATTTTAACATAAATGAATTGTTTGTTAATGTCCAAGTATTGGCAGTATTAATTTATAACTCAATTTTATAATTCAAATTTATAAATCATGTTTATAACTTAATTAATTAGAATTAAAATATAAATACTACATTGATTAAACAATTATTTTCATTTTGACTGTTTGAGTTTTAGTATAGTTTTTGAAATATCTTCTTCTTTTTTTTCTGCAAAACTATTCTTTATTAAACAGAAATTTATTTTTTTTAAATAATTTTTTCTAAAGAACTTGTTCTGAATTTTAACATATGATAACAGAAATTTGAAAATAAGGTGATAAGGTTGTTTGTTGATAAATTTTTAATTTGGTTGTGTGATAGAACTGGTAAAAGTAAAACTCTAATAAACAATTCTTTAAAAAATCTATTTACTAGAAGCTATATATAAATTTGAATATAAGTTTCATTTAAAAAAAAAAATTATACACAGCTATATATAAAGATCATTTCATATGAAATAAGTTAATTTTTTTTTTGATAAAACTTTTTTTAAATTTTTCTCTTCATTAATTTGAATGAATTATAATTACAATGAATTTTGGTTCATTATAATTATAATTCAACATTAAATAAATCCTGGTTCCAAACATGGATCTAGCTTTATTTTATTAAACCCTGTACTGGTCTAAATCTAATCCCAGGGGTTTGTCATCCTAGTATATATATATATATATATATATATATATATATATATATATATATATATATATATATATATATATATATATATATATATATATATATATATATATATATATATATATATGTATACTAATATGTATAATAAATGCATATCAATAAAACTAAATTTGTCGTATTAGGCAAAGCTCACCTTCTTCATTTTATCTTGGTTCTCAGAGTCTTTATAATATACACCGAAATCTGCAGACTTTATAATTTATGTTAGACATGCTTAATTCATAACAGTTTCAGTATGACACCATCGTAAAATTTTTTCTCTCAAGATATTGTATTATTTTTTTCTGCAACAATCAGCAAATTATATTTATTTGTGTAACTTTTCACTAAATTTCTAAAAATATTTGTAATATAATTTAAAATTAAACAATATGTTTGGTTTGTCAACTTTTAGGATTTATTTATTATTTATTAAAATGATATTTATACAGGATATACAGTTCCTTGTCTAATATATTTCTACAAATAAGTATGAGTCTCTTGATCATTTTCTCAATTTCCTTAAGATTGTGATGGCTACCAATTATATCTTTTGCTCTTCTGTCAAATGAACTTAGTTTGGCTTTGTGTGTTGCTGTAAAATTAAGATTGATGTTGTTACTATTGGAACTATCATTTGTGTGTTGCTGTAAAATTAGGATTGATGTTGTTAATATTGGAACAATCATTTGTGTGTTGCTGTAAAATTAGGATTGATGTTGTTACTATTGGAACTATCATTTGTGTGTTGCTGTAAAATTAGGATTGATGTTGTTAATATTGGAACAATCATTTGTGTGTTGCTGTAAAATTAGGATTGATGTTGTTAATATTAGAACAATCATTTGTGTGTTGCTGTAAAATTAGGATTGATGTTGTTACTATTGGAACAATCATTTGTGTGTTGCTGTAAAATTAGGATTGATGTTGTTACTATTGGAACAATCATTTGTGTGTTGCTGTAAAATTAGGATTGATGTTGTTAATATTGGAACAATCATTTGTGTGTTGCTGTAAAATTAGGATTGATGTTGTTAATATTGGAACAATTATTTGTGTTCAATCAATTGGAACAATCATTGATAAATCTGGAGAGCCTTTGTAGGAAGGAAAATCTTTAATTTACTCAGCAATTTTAAATGACTTTTTTTTTTCAATTAATAAACGATTTATTTTTAAATTAATTTAGATAGTGATAAAAAGGGAAGAGGTTGTGAAGTATAGCTTACTTTTTTACTACCAATACAATTACAGTAAATATGCACATTTAAACAACCTGAGCATTTGATATTCTTGTCATCACAGGGAAGAGCTTCAAGCTTGCAGTTACATGCTAGCAGATCAAACATTTTTTCAAATACTCTAGACACAAAATAGACACAAAATAATCAGAGGTACTTAACCTCTGATTATTTTGTGTCTATTTTTTTAAAATGAATTTTATTGCGTAATTTCAATCCCACAAATCATGCGGATCCCGTATTAATTAATGCAGGATCTTGTATGCTTTGAAACAACATGGGATCCTGCGGAATTGTGAGATTGCAATCCCTAACTCTAACTTCTTAGTTTGAGTCATCATATGGTTGTATCTTTTTTTTCTTTTCTACAAATATTAAAATGATCGCTGCCCAACCTTTTACAAAAGGTATTTTATAAAAAAAAGAAGAAAATTTTATAAAAGATATTTTATAAAAATAAGTAAATTTATAAAAATATTTTAATTTATATATTTGTTTTTTTTTTTAAACAAGATTTATTTGTTGATCATATGAAATATGTATAAATACATTAAATTTTCTTATTAAGCCATATATAAGTTTAGTGCAGTGGATGTTCAACTGCTCTGATTTGAGGCGCGGCTAAGTAGAGGTTTGAATCCTCCATTAGGAACTATTTTATTTAATTTTAAACGTTTTTTTAAAACAGTTTTATGTTTTTTTAACTAATAATGTTTTTTATTTGTTGTTACATTACATTATATTGTTGTTAATTATAGTTTATTTAGTTAGTCGCAGTTGAATGTATATTAAATACCGACTGACTTAAATAGCGATATATTTAATAATAATAATTAAAATTAATAATTAAAAAATAAAAGTTCTTATCAATGAATTTTACATGAATAATTTTTTTTCTGTATTCACCCATAATGCAAATTTGTCACTTGAAAAACTTCAAGCAGATAAAATAATACAAATTTTACAAAAAAAGTTTGATATAATATATTATTATAAGGACAAAGAATATTCGTTAAGATGTGAAAGTAGGTTTTAATATATAAATCTAGATAAAGATTTATACTTACAATTGTTAAAAACAAGTTGCGCAACTGAAATCTCAAAACAAATATATTATTTTTAATTGTATCACAAAATTTTTTTGAGATTTTGTAAAAAATTATACAATTAAACACGATTTGGTGATTATAGCAGAAAAATACTACATCTTAAAAAAAATTCTGCAAATGATGTCTGTAGTTACTGGGACTGTAATTATCAAATCTGCAGTTTGCAGCATATATTATAAAGACCAAGAAAAAATGAAGGCTTTGACTAAAAGGACATATTTTATTGCTTTATTTTATGATTATTTATTATATGATTCAAAAAAATTTAGCCCAAACAATTTTTTCAAACATTTTCTTTAATATGTACAAAACTTTTCTCAGTACTTGAGGATCCCTTCAAGAACTATAGAAAAAAGTATTAAAATTAAATCCTTCCACAAAAGTTATTAAATAATTTTAAAAGTTATTAAATAATGTCCCTTAATTAAATAATTTTAAAAGTAATATCCCTTATAAATAATTGTCGTTGCAAACAAAATTTAAATCTTATTTTTATAGTAGTAAGTTTATTTAAAATTAAACGATCCTAAACTAACTGTTAGAATGTTTTAGCGGCTTAACAATATATTCTTAGATATCTACTTATACACCATAAATTAGAGATCACTTTTATAAAACATTATTTCAAAATAAAATGAATTTAAAACTAAAATGTATTTATTTATTTTTTGTTTTTTTTAACATTATTAAAATAAAATTAAAAATATCAGGTAAAATATGTATACAACATTGAAATCAAAAAATATACATATAAACACAATAATTTTGATGGCAAAAAATGTAAAAATAATAAAAGATGTTAATTTAAATAAAAAAAAAAATGATTGGCCAAAAGTTAAGAATATATTTCAAATAATGTATAAAATTGAATTTACAATTGAATTTAAATCAGGGTTGTTAGCAGGCCAAAACATCATTGAAATTCAGTGGTCTTCGAACCATTGCTTACATATTTTTGCAGTAATCGGCACACCATCTTATTGATATATAGTATTTTTGTTTTCTTCTTTAAATATATTGATTAGGAAGAAGACAATTATCTAAAATTTCAATGTATCTATCTAAATTAAGTCGACCTTTGAAAAAATTGATAACATCCTAGATAATTTATGCAAGCCCAAATGTCTTTATTGGCCTACCTTTCTTGGTTCATTTTAATGTACAACTTGGATCAAATCTCTTTTCAGGTGATTGACATATAACATAACATTATCACATATCTACCTCAACATTCATTTTATCAAAGAATATTACATTTTGCCACTTGTGATCAAGCAAATTTTGATTTTGATTACACTAGACAATCCTTGCTTTCTGGTATTTCTTTGAAAGCCTTAGTTTTTTGAATTCAGATTACTAAATGGAATTATTTCTATGAAGAATTCTTCTAGCAGTTTGCTCAATTTATGGCAGAGAGCGTTAAATGATATTTTTCTTTCATGTTTCATTATGCGAATTAAAAAGTTTTTTTTTTCATATATTGATTAATTGGCAATATTAAAATATTGAAAAAATTGAATAGTTTTCAAAATAATTTCAACCAAAAAAGATTTAATATAGAAAAGTGAACTCGAATAAGGGCTAAAATAATTAATGAATGCATTAAATAGAATAATGATGATGAAAACAGCAAGAAGAAGAAAAGCAATAATGAAGAAATCAACAAGAAATCATCAAGAAAACATTAAGAAACTGATGTTATGAAACTATAAAATGTTATAGTGATATATCACTATAGTTTTATAGTAATATATCACTATAAAACATTTAAACAAAAAATAAAAGTATGAAAAAATTATTAAAGAATTTCCAATTATTAAATACTGTCACAATCTGACTCGGACCTATTGAGATAGTAGACTATTGGAAGAGTATTCACCTCAGAGTCAAAAGGTTCAAGATTCAAATCTACCCTCTGGAAGTATAGCACTCAACCTGGAAGTATAGCACTCAACCCGTGCAGCACTT
Source organism: Hydra vulgaris (assembly GCF_022113875.1). Lineage (NCBI taxonomy): Eukaryota > Metazoa > Cnidaria > Hydrozoa > Anthoathecata > Hydridae > Hydra > Hydra vulgaris. The sequence goes on along the minus strand of NC_061167.1, from coordinate 34,129,535 downwards.
TGTTTAACAAGCTTGCTATTTAAAGTTCAAGGCTGAGAAAAAGTTGCAAATTAAAAATAAAAATTAGCCCCCATTTCTGACAAAAGTTAAATTGAAAAAAAAAAAATTGAACTTCTGGTGCAGTATTCATTCATCCATAAGTTACTTTATGTATATTTATGTTCTGTTTTAATCTCTGATGTATTATGAGCTCAGTAACCAACTGATGACCATAACTATAAAAACTACTACTCCTTAAACTATAGTATTTTATTAGATGTATATCTAGGATCGATATATATATATATCGATATATATATATATCGACTAGGATCGATATATATATATATCGATATATATATACAGATCGATATATATATACAGATACTGTAGGATCGATGTATATATATATATATACATATACATATACTGTAGGATCGTGTAGGATCATTTGGAAGAATGTCTAAACATCAAAAAATTATTTCACAGGAAGTTTGAATTGATATAAATAACTATGATCAGGTCAGGTTTTCCTGCTACTGGTAACATGTAACCCAGTACAACCTGCTTCATGTCCTGCTGCCTTGTAGGATACGCTTTTTTAGGCAAAGGCTAGGAGAAGTTAACTCCGAATTAAAACACCCCCTGCCTTGGGGCTCTTGGTTGAGTAAAGGCTAGAGATGGTGTCTCGATAAAAATACTCATCTTGGGCAGATGTTACATGCATCCAGCTGCTGTCTTGTAGAAGGCCTCCTAGGCAAAGACTTAAGGGGTAAACAGATTCTATCTGTTGACCAGCCTCGCACCCCTTCCTCATCTATTAGGCTGGCGCAGATGTATTTTTAATACATTGTTTCCAGTTTAGGATGTTGAACGCTGGATCTTCTTGACTCAATGCGTGGGTATTGCTTGTGTTTTACGACTGGGCAACTCATTCTATTATCTCCTAATGAGGGTACAGCTCTAAAACTCAGTTTTATGGTTCTGAGGCCGGCTGGTAGTCAGGTTTCCCGAACTCTGTGGTAGCTCTCAGAGAGGCTGATTCCATCAACAGCCGAAAAATATCAGAGTACTAACAGTGCCATGTTGCGCATGGATGGTGTCCCTGTTTGTACTTTTGGTGTGCATTGCAGAGGCCACATTTGGAGCCCTTTGTTACGGCTTAGGGTTTATTAATAGTAATAAGGCTATTGCTTAGTTGTTAAATAGTGTACTGAGTACTATCTATACTTGAGTCAAGTTCTTTATAAATTCAAAATAACTAAAGTACCTAAAACTAAAAAACACAAAAAACCATTGTCATCACCAAGTTCTCTAAACCTATCATTTACTAATATTCGTGGTCTTCGAAGTAACTTTTCTTCTGTTGAGTCTTATCTCTTGCAAAGTTCACCAGACCTACTTGCTCTTTGTGAGACTAATTTGAGTTCGGCTGTCCCATCTTGTGATCTTAGTGTTGATGGTTATCTTCCTTTAATTCGTAAAGACTCCAATAATCACATGCTTGGCCTGGGCATCTACATTCGTAAGAACTCACCCATTTGTCGTGAAACTAGGTTTGAATCTACAGACTATTCATTTATGTGCTTTCGTTTAGCACAACTTCACTCTATCGCCTTTCTCTTTGTTCTATATCGCTCTCCTTCATCCCAAGATTGCACTATTCTTGATGCTATTTCTGATCAAATTGACCAAGCCCTCTCTCTTTATCCATCGGCCAATATCGTCGTTGTTGGTGACTTTAATGCCCATCACACCGATTGGCTTGGCTCTAGTGTCAGTGACTCTGCTGGCGTTAAGGCCCTCAACTTTTGCCTTTCTCAATCTCTAACTCAAATAGTCAACTTTCCAACTCGTTTTCCAGACAACCCTAATCATTTACCTTCTCTACTCGACTTATGTCTTGTTTTGGATCCTAGTCAGTGCTCAATTTCTCCACATTCACCCTTAGGTACTTCTGATCACGGTTTGATCTCTCTAAAACTATTATCAAACTCTTCTACTTCATCAGAATCCCCCTATCATCATACCACATACAACTACCTTAAAGCTGACTGGGACTCTTTCCGTGATTTTCTTTGTGATGGCCCTTGGGTAGAAATCTTTCGTCTTCCTGCTGACAAATGTGCTTCTTACATAACTTCGTGGATTCAGGCTGGCATGGAATCTTTTATTCCCTCTCGACGATTCCAGGTCAAGCCTCACTCTTCTCCTTGGTTTTCCTCACATTGCGCTGCAGCAATTTCTAATCGAAACCGTTACTTCCATATCTATCAGCAAAACAATTCTCCAGAAAACAGACATCTGTTCACTATCGCCAGAAACCATTGTAAAAAGGTTTTGTCTGACGCCAAAGCTCGCTATTCTCAGGTCATTAAGTCTCGTATCTCATCACAAAAATTAAGCTCTCGAGACTTCTGGAGAATCTTTAACAGTATCAATAATAAGGGCAAATCTGTTATTCCTTCTCTCTTGTATGGTTCAGACTTTGTCACCTCACCTAAAGACAAAGCTGAATTGTTTGCTAAGAACTTTTCATCAATATCATCTCTCGATTCCACTAGTTGCGTTTTACCTGACATAGCTGTCAAACAGGTTGATCCCTTGCTTGACATTTGCATCACTTCAGCTTCTGTATCAAAAGTAATTTCCTGCTTAGACTCTTCAACAGCTTGTGGTCCTGACAACATTCCTATTGTAGTCTTGCAGAGGTGTTCTACGGAGCTTTCATCCATACTTTCAAAACTATTTAACAAGTGCTTATCAGAGTCTTGTTTTCCATCATGCTGGAAAGCAGCATCTGTTATCCCTATTTTCAAAAATTCTGGAGAGCGATCTGATTCATCTAACTACCGTCCCATTAGTCTTCTTCCTGTCATAAGCAAGGTTTTTGAATCTTTAATCAACAAACACTTAATCTCTCATCTTGAATCAAATAACTTACTTTCTGATCATCAATATGGATTTCGGTCTTCTCGTTCTACAGCTGATGTGCTAACAGTAATAACCGATAGGTTTTACCGTGCATTAGATAGAGGTGGAGAGGTTAAGGCTATCGCACTTGACATTTCTAAAGCTTTTGATAAAGTTTGGCATGCTGGTCTTCTCCATAAGCTTTCTTCTTATGGTGTAGCTGGTAACATCTTTAAGATTATTGAGTCCTTTCTTTCCAATCGTAGTATAAAAGTTGTCCTCGATGGACAACACTCTTCTTCACATCCTGTAACTTCAGGGGTTCCTCAAGGTTCAATCCTTGGCCCTATACTCTTTTTAATTTACATTAACGATCTTCCAGATATTCTCACATCTAAGGTGGCATTATTCGCTGACGACACTACCATTTACTCTTGTCATGATAAGAAGCCTACACTCTCTGATTGCTTGGAGGGGGTATCTGAGCTTGAAAAGGATCTCACTTCTGCTACAGCATGGGGCTCACAGTGGCTGGTGAACTTTAATTCTGATAAAACTCAATTTTATTCGGCCAATCATTATCGTAATAATTTAGATCTTCCTATATTTATGAATGGTAATGTACTAGATGAGTCATCTACCATTCATCTTCTAGGATTAACTCTTACTTCTGATTTTTCTTTTAAACCGTATATCAAATCCATTGCAAAATTAGCATCTGCTAAGGTTGCATCTCTTTATCGAGCTCGACACTTTCTTACTCCAGATTCTATTCTCTATCTCTATAAATCTCAAATCCATCCCTGTATGGAATACTGTTGCCACATCTGGGGCGGATCTTCTAATGATGCTCTTTCTCTTTTAGACAAGGTGCAAAAACGAATTGTAAACATAGTTGGACCTGCTCTGGCAGCCAATCTCCAACCTTTGTCACATCGTCGTAATGTTGCTTCTCTTTCTCTTTTCTACAAATACTATAATGGGCACTGCTCTAAAGAGCTAGCGTCCCTTGTGCCATCTACTAAAATTCATTCTCGTGTTACTCGCCATTCAATTAAGTCTCATCCTTTTTCTGTGACTGTTCCTAAGTGCTTCAAAAACTCTTATTCTTCTAGTTTTTTTCCTCGAACATCAGTTCTTTGGAATTCGCTTCCTTCATCTTGCTTTCCTGATTCATATAATTTGCAATCTTTTAAGTCATCAGTCAATCGTCATCTTGCTCTACAGATTTAGTCTTTTCTCTTCCAGTAACTTCCAACTTTTATAGTGGTTGCTTGCAGCCTTGTTGGAAGTGAAGATGTAAAAAAACAAAAAAAAAAAAAAAAAGATGTAATGTTTTTCCTAATGCATTTTCAAAATATTCCCATCAATGTTTTAAAGCTTACAGAAGTAACTATTAACATTTCATGATCAAGATTCATGATCATCACAGTCACCCAATCATGTAACACACTATAGGAAGTAACCTAACTATTTAAGATATTTTATTTTATTTATATATATATATATATATATATATATATATATATATATAAATAAAATAAATATATATATATATATATATATATATATATATATATATATATATATATATATATATATATATATATATATATATATATATTATACTATATATATGATTTATATAAATATATATATATTTATATGTTTATATGTATATATAATATGCTTCCATTCTCTACCTCTACAAATCTCTTACTCAACCTTGTATGGAATATTGTTGTCATATTTGGGTTGGTTCTTCTAATGATGCTTTTTCTCTTCTAGACAAGGTCTAAAAGTAGTGGTTGCTTCCGCTCTTGTTGAGAGTGAATCGGAATTAATATATATATATATATATATACACTTACTAAAGCGTGTTTTGATAAGCATTTGCTCACTTTTTGTGCTTACTTTAAGGTAAACCGTTTTTTTCAAAAAAGAAGAAGAAAAAAACAAAGAATGACAAATAAAACGATTGCTTACCCATCCCAAACTCTCAGTCGATGTAGCAGCACTCCACTGCGAGTCAGGCTATTTGTCAGTCGTTGTATGTACTGAAGCCCCCAGCAGCCGGCTATTTCAGTATGACGTCAGATTGCTTACCAAAGTACGCAATACTATTTGTATATATATATATATATATATATATATATATATATATATATATATATATATATATATATATATATATATATATATATATATATATATGTATATATATATATATATATATATATATACATACACACATATATTTATATATTCTGTATATGTATATAATATATATATATATATATATATATATATATATATATATATATATATATATATATATATATATATATATATATATATATATATACTAGGTTGGTTGAAAAGTTCGCGGAGCGGCACCTATGTTGCAGTAGTAGAAACAAATTTATAACTGTATTAAACGTATTCATTCTTCGTATGAACGCATAAAAAATTTCAAGTCGATATGTCATTTCAGTCTTTGTTTACAAGCTATTGAAATTAGACGTGTCATAGTATTTTTTAAAATGGAAAATATTGAACATCGTGCTGTAATAAAATTCTTTGTGAAAAAAGGTTTAAAGCCCATGGAAATTCATAATGAAATGGTAAATGTGTTGGGTGATGATGCTCCTTCAAAAACAACAGTATGCAAATGGGCTGCGGAGTTTCAACGTGGGCGTTCAAGCCTTGAAGATAACCCTCGCTCTGGACGTCCAAAAAGTGCTACTACTGAAGAAACGATTAATGCTGTGCATGACATGGTTATGGATGATAGACGATTGACCAAACGTGAAATTGCTGAGGCTGTGGGCATCTCAGATGAACGGGTATTACACATCTTGCACGATGAATTACGTCTGAGAAAGCTGTTGGCAAGATGGGTGCCGCATTCGCTAACTCTGGATCAGAAACGCACTCGAGTAATACTTTCTCAAGAACATTTGGCCCGTTTTCAAAAGAATAAAACAGATTTTGTGCGTCGATTCGTAACCATGGATGAGACTTGGGTTTACCACTATGATCTGAAGCTGCGACAACAAACTGCAGAGTGGACAGAACCCGGTTGTTCAGCTCCGAAGCAAGTGAAGGCGTCAAAATCGTCAAAGAAGGTTATGGCATCAGTTTTTTGGGATGCGAAAGGAATTTTATTAATAGATTACCTTCAAACCGGTAAAACGATAACAGGTGAATATTATAAAAATCTTTTGGACCAGTTGGATAAAAAAATTCGTGAGAAAAGACCTGGTTTGCTGCATAAAAAAATCATTCATCACCAGGACAACGCACCTGCTCATATCAGCGATGTTGCAAAGGCGAAATTGGTCGAATTAAAGTACGAACGCTTGGAACATCCACCCTATTCACCAGATCTGGCTCCGTCCGACTTCCACCTCTTTCCACATCTCAAAAAATTTCTACGTGGAAAGCGTTTCTCATCACATGAAGAAGTTATTGCAGCCGTAAATGGGTATTTTGAAGGCCTTCCGGAATCGCACTTCAGAGATGGGATACATGAATTGGAGAATCGTTGGAAAAAGTGTATTGCTCTTAAGGGAGAATATACTGAAGAATAAAGTCATTTTTTGAATCATAAAATTGTTTTTTCATTTCCGCTCCGCGAACTTTTCAACCAACCTAGTATATATATATATATATATATATATATATATATATATATATATATATATATATATATATATACATACATATATATAGATATAGACAAATGTGTATATATATATATATATATATATATATATATATATATATATATATATATATATATATATATATACATATATATATATATATATATATATATATATATATATATATATATATATATATATATATATATATATATATATATATATATATATATATATATATATATATATATATATATATGTATATATTTATATTAATATTAATCTACATGTATTTATAAATATAACTTGAAATACAATCCAAGATGAAGTATTTATTTCATTTATAGGGTTTGTCAAGATTTAGGCAGCCCCAGCCTCTGCTATGGTTCATCAAATTTGGCCCCAACTCTAGTCAAATATCAACCCCAGTTGCTTACCAACCCATTACTAACTGCTCAATGTTCTGCTGCCTTGTAGGGTTTGCTGTTTTAAGGCACCAACTGAGAGAAACAAACTCTGACTTAAAAATCCCATGTCTTAAGGCTCTAAAAATACTCATCTTGGGCAGAAGTTAACTGCATCCAGCTAAATTTCCCCTCCGTTAGGACTTTTAGATAGCTAAGAGATAGTGTCTCGATTAAAATACTCATCTTGGGCTGATGTTAACTGCATCCAGCTACTGTCTTATAGAAGACCTCCTAGGCAAAGGCTTTAGGGGTAAGCAGAATAATTATGTTAACCAGTCTTGAACCCCTTCTTCATCTATAAGGCTGGCTTTGATGTAAAGCTGTTACATTGTTTCTTGCCTTCTTGAATACTTAATCATAGATTTTTGCTTGTGTCTTCTTGATAATGGCTATGCAACTCTTCCTGTTGGCTCCTAATGAGGGTGCAACTCTAAAACTTAGTGGTTCTGATGCCAGCTGGTAGTAAGGTTTCCCAAACTCTGTGGTAGCTCTCAAAGAGGCTGATTCCATCAACAGCTGTAAAATATCAGAGAATTAATAGTGACATGTTTCACATGGACAGTGTCCCTATTAGTAATAAGTACCAAAAAATTTAAACATAAAAAACCATCCTAACCACCTAATTGTTTAAATATATCTTTCAAGAATTTTTGTGGTCTAAAAAGTAACCTTCTATTAGTTGAATCTTACCTGTTGCAAAATTCACCAGACTCACTTGCTCTTTGTGAGACTAATTTAAATTCAGATGTTCCTTCTTCATATTTCACTATTGATGGGTACTATCGATTGATTCACTAATACTCCAATAGTCACATGCTTGGCTTGGGGGTATTCTTATGCATCAATTCACCTATTTGTTTAAAAGTAAGGTTTAAATCTTTTGACCAACTTTTTACGTGCTTCCACTTAACATCTCTTCACACTATCACCTTTGTTTGTGTTTTTTATTATTCTCTTTCTACCATCTCAAGACTGCACTCTTTAGATGTAATTTCTGGTCATATTGATGATGCTATTTTCTTTATCCCTCTGCAAATATTGTTATTGGTGACTTTAATGCTCTTCACACTGAACAGATTGGCTCTAACACCACTGACCCTACTGTATTAAAGTCCATAGCTTCTGCATTTCTCAATCTCTTACAAAGATAGTTAATTTTGTGATTTGCTTACCAGACAACCCTAATCACTAACCTTCACTCCTTGATTTGTGTCTTGTCTCTAACCCTAGTTTGTGTTCAGTTTCTTAGAAGTTAGGCTATAGAGACTTTTTGGAAGTTTTCAACAGCGTCATTAACCAAAGGTAGATCTAACATTCCATCTCTCATTCATGGGACTGTTCTTATTATGTTACCCAAGGAAAAGGCATAACTATTTGCAAAAAACTTTTTCCTCTAATTTAACTTTTTAATCTTATGGCTATACTCTTCCTTCTATTCCAATTAAACATGTTAACCAATTATTAAACATTCAAATCACTCCAGCATCCGTTGCTAAAGTCATATCTCAATTGACTTCTTCTATGGCTTGTAGTCAACATTTTTGTCATCTTGTCAAAATGTTCTCTCTTAAATTCTCCCTAAACAATTAAGTGTTTGACTAAATCTTGTTTTCTTGGCTCCTGGATGACATCTGTGGTTCCAAACTCCAGAAACAATTCTGACCCTTCTAACTATTGTTCGATCAGTCTTCTTTCTGTTATTAGCAAAGTCTTTGAGACTTTGATCAACAAATTTCTAATTTAAATTTCCATCCTGAGTCCAATAATTTACTGTTCGACAATTAATACGGTTTTTGATCATATTACTCTACAGCAGACTTGCTAACTGCTGTGACTGAAAAATTTTATTGTGCATTAGATGCAAACAAAGAGGCTATAACTCTTGCTCTTGACATATCTAGAGCTTTTGACAAATTTTGGCATGCTAGTTTTTTCTATAAGCTTGCTTCATATGGTATATCTGGAAGAGTTTTTAAGATTATCAAATCATTTCTTCTTTTTTTTTCCAGTATCTTCTGGGGTATCTCTAAGTTCTATCCTTAATTCTGTTTCATTTCTTATCTATATTAATAATCTTCCTATTTTTCTAATGATGCTCTTTCTCTTCTAGACAAGGTCCAAAAACAATGATCCAAAAACAAAACAAAAAAACGAGGTAGAAAGCATAAAGTTGCATCTTTTTATCTTTTTATCTTTTTTACAAATACTATCATGATCGCTAATAGAACTAAAGATGATAGCTCAAAGGAGCTATGATCTCTATTTCCATTAATCAAAACTTATTCTCACTTGACTTGTCATTCAGTCTCATTCTTTTACTGTATCTGTCCTTGCATGCTCTCTTTGGAACTCTCTCCCATCTTCAACTGTTTTCTTGTTCCTTAATTCTATTTTTTTTTTTCTAGTAACTCCCAACTTAATAATGATTGCTTCCAGCCTTGTTGGGAGTGAATTAAAAAAAATCATGTAGAAATGATAAAAAAATGTGTTATGCACTAACAAAACAAATCTAGCATTGTACATCAATTTGAGAAAAAAAATTGCTAAAAGCATAATCCCAAAGCATTTTATTCATGTTAAATTTAGAAAATAAAACAAGGAGGTAATTCCAAACATTTATTGTGATAACAAAATTGTAACTTGTAAAACAAAACAAAATTGTAACCTTGATAAATAACTTTGTTTATTTTTTAACCAAAAAAAAATTAGCAGCATCACTTTATAACTTGATTGCATCAAGTTATAAAGTGTCACTTTATAACTTGATAAATTGATTTAGACAAAATATGAAAACATACTTTCCTTTAAATACATCATTATAATGAATTTAGAGGAATGGTTGTGACATTATTAAGAATAATTGCTTTCATACCTCTAATTATTTCTCTATTTATCAAATATGATATGATGCAATAACTTGTCCCATATTTAATATCTATCCCATATCTATTTTAATATCAAACTATTAAATCCATGCCAACATGGATTTTGTCCTGACAAAAACATTGATTCTCTGGCACAAAACAACTCTTCCATCTAGCCATATACATGATCCATCTAGCCATATTCATATATATGATCCATCTAGCCATATTCATATACATGATCCATCTAGCCATATTCATATATATGATCCATCTAGCCATATCCATATGATCCAAAACAAAATACTAAAGTGATGATTAAATTCACTAACTGCAATCAAGATTTAAACGTTCAGATAAAAAAAATTTTTATCCACAAAACAATATAAATAATAAGTCTAATAAAATGAATCTTTTCCCAGTTTTTTAAAGACAAAAGCCAAGTAGAAAGTGTGTTAACAAAAGCTTTCAAACAAATTAAAGGCTTAATTGATCTTTTGCATAAACAAAACTTGCTACACTATACATGATAAACATAAAATTTTTGAAGATTAAATTTTTTCAAATAGCACAAGAATTTATATAAATGTGACAGTTTATTTGCAAAAACCTATTTTTTTTTAATTTTAACAAGTGGAGACTTTCAAAACAAAACTCTTATTAAATGACTTGTAAATCATCTCTCAAAAAGTTTAAAGTACTTGACAATCTTGGTGTTGGCTACTTGACAACTTGGTGTTGGCTGCTTGGAAATTCGACGTTGGCTACTTGACAACCTGGTATTGGCTGCTTGACAATCACTTCAAAAACAAATATTACTTTTATGACTGATTTTCATTTCTTTTCCTACGAAGCTACTTTTTCTTTTTCAATTTCAAAGGGATCCCAAAGTGTCGAGACAAGTTGTGTTCATATTAAAGAGAATGATAAAAAAAATGTGTGGACTAATTTTTTTGAGTAAAAAATAATAATAAACGTATATCAAGAAAAACTAACTTTGTTATTTTTACTCAAAGCTTGTCGTCTCCATGTTAGCCAGTTGCTTTAAGTCTTTAAAATATACGTCATAATCTACAGGTTTTATAGTTTATTCAAGCATGTTTAATTCAAAAGAGTTTTAGTATATTACATCATTATAGAATTTCGATAAGAAATCTAAAAATTCTTTCTTTCATCAAATTATAGAATTTTTTTTTTTTTTTCATTATAGATTACTAAAGAATTTTTTTAGGTACTTATTGTTATATAAATTATTATTTTTCCATTATAAATTACTAAAGAATTTCTTTTGTTATTTTATTTTTTTAATTTTTTTTTTTCAAAAGTGTGTTGAAAACATTGACAAATAAAGTGAAATCATAAGAAAATTTAAAAACTGATAGTTATATTATATAAAAATAAATATGTTAGATTTAACAGCATAAAAAATGAAGTTAATTAACTTAAATAAAAGTGCATTTTTACTTTTTTTTTTTAACAATAGTTTTTTTTTCAAAAAGTTTTATAATATTTATAAAAAAGTGCATTTTTACCCTAATATACACTTTAATATACCCTCTTATGTACTCGACACTTAAATATACTGTTCATGATAAAAAATTATTTACTACTTAATTCTTATTGGTTATTATGGTACCAACATTTTTTTACCTCTTACAACCATTTTTTGTCTTTTGAATTTTTTGTCAAAATCAATAAATGAAATAAACCAGCAGATTTTTATTGACTTGTTTATTCAGATCATTGTTTTATCATTTGCTAAAGATGACTAGAGTGTGAGTTATGGTTCCTCTCTTCCTGAGTTGCTAACTTTTACTCTTCCTACTAAATAGTCTTTACATTAATTTATGTTTTTTTACCTAAATGACATCATCTTCAATTTGTTTTTATTTTCACATCTCCCAGATCTACGTAACTGGGCGGCTCCGTTGGTCACTTTTAAGGATCATTGTGTCGCATAAACAAAAAAATTTATTCTTTGTGGCTGGTGGGCCCCGACTTTTAAAATAGGTAGAACATGTAGGGAGTGTTTATTTATTAACTGACTTAAGTACATTAAACATGCAAGGAGTGTACATACATTAACTGATTTAAATAGGTAGCACATGCACATAGTGTACATACATAGACTGAATTAAATAGATAAAACATTCAGGGAGTGCTACTACATCAACTGAGGGTTTTGGTTTGGGCAGGCAAATCTATAAATTAAAAAGAAAAGTTTTTTTGTTTTTAATTTTTTTCCGATCTTCTATATTTACTTTTTTTAAAAAACATGTTTACATTTTATTAGAAAAATTAAAAACAACTAACTCAAAATACTTAAGCCAACCTCTAAAAGATCGAGGTTGGCAAATTATTGCTGACCTTGTTATTCCTGATTCCGCGGGTTGATTGTATAGTTTGTATTCATAGTGTGCATTTATTAATTTGTGTTTAGAAAATTGTTGCATTTGAAAATGCTTTTGATAGGCTACTTGAAGTGATCAGTGATGAAGGATACAGCAATGGAGGTGATTATTTGTAATATCTATATGTATACACATACATATATATATATATATATATATATATTTATATGTGTGTGTGTGTGTGTGTGTGTGTGTGTGTGTGTGTGTGTGTGTATATATATATATATATATATATATATAATAATTAGAGAAAAAGTACCATACAAAGTACAACAATCAGATTTAAAGTACAACAATCATAAATATGATAAAGTGATTCAGAAGCACTAATAAACATGCATTTGTTTAGGTTGAGTAAGCAGTTTTGAAAAGTTCAGTAGAGTGGTTGAAGCAAATTTTCAGACTGTGAATGAAAAGGAGAGTGACAAACAACACAAGCTAACTTATTTTGAATACGTTGAAGTTTGTTTAAATTTTTTTGAGAAGTTTTATATAGAAGACTGTTTCAGTAATCAAGTGAGTTTACAATTCCACACGCAATTATTTTTGCAGCATTTTTGGTAAGAAATAGACGTATGTATTGAAGTGCACAAATATGGTAGTTGCAGGTTTTTACTAAATTCTTTATGTGTTGGTCCATAGAGAGTGTTTAATCTAAGGTAATACTAAGAATTTTTACCAAATTTGATGCCCCAAGAGTTGCACCTGAAAAAAAAATTGAGTTTTGTCTTTAAGTTTAAATGTTTGTTTACTAGTTCGAAATAAGAATAAGCTTCTGTTTTTTTTTGGATTAAGCAGTAATCTCTTTTCTGATTGTATTTGCACATTGAACTATATTGTTTATGTGGTTTATGCCTGGTCTAAAGGTAGTATGTAATTGAGTATCATCATATTGATGGTGACTACATCCAAGTTTAGTTATAATCTGATTTATGAGAGACACAAACATGGAAAATAGAAATGAGCCAATAACACTACCTTGTGGTACTCTTGTTGAAATATATGAGATGAAGGATTTTGTTGTTCCAATTGAAACAAAAATTTTGGGGATTTTGGTGTTATTTGGGCAATCTTGTTTGAGGCTGAGAAAATTCCTAAATTAAATGATAGGTTAGCTAGGTGAGCAATAATAGGACTAAAAACTTCAGCACAAGGTTTTAGGATGTCATTAGGAACAAAATTGCATGGTGATGTCTTGAGTTTGAGATTTTTTGATTATTTTAGAGACATCTTCAGGTGTATCTGTACCAAGTAAAACACAGAATTGATAGTCAGTTGTTTTTTTGCATAGTCAAATTTTTTTTATTTTACTTTGTTTGAATTTTTATCTTAGCAGTGGCATGCTAGCTCCAAAAAGCACATTCTGGATTTTTCTAAAAAAGCCTGTTTTTGTACAATTTTACCATATATGCTTGATTTGAAGGGCCTTAAATATATAAACGCTACATTTCATAACGACATTTAAATTAGAGTAAACTAATTACTGTTATAATAAGTTTTAAAAAGAGTTTTTATTAGCATTTATATAACTGCTCAAAAATATAATAATGATAGATTTAAAAGAAGGTCAAATGTTTAAGTAGAAAAAATTAGTAATAATAAATTAGTAATAATAGTAAAACTTTTTAGCAAATTAAATTTTTTGAATCAATTTGTATCATAAAAATATTTGATTTTTTTTCAGATGAAAAAAATAATTTAAAATGCATACAAGGCTCCTGTTCCATTCACAGCTGCACTTATAGACAATAGAATGTTTACCATACTTCTGGGTTTTAAAATTTATACATTTAGTTTTTCATTTGCATTATACATACATTGAGTATTTCTAGTAGAGTAGGAATGTATTAGTCTACTTTCAAGTTTGTAATGAAAGATGATTTTTATTTAAGGAGTCAATAACAAAAAGAATTAGTATACTTTACTAATGTTGGAATGTGAATGGAAATGTTGGAAAGTTTTTTGAAAGACTGTAATATATCTGATTTAAATGGTTGGAAGTTTATTATTCTAATTGATTTACGTTGAGACGTAGCTTATGGGATTTATGACTTGTTAATGGGATTTATGACTTGTTAATGGGATTATTTCCAACTTGACCCTAAAATTGACAAGATTGAATAGTTAAGATGAGATGAGAGTAGTAAATATTCTTAAGTGTAGCTTTATAGTTATAATATCAAATTATTGAAAACCATTAACTTGAAATAGTTTCTTCTGTAGCTTATCAATGCGAAAGTTCCATGAAAGATTGCAGTCAATCAATACACAAAGATATTTAATAACTCTCCAAGGATGTAGCCGTTTATTATTAATTTTGATTTTAATTTCCACATTTTTAAAGAAATAGTTTTTTCCCACAGATGAAAAAAAAATTTGCCAGTTTTTTTGGTGTTAAGACATATTAGGTTAGCATGTAACCTGTGAACTATGCCTTTCAGATCCAAATTTACATAAAGAATTATATGGTTTGTTGATATGTGAGAGATTTGTATTATCAGCAAACAGATGAGTTGACGAGAAGTGAACAGAGTTTGTTAGATCACTAACGTAGATTAAAAACAAAAGAGAATCAAGAACAGATTATTACCATTGAAACCATAAATACATATAAAATGTTTTTGATCTGAAAAGTAACATCGAGGCCAGTCATTTTCAATAACAGGATTTTCATAACGTTCCAAATAAAAGATTGCTGCCCCATGCCAAACCCTCAGTTGATGTAGCAACACTCCTTTGTGGAAACAGGCTATAAGATAATTGGTGTATGTACTAAAGCCTCTGGCAGCAGGCTATTTTAGTATATAAACACGCATTCACAGTTATTTGTTTTTTTTAATTTGATTTTCAGTGTGATTTTAATTTTTTTTAATATGATCTTCTATGTTTATTTAAGTTCTGTACTATCATGCCATTTATCGTGGCATTTATTATATCTATTGATATATTTTGTTTTTAGGTGTAATTACTGAAGATTGTCTTATTTTGATGTCGAACCTTTTTAATGCTTCAAATATAAATTTTTTCAGAGAAGGAAGGTAGCTATATGTTTATCAGAACTTGTTTTAACTGATTTTTGGTTTTGGAAATCTTTCAAGAGTTATTCTTAATTTGTTTTAGAAATAAAAATTTTATGAGTTATTTAGCTTAAATCTTTGTTTAACTTGATTTTTTGTTTGTTTTAATTAGCTATATTCCAAGATTGGTGCCTTTTTTTGACTTCTCTGATTATACTGAAGGTATTTTTTTTCTTTTATAAGTTAATTTGAAGGTGTACTAAAAACTTTTTTTTTCAGTTGACCAAAGAGACTTTTTTTGAAGTTAATTAACATAATGATTTTTAAATATTGTTGAAAAAATGAAATGATGCTAATCACTTTTTTTAGAAGGAAGAACTTGGAGTGAGCTTAAAATGAAAAATGTTTTACTGATGTTACAGGTGAAAATATCTATGCTTATTTTTGCCACTAGATAGATAAAGAGTGATAAAGTTATAAATAAATGATAATGATAAAAATATTGTTACCAACGTTATCAAAACAAAGTGAAACATGAAACCATAAATTCATTTGCGTGAGTTTAATATAGTTAAATTTAAAAATTAGATATAAGTTTGAAGTATTAGTAATAATCAATAATAATAATTTCAAATTATTAAAATAAAAAATTAATGAGAAATAAGTTAATGATTTCAAGACATAAATTCTTTAGTTAATTCGCACATTAGTATCCCCAAACAACCCTCCTCAATCAACACAAAGCTCACAAAAAGTGATTTATCATTGCAGTAAGTTATTTGTACTGTGTTTGCGCTATTTCATTTCTTATGTTTTTGTTGTGCATTATTTTATTTTGTACTGTGTTTTTAATAGAAGTATGTTTTTAATTTAAAATTAAATAAATTTTAATATTTACTAAAAAAAAAGTTTTATTTACTTGTTTTTATAATTTGTTTTCAAATTATGATTTATTTTCAAATTTAGATTTGTTAAAAATATTATGTGACCTTTTAATGAAAACTGGTATTCCTGCAGAAATACTTACAGAGGTTTTTATTTTTAAAATGTTAAAAAGCAGCCATTTTGATTTAAAAAATATTAAAAAGCAGCCATTTTGATGTTTATATTTTGATTGTATTAATTTTTAAAAACAGTTCTAAACAATGATGTAATAAGAATTTGGTATTTTGCAATAATAGACCGTTAATACTGTGGCGGAGATTATTCGGGGAAATCAAACTAATCAGGCTTTTTTTTCAGTTGTCGATGCTCCTTACACGCCTCCAAAGTATGAGTTCTATTGTAATAAGTTTTTTAGTTGAACTATATTTGTAAATTTATAAATTATGATTATATGTGTTATATAAATGTATTTGTGTGTATGCATACATATACACACATTTTTATAGACAAAATTATTTAAAAAAAATACCTGTATAAGATTATTTATTATTTTTTAGACCTGCTATTGTTGTTTTATTGATGTCAATGATAAGTGACAAGCAACCATTTTCTCTTCGATGTGCAGTCCTTTATTGTTTTCAAGTATATTTTTATTTTGTTACTTTAATATCATTTTATTTCAAATGTAATACAATTTTTTTTATATATACATATCTATAATAATATGTATGTATATGTATATATATTTATATATATATATATATATATATATATATATATTATATATATATATATATATATATATATATATATATATATATATATATATATATATACAGGCTTTCACAGGAAGGTGTGCGATTTCACATCTTTATAAGACCACGCAAAAAAATAATATGTTTTAACGGTTTGACAACGACTTTTAACATATGTAATTTGCGTTTTTTTTTAACATATGTAATTTTAAATAAATGTAATCTGCGTGGTCATATAAAGACGTGAAATCGCACGCCTTCCTGTGAAAGCCTGATTTATATATATATATATATATATATATATATATATATATATATATATATATATATATATATATATATATATATATATATATATATATATATATATATATATATATATATATATATATATATATATATACATATATATATATATATATATATATATATATATATATATATATATATATATATATATATATATATATATATATATATATATATATATATATATATATATATATATATATATAAATATATATATATATATACACATATATATATATATATATATATATATATATATATATATATATATATATATATATGTATATGTATATATATATATTATATATATATATATATATATATATATATATATATATATATATATATATATATATATCAAGGGCAGATTCATAGGAGGGGGAAAGGGCCCTCCTTACATGATTCCGAATAATATAACAAATAAAAAAACTTTTTATAAAATCACATTTTTGTAATGAACTAAAAAGTAGAAAATAACTTTCTCTTGTGGCTATAGAAATTTTTGAAAATTAATTGAGTCGATAGTAAGTGACATGAAAACTTTTGATTATGAACTCTTAATAATTACGATAATATTTGTAAAATTTTAAACAAAAAACGTGGTGCGCATCTTGTCACTTTAAATGATCATCATCGTCCTTAATTACTTAACTATTGCTTCCTTCTTCTGTTCTTTTTTTTTCATTAAATGCGCACCACGTTTTTCGTTTAAAATTTTACAAATATTATCGTAATTATTAAGAGTTCATAATCAAAAGTTTTCATGTCACTTACTATCGACTCAATTAATTTTCAAAAATTTCTATAGCCACAAGAGAAAATTATTTTCTACTTTTTAGTTCATTACAAAAACGTGGTTTTATAAAAAGTTTTTTTATTTATTATATTATTTTCTTCTTTTTAATTTTATTATTTTTTATATTTTGTAAACAACTGATTTTGTTTTTATGCTGCAGTCCATTTAAAATCACAGCGACAGTTAAATTTGCTTTTTTTGTTCGAATTTATTTAAAGCGACGCGTCAAATTGCGGCGACGCCTCCAAAAGTTTTGCCATAATAAATTTTATTTTGCTAAAATTGTTTAAGAAACTCGGCAAATCATGGTAAAAGTAGTATAATATTGCATTGTCATCGGGTTCTGAGCTATAGTAAAAGTTTCAGAGCTCTACCTAATCGAAAAGTGGGTTAAAATTGAGTTGCAAAATTCCACCCGGACAAACAAACAAACAAGAAAGCGAGCTAATAAAAACGTGGTAAAAATGAGGTAAGAAAGTACCTTCTAATAAAACTAAATACAAACATTTGAAATATTTTTTACAAGGGGTCAAACTTTAGTAGCAAAAATCTCAAAGAAACTATTTAGATTCAAAATTATTGTAAAATTTGCTCTTTATACACAATTTTACAAAAATAAAACAAAATAAAAATATATAACAAAATCATTCCTACTCAAAGTGTATACAGAAAATCTTTTTAGCGTCATTTAATTTGACAGTCTTTGTATAAAAAAATCTTCATTTTCAAAAAGTCATCAAAGATCTCCTGCAATTTTCATGAAATAGAAATTCTAGGTATCACAAAAATTTGTTTTGAATAAATTGAATTTTAGTTGAAAATAAATGTGCGTAAAAGGGACCGTCATTTCCGTAATAAGACCGTCAGACACACTTGTTAGTTAGAAATGACAAAGTATAGTTAAGTTTATTGTAAAATTCTTCCAACTAGTGTTCAAAAAGTACAAAGCGTTACTAAAAATTTGCCGTAAAAAAGTTGTACCACTGCATCTTACTGTAGAAACTGCGGTGGACAATGCTTAGTCCTCAAAACAAAATTATACCCAACTGAATTATGTCAAATACCCGACTAGCTAACTAAATCCGTAAAAAAACCCGACTATAACTTGAAAATCACCTTCTTTGGAGTTCATAAAATTAAAATAAAATAAAAAAAGTCAATCCAATAAAGTTAACAGATACATTTTTTTAATTTGCAACATTGCAAAAGTGTTGGAGCATGGTTTGTCTCAATACTGTGTTTCAATTTTCCCCTTTTAGTAATATTATTTGTTAAAAACTAATAATTTTTTTAAAACAAATAATAATTAGTTGTCAGGCTTTCCCAGGAAAGGCGTGCGGTCGCACGCCTTGTTTGTCCACGCATAGAATAAATTTTTCTGACTAACTGACCACGTTTTATTATTATGCGTTTCAAGAATTCGCGCCAAAACAAAGCTAAACAAAAATACCGCAAAAATGCAAGCAATCTAAAAGTGAATAACAGAAATCTGTTTGTGCTTTAAAATTAAAAAATTAATGCATATTATTAAAAAAAAAAATTTACCTATAATTTATTTATTTAGGGTGGTAGTTACTTAAGCTATGAAAAATCAAATCAATAAGAAAAATCAAATCAAAAAGAAAAAGATTAATGCTTAAAGAAAATAAAAGGACCTTTTAATGTAAAATTTGTTTATGACTTTTATCAGTCAGTAATACTTTAAAATTCACGATAGAACTATAAACATTTTTTAAATGTTTCGTAAATACATTTTGAATGTTTAAATGTATTGATTTTAATGTTTGAATGTATTGATACGCAAGAAAACACGAAAACGATTGCTATTTATTAGTAAAATATATTTGTTTTTTTTTTAAAATGAAAGAAAATGTTATTGTCAAACGATTGAGTTGCTTATTTTGCGATCATTAATTGACATTGTGAACGAGTGTTAATATATAATAATGTCCCGAAGGAACTGTTTTCGTAACAATGACAACAGAAGCAATGCAATTATTTTTTTAACTTCTTTCGTAATTACAAAATTATGCAATTGAATAATTTCAACGTAATAAAAGGCGAGCATTGACTCAGTAAAATCAGTTTAGAATAAGTCGAGAACTTTTTTCACATTAAAATTTTGTTATGTTTAAAATCTCAAATAATATATTTAATAATTAAAACAGCAATTTATTTTCTTGTCTAAGTATTGGGGAATAAAGTCATTGCCTTTGCATAAACCTTCGTAAAAACTAAATTAAATGAAAAAGTTTGACCAAATTTGTCTAGCGTAAATAATTTTTTTTTAACTTTTTGCAATTATTTTACTTTAAAATGTTTTTTTTTGGATAAGGCTTAGTGTCTTCGTTAATATTTTTTTTTACTTTTTACAATTTTTTTACAAAAAAAATCTCATTATGGTATTTTTTTGGTGCCTCTATAACCATGGCGCGCGGGGCACGTATACCCCTTTTGCCCCTCCCTCTCGGCGGCCCTGGTAAAGATTGAGCATGATAAATAAAGAACGCATTGCTTCGCTTATAGACAAGATGCAACAAAAATTTGCGAAAATGGTGATTTTGTGTTCACTTCATGCTTGCAGTTTGCATTTATTATATAAGATGCAGGTGTATGCAAAGAGCTTATCTGTTTTTGATATTGTTGGTTAAGGCAAAGATTCCCACAGTATGTTAAAACAGGTATAATAGTCAACTGGCAAATTTGTTCTGTCGGGTCTAGGTCGATGCCTGTATTAAAAAACGTTTTGGGGATAATGCATTGAACCTTGCTGTATATATCTATAGTAATTAGAAGAATTTTAAAAATGTTCTTTCAGAATATTTTTTGTAATTCTTTCAATACTTTAGAATACTGTAATAACAATAAATAATAATAATAATCCATGAAATAATAATATTAACAATGTATCCATAGTGTAATAACTTAAAATTAACACTGCAACATACCGAGATAAATTTAAGCCAAATGGTTTTTATAATGAAAACTTTTTAGCGTGATATCATAATGATCTAAAGCGTGATATAAAAAAGAATGTAAAGAGCGGGAAAAAAAAAACTGTTTAAAAGTAAAGTTTTCTTCATGGTCCGAATTCGTTGTTTTTCATTAATCAAGCACCAGTTAATTGTCTTCTTAATGTAAAAATGAAACTGCAGAAGGAAAACAAATTACAAATCTGTTCATGGAATCATTCTAACATTTTAAACTGATCAAAAGCTGATGATCAGGAGACCAGCAAATACTAGGCCAGGTGCAGAAAAATAATTTTTAAATTTTAAGTGTTATTAAAATTACTAGAAATAGTAAGATGATTCACATTGTTTTTCAAAGGACAGATTACCAATGGACAGATTATATATAATATAACAAATCTTCATCTTGTCAGCATCTTGTCACTTTAAATGATCATCATCATCCTTAATTACTTTAACTATTGCTTCCTTCTTCTGTTCTTTTTTTTTCATTAAATGCGCACCACGTTTTTTGTTTAAAATTTTACAAATATTATTGTAATTATTAAAAGTTCATAATCAAAAGTTTTCATGTCACTTACTATCGACTCAATTAATTTTCAAAAATTTCTATAGCCACAAGAGAAAATTATTTTCTACTTTTTAGTTCATTACAAAAATGTGGTTTTATAAAAAGTTTTTTTATTTGTTATATTATTTTCTTCTTTTTAATTTTATTATTTTTTATATTTTGTAAACAACTGATTTTGTTTTTATGCTGCAGTCCATTTAAAATCACAGCGACAGTTAAATTTGCTTTTTTTGTTCGAAATTTTTTTATTTAAAGCGACGCGTCAAATTGCGGCGACGTCTCCAAAAGTTTCGCTATAATAAATTTTATTTTGCTAAAATTGTTTAAGAAACTCGACAAATCATGGTAAAAGTAGTATAATATTGCATTGTCATCGGGTTCTGAGCTATAGTAAAAGTTTCAGAGCTCTAGCTAATCGAAAAGTGGGTTAAAATTGAGTTGCAAAATTCCACCCGGACAAACAAACAAACAAGAAAGCGAGCTAATAAAAACGTGGTAAAAACATGTTTTTGTATTTAGTATTTGTAGCCTTTTATAAAAAAAGCATAATTGATTTATTGATTATTTTAACAAATTATAAATTCTAATTTACGATTTTCGGACTTCACAAAATTGTCAATCAAGTTTTCAACACTTAACGGGTGATTAGACAAATATGCTTACATCATATTTTTATATGCAACTAATACTTATTTTTTCAAACAATTTTTAAAATGTTGCAAATTTATTCTTCTTTTGAAATATATATTAACTTTTATATAAGTATTTTAAATTTAGTATTAAAAATGACGTCAAACGAAGAGCTCAAGAGAAAACGTGTGTACCAGTTTTATCAAGAAAATTTAGATAAATCTAAATCATTCACTGTTTTTCATTTTGAAGCAGAAAACTTATCAAGATTGACTATATATGGAATTATTCAACGTGTAGAAGAAGATAAACCATTTGAAAGGCAAACTGGTAGCGGTAGAAAGCCAAAAATAATGACTAAGCGCGCCATCAGTCAACTTACCAAGCTTTTTGACCATAAATGTGGCATTTCTCAGCGTATAGCTTAAAAAGTTCAAATGTTCTCAGTGACTTATTTCTAAGACATTGAAAACCAAAATATCAATAAAAAAAGAAAACAAATGAAGATTCCAAGTCGAACTGAGAGCCAGAGAGAGCCAGAGAGCAAAAAACCGACGTTTGTGTGATCAACTTTATAAAAATTATAAAGATTTTATTTGGGTTCTTGATGACGAGTCTTATTTTACTCTCTCAACAGCCAAATTATCGGTAATGATAATTTCTATTCAAGTAACATTGAATTAACACTAAACAATGTTAAATTCAAAGAAAAAAAGAAATTTGAAGAAAAATTATTGGTTTACGTGAACATTTCGCCTTTTGGCATATCAACTCCATACATTGTACAGTCTGGAACTGCTATTAACCAGCATATTTATGTTGATGAATGTTTGACTAAAAAACTATTACCACACATCAAACAGCTTTCAAAAAATACCAAATACATTTTTTGGCCTGATTTAGCAAGTGCCAATTACTCAAACAAAGCTGTTATGTTTTTGAATGAAAATGGTATAAAGTTTGTAACAAAAAGTGAAAACCCTCAAAATATGCCTGAATGTCATTGTATTGAGGATTTTTGGTCTTGTATCAAAGGAGATGTTTACAAAAATGGTTGGCAGGCAGAGAATTTGGATCAATTACGCTCTAGAATAATTTTTTTTTTTTTAGAAATTCGACAAAAAGCTGGTACAACACTTGGCAGAGTCTACTAGCAGAAGGCTCGACACAATAAGAAGACAAGGTCTTGTTGAATTAAGATAAACGTATTTATTAAAATTAGAATAAATTTGCTATTTTATTCTTTTTAAAACAATAAAATAGGTCTTCTAGATTAAAAGTTATTTAATTTTTTAGTTTTTTCCAGATTTTTAGTAATCACCTGTTACTTAAATTTCTCTGCGCTCATTAAATGAGGCCAATCTGACTTTTCTGTTTTCTGTCATTCGTGTTCTCAGTTAATTTTTAATTTTTTGCAAGGTTAAAATGCTACATTCAGCACTTACAGTGAATTGTGTTTAGAAAATGGTGAGATATTGCACCTGGTCACACAAATCAAAAACAACATAAAGATCAGTAGGTAGTAATGTGATTCTTCCTCATCTTTCATCCTTTCATACATTTGCACAGCCATAGTTCAATTTCCGATGTAAGTTCAGGTGCAGGTAAGTTTTAGATACTAACTCCAAGAATGATGCCGTAGACACTGCTGATTGCAGAAAGAGTTTCAACAATATCTTTATGATACAGTGTAATAATATTTTTTTGCATCAAAGCATAGATTTGAAGACATTGTAAATTTTCATTAGAAAACGTGTATTTATGTCCAATATGAATGCATCAAGTAGAGAGATGTAAATTGCTTGGGCTATAGTGTACTGAGTATTGTCTATGCTTTGAGTCAAGTTCTTTAACAAATTTAAAAATGAATAAATTACCAAAAACTATAAAACACAAAAAACCATCGTCATCACCAAGTTCTCTAAACCTATCATTCACTAATATTTGTGGTCTTCAAAGTAACTTTTCTTCTGTTGAGTCTAATCTCTTGCAAAGTTCACCAGACCTACTTGCTCTTTGTGAGACTAATTTGAGTTCAGCTGTCTCATCTTGTGGTCTTAGTGTTGATGGTTATCTTCCTTTTATTTGTAAAGACTCCAATAGTCACATGCTTGGCCTGAGCATTTACATTTGTAAGAATTCACTCATTTGTCGGGAAACTAGGTTTGAATCCACAGACTATTCTTTTATGTGCTTTCGTTTAGCCCCACTTCGCTCATCGTCTTTCTCTTTTTTCTATATTGCTCTCCTTCACCTTAAGACTGCACTTTTTTTGATATTATTTCTGATCAAATTGACCAAGCCTTCTCTCTTTATCCATCAGCCAATATCGTTGTTATTAGTAACTTTAATGCTCATCACACTCAATAGCTTGGCTCTAGTCTCAGTGACTCTGCTGGCATTAAAGCCCTCAACTTATGCCTTTCTCAATCCCTAACTCAAATAGTCAACTTTCCAAATCCCTTTCCAGACAACCCGAATCATTTACCTTTACTTCTCGACTTATGTCTTGTTTCTGATCTTAATCAGTGCTCAGTTTCTCCACATTCACCCTTAGGTGCTTCTGATTACAGTTTGATCTCTCAAAAACTTTTATCTTATTCTTCTTCATCATCTGAATCCCCCTATCATTGTACTTCTTACAACTACCTCAAAGTTGACTGGGACTCTTTCCATAATTTTCTTTGTGATGGCCCTTGGGTAGAAATCGTTTGTCTTCCTGCTGACAAATTTGCTTTTTACATAACTTTATGGATTCAGGCTGGCATGGAATCTTTTATTCCCTCTCAATGATTCTAGGTCAAGCCTCACTCTTCTCTGTGGTTTTCCTTACATTGTGCTGCTGCAATTTCCAATTAAAAGCGTTACTTCCATATCTATGTTACTTCCATATCTATGAGCAAAACAATTCTGCAGAAAACAGACGTCTGTTTATTACTGCTAGAAACCATTGTAAAAAGGTTTTGTGTAACAACTATTCTCAGGTCATGAAATCTCTCATTTAATCACAAAAATTAGGCTCTTGTGACTTCTGGAGAATCTTTAATAGTATCAATAATAAGGGCAAATATGTTATTCCACCTCTCTTATATGGTTCAGACTTTGTCACCTCACCTAAAGATAAAGCTAAATTGTTTGATAAGAACCTTTCATTATATCATCTCCGGATTCCACTAGTAGTGTTCTACCTGATTTTGCCATCAAACAGGTTGATGCATTGCTTGACATTTGTATCATTCCAGCTTCTGTATCTAAAATGATTTTCTGCTTAGGCTCTTCTACCGCTTATGGTCCGGACAACATACCTGTTATAGTCTTGCAAAAGTGTTCTTCGGAACTGTCGTCTAAACAAGTGCTTAACAAGTCGTCTTAACAAGTGCTTATCAGAGTCTTGTTTTCCAGCCTGCTGGAAAGCTGTATCTGTTATCCATATTTTCAAAAATTCTGGAAAGCGATCTGATTCAACTCACTACTGTCCCATTAGTCTTTTTCCTATCATAAGCAAGGTTTTTGAATCTTTAATTAACAAATACTTTATCTCTTATCTTGAATCTAATAACTTACTTTCTGATCATCAATATGGACTTCGATCTTCTTGTTCTATAGCTGATTTACTAACAGTAATAACTGATAGATTTTATAGTGCATTAAATAAAAGTGGAGAGGTTAAGGCCATCGCTCTTGATATTTTTAAAGCTTTTGATAAAGTTTGGCATGCTAGTTTTCTCCATAAGCTTTCTTCTTACAGTGTATCTCGTAACATCTTTAAGATTTTTGAATCCTTCCTTTCTAATCGTATTATAAAAATTGTCCATGATGAACAGCACTTTTCTTCATATTCTGTAACTTTAGGGGTTCCTCAAGGTTCTATCCTTGGCCCTATACTCTTTTTAATTTACATTAACAATCCTCCAGATATTCTCACATCTAAGTTGGCATTGTTTGCTGATGATACTACCATTTATTCTTGTCATGATAAGAAGCTAACTCCCTCTGATTGCGTGGAGGGGGCATTTGAGCTTGAAAAGGATCTCATTTCTGCTACAGCATGGGGGTCACTGGCTGGTGTGTTTTAATTCAGATAAAACTCAATTTTATTCAGCCAAATGTTATCGCAATAATTTAGATATTCCTTTATTTATGAATGGTACTCAATGAGTCATCTACCCTTCATCTTCTGGATTAACTCTTATTTCCAATCTTTCTTGGAAACCATATATCAAATCTGTTGCAAAATTAGCATCTGCTAAAGTTGCATCTCTTTATCGAGCTTGACACTTTCTTACTCCGAATTCTATTCTCAATCTCTATAAATCTCAAATCCGGCCTTGTTTGGAATACTGTTGCCATATCTAGGGGGGATTTTCTAATGATGCCATTTCTCTTTTAGACAAGGTGCAAAAACGCATTGTAAACATAGTTGGACCTGCTCTTGCATGCAAATCTTCAACCATTATCACATCGTTGTAATATTGTTTCTCTTTCTCTTTTCTACAAATTCTTTAATGAGCATTGGTCTTAAGAGCTAGCATTTTTTGTGTCATCTAAAATTCATTCTTGTGTTACTCGTCATTCAATTAAGTTTCATCTTTTTTCTGTGACTGTTCCTAAATGCTCCAAAAACTTTTATTCCTCTAGTTTTGTTCTTCAAACATCAGTTCTTTGGAATTCACTTCCTTCATCTTGCTTTCCTAACTTATATAATTTGCAATCTTTTAATTTGTCTGTCAATCCTTATCTAGCTCTACAATCTTCATCTTTTCTCTTTCAGTAACTTCAAACTCTAATAGTGGTTGCTTACAGCCTTGTTAGAAGCAAAGATGTCAAAAAAATAAAAAATGATTGCCTGTTATATTCTTGCATTGTATCTGAATTTTCACGTCAGTTGTTGTATTCTTTTGTTGGTAAAACTACCATCTATTTCAATTATTGTTTTTCTGTGGCTCTAAAAATTTCCTTAAACATTTCTTCGCATTTTTTTTTTATGTTTTTAAAAAATTATAAGGTCTTAAATGCAATTTTTTGTTTTATGGCTAAACTTTTTTTTGAAACAACTGACTGAGCGTGTTTGTTAAGGAGAACACATGTACTGAACAGCCTAAAGACACAATAAAATCACTTTCTCTAATTGATAATAATAATATTCTTGCTTTTGATGATAATTTTCTGTCATTCCATTTATATATATTGTCCAGTGCATCAATTATTTGTAGAACCTCAACACTAAATGTCAGCAAAGCATAATGTCTTTCAGCCCATCATGTTTTGCATGGAAGCAGTTGTGAATTTAGCATCTTTTTTTAAATAAAATTTCATTTTGCAGAAGCATTGAAAAAAGCAACAACCTTGCTAATAACCCCCAAACAATTTTTTATTGCTTGTACATTCAAACTCTTGAATAAAGTTAAATTTAAAGCACATGAACATCAAACAGCATTTGATTAACTTTTTAAATTTCCACTACCGTTCTTTTTAACAATAACAACATCTACAACCATCCTATCTAAATAAATATACTTACTATTTGTATTTATCCAGATAAATGATTTCGAAAACGTTTTTCTCAATTATTTTTCTTAATGTGAACTGAATGCAGCATTTGGTAGTCAGTTGATAGTTTCCATGGCAATTCTAACAGATTTTTTTTTGAGATATTCTTTTTATGCCTTTCTCTATTTATGTCTTTGTCTTGTAGGTCTGATTTCTCATGTTCAACATGTTGTTTAGCAATACTAATACTAATTTCCAGTGGTGGTGGTGCTAATGCGGTTTTTGAGTTTTTTTAATAGTATTCTTAATAGTAGCAGTAAAACTAGTTGAAGGTATTTCAACAAAAAAAATATTTTTTAGATATTTCTTTTATTGTAAACTGATATTAAACTAATAATACAAAATTGTTTAAAACTACTGATTTTGAAAGTAATTTTTTTTCTACTATTTAATTTAACTGTCATTTAAGTCAATAACATTTGATCAAAAACTTTAATCATTCAATATACTTAAATTCATTGATGTTGCCTGCTGAATAAAAAGCACTGATTTCTATTAAAACAACTATTACATTAATTTAACAGGTTTTTATTAGGTAAATTATTCTTTCAAAATTATAAAGACAATAAGAATAACTGAGATAACTGTAGAGATAATTATTTAAAAGAATTTTAGAGAAAGACAGAAAAAAGCTGAAAAACATTTAAAAAAATAGTCTGTTGTGAAACTAAAAACCTTAATGAATGTTTCTACATTTTGGTTATCCCTAACGTTCAGTTTATTATGTCACTGAATATATTTGAAGCAAGTATTACTAATATCAAATTAATATTAATGTATTAAATGTGTCATTAATAAAAAAACTAAATGAAAAGTAAAATAATAATAAAAAAATGTGTTGCAATGTTTTATTTGCAAAAATAAAAACTGTGGTAAGTATATAAAAAGAAAAAGTTTATTTAAAAGCACAAATTTTTAAATAAATTTATTTATTTAAAAATTTGTGCTTTTAAACTTTCAACATACTACTTAAAAGTGATTCATCTAAGTTGTGCCCAAATAATTTTAAATCAAACTACTGAGATACCAATATATGATTTTTTTTTTCATAGTTACACTGGTTAAAGTAGTTTATTTAGAATTAAAAATTAAAATTTATACAGTAATATATATAAGTATAAGAGTATGGCGGAAATAAAGTAATATTCAAATAAAAATTATATTAAAAAAAATTTGTGGGGTTGCTGAAAAATTGATTGAAAAAAACAGACTGAATAAGAGTTTGTGCAAAAGCTTTAAAGTTTGAAATTTTTTCATCCACATTTGAACAACTGAGTAATGCAAAAGTTAAATGTTTGGTATCCCATGTAAATCTCAGATGTTCAAGTTTATTTTAAAATTTTTTTAATACCGGAAATAGTTGTTGTATTGCTTAGTATATGTGCTTTACCTGAAATCAAAAACTCATTCTTTTTGGCATTCAATATAATACATTTAAAACCACTGCAATCATTGCACGTTTGAACACTGTGAACACTGTCATCATACAATTTAATACAAAACCACTGTTTTCAAATTAAACCACTGTCATCACTGCACATTTTTATAAGCTTTTTGAGACCAGAAAGAGTAAAGCTTAAAAGTATAATACCATCTACATATGTTCTTAGTAAAGTTATCATATATAAATGCGGCAACATTGCCTTAATTTTTAATGATTTCAAGAAAGCTTCTGTGTAGATGTTATAGAGATAAAGTCAAAGAATTAAACCTTATTTAACTCCTTCAAAAAAGAGCTAAATTTTATTAAGGTGCAAAAAGACAAAAAGAGCTAAATTTTATTAAGGTTCCAAAATATTTTTTTCGCCAACCTTCCGAATGTTTAGTGCCCCGCATATATATATATATATATATATATATATATATATATATATATATATATATATATATATATATATATATATATATATATATATATATATATATATATATATATATTTATTTATTTATTTATTCAATATAAAAGGGTTCTGTCAGGGATTCAGTACATACATTGACTGATATGGAATGAACATGCTAGATATTTGCTGCTACATCAAGTGAGGGTTTGGGTTGGGGCAGCAATAAGTTTTTTTTTTATTTTGCTTTATTTTTTTATTCTTTTTGCAAAAAAATTGTTTATATTTAGGTTGATAAAAAAGTTTGTAAACATATATATATGCAAATGTTTTATATATGTTATAGTGTAAATATGATATGAAAATATATACATGAAAAGAAACAAAAATGTTCATTGTTTAAAAAAAAAAATTGAAATTATTTTCGACATGTTCATTTTAATAAATGATTCATTGATACACGCATCATCGATAGAAACATTTATTAAATCTGATATTGTTCAATATAATTTTTATTTAGCGAGATTTTAAAATGATATTAGTATAAATATAATTAGTATAAAATTTGTTAAAAATAATTTTCGGAATAACAATTATATTTCTTAAGTGTTATCTGTACAAGAATCCAACTGGGCAGTCCAGAGTGATATCGACTTTACTTCCTTCTGGTGTTGCAGAAGGTAATTTTTTATTAATATTTTTTAATACATGTTGTGATAAAAGTAAATTAGAAATGTGGATTTGTATTTTTTTTTTTTTTTTTTTTGTGTATTTAAAAATAATATTTCTTATATTATTTTTTTTAAATAATCTTTTTTATTTATTTTTTTTTCTCTTTTATGTATACTATTGTATATACACTATATTATATACACTGCCATTATATCATCTTCATATAAATTTTACATCTTCCCAAGGAGGAAGGCTGCTATGGAAGGAATCTTCTTCTTTATTTAAAAATTGTTCCTCTGAAATGTATTCCTTGACTAGTGAGGTCAAATAATGTGTGGCAAAATTAAAAGTTGAATCGAAAAAATTTATAATTAATTTTTACAAAAAACAGATTTTGTAAAAAGAGATTAAAAAGTTTTAATTTCTCTTTTTACAAAAAACTCTTTTGTTCATCCTCACCTTATTATATAAAATGTCTGCTAAATTATTTTGCGAAAAATAATTATTAAATAATTAAGAAAAAATTTTCCATTAAAGTTATTTGTAGCTTTGTACTGTACTTGCATTCTACCATTAAAGTTATTTGTAGCTTTGTACTGCACTTGCATTGTACCATTAAAGTTATTTGTAGCTTTGTACTGTACTTGCATTGTACCATTAAAGTTATTTGTAGCTTTGTACTGTACTTGCATTGTACCATTAAAGTTATTTGTAGCTTTGCTATAGTGGAAGTTGAATTTTTCACAAATTACAAGTTTGATATTACAAATTACAAGTTTGATATGGGACTTAAAAGTAAAAATATAAAATAAAATTTTTATACTTAAAAAAATTTACAAAAAAATGTCAAAATGAACTTTCACAGTTCAAAGCATATTTTAATGCATCAGCCTAAAATTAATCAGGAATTGATTTTACAATTTAATGCATATACTGTGATATATATTTTTAATTGATTTAATGATCAAAAAAGGAAAAGTTAATGAGAAGTCATTGCCACCTGAAAAGAAGCATTATGCTATTCTAAAGTAAAATAATGTTATTTAATAAAATTCAAATTTCATCCAAAAATCATATGGTAATTAGAAATGGTGGCCATTTAAAATAATAACCCCCTTAGTTTTAGGGGGTTAAATTATAGATTGACTTTAAGTTTAAATAAAATCAACATCAGATTGTGGTAATTACAAAATAATTTGGAAAATCAAAGCCTTTTATTACATACATTTTACTAAATGCATTTAGTCAGTGATTGCTGCTATTTTACCTTCTGCAGAAATTTTCTTGTCTAAAAGAGTCATTTTGAAAAATGCTGAATTATAGACATTTTTGAAGAGGCAACAAAAATATTGTTGTTTAATGATTAGGGATTGCAATCTCAGAGGTTTTTCTCAATCCCGGGATTCCGGAATTGAAAAACATCAATCCCAGGATCCTGGGATTGAAAAACAGTATAAAGTTCATTGTACTTCATATACAATAAATTTTATACAGATTGTATAAATTGTGTTTTATGTGCTTTGAAATGCAACTTGAGGAAGCACAATGCATCCAAACTTTCATCATGCAAATGGTTACGAATTTTTGTATTGAATATCCCAGCAGAATAAAATGTCCATATAATTATTTTATCATAAACTTCAATGGATCTTTGACCTTTACACAAATATTGCAGAAGTCTACCCATATCAGTTGGGCGTTCATGCATATGAACCATTACAGCTGCACACATTTCTTTGCTTGTTTAATTGTCAGCATCTTTTACTTATGCAAAGAATAAAATTAATAGCTATGGTTGTAAGTAGGTTATAATCTTGGTTATAATTGGTTATAATTGGCATGTTCAAAAGTGCTTCAATCACTTCTTTAATGAAAACGTAAGTTGTAATTATCTCTAACAATAAAGTCACTTCATCATGTGATATTTCAGATTTAACAAAATATGATTAAATATTGATCAATTTAAATGGATTTGTTTCTATCTATTTGGTAAATAAACAATACTGCCGAGTAACATGTCCTTTTTATTTACCAATGATGTGATTGTTGAAAAAAAAATTTTAATGGTTTATATTTACAAAATTTTACATAGAAAAACCACATTGCTAACTTATGCAGTAAAATTTCAAAGAGTATATATGTTTATACAAAAAAAAAGAAATAACGTACATTTAACACTTAACGTACATTTTTTTTTCTTAAATTAATTTAATTTTTTTTTTGTTTAACTCATTGTCATTTTATAGAATTATCTTGGACTAAGTAAAAATCAATTAATGATTTTTGTATACAGTTTTTTACTTAACTTTAACTTAGCAGAAGGCTGCTCTGTGTTTTGCTCTCCATCATTAAAGACAGCTGTTTTTCAAATTCAGCCTTAATATACTTTTGTAAGATGTTGTTCTTGGTAGGTGATCGTATAAATATTTGTATCGATTTGCGTATTTTTTTATACTGGCCAATAATGTAATTCATTTAGTTCAGTTTTAGGTCTTACATTTTCATGATTAGTAAATCACCAGTAAATCACCAGTAAATTCACCAGTAAATCTTCCTTAATTTTGTTATTCTTGGATGAATCACTGTCAGAAAGTTAATTTTTAAATTCTGGCTGATGTGCATTGAACTCTTTATATTTATTAAGAACATAATTTGTAGTCAATTTATATCATTTGTCAAAAGACAAAGAAAATCTCTCCTATCCTGAATTCCATTTTTTTTTGTGTGTGCTTTAATTTGGTTAACTAAACTCAATCTTATTTTTTTGCTGTACTCTACTATATGATTACAAATATCGTTTTTGATATTAGCTATTTTCTGAATACCATAGCAGTTAAAGAATATTAAATAAAGTTTTTTAGGGGCCATTAGGTAAGCAAGTGTATCATGAAGTATTTTAAATTTCCTTTAATTTTTTAGTGGTTAATCTGATCTGCTCTCTCTGCAATATTAGGTTAGGTTGGAATTTCGACTTTCACATTATGCATTAATAACATGTGTATATGAAGTCTTTTTGATGTGTGGGAATTTAAACATAAAAAGTATTTCCAAACAGCTTACTTTTAATTGTAAAATTCACATACATCACATTTAATTTTTAATTTATTTAACTAAAAATATTTAATTTTTAATGTTAAGAATGTTACTTTTTTTTCAATTTGAGTAAAGTTTATTTTGCAGAATTACAGAACAGAAGATTTTTGAGAAATTGAGAATTCAGTTTTTTTTTCTTTAAATCAAACCTTTTCATTAACTTTTTTATTGTACAACTAAAAGTACAATTATTTTCTGCAATATTACTAATATATACTAATATATAATACTATGTAAATCATTTTATTGAGTCTGATGTTGTTTTTATACATATTTTCATTAGGCTTTATTTTGTTCAACTTTATAGGGAATCCCGGGATTACTATTAGACAATCCTGAGATTTTTGGTTATAAAAAAGGTCGGAATTTCAGGATCCTGGGATCCCAGGATTGCAAACGCTAGTAATGTTTCTTTTTAGAAACAAGGTCTTTTACTATTCAAAAATTTAAAGATACTATGAAAAACACAGCCTTTTACATCAGTATTGTCTCTGACAGCATACTGCATACATTAACTCTTTTTCTTATGTTTTTAAAATTTTATTGTTTTAGCTAATCATATC